>JAPDNY010000003.1:136339741-137539741 GCA_029375565.1 Gekko gecko | reverse complement strand
TTCTTGATCTTGGATCATTCATAGTTTTAGGAAAATCCTTTTTTAAAAAAAAATCTGGAGGGAAGAGGGTAAGCGCCCCTGCATGAAATTAAATACCATTTTCAAAACAAACACAAACAAACACATACACCCCAATAATTTAAGAACAGTAAAGAACTCAGTAGATTTAAAAATGAAAATTGTGGATATTGTGGCATACAGCATGACTCTGGCAAAGGCCCAGCCTTTGGCTCTATACATATAAATTGTGAAAGAAAGAATCATTATGCCATAATTTGTAAATTTATCAAGTAGAACAAAACTACATAATATGTGAGACAAGCAAACAATAAGGACCAATGCAGTAATTTAGAGTGTACCTTCTACATTCATAACATTAAAACAGTACATACTAATATGCCCAGGTGGTTTGTGAGGCTTGTTTTGGTACCCTGTCAAGAAACATGAGGCTGAATGACAAACAGACATGGTGCACCTGTAAATTTAATGGATCACCAATATGCAGGATGGAGCAGCAAAATTTTCACTAACAAAAGTCAAACTTAAACTTATGGCGGCACTATCCTCACACCACTAGGACTATATACTGGATGCAGAATAACAAGGAAAAGGACACCAACTGTAATTCCACATTGCAAATTCCAAACGTAAGTTCATCCTGTTAGCAAGTGCCAATAAACAGATGAAACTTGTAGCACACAATGTACCACAAACCATCTATGTCCTTGGTACAAAAATGGATGGGAATTTTGTTAAAGAACAAGAAGAACTCAATGTATCAAAGTCACAATTTTTAAAAAAAACCTGTAAAGATGTCTGAAGGACTTCTGTGCCTCCCAGGCACATTGCATCTCCAAGACGATGAAACCATTCAGCCAGTGCAACATTTGTAGTGTACAGTCCCAGTAGCATTCAAAGACAAAATCTTGAGAACAGTCAGGCGAATGGAAAAAGATGGCATCATTGCCAAAGTGGCATGGTTGATCATGTTAGTGGTTAAGCTAATTAAACAAGACACTACTGCGAGCTCACTACCAAATGCCCACCTTAAAAGAACCTTTATCTGACCTTGCCAAGGCAAAATTATTTTCAGTGCTAGATGTAAAAGATGGATATTGGCTAGTTTTACCAGATAAAGTGAGCATCTACCTTACTACCTTTTGGACACCAGAAGGGCACTACAGATGGTTGCACATATCACTTGGAATAAAGCCAGCAGCCTAGGAGTATCAGTGCCACTGAGAATTCTTGGCAGGCCTCACAGGAATCATTGTAATTGCAGGTGGCATTTTAATGTATGGTTATGGTGATACCACTGAGGTGGCTATTGCCGACCATGATTTTAATCTCATTTGTGTCTTGGAAAGGACCAGAAAAATCAATCTGGAACTCAGCAAAGACAAGATGAGGCTACCACCGATAGCAGTACCATACATTGGTCAGCCTTTCAATATCTCAAGGCTTTCAACCAGATTTGAAAAGCTATACAGAAATACCAATGCCAAATCACTGAAGCAATTTCTAGAACTTGTCAACTATTCGACTAAATGTCTCCCTCACCTGTCCAATTTTTGTGAACCTCTGAGGTGATCACAGAATACAATTACAACATCGAGGTGGATACCCCAACAGATTAAAGACCTAGTTACTAAATACCCAGTTTTGAAACAATACAACATGAATGAAGAAGTCACCGTACATTGTGATGCCAGTGAAACCAGTCTTGGGCTGTGGTCACACGGCAAACTTATTGCAATTTGTTCCTGCTATAGATTAGATTGAGAATATTTTTTTCAGGTTGGGATGATCACACATCCCTCCTTGAACCAGAAGCATTGAGCGAGGAGGCTCTGGGCACTGTCTAGATAGCCACACAGCGCAGCACGAGTTTTTTTTTTTAAATTGTTTTGCACATGTGCATACACATATGGCTGAATCACCGCTGTCCCCCTTATGGAGTGGCATGGTGCTGAGGGCTTGTCTTGTCTTCCATTCAAACCCCCTCCTTCCCAGCCAGTGGGTGGAACTACCTAGCCAGCCTCTCCTTCGAGAAGCAGATGCAGTCCAGAACACTGCAGTATTTCCTCCAAGAAGCACTCGATGAGCTCCAGCCCCTGCGCCACAAGCACAACCCTGCTTCCCTCTGCTGGCTATCACAGAAAGCCGGGCTTGCCAAGCAACGCACCTGGCTGCTGCTCCTTTGCTCACTCACTCATGTGGGGCGGGGGAGGGACGGGGGACGGGGGACAAGACTGGCCAAATCCTTTCTTTGTCTTGCTGCCTCTTGGCAGCCAATTCCCAAAGTTGCCCCTGGAAATGTTGGCAGCGGCAGCACAACAGACAGAGGGTGAACAAGAAAGTCTTGGGCAAGTGAAGGAAAAAGTGGTCTGTCTCTTTAATAATATTTCCGCTTTCCCCACCCTCAGCAGCCAAAAGGCACTGAAATGTCTCATGAGTTTCTCTCACAACAAGTAAACTGGCGACATACTACCAAGCATTACCAAATCTATAGATGTGTCCTTGAATGTTTAAATGTTGAATTTGTTCAGTGCAGGATTGCTCATGCGCTCAAAGGCAGAAGCTGGGGGGAAAACACATCATCGCGTGCAGAATGGTCAGACGACCCAGAGATGGCTGTCCAGATTGGCAAAATCATGGATTCAAAGCACAAATACCCAGAAAATACTTGATTTTCCCAGTGCAGGAAAACATGGTATAGAACCGGGAACATTCTGGGAGTGAGCCTGCTTTGGCATGGGGGGCGGATCGACTCATCTGATCAGCAGATTTAAATGCGAGAGGGAAAAGCGGTGAAACCCGATCAAAACGACTGTGTGACCGCAGCCTTGGTGTAATATTTTTTCAAAATGGACAGCCTGTTCTTTTTGTATCAAGGTCTTTATCACAGATAGAATGGCAGTATGCTCAACTTGAAAATGAACGTTTAGCTATATGGTTTCTCTGTAAAAAATTTGTCCAGTACATTCAAAGTCAGAAGGGACAGAATATATATTATTTTATATAGATTCAGCTTCTATACCGTTCAGACCCCCCCCAGGGGGTCTCAGAGCGGTTTACATAGTAGTAGTATTTCCTAACTAGGGCCACAATCACAGGGGGAGGGGCATCCTACCGGCACCCTGAGCAGGGCGGGTAGGGCTTCCTGTTCTTCTTCTTTTCCCGGCGGGGCTCCAGGCGTGGGGTTTCGAGTCCTGGCGAAGATCTTCCATCTCTGGGCTAGGAGACTACCGCGGGCGGGTTTTCCTTCAGTGCAGAGGCCTGCGTCGGCCTCGGCTCTCGGCTCTCGGTCCGCACTCCGCTGGCTCCATCGTGCCGCGCTGTATGCCGCCTGCATGTCCCGGCTCCGTCCGCGGCTCCGCCCACTGCCAGGCCTCGACCGTCTGCTGCCCGCTGCTGCCGCCGCCATTACTGCCGCCGCCGATGTTCGCCGCTGCTGCCGCCGATGTTCGCCGCTGCTGCCGCCGATGTTCGCCGCCGCTGCTCACCCCCGGAAGGGAGGGTGCCCCCCGCCTTTCTAAAGGCAGGTCCCCATTTATCTACTTGCGTACTTTCGAACCGCTGGGTGGGCGGGAGCTGGGACTAGGACCAGGAGCTCACCCTGGTCGCGGTGGGACTCGAACAGCCATAGTGGCTGTTCGCTAGTTGTTAATGCAGGTGATTTTACTCTCTGCGCCACCGCTCATACCAAAAGCCATAAGAGAAGAGGCAGTATGAAGAATATCACAGTTATTCTGGAATAGAAGGATGTTTGAGAAAAGCTAGAGATGTGGTATACTGGCTACATATTGCTAGTGTAATTTGGGACCTATCAAGAAACCATGATGCATGCACAGAATCACAACCAAGTCAACAGAAGGAATTACTGATAAAACATCACATTCTCAAACAGCTCTTGGAGCAGAGAAAGCATGGGTTTCTTTATGGAGAACAACGCTCAACTTGGAATGGATTACTACTCTGATTTTGGGGAAATTGATGAACTTCTAGATATCACAACAGCAACAGTGAAGGAAAGAGTCAAGAGCCACTTTAGCAAACTTGGCATACCTGACTGCATGATTTCAGATGGAGGACCACAGTTCACCAGTAAATAATTTGTCTGTTTTGCCCAATGAGTGTGAGTTCCAGCATATAACAACCTCTCCATACAATAGTCAACCCACTGGTAAATCCAAATCTGGGGCCAAGATTGCAGACAAAAGCTAGAAGCAAAGAAGATATTAGATGAACTATTCTAGCGAAGAGAAACATCCCCCCTACAGGCATGACCAGTAGCCCAGTATAAAGACTTTTGTCTGAGTGAATGTATTCCCTAGTGCCCACAGCTATTGTGCTTTTGAAACCTAAAATTGCAGACACTGATCCACTGAAATACAAATTCTGTAAAGCTAAACGTTACTCTGATGAATGTGCCAAAGTTCTGGCACAGTTGTACATTAGAGACACAGAATGTGTCCCGATGCTTTCTCAAGAAAGGATGTGCCCATGGGAAAAAAGGGAATTTATACTGGGCGACAGAACTCCCCAACATATGCCGTTGAAGTTAAAGGGGGAAAAGAGATAAAAAAATAAGTCTGATGGTGCAAAATCAGATAAAATATATATTTTATTTCTCAGTTAAATTTCCAAAAATTCCCTGTGCTTTTCGCCAACAGGCTTCATCAGGTATCTGTTCATCTTACAATAATTCTTAAAAAAGAGTAAAACATCAGTAGAAGTTAAGAGGCACACATATAAAAGCATTTGTAGATTCATTTGTACAAATAATATCTAGGGAGATGTAAGAAGTCCAAGAGGTGCCAGATGATGACAGACATGCTCCCTGAGCCCTAGAGCGTTCTCTTGAATATTCATGTTCTGTATGACATACAGAACCAGAAGATTTAGAAATCAATACAAACCTGCATCCCCAATGGGATATCAGAAACAAAGAGTGTGAAGAAGAATATACAACCACATACAGTGGTCCCATGAAAAATACACAAACCCACAGCTGCATCAAGCCACCAGTAAGATATGAAGATTGTGTGATGAATGAAGGCAGAGTCACAATATATCAGCATTCCATCACTGTTGCTTATATTGTTACTTAAATAATAGTTAAAATGTTTAGATTGAGAAATTATATCACTGTTTTTTCTGTGCATTTGTTCAAGAAATATGATAAAGGGGATGTTAAAATAGATATCCTGACCCACAGATGAACCTGCAGCAGACATTGTATCTCAATATGAAACTGGAAATGTGGCTTCTGGTCAGAGAGAATGAAGGGAGGAGTTATAGTTGTTGCCAGTTCATTTCACATTTGCTTGCAATAAAGCATAGTCAGTGAAGCTAGGCCTATGGTTTTTTGGGTAGGTTTTTTTGAACAATTCCTTAAAACGCACATGAAGGAGATTCTGGATAAACAGGTTTAGAGCAACATAAATACTTTTATGAATCCTCTGGCTGCATTCAAACATAGCAGTAAATCTCTTTCTGTGAAGGACCTAAACATAGCATATTGTGCTTGTGTGTTCCTTGCTGCCCTCCACTTGTTCACAGAGTAATTGAAAATTTCTTTCAATCAAATTCCAATTTGCTGTGACTCACTGCTTCTCAATGCAGTTGCCTCTTCAGTAAACTACAGTAAAATACAGCAAAGCAGAATTTTTGTTCTGCTTCCCAATATAGGCAAATGCTAGAAGGGAAATTCGGAAAAGTTGAATTTGCTACCACCTTTAGTAACAGCTTTCTCCTTTCGATTGCTTAGTCTGCTGTGCCAAAGAGCGTGACAACTTGCCCTTCTAGCACCATTAAATGCATTTCTATATGTAATTTCTACAATCATGTCACATGCTTTTATCCTACAATACCTTTTTCTTTGACTTACCATCCATGTATTTTAAAAACTGGTTTATATTGGGTTTATATCAGGTTTGAGACCAAATGGGGCCATATCTGTATAAAGTTTAGTCTCTTGTTATCGCTTCAAGAAGCAAGATCTGTGCTTGAAACTTTGGAGAGCCAATCTGTTATTCGGGGTCTAACTTAATTTAAGGTAGTTTCCTATGAGTTTTGGAGAAGTTGCAGGATGCACCTTGATGTTAATGCTTGGAGTGTAAAATTTGGAGTGATCTTTCCAATGATTATGGGAGTGGCAATGGCTCAGTGGTAGAGTATCCTCTTGGCACCTCCAGTTAAAAGGATGAGGTGGTGGGAGATGTGAAAGACCTCGCCTAAGGTCGTGGAGAGCTGCTGCCAGTCATGTGTTGCCTAAGCCAAATGATGCAATGGAGAGTCTATTTGTAGAGCTTCTAAGTATTCCTTTTTAACAACCATGAGTGTGGGATCTTGGTTCAGATTGGGATCATAGCATGGGGGCGTAAGTTTTAAGCCTGTGCAAGTTTTGTGACCTGAAACAGCGCTACAGTGCTGTTATTTGGCCCACTGTGATGAAGAGGGGCTATTCAGAGCTGCTTGGGATTGTGTGGGAAGGAAGGATTTAAGCCCTGTGTAATGTAGACCTAATCTGAATTGGGTTCTAGCACATCTGCTCTTAACTCTTGGGTGCTCTGTGCACGGAAGCCTTGATTCTCTGAAATGGACAAGGAAGAATGGATCTTGCTGGTACACATGTGTAACTCTTCTTACAGGTTACTTCCAAATGAATTCATAATCATACGTAAAGAAGTCAAGAGATAATGCTAAATTAGACTATCTAGACATTTCAGCATCTGTTATTTTGATAGCAAGTTTAGAGATCAGATAATTGCTGTGACCCTCCCTGATACAGTTTATTATTTCCACTAGGTTTACGAGATATACATATACAATGATTTATATATGGTCTGCATTGACTGTGCTTTGGTGTTTTCTGTGGATCTGGGCCAGTTTATGTTTGTATAATATTCTTCTATTTTCATATGGGTTTGCCTGGTATAATAAAATTTAGTTCTACATTTCTGTTTTGCTTTGCTTGAAAGCATGTGCATGAATTCCAGAAATTAAATCAAGCAACTTTCATTTATAGCTAAATTATGCAGAAATGAGGCTTAGTCAGTTGGAAAACTGTCACTGTGAGAAGACTTGTCAAGTAAATGGAGTGATTTATCGAGACAAAGACTCATGGGTAGAAGATGACCACTGCAGGAATTGCACATGCAAAGTAAGAAATTTCTCACATATATAAGGGCAAGACAATGCATTGCATCTAATTATTGGTTCTTGGGTATATCTCCTTGAGTCCAAGGAGATAAGGCCGGATATAATTGTTTTAAATAAAATTTAAATAAATAAATAGAATCCTAACTCTGAGAGTTATCTTATTAGCACATGGTGGTATGTGGGAATTGGGTAGGGATAAGAGCGCTCTCTTGTCTGTTCTTGTATCTCAGATTAGTTTATTTTGGGGTATGCATTTTAACATTTTCTGTGTGCAGTTTAGAATTGTATCATAGTTGTACATGAGAAAGAAGCATTATCTTAATTTTATGCATAGTTGTTCACGAGCATCTTGCATGACAACAACATGTAGATTCTGTTTTGGGTATTTATAATTTTGAGCACCAGAGGAACAAAACATTGCATTAATATGGAAATCTTGTATGGTTGAAATTATTTGATAACTATCAGAGGAGAGCTTTTGTTTGTCTAAGAAAATAGAACACTGTTTGTTAAAATTTGGGAAATGATTGACAGAATTTGTGGAAGCTGTTATTTTTGAGCTTGTAAAAATGGGTAGTTGGTTTATTTTACCTAACCTATTTTGTTACTATTGGCAGGTGGGATAAAAGGAATAATTTATATGAGAAATATAGAAGATGTTAAGAAGGATGTCTGTCAGATAAAATTGTATCTGTTGCACAGTGCCAGAAATGGTCATATAATTTAGATAATGAATTTTCATATGGTTGTATTATGGTTTCATATGGTAATGTGTTTTATCCAAAAAAATAAATTACTCTGTATACATACTTGTACATACTGGTTTCAATTTCATTTTTCTGACATTGAATAGAGTGGAGTAGTGGAGTGCCGACGTATAGCCTGCCCACCGTTGAACTGCTCTCCTGACAGCCTTCCTGTCCGTGTAACAGGCCAGTGTTGCAAAATGTGCAAGTGTAAGTATAGATATTTCATATGCTCTCTTTCTTCTTCTGAAACAGCTGGATTTTTCCAAAGTTGATAGCGAAAACATTCATGAAAAATATATCATGTTTTTCTGTGACCATCATAGTGTCAGAAGTGGACAACTAGGTTGTGAATTTTGTTACTGTAGCTAAATTGGTTCAAAGCTCTACCACAATGGAATTAAATAGTGAGAAAGAAAAGCCAGAGCATCGTATTCTGCACAGATGCAACCACCCCACAAACATAAAAAACAAAAAAACAAAAACAAAACCCCAAACCCAAAACTTTTAATGTGATAGTTAGTTCCATTTCAGAACACAGATTTCCTACATGGAATCTTGAAGCCATTTTATCATGATCATTATAGGTTCATGTTACAGAGTTTTGCATCACATTACTGCTCCTGGAACAATGGCTTACTTCCTTGGGAAAGGAGAGAACAGATACATTAGTGGCTCTTTGAGAGAGGAGATTTGCAAGATGGCTGTCAACGTCTTTATACATACTTTGATCAGGCACTGTTATGTGGATTCCTTTACTTTTGAGGGTGTTGTCTTTGGATGGAGAGTCCTGCAGGAAGTGTTAGACTCTAAGGCTGCAATCACACACACACACTAGATAATCCACTTCCAATCCACTTTCAGTGCGCTTTCCAACTGGATATTATTGTGTGAACTGGCAAAATCCAGTTGGAAAGTGCATTGAGAATGGATTGAAAGTGGATTATTTAGTGTGTGTAATCACAGCCTAAGAGCAAGTAGAATGGCATACCCTTCTTTGGAATGTATGCTTGCATGTCCTAGTGAATAAGAATGCCTATTGACATCTCCTGGGAAAGTAAAATGCTATTAGATGTGGTAGGAGGACAATCCTCCTGCTCTTCTTTCTGTATCTGATGATATTGTTGATAGCTTTTATGTATTGCTAGAGACCATTAATTCCATCTCTCCCTTTCCCTATCTCCAGTGTATTCCTACTAGACTGCTCTCAGCTTCTTTGGTTAACTGTTCATGTTTTTGCTGCTAAAGTGCAGTATTTATTCTTAGAAAGGTTGTGGAGAGGTACCATATAAATTGGGAAGAAGGGAGAACCTTAGCTCTAGAAAGTGAAATCAAGCTTGAAACTGCCTCTTGTTTCTTGAGGGAGGAATTTTTGGTGGTGACAAATAACCTTTTACCACATTGCAGAATGAAAACACACAGAGATAGAATTTAACTTACACAGCTGATGTGTACACATGAATTTTACGTGACTTGAGCCCAAGTAGAAGAGCACCATGAGAAGTAAATGTAAAACTTCTGGTTCTAAAACTAAATGTCTTACTGAAATCCAGTTGCAGTTTTGTACTCTACAAAAATCCTGCCTCTCCATATCTTGTTAGTGTATAGAACAATGTGAATTTTGGCAATTGCTGTTCAGTTTCTGAGTCAGTCAATTTTGGTAAAACCTATGGCCTTGTACAGACATAATTTTTCTTAATGTCTTAACCATGTATTGGGGGCGGGAGGGGCTTCAGCTGCCCCCTCCTCTTGAACCCATGGAAGTTTGATGCTGTCATTCCTTTGGAATATTTAAGCACAAGCTGTATTTTCACACAGATTAATACTAACTATGACTATTTTAAGTAGTTTTACCATCATTCTTAATACCCTGGCAAAAAGTTAACTGTGCTTGTTAACATCAATTCAGATGTTGTGCTTGCCCTGGTCAGCTCTGATAAATACAGGAAAAAGTTGTGGTGGAATCTGGAGGAGGGAAATGGAAGCAATTTGTAAACCTACAGCAACCCCAGTCTTCAAATCCTTGTTAAGATCAGAAAATGTTACATTTGTATGCAACCTCTGAATTTGAATAGCCAACCATAAAGTCTCTGTGAGAGCTTTTCTTTTGTTTCATATCCTCTGATGAAAATATCAACAATAAAAAATTCTTTTATCCCTTTGATTGAATTTGAAATTTGATTGGCACCAGGCACATCTTGTGGGATATTTCAGGGAGTTGAAACATCTGTCAGAAGAACATGATGTATAAAAGTTGATTGAAGTTGATTGCAAATGTCAGTTCATTGACAGAATGATGTACTTGGGACACATCTTTTTGGGTACATAGGACCAATCACTAAAACTGTCCTTAGTGAGAATATTGTATGAAGTGATTTCTCTGCAGTTTGCCCATTTAGTTATGGATAGTATCATCAATTATAATTTTCTTCCCTCTGGGCTTATTGAACACCATGATTATCTTCTTTTTGTTCCTGGGTTAAAGTAACAAGCATTTCTTACATTTAGAATGCACAGGGACAATTTTGAAAAGAGATGATTCTGCTTTTTCCTCTGACATCTTTGGTTAATCCTTCCAATCCGGAAAGTGACTTTCAGACAGAATCCATGAAGTATAAATCCCCAAGTCCCCCCCCCTTTCCTGCATCTGAAATATGGGCTGTTGTTATATACACTCAGTTTAAAATACTTGAGGCACAGCCTGAAAGACATTCTAGCCCTTTTCACATTACTGGTTTAAACTGGACGTTATTTGTTGTTGGCCCGATTTCGAGTAAAGTGATTCAGGGATGGGGTTTCATACAGCAAGTTATTTTCCATTAATGAGCCGTCTCTGAAGTGCTATGGTCATTTCAAACAGTGCTCCCCCCCTTTTCACTGCACAATCTTCCTTGGACTTTTTTTTAATGTACTAAGGTGAGCACTATAGCTCAATGCATCTCAATGGTACTACTATAGCACTTCAGTGCTCTGGTGGTTTAGCGCTATAGTGCTCACCTTAGAACATTTTTAAAAAGTCTGAGGATGATCATGTGGCGAAAAAGGGCAGTAAAAAAGTGGCATTGTAGGAAGCACTATGGACATTTTAAACAGCACACCACAGGAATTCAGAAATGCAAAATGAAGGGGTTGAAAATGGAAAAAAGCAGTTTCCCTCAAAAACAGCTCAACAGCGCTTTGCTAACCTGATGCAAGTGGGGTTTTATGAACAGGTAAATAAATTCTGCTAGCAGCCAGTTACTAAAATGGGTCTATCTGAAATGACAGAAAAAATCCATTAGCAATCACTAAAATGGAATACAAAGGCAGTTTGAAAATGGTCTCTGTTTTCCTCAGACTCAGATTGTTCCCAAAGCTCTCTAGTCAGCCTGAGGTAAGCTGTAGGTGTGGCTTGCCAGGCAAGATAACCCCACCCTCCCCTCACATTGTTGCTCCTTTTAGGACTACAGGTGTGAGAAGAACCAGTAAGTGGGGTACATACATACATACATAGCATCACTGTGAATCAATATCTAAATACGTAACACAGTTTAGATTAACCTAATGGACTAACCTGGATAACTCATTCTTCCAGCTTTTATTCATTTGTAACATATGTCTTTTAATTAGGGCTTCACCCAGTGAGGTAAGAATTCTCAAGCCATTCCTTTTTGTTGTTTTACACAGGCATATAGCTGAGTTCTGCCCTGACCTGGATGGCCCAGGCTAGCCCAACCTTGGCAGATCTTGGAGGCTAAGCAGGGTCAGCCCTGGTTAGTGTTTGGATGGCAGACCACCAAGAAAGTCTAGGGTTGTGATGCAGAGGTAGGCAATGGCAAGCTAACTCTGAATGTCTCTTGCCTTGCAAACCCCACAGGGCTGCCATAAGTCAGCTGTGACTTGAAAGCAATAAATAAAATAAATAAATAGCTGAGCTTACATTTATTCTATTGCTAGGAAAGGTATATGCTATCAGTAACCAGTTACCTCAAGGATAATGAAAGGCCTGTCATTGTGAGGATGGATTTGTGGTCTGGTCATACTGTATTTATATATTTTTGCCTCAGGTTGCAATGTTATTCCATCAAAACAGAGATCTGTATTTTCTCAGAAAGCAAATTCTCAGCTCTCTCTTTTGTTGTTGGCATAAACCATAAGTATGTTGACAGGAAGGCTTAACCACCAGTAGAAGAACAAGAAGCAGCAATATTTGTGTGTCTGTAGTTCTTTATACATAAACAAGTATGGGGTATTTGGAAGTTCTGGAAAGGACGAAAGAACTGGAAATAGAATTCCACTTGTTCTGCATTGATGTTGTCAGAAATGTCTCCCATATGGAGTACAGGTAGCTCACACATTTAGAGGGTAATTATTGACATTTCTAAAGTCTAGAGCAGGGGTGTCAAACATGTGGTTCGGGGGCTGGATCAGGCCCCCTGAGGGCTTCTATCAGGCCTGCAGTGGAACTGGCTGTCTTCTGCTTCTTCTTCCAGTTCTGCTGCAACTGTATCATCGTAGGTTTGCAACTTACAGATACGCACCTGAACAGCATACTCAAGATTGCAACAGCACAGACATTTTGATGCAATCAGAGCAAGTTGTTGTTGTTCAGTGCACAGTTGAGTCCGACTCTGACCCCATGGACCCGCCAGGCCCTCCTGTCTGTCCGCTGAAATTTGCTCAATTTCATGTTCGTGCATCAATGACACTGTCTAACCATCTCATCCTTGCCGTCTCTCCTTGACCTTCAATCTTCCCAGCATCTCAGGTAAGAGGTGTCAGTTATCAGACACTATTAAATAAAAATATTGCAAGAGTGCTAATATTTTAAGCATATTTTTATTTTAAGTTAAAAAAAAACCCTTTGTGTTTGTGTCCTTTATAAAGTTTGTATCTGTGCTACCTGGCATTACATTTTATGGCCCACATGGCCCGGCCCAACACGGTCTCATTTATGTCCGATCCGGCCCTCATAACAAATGAGTTCGACACCCCTGGTCTAAAGGTCTGTATGGAATACAGGGGCTTCAGTTTGGACAAGAAATATGTTCTAAAGCCAGAGAATTATTAGTTATTCTACAATTACAAATTCACAAAATGTATTTGTTTATTTCATTTAAATCCCACCCTTTCCCCCAATGGGGACCCACAGTGACTCACATTGTTTCCTTATCGGAATTATTCTATTTCCAAAGGCAACAAAGCAAACAAAGAGGTAGATCTAGGTGTTTATGAAGCTAAATTTTGCACTACAGATTTTCTTCAATTTGGATTTTTAAATGGGGTCTTGCTTTTTCTATTTGTCTGTTTCACAGCAGTGTTTTTTTAAAATTTCAGTAGCTGTTGAATCTTTTAGTCTCTGTGAGGCACTCTCCTCAGTTATACAGGGACAAAGTTCATCAGTTTCTGCTTTTACATGTTGAAACTGGGTTTAATATGATGTCTGTGTTGCTGCTCAACAAGTCTAATTCTGCAGTACTTTGAATACCCCCTACAAGTCTACTTAATATAAATGTACAGTGGCTGATCTACAGAATGTCATTGGCATGACTAATTCTGTTAATGAATTGGGTTCAATATGTGCTCTGCTTTTACTGTTACTTCAGGTCACTAAGTAGCCTAGTTTGTCAATGTGAATGGTGAAATGCTTCAAGATAATAGTTTTTGTAATGAATTTACTATTACAGTCAAAATAAATGAGAGCAATTAACACTGACTGCTAGTGGAAGCAAAATGACTAAATCATATTTACCACAGTATAGCTATATTTACTTAAGCAATATTGTTTTTACTGAAGTGTGTAATTTATATTCACTTACTACTAAATACTCAGACCTTTTTCTTTTTTTCCTTTCCTTTTTTTACATTCCAGCCAAATGCATCTATGGAGGGAGAGTATTGACTGAAGGTCAGCGGATTTTAACCAAGACCTGCAGAGAATGCCATGTACGTTTTTTAAACCTTCTAAATGTCCACTGCTTCACTTTTAAAGACTGTGGAATCTTCATAAGTGACAGCACTAAGGTGCAGCATATTGCTTTAGGTGTTGTGGTATTTGTCATCCTCGCAAGGTGACCTAGATTCCCTGGAAGCAATGCACATGCCCTAGGTAGTACAATAAAAGTGTGACTTGTGATTTAGGAAGTAATTTTTTCCTTCCTTCTCTGCATTACATAACTTGACAGAAGAGGCATTTTAGAAGTAGGGCTATAAACTATGATACATTTTAATCACATTTGTCACTGCATTTGTATCCTGCCCTTTCTCCAAGGGGCACAAAGTGGAATATATGAATTTGCAGGTAATCACTCATCTAGGTACTTACCAAGCTCCCATCTACTTTACTTCAGAAACAGAACTGTACCTGGTACTGTTAGACCAGCGATTTTCAAATTGTGTTCCAGGAAATATTTGATTTCTCAGTACCTAAAAAGGGATTTCTGAGTAAGAAGGTCAATAATGATAGACAAATGCCTGTGAAACACAATTTGCCTAATTCTCCCTCTGCAAGGCGCAACTGATAAGGGAGTTTGGGGTGCATGTTCTCTGTTCTTATGGAATGTGATGCCCTCACAACAGGATGTAAGAGTGGGCCATGTTCTACATGCAGTGTCATCTGCAACAACAAAAAAAGATTCCAGTGCTTAGAGATAGCACACCTGGAAAATCAGTATGAAAAAGGATCTCTGAAAACAGAACACTTGGGAACCGCTGCATTAGTCCATTCTCTGCATCATTTTATCTTATGAGGGAACGTTTTACTTAAATTAATTACTGAGGTAGATTCCACCACTCTATTGAGCAACATCTGAAGCTTTTTTCTGGGTTAAGGGGCCTTCCTCCAACTCAAGTTGCTATGTGGGAATTAGTAAACATTTGGTTTCAAGGCAATGGCCACATTCAGATGCTTGTAATGGACATGAATACAGTATCTCTTGATATACTTGTGCATTACCTTTGCTCTCCTCACCCTCCATACATGAAACACAGTTGAAGGCTTCGTGGTATGAGTAGTTGTGAAACAAACTCCCATTAATAGTGATTTTGAAATGCAGACACGGCGACAAACTGTGTTGTTGCCTGTCACTGACAAATATCTGTATAATATCCGAATCTAACGATGTAGAATTGTCCACCATCTTTGGCATGGGGTTGCTTGGTCCCCTGGTGGCTGGAGTCATGCAGAGTGTACCTGTGTATTGCTGTGAAAAAACAGGGATGAATTCTCACACACAATCATGCTGATATCAGGTCCTTGCAAATACAAGGTCTCCCCCTGCTCTGCATTCCTGCCTACCACTTTGCTTGCCTGCCTGCCCCTTATCTCCTCCCTGTCACTTTGTAGGGAGCAGCAGTGCGTGGCAGTGACACACAACAGGGGATGGTGGTGGTAGCCACTTTTGCCCCTTCTCCTGTCCAACTGTCTTTACCTGTCTGGCTTATGTAGCCCCAGCTCCCTCTCTTCCTTATACCCTGGTAGGTCAACAGAAGTCTATGCAAGTGAAGACAATGCACCATTGTTTTGGGGGATCTATTCCCTCATTTTTTTTAAAAAAAAGTCTAGCATTTTTCAACAAACCTGGGGATTCCCCCAAGTATGTAGAAATATGGTTTCTCTGTATATGGTCCTAATCCATAGATATAAGTATCTGCAGATGAGGCCATGTTGACTATTAGGCTGAGTTCAGACTGGCAATTTGCCTCACTATAGCCATTTTTCAGCCACGTTTCCCAAGAGGATTAAAGGGGGCATTCACACAGGCACATCTGCCTGGTGTTCCCCACTCACAGGCAACCCGTGCTGTTCTGCTTCATTCCCGCGTTAAAAAGATACCTGACAAAAGTGGTAGCAAATCCTGGAGAGCACCTTTATCCCATGTTATTCTGCTTCCCGGAAGTGTGAACACAAAGCCAAAAAGCCGGGAGCAACCTGCTTCTATAATGTGCACTGGGTGTTTCTGCGCATAAGGCAGCAGCGACCGGATTGGCTGTGCTCCGCTCTACTGCCCAGTGTGGTGCCGGTGCAACGGGGTCCATCCCAAATCGGCCGGATGTGCTTATGCGCATGAGCACATGTGCGCCCATACACACATAGGGAAAAAAGCCGTTTACAACCATGCCTCCGGGCCAGCAGTCTGAACGGTCCCACACACCTCCTCCCAGTATGCTCCCATATCTGTCGGCCCCATGTGACCGGGAAAACCCAGAACAATTTATTCCAGGGTTTTTTTGCCACGACTGGCTCCCACTGCAAACTGCCAGTCTGATATGCTGATCTCCACCAAGGCATTAACATCTAGGTTTTCTACATCAATAGAGAAGAGCAATCCCCCCCCTCCGTGATTTTTGTACAAGTGATCCAGTGAGCTTGTCATAGTATTGATGACAAGGGGTCTTTTAAAATGTGGAAAGTGTGCTGTTACTTTAATTTCCTTTTCTAAAATAGGATTCAACATTAGATATACCACACAAGTCTCTGCCTAGGATGAGGCTGCTAAGAGGCAGGGATTAGGAGGTAAAGGCATTTGAGAAGAACAGCAATTTGCTTTGAATTGAAGAGCCATTTTCACAGGGGAGTTAAGCTAAACTTGTGCTACGGGTGCTCTTTATGTTCTGTTTATGTTAATATATGACCTTTGTAAATCAAAGAGAAAAAGTGAAAGGGAAGGATCATCAATGTACAGGGTACTTCGGGAGTGGCATTTTTATAGAGTTTAGGATCCTCAGCTGCTGACACAGCACAGGGTTTCTTGCTTAGTGTACACATGCACAAAATGGCAGGGAAAGGCAAACACTTCAGAAGTTATACCATATGGTGAGTTTAGGAAAAAGTCTTCTTGTACAAAACACTTAGATGTTAATGAAGGAAATATAAACCAGTTCTGATAGATGCACATATCAGCTAATATCACAAACAGACAATATAGTTGTTCTGTTAACATAGTTTATCATTAATAAAATGTGTAACAATTCCTGCTCATCTGAAAGAACATAGTATTAGTGGTGCTGACTCCAATCAATCAGCTAGTTTTGAAATCAGTCACAATTTATGTCAATCTGAAGTAACACCTGATCACAGATTTCTACTTTTTATCTGGTTTGACTCTTAGACTGTTTAAATAAATGGGAATCTGTCATTAGTAAGCACAAGAATCAGTTGAGAAAATTTCCCCCTTCAGTAGTTCAATTGTGCAAACAGTTGAACTTTCAGGCTAAATAGGCTAAACTCCCTATTACTTTCTTAGGTTTCTGCACTATACCTTGAGTAATTCAGAGATAACAGCTTAGTTGCCTTTGGTGCTGATTACTGAGATTTGGGGCTAGGAAATCAGAAACTGCTTATCACTGAACTTCAGTGGTACTCTATTGTGTTTATGAGAGTTTGGAGAACGATACATGCTCCATTCTTTCCAGAATATTACAAGATATCAGGAGCTTGAACAGACCAGGTCCCGCTACCATTTATGTGATGGAGGACAGTGTGCATGGATATTGTCAACCTAGTACAATGTATGACTTTTCTGTATTGGAGTGGATCCTCAGCATTTTCTGCTTCCTTCTCACCTTCTCACCAGCCGGCAAACTAACTTTTATCTGGTCCCTATCTCCAGCTATTTTTTAAAAAATATTTACTTCATTTATACCTTACCTTTCTCAACTGTGGGATCCCAAAGCAGCTAACATAATTTTTTTTTTTTATTGTATCCTCACAACAACCCTGTCAGGTAGATTAAGCCGAGAGTATGTGACTGGCCCAAAGTCACCCTGTAAGTTTCCATGGCAGAGTGGGGATTCAAAGTTGGGTCTCCCAGATTCTAATGTGAAACCCTAACCACTACACCACACGGGCTTTCACTGGATGGCTGCTGCTGAATAGCAGCAAGCAGCTGGGGCTGGATGAGTCAGGAAAGTTTCTTGGTTGCAAGTCTCCTGAAGGTTGCTACTAGGCCTAACATCAATGAGTCCTCCCACAAAGGCTAAAACAGTCCTGGGAAGGCATGATCCCCTCCTTATGCCTTTTACTGACTGTAACTGAGGCTTGATGGCTGGCAATACTGTTGTAGCTGCCTAGCAATGGTCACTGAGGGTGTTCATTTCTTAAAGCTACAGATATTCCTCCTATCATTTGGGGGCATTAACCCCTCAATATAATTTTTTTTTTAAAGATTTCAGATTTTTCTGCAAACCTGCAGCTGTTGTTGTGTTTGTAGAAATATCTGCCTTTTCCGTCCATGCTCCCAGTCTCCATACTCAAGCATTCACAGATGGGGCAACATTGATTGTAAGATTAATGATGAAAGTTAAGGCTCAACTACACATCTTGTTTCCACCATATGTCATCAGTACCTACCCACTGCCTGCTTTTCCTTCTCCTGCAAAATGTGCCTGAAAGAACATTATTTTCAGTGCAAATGTAGCTGCTGGGAAGTAGATGTTCGAAGCTTTGCTTTGCCTACAATCTTCTTTTTCCAGGTCATACCCAGGTATTTCTGTCTTCCCTTCCATCAGTTGTTCCGTACTGACGTATGAATTGAATTCCTGTGTTGGTGAAAAATAGCTGAGTGAATAGTTTGAATGAAAAAGTGGATCTCCATTGGAAATCACACCTACCTATTCTCAATTTCCAAAAGAGGTTTCCAAGTGAGGTCCAGAGATTCATAACACAGAATAAAAAAAAAACAAGTGTTTGTTCCACCTTAGAATCACAACTGAAAAGTCTCCCTAATTGGTTCTGAATAGAATGGTAATTGTAGAACATTTTACAGAATTGTTCAGAAAGACAGAATGAGCAAAGCATGTGCAGTTTGCCATTTGATTGATGCATTATGTGGTAAAACTATTTAAAATGCTATCACACTTTATATTATTTCTTTCTGAATGGAGTAGTTTTAAGCAGGTCTAATTAGTTAAGAGCTGTTCTGATAATCATTTTTGTTGCTTTGTTACAGTTGTAATTCCTAATGACAGGGGAAATTCAAGTTTCATTTGATCTGTATGATTCAATCCAAATTGTGAACATTTACATATACACTATTGTAGTCTATAGACTCACACATGCACCATGCTTTTTCCTGGGATTTGGGGCAGTGCCCTGTTTGTGCATAGAGCTCCTCTACTGAGGGAGAATTTGCAAGAAATTGTGGCTATTTTTAGTGGTAGTCCAGTTTTTGGTCATCCAGTTAGTTGTCACCTGGATTTTCTCCAAAGTTAGTCTTTCAGGTACTGTTGAATGGGAACACTCTTGTTTAATAGTATCTGGGCTTGTTTTATTGTCTGATCCTTAATTCAGTGCTGAATTATATCCCAGAATATGTGGACCACTTCCACTGCTGTTGGCACAGTAGCCATCGTTCTATCAGCTATCTTTGTATTTCCCTTGGTTTCTATATGTGGCACAACTGTCATGTAGAAATGGACTTATGCTGAATATGGGAGCTCACAAGTGTTCAAATATGAAGCCTAATTCCAGAGCAACATATTTTTGAAGTAGCTTGCTGAGTTAAATTTTTCTACTATAGCTACTGAAGAACAAAATAAAATCTGCAGCAGAGGACTTAACATTTATAATGTTGGGCTTCCCATATTTGAATTACTTTTGAATTTTTCCCACTTGAGTAATGGTTCTGGCTTCTCCTCCACTGTTCACTTTGTTGCATTCCATATGACATGGAGTTGTTCTCTGAGTTCTTGTAGTCACTGCGTGTTTACAGTCTTTTCAGAGAACATCACTATGTCTATCAATGATTCATATTTATCAAAGTATTACTAATTCTCAGATATAAACATTTTAATTGTGAGTAAAGACACTATCTATGAGACTGGATGTTATTATTTTACTCACGACCCATTCCAGAGTAAACAAATTCATTTCATATTCAGCTGTGTTCTGGAAACCTGAACAGCCTGACTACCCTGACTGGAGTTTAGGAGATAAGTGGGGTTGACCACAGTTAGTGTGTGAATGACAGACCACCAAGGAAGATGGGTTGCTAACTGGAGGGATAAAATGTAGCACTTCCATTAAGGTTGCCAGCCCCCAAGTCCAGGTGAGGGTTCCCCCACTTTTGGGGGCTCCAATCTGCACCTGGCCAGCAGGCTGCCGGGAGAAGCCCCACTTCAAGCCCCGCCCCCAAGAACGACCACCCGCTGGTCACCCCTTTCCCTCCCCTCCTGCCAGATTTAAAGTGTCTTTTTGCGAGCTGAGTGTGCGACCCTCTCCCTCTTGCTAGATTTAAAGGATCCTCCAGCTGATCGGCAGGTCACGTGGTCCCCGTGGGTCAACTGAAGCCTTTTAAATCTGCCAGGAGGTAAGAGAAAGGTGTGCCCAGCGGGTGGTCGCACTTGTGGGCAGGGCTTAGGGGTGGGACTTGGCATCCAAACCCACCCCCGGAACACTCCCCAAATCCCTCCGCTAGAGTGGCAACCCTAGCTGCCATGCCCCCAGAATTTTTTTAAAAAAGCGGCCTCATGGACTTATTGGAAGTTGATACAGGAAGTGACAAGGGTAGCTCTAGGAATCACCAGAAGAGTTTCTGGTGATTTGTAGCACTACCGTTGTCACTTCCACTATCAAATTCCAATGAGTACATAAAGCTGTATTTTTTTTTTAATTCTCCCATGCTCTGGCACACCCATACTCCTGCTGCCACTCAGAGGCAATGGCAAACCATGTCTAATTGTCTGTTGCCTGGAACACCCTGTGGGTGGGTTGTGTTGTGAGTGAATAGCACATTCTTCTCCTTGGTAGCAGGAAGGGTTTTGTGCTCGGCACTTTATTGTTAGGGACTATAGCTATCAGACGATCAGCTAACATCATTTTGTTTTATTTCTATAGACAATTTTTATTTAGCCTCTCCAGGAACCTGCCTGAGGTGGCTTACAAGGTAAAACAAATATAGAAACAAAACATTAAAATAGATTAATTAAAATCCAGCATTAGGGAAAAAAACCCAGCTCAACATAGAAGCATAGAGCAAACAAACAAACAACAAAAACCTAGACCTGTGACAGCTTAAAACAACTTTTTCTAGAATAAATAAAATTAAAAGAGTAAACCCTGGGGTGAACCAAAACATTTTGGCCTGGCATCTAAAAGAAGACAACGTAGACAACAGTCTCCAGATGGGACCTGGAGGTTCCCTGGAATTACAGGTCATCTCCAGACTACAGAGATCAGTTTCCCTGAAGGAAATAGATGCTTTGGAGGATGGACTTTATGGCATTGTACTCCACTGAGATCCCTGTCCTCCACAGTCTCCATCCCCAAATCTCCAGGAGTTTCCCATCCTGGAATTGGCAACCCTACCCTCCCATCCACTGCCAGTGGTCAGGTGCCAGATAAACCTCAGTGGAAGGACATTCCATAAGTGAGATGCCACTACTGAAAAAGCCCTCTTTTTTGTTGCCAGCTGTCTCAGTTCTGAAGGCAGGGGCAAATATAATAGGGACTTTAGAGTCAGATCTTTACTGGTAAACTGGACAAGAAGGGAGGAGGTAGCCCTTCAAGTACCCTGGTCCCAGTGTTACTACATCACATTTCATATCCTCAGACCTTTGGTCTTTTATACACAAGGAAAGCTTAAATCACATCTGAAAGAATTAGTTCCTGCTTACTTTTTCTCCCATTTTGTTCCATGAAGTTCCTGTTTCCCTTGTGACTGCTGCTACACTGGTCTTATATGACACATTTCCTTAGAAAACATTTGGCATATATGGCTATATTTCCTACAGAACTAGGTTTCAGCAGCCTTAAAGAAAAGGCCTGTACAGAAATATGATGTTGACTACGATTCCAGCAAAAATAACAAGACAGGAAGTTCTGATAAAGGGAGCTTTCACTCTGAAAAGCTTATAGCCCAGAAATCTACTGGACTCGAATCTAGCTCTTTTAGTGCAGACCAACACAGCTACCCACCTGAAACTAAGACTGGAAACATCATATTGGGAGGGACTTAATGTAGTGAAAATTCAGGATTTTTAAATAACAAATGGTTTTAATACATTCATTTTGGGTGTGTACCTTACAGAAACCAAAAGTGGCCTAGTTTTTAACCTGCGAATGTTAACTATACGCAACATTTAGTGCAATGTAGAGTGCAATGACTTGATTGTTCTGGAACAAAGCCTTGGTACCGATCGGTTTTATTTCTATAGGTTGTCTGCTGCATTTGAATTAGAGAAACCAATAGAAAGAGTCAAAGCACATCAGATAAGAAAGACTGATATAAAACACAATGGGATTCACCAGCAATAATCATGAGAGGAAAACCTTGATTCATGTAAATGGTTCGACAGATTATGGAAAGAGGCAACTGCACAATCTTATATTTAAATACTCTTTCTCTTAAACTGTGGGAATATAAATGTCCTAGCAGATTAAATCAGTATTTGATGCTATGGTGTACAATGTATTTAGCTTCCTGCCTTTCACTTTATTACAGTTGTGGCTAAGTATCACTAGCGCTGTAGACTTGAAAACTGTGTGACCCTCCAGTCACTTTCATTTTCATCAGTGTCATTCTCTAAAACATTATTTATTTCCAGAATGGAATTTTAGTAAAAGTAACAGAAAGCTGTCCTCCATTGAACTGCTCAGAAAAAGATTACATCCTCCCAGAGAACCAGTGCTGCAGTGTTTGCAAAGGTAAGTTGAAGGCTGGCAGATGCTTGGTGAGTTCTGTTCTTGGCAGTCAGTGCAGTTCACAAGACAGAGCGTTAGGTTTGGACCCGGGAGACTACTCATTGGATTTACTGGTGTCACTGGGGACAGACAGTTGTACATATGACCTACCTTAAGTTGCTTCCACATGGATATTTTACTGTAGTTTTTATCTCAAACTGGAGCTTTTTTATTTTCCTTTTGGAGCATGCACACAATATAATCCTTCTTTTGTCCACTTTCTAGGGCTTCCCCTGCTTTGCTCCAGTGTGCCTGAAACCTACTTTGATGCAAACTTTTCTGCAGTATCTCATTCTGTGCAAATTAGCATGCCATGTGGATGGGAAGATGTAGGTTTTTGAACCTCCTACCTGCACTGGCATCATGTTGTTGCTATCTTCCCTGTATGGCTGCCCTCCCACATCACAGAGCTTTTTGCTAACTTAAAAAAAATCACTATAGCAACTATTTTTAAAGAAAAAGCTTTTAAAAAGCTTTAAAAACTCAGTAGTTGCTATATCACTATAGCAACTGTGATTTAAACAAAAAGTCCTCTGTGGTATGGCCGGGGGCGGGGGGGGCGGGATGAGAAGCTGATTGAGGAAAGTATATAGAATCTTTTTTGTGTGGATGCACAATGGGAAATAATTGCTGTGTATAAGCAACCTTAACCACCTCTAATATCAACCAAAATAATATAAAATCTCCTTATGGGCTTGTTGTCACCATGAACAAAATAAAGACAGGAAAATGTCTTGCAAATCCGAACACCATTTTAGATTTTAAATTTTATCTTGGAGGGTAGGTCGTTTAACGAGCATTCTTTATTTTTAAATTAAATTTTCAGGAACAGCAGTTTATTTTGTTATAACTTTTCTGTTTTGATTTTGTAATGTGCCTATATTTTGTTAATGTTCACAGTTACAGTTGTAGTCTAAATAGTGCAGCCAATTGATAAGCTTATGATTGTGGTATGTGCATCACTACACCTATAATCACCATACTGTGTGACCTTGGCAGCATTGTCCTTGGTCCCTCCCCCCATTCCTGCTCTCTTCCCATCTGTTCAAGCCCATCTGAACAAAGCCTTATGTATAATGTTGTTACCGTGAACAGTATGACCGTCATTTTTGATGAGAGCTTGGATCCATAGGAGCATTCTCACCTGCAGAGCACAACTTTCTCCCTCCCCCCTTCCCCTGGCAATTCAAAATGTCCTATGAAATTTTGCTTCTGGAAGAACCCAGGAACAGCATTTGGGAAATCCTTTCATTCACAGAAGTGCTCTGGAGGATCCAAGCCAGGGTTTGTTACTGTTCAGATCTCTCCGTTATTCTGGAGTGTGGCTGTTTGGGTTAGAGTTCAGGGAGCTCAGAGGAACTGGGTGTGAGAACAGAGTGCAAGTGTCAAAAGATAAATTAACCAACAGTGCCATTTTCTGGTCAGAAGAGTTATACAGATCTTGTGGCAAAAATAATTTCCCTGGCAGGGTTAGTTTGCATATTGTTTCTGGCTATCATTGCTGGCTCAGTAGCTACTGACAAGACTTTCCTGATTCTTTCTAAAAAGCCTTCACAATTGTTGCGTCTTTGGATGTGCTAATTCTATTTGCATACAGACCTGAGTGTTTTCAGGTTCTGAAGGGGATTTTTACATTAATGTTTCTACTGTTCTACTTACTGAGCTGTGTGTGAGATAATGAGTGATTAATTTGCTGTTGTCTGTGAGAGTATTTTCCTACTTCCTCAAGTTCTGAGCTTTTTTCTCCACTATTCCCTTTTCCCTTTAGTATTAGTTGTAGTGGAAATCAGTTCAGTTCAATAGGGTGCCAGGGGTGCCTCCTGACATCCCGTCACTTACTTGCCAATGGGGGGAGGGAACATGAGGGAGAATGGGTAGGGATGCTGTGGGATTTGGATCATTGCATAATCACCAGCTGCAAATAAGTCACTGCTTTATTGATGAGGGTAAACCCAAACAGTTAGGAAAAAAGAAGACAAATCACAAAAGACTGTATTAAATCACAAAAACTCTAAACAAACTGTAAATATTAAAAACTGTGCATCAAAATCCATCATTTTTGGCTACATGTATAAGTACTTTCTCCTAGTGTAAAAAAGCCTTTTTAGCAAAATTGTACTTATACATATGGGGATATCACACACACACATCTTTCCTATGACCAGGTACAGTTATAAATAATGTATAATACATGTAAACGAAATGTATTTTGGCCATGATGCATTCCTTAGTGGTTTAAATTTTTATAAGACACACCATACAATTTTTGTATTAAAATAACAACATGTCTTACCAAAGCAATGAACATCCAAATGTAATTTTTTTTACATGGACTAGTTATCTCTCTTTGTTGTTGATTGGATCATCGGAGATAATTTTTCAGATGTAGATGCTAGTGGTTCCAATTTCTCTATAAGCCAGCTCAGGAGAAAGCATTGCCCAAATATGGCAGATTCTGCATTGGCTTTTCCCTCTGTTGTTTTACAAAACCCACATTGGAACAGAGATTCCCCTCTGCATTGCATGCAGCTTTCATTTCTTTTGATCATCAGATTTTATGGTGGCCTCCACACTCCATGCCACTTTCACTTTCTTCAGTCATTGGATTTTATTGTACCTTCTGCATAGATTTATGGCCATTTTATGGCCATTCAGGGGTGACTCTGCAGTCAGTATGGGGTATTTGAATGTGGTTTTGACATTTTCCTTCCAGTTGAGAAAATGCTAGATGCAGAATCGCCCTATGTGTATAACCACATACAGGAAAACAAAATGCATTCATGCATCACTGATTGATCAGTGATCAGGTTGACTGATAGGCGAACCATTTGCTAAAGTTTGCTGGGGGTGTGTATGTGACTGCACAACAGCACTTACATACACTCAGTTTTCAGGCAAGCATGTTGTCTCTTACATCCCAATGTCACTATTGCACAGATGTAATGTTTTCTGCAACTATGTTTAAATCTGTCTCTCATAACTAATGTCTTCCAAAATTGTTTAGTTTTAAAGTAGATTCTACCTTTTATTTTTTATCATTTGTGAATTCAGAGTACAGCCAGCTAGCATGGTTTTACTGGTTACAACTGTTTTACAAAGGAGTTCAGCATAAAGATTGCAGTTACCCATAAAACCAGGAATGGATTAAGAAGAACAAGGAAATGGCTTTAACAATCTTTAATTAAATCTAGTTAAAGGAATGGGTTTAATATGATCTCTGCATGTAAAATGAGGCTTGGGCCTTCATCTGAGTAGATTTGTTAAGGAGTGGTCTGGGATTTCAAAACAGCCTGGGAAAAGTTCTCAACCCCCAACCACAATCCTGTCCTCCTTGTCTGGAAGACGGAGACATGATACCAACACTTCAACCAATAGGTCATACCACCAAGTTAGGCTTCTCTGTCAATTTGTACCCCCCCACATATAATACTAATAACCTTTGCTAATAAAGGCTGCAGGCTGCAATTCTGTGCATGCTTACTTGAGAACAATTCCCAAGAAGAACATGACAATGAGTCTAATATGGTCTCTGCAAGTAGAATGAGGATACAGTCCTTTTTCCTTGGAATAATCTCATGAATAAAAGGCGGGTTGCATCTGTGTAGAAAAAGCCCTGGAACAACACTCATTCCAGTCTCAGGAGCCATAATTCTAGTCTGGGGACTGACTATGCAGTCCTAAGCTTATTTATTGAGAAACTAGGAGTAAGGCCCATTGTGGGAAGAAATACAATGAGCTCTAGAAACTCCAGGTGAGTGTCCTGGCTGTGGCTGGTGGGGTGGCGGAGGGAAGGGGGAATATAGAGAGAGATGAGTCATGTTTATTTCCTTTTGCTTAGCTATAAGGCAGGGTTGTCTCAAGTCATTTTGCTGCCCCAAATGGGAGGAAAGCCGCATGGTAACAGGTATAGTTCCTTCCACCCCTAACTTATGTTGATTTGAGGCTATGCAGTGGCAGCTAAAGTAGAAGAACACCTCCTAGGCCATGTTTTCTGGGTTCCAAGAATCTGGAAAGTGGTTCTGTAGCCAGTTACAGGGTTGGCAGCTCTGGGTTGGGAAATACCTGTAGATTTGAGGGGTAGAGCCTGCGGGGGCAGGGCTGGCTCACCCACTAGGTGAACTAGGCATTTGCCTAGAGTGCGGGCCGGCCCTGGGGCACCAAAAGGACCGCTCCACCCCCCCATCCCCCCAGCTCCAGCACCTGTGGAGGGCGGCGGGGAGGAGGAGGTGGAGGCGGAGAGGGAGGGGCAGGGTGCACGCGGGGAGCCTGGGGCAGGGGCCTGGGCTAGCTTCCCTCCCTGCATCTCCGCGGTGTGCGCATCCCTCGGTGTGTGAGTCTCTCTCTCTGTGTTGCTGCTGCAGCTGCTGCGAGGGTGCGGCCACCCACCCGCTGCCTGCCCACCCCTCGCTCCCTGCTCGGGTGCTTCATGACTAATTGCGACAGCCGCACACAACAGTAGAGCCATGAGCCAGGCTGGGGCAAGGAGGGTGTGGGAGGGGGTGCACACATGTGGGCGCGGGGGGGAGAGGCGGGGGAGTGAGAGCTTTAGGCTCCACACCCCAGCAGCAGTAGGCTTGCCTGCTGGATTCATTAGTGGGGGAAATGTTTCTGGTCCTGCTACTACACGGCGAGTTTTCTGCAGTTTGGCCTTGAGGAAAGAGACCCAGCTCAAAAAATGGTTGAGAGAGGAGGGAGGGGAGCCATCTTCCTCATAAAGTTTACAGGAGAAGAGAAGCTCTGGTGGTGGTTGGGGCAGAAGGGAATTTAGCCTGAGAGCCTCTTCTGCTCGCTGAGGAGAGCAGCTGTTGGAACGCCAGACGCGGAGCCAGGCAAGCCGGGGTGGGAAGAAGTGAAGCTGTGGGCTGGAGGCACCCGGAGCCGGCTAAGCAGACCATCCTCCCTCACTTTCAAGCCCCCCATCCTAAACTCACTGCTTTGAAATGATGCCCCCGTTAAACCAGTGGCGTCGAGAACTAGTCCAGTGGCACTTCCAGGGAGGGCAGCTGCTGCCACTGTCTTGCCTGGAACTTAAGGCGGAGAAAGGCTGCCTGCTGGCTGCCTTGAGGTGCCCCGAGACTCCCCAATCCTCACGGGCCAAGCCGTCAGCCAAGAAGGCGTGGGGGGGGAGAAGTGGGGGGGGCTGCCACTGGCCCACTGGGGGAGGCTCTGGAGTCCCCGGAGAGGGAGCGGGGCAGGGATGGAGCTGGTCAGGCAGGTGACATGCCAGCTCCCGGGCCTCGAACCCCTTTCCCCTTCCACCTTCATCTCCAAGGGCCATTCAAGAGCGCGGTGCAGAGTTCACGACCCTGCCTGGAACTCCCATGATTGGTGGGCACACGGGGTGTGTGTGCCAGAAGGTAGCCCTGCCTAGGGCACAAAAAACCCTCGGGCTGGCCCTGTGCGGAGAGTGGGGTTTGGGGTGGGGAGGGACCTCAACAGGATATAATGCCATAGAGTCCACTGCCCGAAGCAGCCATTGTCTGCAGGAGAACTGATCTTAGTCATCTGGAGATCAGTTGTAATAGCTGGGAAATTTTCTATAGGGGAAATGATGTGCTGTGGCTGAGGAACACGGTGATTTCTGGGAGATCTCCAGGCCCCACGAGGAGATTGGCAACCACCGTGAACATTTAGGGGAAGATTGGGAGATGTATTTTACCTCAGGACACATTCAATGACTCCCGACAGCAAAAGCAAGCTGTTTAGAATGTTGGAGGCAAGGACCAGTCAGGCTGCATATGCAAATGACCTCTGTGTTCTGACTGACTTGGGGGGGACGATGGGCGGAATGGAATGAGGCCCACTCAGCCTGCATATGCAAATGACTTTGAAAGGCTGGCCTAATCAGCTAGAAGGTGAGTCACTGGGAACACGGCTAGCCTTTTATATGTATTCAGACTAGGAAAAAGGCCCGTTGTAGCAAGAAATACAACAGGTGCTAGCTTGGCTGCCCAGCCATGGGTCCCCATCTTTCCCCCCCAAGCCTGCTCGAGGCCCTGGCGGG
Source organism: Gekko gecko (assembly GCA_029375565.1). NCBI lineage: Eukaryota > Metazoa > Chordata > Lepidosauria > Squamata > Gekkonidae > Gekko > Gekko gecko. The sequence goes on along the minus strand of JAPDNY010000003.1, from coordinate 137,511,165 downwards.
CCAAGGTGGCTGGCCTCGTTCCTCCCCCCATACCCATTTGAGGTGCTGGCAGGCCAAGGCGGCTGGTCTCGTTCCTCCCCCCATGCCTGCTCGAGGCCCCAGTGGGCCAATGCGGCTGGCATCGTCCCTCTCCTCACCTCCTGCTTGAGGTGCCAGTGGGCCAAGGCTGCCAGCCTCATCCCTTTCCCCACTGCTGGTGGGCCAAGGCAGCCAGCTGTTAGCCAAATTGCTCTATTATTTAATAAAGATGGGGAATTATAATTATTAATATGCAATTGGCTTTTCTATAGGATCTGACCTGTGTATACCAGAGTTAGAATTCCCAAGCACCCAGGAGCAGACACAGAAATTGGGTGGCTAAAATAATGATTTCTTTACTAAATATTCTCAAACATACAAACAATATTTACACAATATAGCACTAAGGAAGCAGAGGTGATTGATGGGTTATAGAGGGGTGATACAACCTGTCCAGATGTGCAGTGGTCCATGGATTCTGGCCTAAACTCAGAGAGTTCAGGAGTGGCCTGCCATTTTGGATCATGACAGAAAACACACAGTCTAAGGCCATCTGTGCTGGGATATAGGCACTGACAAAGAATGCAGGCCAATGGGTGGCCCTGGGGGCTTGTCTCAGGTGAGAACAATAGATTACCTGGACCAATGATGAGTCCCAGGGGTGTGTGATGCCAGTAGGGGCAGACCTTAGGTATGACTAATGAGCTTCCAGAGAGGCAGGGTCTGGACTTAACAATAGAAGCCAGGTGTTGGGTAGCTAGTTAAATGGATTATCTGACTCACTAATGGTCCTGGCCTGGGGTGGACAAAAGATGGGAGACATCCCTGATTAGCGTCAGGAAGGATTGCTAAACATTTGAATGATTGATTGATTTATCCCAGTATCTTGAGGGCCAGAGCAAGAAAGACAAAGAATTCAGACAAAGAATTACTGGAGACAGAGTTAACTGCCAGATGGCCTCTAAATAGACATTTAAAAATGTAGATATACTGTACCTGGTAGAACCCATAAGCATTCCATAAGCATAATCTCTGTTGGGTGGAGGGGGAAGACTGGAGGCTTGCTCTGAGGTCACCTTATGAAACCTGAATATGAAATCCCTTTTGCAGACCACTTGCAGCCCGACTCTGAGGTCAAGCTGAGAGTGCCAGGCTTTTTTTGGACTTCAGGTTAGAAAATAGGGCACCCTTGCTTTGGGGCTACCCAAGAGTAAAAGGCAGTGCCTCTGGCAACACAGCCTCATTCCTTCCCCCAGCCTGATCAAAGCCCTGGCGGGCCAAGGCACCTGGCCTCATCCCTGTCCCCACCGGTTGTTCGAGGAGGTGGCGGGGCAAGCCAGCTGGCCTCGTTCCTCCCCCCCGCTCGTTTGAGGAAGGGTGGCTGTCGGGCCCTGGTCTTCCGCACTGGCTGTTGATCTGGGGGGAGCAGCCACAGAAGCACCGCAGAGACAGGCGAGGCGCTGAGCTGCTTTGGGCCAGAGGAAGACAGGAGGTGTTCAGCAGAGCAAAGCCACTGTCTTCTGAGGCACGTTTGGGGTGGCACCGCTTCTGTGGGCGGGAGTCAGAGAACACAGCCAGTGGCCACGGTCCCCATTGTGAGTGGCAGTTCTTGCAGCCAACTGATTAAGGAGCGCATCGAATATGGCCACCCCAAAACAGCTTTATTATATAGAGAGATAAGTCCTAGTTTATTCCATGAAGCTTATCACAGGGATTTGGTGGTTCCTAGAGTGAAGAGCATTGCTCCTTGGCATCATGATGTCATTATCAGTTTTTCACTACAATTGACACTGTATGCCAGTGCAATGCCAGCATGCCTACCCAGCCCTCCAAATCCTCCCAGGGGTGCCACCTGCTGGCCTGGTACCCCCAGTCTAGGGTTTTAGTGCTTATAAAGCTGATCATGACCAGAGACCATTCTGCCACAAAGGCTACCTCTTCTTGTATGTGGAAATGATTGCCATTACACAAATGGTTTTTCTCTATTCTTTTTTTGTAGTAGGGTGTGGTGAGCTGTGGCTGAATGAAAGGTATTTTCAGTTGCTCCCCTATTTATGGGTAACAGATTCACTGAACATTTGGCAGAGAAATTCTTTTTGATAACTTTCAGGAGAGGCTTCAAAACTGAACTTTTTAGGAGGGTATTTGGGACTTCATAGAGGGACAGATGTAGGTATTTTTAGATTGCAGACAGTCATAAATTCTGTGGCTGGCTTCTAGCATAATTTTTAATTCTGTGTTACTCATCTTATGTGTGTTATGTGCTGTCAAGTTGCTCCCGACTTATGGTAACACTCTGAATTAATGAACCCACTTATTTTCTTTTTTTGGTGATCATGGTATCCATAAAACTCCCCTCCTGTGTCATATTTTGAATGAAGCAGTTTTCCTGTCAGCTTTCTTTATTTTCCAACTTTCATATCTATAAATAATAATGGGGAATACCATAGTATGAATTATCTTGATTTTGATCTCCGGTGACACTACCTTACACTACAGAATCTTTTCTAGTTCCTTCATTGCTACCCTTCAAAATCTCCTTCTCCTTCTGATTTATTGGTTGCAGTCTTCCTTGGGGTCCCAGATTTCTAGGGAAAAGGAGGGCTGTAATGGACTGCACTTTTAAAAGCTTAGAAGTGCTGTGTAAACAGATAAAGGACTGTGATGGGTTAATTCTACACAGAAACAGAGAGCCTTGACAGGCTGCCCCAAGTAATCTGATTGGTTAGCATCAGCTGAGCAGAGAAAAAGGAATTTCACATTACCAGGATTCTGCCGGATTGAAGCCGTTTCTGATTCGTCTTGAAGTAAACCAGTACAGGGCTGCCATTTCACACATGACTTTCCCTGACCGGAAAAGAGCCGAATCAGAAGCGGTTTCGGCAATTCAGACTGTTTTCCCGCCGTGCCTTTTTTTTTTTTAATGTTCACTTTAGAGCGCTATAGTGCTATAAAACAGCACTGCAGGCATTCTAATGGGGTTGCTATGATGCTATTGTGCCATAGCGTTATAGCACTCTAAAGCGAACGTTTTAAAAAAAAAAAAGCCGGAGATCGCCCGCGTGGGCGAAAAAAGGCGGGAAAAAAGCGTATCGGATCCGGGAGAAGAAACTGACGACTACTTGGAAGCGGTTGACAGGTAAAACGCTTCAGCCCCGTTTCCTGAATGGGACAGAAGCGATTCTGTGTGAAATTACAAATACATTCCGGTGGGGAGCCGGTTCTAAAACGGTTCTGTCTGAAATGCCAGACCAGAAACCGTTTGGGAACCATTCCTCTTCCGGATTATATCATCTGTCTGAAATTCCCCAAAGTCTGAAGATTGTCAGATTTCTGCCTTGACTGAATTCAGACTGATTTCAGCTGTAGCTGAGAAGAGTTTACTGACAGTTTTGAAATTCAGCCCTGACTGAGAGCAGTTTAACACAGACAGGAGAACTGAGGGAAAGTTGGCAAGGAAGTTTGTGATGCAGGCAAAAACTCTCATTTGGGCCAAGAAAAGGGGATCAATCTTCTAGAGAAAGAGAACAAAATTCCCTACCCAGTCAAACGGGGGTTAGCTGTGAAGAGTGTAGTGATCCCCGGTCTGGTGTGGTTAGAAACTACCTTTCAAGACCTTAATAGCCAGTTAAAAACTCAAGATGAGTACTGGTTTTTCAAGAGAAGGGATTTGAGTACTGGAAAGAGTGTACCAGCCTTCTGGAAACTAAAAGAGTCAGAGAATATTGAAGGAAAATGTACTGGAGTGTTTGGGAAAACACTGGAACAAAAGCCTCTCAACATAAAGATTTAAGTAACTGTGAATAGCTTAAGAAACTTCTCATTAGCTTGAACCATAAGAACTAAAGTCTGTGCATGTACTGGTTTTACCTCAGAAATTTGAACTCCTGATTTCATCTGACCTTTTCCCTCTATGTTAAATAAAATATTTTGTTATTTTTGATTTTCAAAACTCTTCAAATGCCATTTAAGTGGTTTAAGTTAAAGGGTGATCCCAACCCTTCCCTCAGGTTCCTGGGCTGAGCCAACAGCCAAAATATACTGTGACAGGGTGGAATAGCCAGAGTTCTTCAGCAAAGAAGAAAACACTTTACTAGGATGGCTCAGTCTCAAAAGGGAAAGAAAAATAGAGAGAAATTAGTGCCTCTGAGGGAAGGAAGAGGACAGGGGTGTCATAAGGGCTTATACATATTTTGAAAAAATAAATATTAATTGTGTGTGTTTGTGTGTATGGAAAATGGAGATAAAGAGACTCATTACAGGGCACACATACTTCAGGTCATTTTTACCAAGTACTAGTATTTTTGCAGTACTTGTTTTTTACCAGCTGCTTAAACGATGTGAAAATTATGAAGGCAGGGTTTGTATTAAAGTTTTTTGCTGTTTGTTTACCAAGGCAGTTTGCAATAAAATGAAAAAACAAACAAATAGAAAACCAGAAACCCCTAAACCAATTTGACAATACATATGTGGAAAGCCACCTTTCTATAACACTGCCGACATATAGCACAGCAGCACCTAGTATAAACTGTAAACAGGTATGGTGAGCCACCATACCAATTCTCTAAATCTGTTAATAAAGGCCCTTAAATCAAGTCCAAAAGGCCACTGGTGATATGGTCTTTCTCTCCTGTAGTGGGACATTTCTTTGGGGATATAGCAGTGGAAAAAGCCATCCCTTGGGTCCCAGCCTACTGAACTTGGTTTGGTTTGGTTCCTTAAGAATCACAAGTCCCAGACTGTACTGTATGAATGGAAAGGTCCTTTAAGAACTTGGTGCACAAGCCATCTAGGGCAGGGGTGCCAAACTCATTTGTTATGAGGGCCGGATCTGACATAAATGAGATCTTGTTGGGCTGGGCCATGTGTGTCATAAAATGTAATGCCAGGTAGCAGAGATATAAACTTTATAAAGGACACAAACACAGGGGTTTTTTTAAACTTAAAATAAAAACATGCTTAAAACATCAGCACTTTTGCAATATTTTGTTTATTTAACAGTGTCTGATAACTGATACCTCTTGCTCTGAATCATTGCATCAAAATGTCTGTGCTGTTGCAGACTTGGTTATGCTGTTCAGGAGTGTATCTGTAAGCTGCAAACCTACAATGGCCACTGTGTGACACAGAATGTTGGACCGGATGGGCCATTGGCCTGATCCAACATTGGCTTCTCTTATGTTCTCTTATGTTATGTAGTGTGTCTCAATAAGGACCATAGCTGTCACATTTTGTACCAATTGTAGTTTTTTAACCATCTTCAAGTGCATTCCCATGTACAGCATGTTACAGTAATTGATCTGGATGTTACTAGAAAATTTATTTATTAGAACGTTTATATCCTGCTGTGATGGACTGCACTTTTTAAAAGCTTATTAGTACTGTACAAACAGCTGGAAGACTGTGAAGGGTTAATTCTTCACAGAGCCAGAGAATCTTGAGTGACAGGCTTCTCCAAGCAACTTGATTGGTTAGCATCAGCTGAGCAGAGCTGAATGCTGAGGAGGAGAATTCAGTCAGAATTCAGCCCTGACTGAGAGCAGTTTAACACAGACAGGAGACAGGAAAGTTGGCAAGGATGACTGGGTAGTTAGATGAAGATTCCCATCAGGCCAAAGAAAGAGGATGGGTATTCTAGTGAGAGGAGAATTTCCCTACTCAGTCAAACAGGGTGTTAGCTCTGAAGAGTGCAGAGATCCCTGGTCTGGTGTGGTTAAAAACTGCCTTTAGAGACCTTAAGAGTCAGTTAAAAACTCATGATGAGTACTGGTGTTTCAAGAGAAGGAGTCTGGGTACTGGAAAGTGTGTACTAGCCTTCTGGAAACCAAAAGGGTCAGAGAATATTCAAAGAAAGTGTACTGAAGTGTTTGGGAAAACACTGGAACAAAAGCCTCTCAGCATAAAGATTTAAGTTTCTGTGGAAAGTCTGAGAGCCAGCTTGGTGTAATGGTTAACAGCAGCGGACTCTAATCTGGAGAACTGGGTTTGATTCCCCATTCCTCCATATGCAGCCAGCTGGGTGATACTGGGTCAGTCACAGTTCTCTCAGAGCTGTTCTTCCAAGAACAGTTCTCTCAGATCTCTCTCAGCCCCACCTACCGCACAGGGTGTCTGTTGTGGGAAAAGGAAGGGGATTGTAAGCCACTTTGAGACTCTGAGTGAAGGGTGGGGTATAAATCCAACTCTTCCTCATCCTCTTCTTCTCCTTTTCTTCCTGAAACATAAGAACTAAAGTCTGTGCATGTGCTGATTTTAAGTCAGAGTTCTCTAAACTGAGTTACCTCAGATTTTTTGCCCCTGATTTCACCTGACCTATATTGAATAAAATATTTTGTTAATTTGGAATATAAAGACCATTTAAGTTAAAGGGTGTAATTTAAATTAATACTTCCTTCATGTTCCTGAGCAGAGCAATCAGCCAAAATATTATCCTGTGACAGAGTGGGACAGCCAGAGTTCTTCAGGAAAGAAGAAAATATATTACTAGGGTGGCTCAGTCAGTAAGGGAAAGAAAAATGGAGGGAAAATCTTGCCTCTGAAGGAAGGAAGAGGATGGGGGCTGTCATACCTGCCTTTCCTCTTGGCTCAAGGAATCTTACAAGCAGTAATTAAACAATCACAGCTTAAAACCGAATCAAATTAAAAATGTCAGACACTTCCTTCTCCCCTTGAAAGATGCTTACTGCTCATATTCCATCAGAAGCCCTATCAAACAAGCAAGCCTCGTGGCATCTTCTAAAGACCTTCCTCATTTCTTCAGGAAGTCCATTCCACAGTTAAGGAGCCATGATGGAAAAGGCCTGGGCTCTTGTCAATGCCAGGCAGGCCACCATGAGTGGGGGAATAGCCAGCCGGTGTCAGTTTAAAGAACACAGCTGGTATATGGGAACATATGGGAAGAGATGGCTCTTGAGATATGTGAAGGGTTTTAAAGGCCATAAAAAGCACCTTGAATTGAACGAGGAAGCAAACTGGCAGCCACTGGAGCTGTTTCAAAATCCTCAGCTCATCTCTGCTTGAAATTTGACAGACAAGAGCCTCTGTATGAGGGGTATAGTCCAAACAGGATGGAAAATAAAAGGTACAGGCAGAACTGAGTTTCTCATTGAAACTAGTGGAAATGAATAGTTTGAATAATAAAACAAATAGTGTTTGAAATGAAAATACAGAATTGGCATCCTTATTCACAACTGCCCAAATTATCTTAAAAGCAGAGCTGCTTCTTCCTCTCCCCCCCTTGCAGAGGCACATATGTAATGATGTATAATGATCCCAAGCAATCAAATTCATTGGTAATGATTGTTGCAGTTTAAGAACTTTTTGTTTAAAATGTAATCATCAAAAGACTATAGAGAAGTGGAACAATTTCTTGATTGCAGTTTAATCATTTTTTAAAAAGATTTGCTATCCTTGTTGAAATCTTCTGCTATATTATGGATGGTGATTGTTACCTTGAGTGACAGATGTGATTGTACATTTTCTTCCATTGGTTGTTCAACTAAAAGTTCCACAAAAGCATTTTATGTTTCGTCTATACAATTCCATGAGCATAGTGCCAGTCTTCACAAACACAAGTTATTTAATCACTTGCTTGTCTGAGAGAATGAGAAGTAGTATCTAGTTAAACATTTTCAAGTAAATGATTTTTATTCACAATATACTACAGTAGTTTGTCTGATGGGTTTAGTGTGGATAGGCAGCTAATATAGTATTCACCCATTGGCTGAAATCTGGTTTTCAGTGGGGAGTATATGGTATCATATTAATAATGTGGTGTGCTAACCCTTGCATTTACTGCTTATATAAAAGAGGTTTATAATTTCTTTCAGTGGCAGCTTCAGGTGACACTTCAATTAGCATATTTCTCATTTCTCCTTGTCTAGCCCCAAGACCAGATTCAAGACATTTCTGTCCAAATGAAATAGAACGAGTTCTGTTTTCTAAGATGCAAAATCAAACATTTCTCATGCATTGCTGTGGGACTTTGAGCTATTTCTAGTTTTGAGTTTTATTAAGTCCCTGATGGATGTTGAGAAGTTAGAATGTAATGGCTTTGCATGTAGAATTGTAATGACAGCAGGGATTACTGATTTACTAAAGGTTCTTTCAGACATTACATTTTGTAGTAGGGATTAGATCTTTAGTAGCATCTTTTATGTATTGTGAAGGTATATACGTTGAAGTTCTTGCCCAAAAGATAATGGAAGTGTAGCCCTGGAAAGATCTAGTTCTGGGCAGAGAAACAAATGATTTATCATTGTGGTTTCTGTGTAGTCCCACACTGGAACTATGCATGTGCAGGCCAGCTGCTGAAATGATTTCCAGAGCTTTCTACAAGACTAAGAGTGCCCTTCCTCCCTATGGTGCTTTCCTGATGAAACCATGATGTGAACAGAATGGAAGCTGCTACTCCCTTAGTTCTCTTTCTGCCATCACAGAGAGAGGATCTCCATTGCTGTTCTTTTTTTCCCCTCGCCACGTTCATGAAGCTGAGGAGACTTTTTTTTCTCTTAAATGTTTTTTTTTTACCATTGTAGAGAGGAATAAAACTATATTTAAAGAAGAAAAGTGTTTTTAACTTTGCTGTTATTGCTCAAATGGGGCCTCTTCAGGATTTTGCCACCGTGGCTCTAAAAGGAAGCTGAAAAGCATCAATTGTCTGTGCCTTATCTGCCGGGGGAATCACAAAATAGACCTGCCTGCTTTTTCTGTCACCAGCTTTCCCTAAACATATGATATAAATTTGTGGAAAGCCTTGTCTGCGTACTAGCCACACTAAAGGCACCACCTCCTCCAGGGACTGCCTCAGTTCTGAGATGAGAAACATGGAGGCATTGTGCGATAGAGCCTTGGATCTTTTTCAAAGGCTTGAGCTGAGTGGCAGCCCATCTGAAGACACTTCGCCCATTCCTTGGTTTGCTTTGTCTGAGAACCCTGGAGATGTGATCTAATAGAGCCTTGCCCTTCACAGTAGCTCTCTGTGAAAGATGCCAGCCTGGCAAAGGACATAGCTCACCTATCTGAGACTGCCTCAGCTTGGCTCCAAGGCTGGTACCTTATGCTGAGCCTCCTGCTAATGCCTAGTTCATAGCCTAATACACAGACAGGTTAACCTCGATTCCATCCTTGTTTGTCCCACTGTTGGCTGCAATCCCTCTAGGCTAAAAGCAGCCACTCTGAGCCTCCTGCTAATGCATTCTGTACAAAGTTAACCCTTCCCCCACAGTTCTGTCTAATTCTAAATGTACTGACATTTACTGCAGCCTCTCTGCTCTCTGCTAAGGATTAACACCTAAGGGATTGTCAGCACCAAAGGTGTTGGAGCCATTCTGCAGCCTTCTTGAGGGCACACCTGAGCAGTGTGTCCCTTTTCTCAGTTCCATAGTAACCTTCGGAACCATTAAGGATGCAATGTCTTGGGGCTCCTCAGTTGTTTCTGTTTTCCAATAAAGGTGATAAACATGTACTTCTAAGCCCATGTATTTTGGAGAAAGGTGGGATATAAATTTTGTAAAATAAACATAAACTGTTGAGCTAGGACCTGGGAGACCAAGTATTGAATGCCCATGCTCCTAAAGGCTTGCTGGATGGCCTTGAGTACATTCCACTTCCCTAACGTGTCCTGCATCTCAGGGTTGTTTTGAGGATGGAGTGGAAAAGATGGATAACTTTGTAAGCCACTGTGTGGGCCCCATTATGGGTGTTAGCCCAATTGCTCTATTTTAAATATAGCAATTGGTTTATTATTATTTATTGGATTCTCGCCTGTATATACAGAGAATGCTGCTGCTCTGTAATGGTTCCCAGTAAAAGACACAGAGACCAGGTATAATTAATAAAATATTATTTTACTGAATATAATCCTTATCTATCCATTCACAAACACACAAACAGTATTCAAACATTCACACACATAAAATAGAACTAAGAAAGCAGAGGGGGGTTGATGGCTTATAGAGGGGTGATACAACCTGTTCAGATGTGCAGAGGTCCATGGATTCTGGCCTAAACTCAGAGAGTTCAGGGGTGGCCTGCCATTTTGGATCATGGCAGAAAAACACACACTCTAAGGCCATGTGTCTGCTGGGATATACCCACTGTAAGACAAAGCAGCCCAATGGGTGGCCCTGGGGGCTGGTCTCAGGTGAGAACAAAAGATTTCCTGGACCAATGATGAGTCCCAGGGGTGTGTGATGTCAGTAGAGGCAGACCTTATGTATGACCAATGGGCTTCCAGAGAGGCAGGGTCTGGATTTAACAATAGAAGCCAGGTGTTGGGTAGCCAGTTGAATGGATTATCTGACTCACTAATGGTCTTGGCCTGGGGGCTGGACAGAGGAAGCTGGCTGGTAGATGATCTGGCCAGGTAGCTGATGGCTCTTCTATTCATGTGTATGGCTCGGGTGGGGAAGGCACTTAATCCCGTCATGCAAACGACTGGCAGAGGGAAAAGTCCTTTGTCTGCTGTATGGCCTTTAATCTGTGTAGGTGACATGCAGCAGGTATGCAATGGAGTCCCTCAGAGTAAAAAGACAGCTTTTTCCTTTCTCTATGGGCTTCTACCTTGGCATCCATTTTACAGTCTAGACAGACCATGTGGCAACAGCAAACAGTCCATAGCAAAGCCCCATAATGGCGTCGGGGCTAACATGGGAGAAAAGTGGGGGAATAAATAATACACTCCACACACCAGTTCTCTTAAAGGATGTCCTATATTCTACACAGAATGGGTACCCCACGGAAGAAGGTCTTAGGCAAGAAGGGTCTTGTGAAAATTGTGAGGGTATAAACTGTTAGCCTGAGTGAAAATCAGAATTTCCCTGCTGTATTCCCCTTTAAGTTGCTAATCAGCCGGCTGTTATGATCCTTTTACTATCCCCTTTAGAGACAGTATGACACGCTTCTTTAAGCCCATTCTGGAGGATAAAGGGAATTGGCCAAAGTGTTATAACTTAGGACATTTGAAGTCCTTAAGGACAGATTGTATCTGTGTATAATAAAGCAAAGGTCCACTGGCACTTTAAAGTTTAACAACATTTATTTTAATATGAGCTTTCTGTGTCTTCCAGCTCACTTCTTCAAATATCTCTGTGTATTATTACAGCCTCTGACTGTTTTAGCTAATCTGTAGCGTCAGCTGCTGGATTTTACAAGCATTCATGGCTGGCATTAGTCCCCCTGCCTAGGATTTTTTTGGGGGGCACAGGCTACTTTGTCCCTGAAAGAATGTGAATTGTCCTGTTCAAATGGACAGTGTCCTAATGAGCAAGAACTGGCTCACTGTTAAATCTTTAGAAACATCTCTGTTCCCCCTCCAATAACCTGATGTCTCAGGTTTTATATGTAGACAATGCCAGGTTCAACAGAGAGTTTAAATGCCATGGTCTGGTTCCTTGTCCACCACTCACAATTTCCCTGCAATTCTTGTTTCATATCTGTGACTGTTGTGAATTCACATGCAACATGTTCCCCACCTCTGCTCAGAGGAGAGGTCATCTGTCTTTTCCCAAGACAAAGAAGGGGTATTATTTTGCGTGCTACTTACTTGTTGAGGGAAAGAAAGAAAGAAAGAAAGAAAGAAAGAAAGAAAGAAAGAAAGAAAGAAAGAAAGAAAGAAAGAAAGAAAGAAAGAAAGAAAGAAAGAAAGAAAGAAAGAAAGACATTTAATTATGTACATTAAAGTCTTTAAAGTTTTTTGCTTGGCTGCCTTAAGCTGTGGTCACACGCACTAAATAATCCAATTTCAATGCACTTTCCAACTGGATTTTGCCAGTTCACAAAGGTCGAATCTGCATTTGCATTTTTAAATCAGTTTTGTGGTGCTGTGACGCTGTCTTTCTCTATGCTTGTTTGAAGAATTGTTTGGAGAAGATTCATTTAAAGTGGTTTGGAGGCGCAATGACAGTGGCGCAATGACAGCCACGATAGGGCGATAAACATATGCAAACATGCAAAAGTATGCTAGCACTGTTGAAGTGTGAAAATGAAAGCAAATGTATACAGCTTTTTTGAAGACGGAGTCAAAAGGCTGGGACACTGGAGGGAAAGACAAATGCAGATTCGACCAAAGTAAAATCCAGTTGGAAAGTGCACTGAAAGTGGATTGAAAGTAGATTATTTAGTGTGTGCGCGACCACAGCCTTATTCCTACATCTCTTCAACCTTTGTACGGAGGGGTATGCTAACTGCTAGTGGCAGAAGTCCAGTGTTCCCTTTTGGTTGGGATCAGGCCTTGGTTGTCTGCAAAGGTGCATAGCAATTGGGGTAGCCCATGTGAGGTTGTAGTATTGTTTTCTCTGCCTCAGTGATGGCTGGTTGTTGACCACGTCCAGGCCCCTACTAACTGAGAGAGGTTTTGCCTTCGCCTTTTCCCATTTTTAGCCAATCCTGATTTCACTAAGATTGTTGAACTTTAGCTTCCACAACTGCAATTCCTGCATTTTTACATGCCTGTATGTGACACCAGGAACTGCGGTAGCTCAAATGGTTAAGACGCTGAACTGCAGGCTGTGGAAGGTCAGTAGTTCAGCAGTTCAAGACCCAGGTGCCGCATGACGGAGTGAGCTCCCGTCTCTAGTTCCAGCTCCTGCCAACCTAGCAGTTTGAAAGCAAGAAATTGCAACTAGTTAAATAGGTACCACTTTGGTGGGAAGGTAACAGCCTTCCGTGCACCTTGGTGTTTAGTCATGCCGGCCACATGACCACGGAAACATCTTTGGACAGCGCTGGCTCTTCGGCTTTGAAACGGAGATGAGCACCGCAACCCTAGAGTCGGATTCGACTGGCTTTCGAGCAAGGGGACCTTTACCTTTATAAGTTGTTTTTGGTGTAAGTTTCACCCTTCAAGGGATGCCCAGATTTGTTTTTCTTTTTTTGTAGACAGAGCATATGTACGTCATTCTGGTGGTCTCAGCATTGCATTTTTTCCTCAAGGCACTTCTATTGAGTCTGAGCCTGTGGAAGTCAGTGCCATCTCAGATGCTTCCTCTGCAGTGTGGGGACCCTGCTGTGAGGGTTTGTCTCCCAGTGGCTCCCAGTCTTCTACAAAAGTAGTTTGTCATACTACTTAGAGCTTGATGCACTAGATGTACCTTATTTTTCTTTGGTTCTTGTTCTAGTGCCAACATTCCTTGGTATCATGGAATGCATTACAATTATGCTTTCCTCAAATAACAGGTGCCACCTCCTAGATAATCTGATTGGAGGCCCAGGCTATTTGACATTAGCGCACAGTGGGACATTCAGTACCCTGTCTTTTTTGGCTCCTTTGCTGCTAGGAGAGCCCAGTCATTTGGGAATACCCATCAAATATATTGGCAGGATTTTTTCCCTTGGCCATTTCTGGGGAGAGTCCTCTGCAAGCTGTACAAGATTCAGTTTTGATGCATACCATCCATCCTTTTTTGGCCACACCAGGCCTGTTTCACTGCTTTCATTATTCTAGTGTGGAACTGCTATGTTTCACTACCGCTAATGTCTCATTAATTTTGGGTAGCTCTTTTCCTGCACTGCAGCACTAGTCTCAGTTTTTATGAATGGCAGCCACCACTCCTTGGCTACCAAATCTTGTACCTTTTAGTGGAGAAGAGTTGCTCCTGAGGGTATACCTAAAGATTGGGATCCTGCTTCTTGTGGTATTGGTTATGATTTGGCTGTCTGTTGGGACTCAGACACTCTAAACTTTCCTCTTCCTTACTGGATTTTGAAAGAGACATGTGGCCCAGTGGAAAGCTAGTGAGGTAGCATGGCCAAGGGCCTGCTTCCATCCCCAGGTAAGAGAACTCTGTGTCCATCCAACCATGGAAACTGGATGCTTATTGGGAGGAAGTCTTTCTCCAGTATGTCTCATAAGGGCTTCTCAAAATATCTTTTCAGTCTTCTTTCTGTTGACTTACCCCCCCTCCCCTTTCAGCCTACTTTGAAGTCTTTCCTTGCATAATATAACCCCTCATTAACTTGTTGCTTGTTGCAGTTTCCTGGTGCTTCCTTTATAGCTCTGATTTTTAGTATGCAGCACTTCCACCTATGACATGAGCACATAATGGGTTCTAACTGGTCACAAAGATCCACAGGTTATGCAGGGATGTAGCCAGGATTTTTGGCTTTGGGGGACGTTTAAATAAGTCGGGGAGCACTGTGTTAGGAGTGACAATAGAGTAAAAGTTTTTTAAAAGCGATGAAAGAGAGAGAGCTGGAATAGAGATCAGACGTGCCCTGTGGTGTGCCTCTCCTGCAGCCAGCCAGAGGTAAGCTGCAGGCAAGCAGGTCAGGGCGACGGCTCAGCTTGGCACAGCTGTGGCACACAAAAAATAAAATAAAATAAAACGTATGGATGGAAAGGTGGGAGGCAATTCTGTGTGCAATTCTGGTCACCACACCTCAGAAAGGATATCTGTGCAGAAAGTGCAGAAAAGGTCATCTAGAATGATAAAAGGGTTGGAACACTTTCCCTATGAAGAAAAGTCAAATTCCTTGGGGCTTTGGAGAAACTGAGGGGTGACTTGAGTAGAGGTTTACAAGATTATGCATGGGATAGAGCAGGTAGAGAAAGAAGTACTTTTCTCCCTTTCTCACAATACAAGAACTTGTGGGCACTCAATGAAATTGCTGAACAGTCGGGTTAGAATGGATAAAAGGAAGTACTTCTTCACCCAAAGAGTGATTAACACATGGAATTCACTGCCACAGGAGGTGGTGGCAGCTACAAGCATGGACAGCTTCAAGAGGGAATTGGATAAACATATGGAGCAGAGGTCCATCAGTGGCTATTAGCCACAAGGTATAGATAGGAACTCTTGGACTGGGGCAAGTGATGCTCTGTATTCTCGGTGCTTGGAGGGGCAACAGTGGGAGGGCTTCTAGTGTCCTGGCCCCAATGTGGACCTCCTGATGGCACCTGGTATATTTGAACACTGTGTGACAGTGTTGGACTGGATGGACCATTGGCTTGATCCAACATTGGCTTCTCTTATGTTCTTATATTCTTATGAGGCCTGTGTTGTAAGTTGGGAGGCCCGGCCCCAAGATGCCCCACTGTAGCTACAGGCCTGGTGTTATGGTTTCCAGGGCCCTAGCCAGGATTCCCTGCCATCGGTTGTCTCTCAGTTTCTCATGTCTCACAAATCTAGCCTTACGGTGTTGTTTCTGACTCATAACAGCAGAGTACTTCTTACGTACCTTAGATGTGGATATTCTTGTCTGTTTTGCCTTCCAAGGGCTCCAAGAAGGACCTGTCAGCTTCATCACATACCCCATCCTTGTGTTGTCACACTGTCTTAAATGCATGAATGTTCAATATCCTTTACCTGTCTCAGCTTTCTCTTCCAGGGCCCTGTTTTTCCCTGTCGCATTTTGCATGGTATTTCAGCTGAGACATTTGTAGAGCACCTTTATGAGCATCTCTGGGTGAATGTCAGTATGGGTCACTAAGCAACTGTTGGAAAGATGATCCCACCTCCTTCAGTAAGTGAGCTTGCTAGTCTCCCGATGTGAGAATGCACAGAATACACAATGATGAATATAGGGTTGCACTTACTTGGAACAGTTGTTTATTAAGTGGTCTTCTGTGCAGGTACACATCCCTCCCTCCTGTCCCATTTTGAACTCTCTGGAACCTTAGTTTCTTGGGTCTCTGATGGCAGCATGGGGGGAATTGAGGGAGTAGCACCCCCTCCTCCCATTAATGTCATGATTTCAGCAGGAAAGCACTGAGGGCAGGAGGGATGTTCTTAGTCTTCTAGAAAGCTCTGGAAATCATTTTCATAGTTGGCCTGCCCATGCACAGTCCTGATATGTACTTGCACAGAAGACTATTCAATGCACAACAGTTACAAGTAAGTGCAAACGTGTTCTTCTGTGGCTAAAATACATACAAAAACATAAAAACAACAATTAAAACCTTGAGGCAGGAAGGAGGGATCACTATGGGAATACCAAATGAAACAAACAAGCAAAACCCCCCTCTTCATTTGCTGGTAAAAGATGGTAACACTAGGAGAAAGACAAATCTCCCTAGGGAGAGAGTTCCAGAGTTTTGGTGTCACTACCGAAAAGGTCCTCTCGTGGGTTATTATCACCTGCCTATTCTCAGAAGTCAGGGCCACCTAAAGCAGGGCATTTGAAGGTTATTGCAGTGGTCAGGTAGGGTCGTATTACTGCTTTAGAAAATTATGTGAGGATTTATGACCTGACAACCTCTAAGCTTTGGAGCTTCAGAAAGCAGAAGTAAAGTAGCAAAGCTTCATTGCATGTGTTGTAATAGCTACCAGTTGACAATTAGCATTATGAATTTTAAGAATTTATAAGCCATGTTTCCAGAGTGATATACAAAAATGTAAAGCATTTAGTCAGAGCTGACCAAAGTTGATAAGAATAAATCCAGAGTTCTATAAAAGGCATTTACATTGTGTACAAAGCAGTGCACGGTAGCAGTGTATTCCAAGCAGCAATTTTCCTGCGCTTGTATTGATTAATAAATATTTTACCTCATAGGCTATCCAAATAATCAACAAAACATTGCCAAACTACTTTAGTGCTGCTTGTTTATTTTGTTGAAGCTTGTTTACAAAACTGCTAGTTTGATTGTTCTGATATTTAAAACCAATCAGGATGAATAAATGTTGGATGCTGATGAAAATGTATCTGGCTTTTGCTGTACATTATAAAGCAGAATGCCCTTCCTTCAGACCATTTCCACCAGTGTTGTTATATCTGGCTTGTATGTTTTTGTGTATATTACCATTATGACTTGTTCTTTGTGTGTATATGTGTGTGTGTGTAAGAAGTTGCCTTGAAAATATTCATGAAAGCAGGATATAATTGGCATTACAGAGGCAGGTTTATAGTTGTTCAGGAGTAATTCTGTGCCTTGAGTGTGCTGCATTGGATCCCCCAGTGTCTGATAGTCAGTTCATGCATAAAAGCTAGCCATCTGTTTTCTCTAAGTAATGCATTCTGACTGTTCCCAAGAATGGGACCACAGGACAAAGAATATGTGGACTCAGTGTGTGTGGGATACACTCTTCTCTGTTCATGACAGTGCTTTTATTATTATATTATTATTTATTTACTTACTTTATGTATACTCTTTTCTCCCCAGAAGAAAAATGCCTCAAGTATAAGAAATGCTCGACATTATTAATTTTAGATGTTTTAAACTGTTCCCCTACAAAATTCACGAAAGTTCATCAGCTATCTAGTATCTTAGTTTCAAACCATAGTTTATGTTCCAGATTTTTTTTAAAAAAAATATGTATTTGTAAAGGAACCATGCTGGTATGAGTTATTTATCATGCAAAAGGAGAGGACTGAATCTATGTTCTGCCTCATATTTTTAGGCTCTGGGTGTTTTAAATACTGTGAATTTGAAACACCATGGCTTGGATCCAACAATGCACAAGAGGAAACAAAACAAACTTAGTGCTGTTCCACTTGTACAAGTTCTTGTGCAGTACGTTGCTCTTTCCTTCCTGATATATTATAGTGCCCAGAAATTGTTTGCACAGGATCTTATGGAAGGGGAACACAAATGGAGATACATGCAGTCTGACTTAGCACAAGTGCAGTATTTTTATTGTTTCCGCTTGCATAAGACCTCTTAATGCAAGCAGAAAAAGTTTGTGCTACATCCACCCCCCAAAATTTCTGCTGCCACACAGTAACAGTTTTGTAGGACTACTCCAAGCTACACTGGAATTTAGATTGGGGTAGAAATATACTCCAAATGCAAAATATGTACATTTTGCTACAGTGTTTTTGTTAGGGCTTGGTTTTGTTAGGCAACACATTTACATATGACATTTCTCTGCAGGATTCCATACTTGGAAATGGTCAGATTGCATAGAGAATAAAGCTGCTGAATTATATGTGTAAATAAACTCATGCTCCCTGGTGTTGTCATATTTACATGGAAGTAAGTCCTTCTTAATACCTGTGCTAGGACTACAGCATAACTGATTTTAGAACATATGTCTTAGATTGCTAAACTATTAGAGAGTTTTTGAAAACTGTAACCTATACCTAATGAATTTGGAAGGATATTGGGCTAGCCAATTCCACTGTTTTTCACCAATATGAAATTAGCTTGTCTACCTATTCCCTGAAGCATGGAATTTGATTACTGTTGTAATTAGCTTAAAATGATAAATGGGTCATTGCACAGTCAAATAACTTAAAAAGCAAAATTTAATCTACTGGAAGCAATAGTAATAAAGACATAATGCCCTCATCAGAGGAAAACGAAGTATAGAAAAATTGCACTAGCAACCTTCAGAAGGCTAGCAGAGTATTCAGCTGTAATACTGGAAAAAAGACTAGAGGTCAGCAATCTGATAAAGATCCAGAAGGCTTTTAAAATGTATGATTACCCTTTTCGAAGTTTCTGATTGTATTGTGAACATTTTAAACTGCTTGGGGGGGGGGCTATCCCACATGTTTATGACTTCTACCTGGGGGAAGACGTGATTAGGGCCTTTGTTCTCAATTGTTTGTTATTGTAATGCATGCTCATTTGCCTTGTCATCTTTGTTAGACTGGAATTAGAAGTAGTTAATATGAAGCCTTCAGTGGCTGTTGCAGTGTGAAAATATGTTGGGAAAACTCTTCCTAACTTCCTCACAATAGACTTCAGGTATATACATAAAGCCAGGATCCCCAATCTTCTTAGCTTTGGGCACCTTTAGATTTTTTGAGGAGTGGTGGTGAGCGTAACTCAGATCTAAACACAAAATGGCTGCTGCAGCAGGTGGAGCTAACTATATTTTTATTGGATGTATGGTCCACTAACTGGAGAGGAAGGTGGTCAGCTTCCACTCCTGAACAGTCATCTCTCCTCCTGGATCTGCCCAGCTCCCCAGATCAGGGTTCCCTAACATGGTGTCCATGTCACCATGGGGCTCATCAGTACTGGTGCCCAGTGCCCCCATCCACTTTATAAAAGGCTCAGCAGGCATTGGGGAGAAGTAGCGGTGGGTACCATGGGGTCTGTGGGCATCATGTTTGGTAACCCTGGCATAAAGAATAAGCAGAATAAATTAAAGAGTTATGAAAAATGAAAATGTATTTTTAAAAATAAAATGCTTATGAAAAAAAAGTTTACACTATTCTAGGAAATGATGTTGTCCTTGTTTCACTCCAGCTAAATTAACTCTACGTGTCATTGAAATAAAGACAGTGAGTTAATTATAACTAACTTGTATCATTGTTTTTAATGAGCCAGAAATAACTTTATCTGGATCAGGACCGCATGCTCCTTAGAACTGGTTATCCCTGTAGAGAATATTTCTGGAAGCAAAATAAATTGGAACCACCATCTCTGTAGACTAATAATTTTACAGCAGTCTTACTCTGTAAAGTGATTTTCAGTCTTTGCAATTATTCCCAGTAGTCATTTATAATAAAACTGTAGTACCGACAAACAAGTGAGGTAGAATGTAACATGTTACTTAATAATAAATTAATTTTCTTGGAAGCCTAAAAATTCCAAGGAGATGTATTCATTCTTTCTTATTCATAAAATAATTAGTTGTTAATAATGTGTCCACAATAGCATAATTCTGAAGAGCAATTGACCCTTTATGGACCATTTATACTATTATGCTAATACTGCATCCACAGGTGCCTGTGACAGGTGATTTTTGTTGCCAAATGTTAGGACACTGCATGTATTTGTTTTGTTACCTCTGCTTTTCCCCACGCTCCTGTTTAAACCATTAATTAGGTTTCAGTCCAATAGAGAAGTTATAAGAACTGGGCAGTTTTTTGATTTTTAAAATTTATCTTTTACATAAAGCATTTTTAGCCTGCCTTTCTCTGAAACTGGACTCAAAACCTAACCATTATGGGAAAATAGGATAAATAATACCAGGGAAATAATATAAAAGGCTAGGGTTCTAAGCTGTTGAGGTGTGACGAGGAATATTGTTGTGTACAGTCTCTTTAAGAGGCTATCCCAGGAGGCCTCAGAGCAGGCAGGATAGTAGGAGGGATTGAGTGCTTCTCTTCTCAATCTCCCTGCTAGCAGCCTGCAGGAATGTTAACAATCTGCAGAACCAGGCCAGGACAACTCTGGCCTAGAGCTCTAGAAATAGCTTAGTTAAGTATCATTGGCCCCGGTCATACAGGCCAGAAAATGCGGGGGGGAGGCGTGGCTGTTCGCCCCGCAGAAAAATAAAGTGCGGTAGCCCGATCGCACGGTCCCCTGAGTTGCCACACTCCAGCTGTTAGCACCAATCACATGGCAATGCTGAAGCATGGCAAAAAAGTGGTGTGGCGCGATCATACAAGCTGCACTGTTTGTATGTGCACATGAGCCGTTGGGGGGCAGGGCTGCTGTTGGTGTCTTGTTTGTGCGCATGTGCCATTTGGCATTGGTGAACATCCTATGGAAACCTACAATATCCGATTTACTCCAGGACATGGGCAGGCGCCGGATGCCACGGGGTACTGGCGCTCCCGTGATCAGACGCCCACCTTTGCCCTGTGTTTTCCAGAAACTCGTGCTCTTTCCTTGGTGTTTTTTTACTTCGCATCTTCGGCAGGAAGCCGTGTGTTGGCCACAGGAGTGCTATGCCTCCCAGATGTGCCAGTGTGATCATGCCCGGAAACTCTGCAGGGCTCCCGTGCCTTCGGCGGGGCAAATGCTCCATGTGACTGGGGCCATTATTGTTTATTCCAGTAGCCAGGTTACCTGTCCTACAGCTGGTGTTAATAAAGGAGCCTTCAGCCAAATGTAACTGGGTGTTGTTCGCTCCACTGCACAAAAAAATATGGTGCCTGAAGTTTACTGCATATAAATCTTTTTTTTTTTTTTAGCAATCATCATGCAAAGTATAATTTTATCCATATAAAAAGAGAAATCTCCAAGGGGCTTCATAAATTCCTGAGAAAAAAGGAGTTCTCGTATTTCAAGGAGCTATGATGCAAGTAGAGTTTCTGACAGTTAAGCTTTTGTTGAAAAGGGTTATACTAGAATATTTTTAAAAGGAAATAACTTAGACTGGAGTGCTTAAAACTGAGTTAATGTGGGGAAAAAACCTAGTTTCTGACTTTCAGCATAAAGGATGAAAGAAATCAGATATTAGAGGGTTTTTTTTTTTAAAAAAAACATCTTTGGTATTATTTTCAGAATGACTTATAATGGAACACATTGCCCTGATGAAGCTTCATTTCTCAGTGCTTTTGTTCTGATGTTCACACTTACCTCTCAATGTCAACTAAATGGGACTTTAATTGGCTATTTCCATTAATGAATTTATGTACCATTTTATTTGAGATTGATATGAAGGAAATGTAAACCAGTGATGGAGACAAAAAAGCATCTGTCATCATACTGGTAGTGTGAGTCCAGCCACTAGCTCTGTAGGTCAGGAGCCCCCAGTCTTGTTTAGTCCATCGGCACTTTTGGAATATTGATAAATTGTAGTGAGGGCCAACAAAATAGCTGGGAGGTGGGATTGATTAAAAATGTTGAAATATTCAGTGTATGATGGAGACAACTGCTTCTTTATGAAGATGCAAAGATAACATGTATTGGACTTTTCTGGAGCACCTTCTTCTCCAAGGGGGTGGAAGAAGGCCAGGATTGGCTCTTTGCATTGGGTAAGAGAAGTTTCAGTTTCTAGAGAAAGGAGAGAGGTTGATCCATGCAGGGCCACTGAGAGAGGAACAGGAAAACAGGCCTCTCTGAATAAGAAATAAAACCATACATTCTCTTCCATTTGTGTAAAAGGAGTATGAGCTTATTCTTTTCCTTTACATTTGGCTTTGTCTGCACAGGGAGTGTAAATGCTGAAAGTACAGGAAGCAAAGCCAAGAAGAACCAGTTTTATTTTCTTTACTAGGAATAAGGCCTGTTGTGGAAATAAATACAATGAACTCTAGAAAGAGGCTCTGGGCGGGTGCCCTGGCCTTGGGCACTCAGCGCCAATTTGCTGTGGTGACTTCAGTAGGGTATAATGACACAGAGCTTACCATTTTCTCCAGGGGAAATGATCTCTACCATCTGAAGAACAGTTATAATTCTGAGTGATCTCCAGCCCTCCTCTGGAGATTGGCAAAAATGGTTCCCCAGGAGGAAATGGCTGGTTTGGAAGGTGAAGTCTATGGCATTGTACGTGTCTGAGGTCCCACCCCTCCTCAAACCCCACCCTTTCCAGGCTTCACCCCTCAAAACTCCAGGAATTTCCATACCTAAAGTTGGCAACTTTATCTCCTCCTCTCAGCAGGCTCTTCCTAGGCAAAGTTCTGTCTTTCTTGTTAGTGGGGAACAAAGCAGCTTATTTCATTCTCCTCTTCCACTTTGTGATGTGTACAGCAACCCTGCAAGGTAGGTTAGGCAGAAAGTCTGGGGCTGGTCCAAAATCACCCAGGCAACTTCCATAGGGATGTGCCTGCTGAACAGGAGCAAGCAGCCAGGGCTAGTAAAGTAATGCCAGTCAGGAGGCATGAAGTCACCCTGAGAGTGCTGGCAGGACTCAGGTTGCCAACGAAGACAGTTTGATGCAAAGGAGGATGGAAAAGTCTCCATATCTCTATTTTGCCTTACAATGGTTTTGATGCCAGCAGAGTGGGAAAATACCAGAGGCTTTGGATGGGTGCCCCATGGTAAATGGACCAAACAGTTCCTAAACATTTTCCAAAACACTACTTTGTCGATAATTCACATTCTACGCTTACAGCATCCCCTGCCAGAATGCGACACATCCCCAGCACTTTGAATTAGCACCAGATCTTTAAGAGCTCTCCAGCTGTCACCTGGAGATTGGCAACAATGCTATTCCAGAAAGAAATGGGTTGTTCGGAGGGTGGGGACTATGGCATTGTATCTGTCTGAGGTCCCCCTCTTCCTTCTCCTCAGGCCCCATCCTCAGCAGGCTGCATCCCTAAAATAACCTGGAAGTTTCCAACCTGGAGCTAGCAACCCTATATCCTTTCCAGACGACCATCAGCCTACCTTTATCTGCCTGTCTGTCTTCAGGTTTACATCCCCCCCCTCAGTCTCTTCCTACAGAAAGGGCAGTCTTTCCCTGCAGTGGGAACAAAAGCAGCTGACATCATTCTCCTCTCCCCCTTATGATCTGCACAACAACCCTGTAGGGTATGTTAAGGTAGAAAGTCTGTGAATGGTCCATAATCACCCGGGCAGCTTTTATAACATGAACCTGGGACCTGCATACCATCCTTTGAAGTGCTCTCAGGTACATATCTGTGGCAGTAATGGAGTGACTGCTGGCACCTTTTCCTATCATTTTTTTGCCTTGTGGTATTCTGCTTGTGGTGTGGTCTGACTTCTTTGTGGTGTGGCATGGTTGTGTTATTGGGTTTGTTTCTTTTGAAGGAAAAGTGATGTGTTGTGAATGAGGACATATTTTTACCTCAGACTACACCAGGTCGCATATGCAACTGACAGTTCCAACTGTCTCACGGGGGGGGGTATGAAATGGAGTGAAGTCCAATTAGCTTCCATATTCAAATGACCTTGAAATGCTGGCTAATCAAAGAAGACTGGCCTAGGCTGCAGTGGGTGGAAGAGAACTCAGGCGATACAGCCAGTTGATAGAGACACCTTGTGATTGACACATCATGGAGCCAGCTGGTTTTGGTGGGCATAGAATGTTGCCAGACTAAATTGCAATTATGCATAAAGAGAGATTGTTTGAATTAATCTATAGGCTTGTAAAAATTATGCCAGTCCCATTTCTTGGAATTTCAGAGTATGGGAGTGGTAGCCATAAAGGCCTTATGAGACCCTGCCAGCTGAATCTAAGCCAACATGTGTCCCCAAAGAAAGGCCTCTATGGTTGACATGAAAACCCAGGCAAGTTGATATACATGGAGATAATCCTTCAAGTGCTTTGAACCCTAGCCATTTAAATGGCAAAAAACCACCTTGCATTGGGTCCAGAAACAAACTTGGAGCCTCTGCAGCTGGAAAAGCATCACCTTTACATATTCATTGTTGCAGACCCTGTCTGACCCTAGCTTAGGGTACCTTGTACCAGCTAGGCTTGCCAACCTCCAGATGGTGGCTGAAGATCTCCCACTATTACACCTGATGTTCAGGCAACAGAGATCAGTTCACTTGGAAAAAATGGCCACTTTGAAAGGTACTCTATGACATTATATCCCAAACCCCATGCTCCTCAGGCTCCAACCCCAAATCTCCAGGTATTTCCCAACCAAGAGCTGGCAACCCTAGTACCAGGTGAAATGTCCAGACTATCTTGAAGGGTATGTAAAAGCAATCCACATAGAGTGTGCTGAAATAGTCTCATCTGGTATCAAGCCATGAGTGCCTATGGCCTGGTCTAGATACTATATCTCATTTAGAATCACTGCTGTGTGAACTCTCTAGAGATGTCCTTTGAGCTTGTAAACTTCCATTGGTATGTAATGTAGCAACTCATATATTGTCTAGGACCAGTGCCATATTGAAAGTTTCCAACCCCAATTTTGACCTGTAAAACCTCACATAGCTTGTGAGTTAATTACCTATGGGAACACTTCTTCCTGCATAATCCTGTTCTATTAGATCTGTGAGGTAGGCCTCACTGAGTTTACCCTTTTAAGGTTAGGCTTGTAAGCACAATGCTAACCTTCATGCTAGTGGCACCACACCTGTGGAACATTCTCCTCACAAGATGTTGTCAGTTCAGTCTTTGAGTACCTTTAAGAGGATATAAATGTTCATGGTTCAGAAAGCTTTTGGGGCTTTGTAAATTGAATTTTTAAATAGAGATTTTATTTTATAAAAGCTTTTGGTTGTATTGTACTGTTTTATATTGCTCCAGAATATATAGTTGATGATGTGTATTAGTGTAACTGTGGGTAACAAAGAACAGGCATGAAGGATAACCAGGGAAAGACTGTGGTCCATT
Organism: Gekko gecko; assembly: GCA_029375565.1. Taxonomy (NCBI): domain Eukaryota; kingdom Metazoa; phylum Chordata; class Lepidosauria; order Squamata; family Gekkonidae; genus Gekko; species Gekko gecko. The sequence goes on along the minus strand of JAPDNY010000003.1, from coordinate 137,486,272 downwards.
GGTCACATATGTGGTACGTGGTTGGTGTGTAGAAAATTCCAAATTATCTTGGGTAGTGGGTATTGGGAAAGAGCTTTCTCTGCTTAAGGCAGGAGAGTTTCTAACAGTCAGTGGAGATAATATAGATCTAGATGGTCTTACAAAGGGCATAACTATACATTAGGCTAGTTGTTCTGTAAATGGAGCACTTTTACTCAGGCACGTGGGGGGCCCAAATTGGAAGGGGCAGCAGTGCATCCTCAGAGAGTTTTTAAGTCTTCCTTGGTCACGTTTAGACAGGCACTTCAGTCCACTGTTGCCCCACCTCTAATTGAGCCAGATTATTTTGTGCCAGAGAATCATGATCAGACTCACCCCTTTTAGCATGTTTCAAACCTCTTCTACTGACCCTGGAGTGACCAGATGGCAGCAGGCATGGAGTCAGCCTTTCGGCCATTTTTTCAAAAAGTTGGTCCTTGGAGCATGCCCACAAGCATGGATGAGCCTGCTGGGATATTAGTTCCTGGGGCTGTCAGCCATTTCTTTACAAGTTTGCCCTCTGAGCAATCGCACAAACACTTGCTGAGAATGCTGGGATATGGAATTCACTGCCATCCTCCCTCTAATATTTTCAATTTACACCTTCCCCAAAGGACATAAAAAAGCTGAAGAACAGAGGTGTCTTTCTTTTAGGGTTTTTAAAAAGAAAAAGTTTTGAGCAGCCCATGTACAGTGGGGGAGAGGTGTGAATAAGCAGTTGTGTGCATATTGCTAAGTACTATTATAAAATGGCGGATGGAAAACAAGAGATCAGTCAGACCTGCCTGATGGCTTGGGTGCGCAAGAGTGCAATCAGACAGCAGGAAATCCATTTTGGAACCAGCTCAAACCCACAAAACTGGACTTTCTCAGGTATCAAAGAAACACGTGGCAAGAGGAGGGGGGAAGGGGACTCGGACAATTGGGGATCGACACACACATGTTGCTGTCTGATCATGTACTTTAAATCTGAAAGGGAACTGCAAGGGTAACAGATCAAACTACCCATGTGAATGCGACCCTTGTGTGCCATTTTCTTGGTTAAAAAATGACCCTGGGGAAACAACTTGTGAACCTGATACCAGTACAAGGTCAGCTTCACTACAGGGCAAATAGTGATCTCCAAGGACTGTTTTTGATCTGAGAAACAGCATGGGAAGAGACTTAACAGCTAGAGAGAGACCGCCTCTCCCCATATGAGTCCTGTAGAGCACTAAGGTCAACTAATCAACATCTCTTGGTAGTCCCTGGCCCCTGCCTGATGAAATGAGCTCCCGAGTGAAATCAGGGCCCTGTGGGATTTTCTACAATTTCACAGGGCCTATAAGACGGAGCTCTTCTGCCAGGCTTTTGGTTGTGGCTGACTCTACCAGTAGCTTGGACCCTAACATCTTAAATCTTCCACCACTATTGATAGGGTTCTATCAGAGCTGACATGGTACTTACGAGTATGGCATTTTATACTGTTGTTATAATTTGGTTTTAACTGTGTTGTATTTTACATTGTTGTTACCTGCCCTGAGCCTGCCTGCAGGGAGGGTGGGATATAAATCCAAAATGAATGAATGAATGAATGAGTGAATGAGTGAAAAAACCCACCCAGTTCTGCTCAGTTCCTGTTTGTCAGTGCTGACCTGGCATCCCCTCAATTGATGAGCTGTTTGACTGTGTACAACCTGTTCCTGTGTATTCTCATGAACAGCCTACTTGCAGTCATCTGTTGGAGAAATTTTGCTCTGTACCCTGCAAAGTTTTTTTTTTTTTTTGGGGGGGGGAGAATCAGGAGCTAACTCCTAGCTGATCAATTAGAAGTCTACTTTTTCTGATCTCCTAACCTGGAAATTCTGCTGACTGTCAGACTAGCTGAGATGCAACAGTTTGAGTGGATGATCAGAACCCTAGTTGATTTCCCTTCTTTTCTCCCCACAACAAGCTGTCAGCTTGGGCTGCTGATCAAAGGAGATAAACAAGCTATTTCCTCTTTCCCTATTGCAACGCAGAGATCTAAAGCATTTCTTCAGTCTCTGCCCAGCTTGGAAGGGAAGAAAGAGCTCCATTTTGTAACTTCACTGTGTCACTGTCTGTGAGGGATATGGGTTGTATAAGAACTGACTCCCAGATAATCTCCCAATCACCTGTGAATGGTCTTCTGACCAAAACCCTGCCACAAACTTGTTTGGCAGCTGTTTGAGTTTCTTGATGCAGTCCAAACATGTCACTGATCAGTTGGTAGTCTCAGGGCTTTTTTTGTAGAAAAAGCCCAGCAGGAACTCATTAGCATAATAGGCCACACCCAGCTGCAGAAACATATTAGCATATTAGGCCACACCCCTGACAGCACAGCTCATTAGCATATTAGGCCCCACCCCATGTTACCAGAAGTGTGGTCATCCAGCCACACCCATCTTTTGTTTCTTATTCTGTTTACCTTGTTTGTTGTCAAAACCCAGGGCTTTTTTTGTAGTAGGAACTCATTTGCATGTCAGGCCACATACCCCTAATGTAGCCAATCCTAATGAGGGTGTGGCCTATTATGCTAATGAGTTTGTGCTGGGCATGGCCAACTCGGGAGCCAGCCAGAACTCAGTTCCTGTGCGTTCCTGCCCAAAAATAGCCCTGGGTAATCTGATCATGAATACCAACCAAGGAAAGTTTGTCTGCTAAGCAGGTTCCCTGAGAAATTAATGACATCACTGTTAAAAGCTCCTTCCCTTTGCATCATGGTTGTGGTCCAAATCGAGGCCCCATCCACCTTAAATTTAAGTGAATTTAAATAAATGTAAGGTGCCTCACAGGCAGAACTCCAGCATATCATGTAGTGTAAGGCAGCTTCATGTGTAATCAAACCAGAATGTGTTGATGAAGGTAAATGGTAGGAAAATGAAGTCAAAAATTTACTAATCAATACTAATTTGTAAATGTGTGAACAAAATTATTTCTGACATTTAGGAACCAGTGGAAGTTTTCCAGTCTGACAGTTACTCTAGCTTTTCACTGTTCAGTCTCTGTTTCTCAGAGAACTAAAGGCAAGAAAGGGAAAATGACTCGGCTTCAGAGCTTGTATGTGTGCGGCAGGGTTGGTTAGGATGCAGGTCATCTCTACTGGCAGCTTTCTGCTTTTTCTAATTACTGCCCCATCTCATTTGCTTTGTGGGAGGGTTTTGGTTCTGTTTGCCTGAGCTATCTTGTTACATTGCACTTCAGATACTCCAGGCAGACAAGGAAAAAGCTTTCTTGTACTTGCTTTAAAGCAGGCCAGAGGGGAGAACAGACACAGAGGCTATAGCTCCACCTCTCTAAGTGCACTGCAGGGAACAGAAGCAACCTCTTTGTTTGTACAAGTAGCAAGCAGGATCGCAGGAGGATGAAACAGAGGTAGTCAATCAGGAGTTCATCCTGCTGACAGTATCCCGCCTATCTGTGCAGTAGACATGTTGGGGGGGGGGATAGAGGTTTCATTGCACCATCCGATACTTGTAATCACGTATGCCATGGAATACAAAATATGATAGGACCCAGATCATCACTGATGATTTAGGATCTGAGATATCTCCATATCTATAGTCTCATATAATATCCATTATACTGGTACAAGTTTGCCATTCCCCAGTTGCTAACGGAACTGGTATGAAATGTGGACTGGAGGCTCCCTTGAGTGATGGATATGATCGCATATAATTTCAGCCTAATCACTGCTGTGAAATTACTAGTGGATGTGTGTCCCATTGAAACCAAGGGAGACCATTATTGGATTGTTCTATTAATCTGACTAGCTTTGTTTCCAATATGAGATAATCTGACTCAGGTTTTCCATATGGCTTGTACCATTCTCTCTCTCTCCCCCTCCCCCCATTCCTAGTAAATGGTTTTCTCAGGGGAAAAGTAAGGAACACTGTAAGCAATTGTGATAATTTGGGATTAAGTTTTTCCTTGCTACATTCTGATACAATATTGGATGTGATTCATATTTCAGGTCATAACTTTTGTGCACAAGGACATCAGTGTGGTGAAAACTCAGAGTGCAGAAACTGGAACACAAGAGCTACTTGTGAATGCAAGAGTGGTTATGTCTCTGTCCAGGGGGATTCAGCTTATTGTGAAGGTAAATAATTTGCTGAACAAAGTAACTTGATTGCAGTCTAGTGAGAAATGTTCTATTAAAAAAAGGCAGAGCAAAGTGTCTCATTATGAAGTCCAATCTTTCGTGGTAGTATAAATGATAATATCCTCATTTGATTTTTTATGGAGAATGTTCAGATGACCCAGGGAAATGGGAAGTTCATTCTGAAGTTCAAATCCCTGGAGAATGACTTGCTTTTTAGCATGTTAAAGTGCTATAGTGGCTATGATTGTTTTTTAAAAGAGTCGACTGTAGTAATACTGCTGCTTGGACTGATACAAAGCATGGTGTACTGAGTAATAATGATCTTAGCAAGATGAAATAACAAAATAAGATTTTATGTGTGTGTTATCACAAATTAGTACTACTGCAAATGATATCTCCACAGGTGTGAAGGTTGCAAAAGTTTCTTTCCTCTGCCTAGGTAGTCTGCGTGACTCAGGTGCTTCTGTGAATACTTTCAAAACATTTCTTTGTTTCTCACTCAGCTGTGATGGCTTGCACTTTAGCAAAGTTAACCGGTGATTTTAGCCAAATTGAACATTACCCTCTTTCCTGCTTTCGTTGGTCAAACTGGATGACCTGTCATTCAGCAATGGTTTTTATGTTATGTAGAACATGTGCAGAGATACCATGAACCATGTTTTTCTCTGCTGAAGGTGAAGCCTGATCTTGTACTCTTGCTTCGTGGCTCTGTTTACCTTTTATGCCTAAACTAAATTTGTCATCACTGGGTGCGTTCAGACAGTGTGCTGGGAGTGGTGTAAATTGCTCCGGTCCGATGCGCTTTTTTTTTAACTCGGAGAATCGCGATCACACTGACCTCCTTGTTCCGGATCCCTGCACAGCCACATTGCTCCCCGCCGGGAGCATGCATCAGTGGTTTTTTTCACCTCTCAGCTTGAGCATGCGCACAGGCAGCCATCTTTAGAACTAAAATTTTCATGTATGTGCAGAACAGCGATTTCCACACTTCCCTTTAAACTTTAAGTGGCCTTTTAAATGAAACTTTTACCCCCGAAACTGGCCTCCGTGAGATCCTGAACTCGTCTAAATGCTTAAACTAGGCGCCATTCAAACTTTGCTTTTACTAACTTAGGAGTGGAGCTCCGCCCATGCGCATACTGCTGAGGCTTAAAAAAAATGGCTGATGAAAAGCGGAAGCCTGAGGCTTCCACGGCAGCTTTCCAGAGGGGAGGGGGTTGAAGCACCCAGAAGTGGCTCAATACCGGAGTGATCAGACGACAGAAAAGTGCGGTTCGAAACGGAGAATCGGGAAAATACCACTTGGGTAAGTGGTATCATAATACTCCGTTTTAAAGGGGGTTTGATCCAGAAAGCGATGGCTGGGGACAGTGCACAGATGTTGGGTGTGTGAACACGGATATAAAATCCGTTACTGGAGTGTGCCAAAAGTGGTTCAAATGGCGCGTCTGAACGCACCCAGTATGTGATACCTTCTGAATGATTTAAATAGGTCTTTTAGTTATATTCTTGGTGACAGAAGAGTCAGGAAATAACAGAATGGAAAAGTCACTTGGTGATAACTCAGCCTGACCTCAGCGGCCCCCTCATAACATCCAGATTTTTCCCTGGGAGAGGCTGTTGGGGGAGGGAAGGAAGGAAAGCTGAAGACAGGGGATCAGATAAAGGCTATGGTGACAGCCAGGGAAAGGAAAGAGGGGAAGGAGGATACAGAGGAGTTGTATCTTTCCCCACAAGTTTCTCTTCTCCCCTTTGAACTGATGATTTAGTAGTGGGTTGGGTTGTTTTTTTTTTGTATTATGTATCCATGCAGTATGGTTTTATGTGTAATTTATATAGCTTTTGTACATGCAGTGTATGCCATTTATACTAGAATTATTAATGCTAATCTCTTGACATACAAATAACTTTGAAAATGCATACATTTTATGGATAATTTAATGTGAGCAAACAAAAATAGCGCAAAAACCAATTAATCCTGGGTTTGTTTCACATAAAGGAGAAGTCAAAGAAAGGAAGGTTTCCAGACTGAAACAACAGGAGTGAAATATTTGAAGTCATACCTACTTGGTTACAGTGTGCTGGTACTTGAAGAATGCATTAGTTTTTAGAAGAACTTCATTCCAGTTTGGCTGCAGTGAGTGCCAGTACAGAATTTTCCCTTCCCTAGTGTGTCTTCTGTATCCATATTCGATTAAATTAAAAAAAACAGGTCAATATCATTGTGATTGTTTTAACCTGCAATAACTCCCCCCCCCCCCAGATACACAATTCCAATTAGTCAAAAAAGCACAGAAGTTTTTTTGATGCTGTGAGGTCCTGTGTGCTGGATTAAACTCTAGTTTATAAATTTTTATAGCATCCCTGTTTCAGGGAGGAAGCGTGAGCTGTTCATGTTTGTTTCTCCCAAGGGACAAAAAGTGCATTGTCCCATGGGGGGAGGGAATGTATGATCTGTTTCTCTTTCATCAGTTCTGGAAAACAACCTCAATGGCCCTGAACTTAATCTCTCTCTCTCTCTCTCTCTCTCTCTCTCTCTCTCTCTCTCTCTCTCTCTCTCTCCTGCATTAGGAGAGTATGCACTTCTCACAGAAGATGTGAGCATTTTCTTCCTTTTAACACAGGAGCATTAAGACAGGAAGCTTGAGTCACTCATGTTTTCCTTATAATTTTCAGTGACAATACATTATTGATTCAATTTGGTAGGAATCAAGGTGCCTTCTAGTCATTTTGTACTGTATATCTATTAATGTGATAAACTGGCATAAATGCATTCTCTTTGCCTTGGTTTTTGGTTTCCTGTATTGTGACACAAGTATTTATGAGCTTGTCTGTTGTTATTTTAGAAATAATGCATTTTTAGATAAATTTCTGAGACGCTTTGTTCCATTTATATTGGAGATGGAGAAGAGGTGACATACATGACAAAAATTTAAATATATTGCAGGAACAGAGAGATAAGACTAAGGGAGCATTTAGTAAAAAGAGATTTGTGGGTATCAGCTATGCTTAACTGATCTCACTGCTCTGAAAACCATTTCCTCATGTACAAGCATGAAGTGAGAATATCTAGTATGCTACAAATGAGGACCAAATTATGTTACTAATATTAGATGTTGCAGTACTGTTGACCCATTGTTTGAATAACCCTATGTGAGAGAATATTTCAGTGCAGTCCTAAATAGAGTTACAGCCTTCCAAGTCAATTGAAGTTAATACAAGCTCATAAGGGTATAACTGTTCTTAGGATTGTGCCATTAGTTGTTAATGTCATAGAGTACCAATAGAGGCTGTGGTCACACACACTAAATAATCCACTTTCAATCCACTTCCAGTGCACTTTCCAACTGGATTTTTACTGTATGAACTGGCAAAATCCACTTGGAAAGTGGATTGAAAGTGGATTATTTAGTGTGTGTGACCGCAGCCAAAGACCATGTATTGAGAAAATGCTCTGTACTGTGGAGACTGTGAGCCAGAGTTGCCATACAGATGTTATGGAGATTCAGTTCAAAACAATAGAAGATAATAAGATTTTTGACAACAACAATCCAGCAAACAATTGCTACTGCATATAGTAAATATATTTCTCTCTTAATTCACTTGCTTTTTTAATCAAATGTATTTATTTTCGTTTGGGTTTGCAAAATAAAGCTAAGACAACATTTTGAAATCCTCTTTTCCCTGGATATTGCTTAACTTGACAGAACTTTGCTTGCTGCATTTTTCTCTACAGCAGCATTTTTGGATGAAAGCTGAATTGGCTGGAAATTATGTGAATTTGTGCAAGCAACACTGGTAGGAGTTTAGCTGTACAAATTACCTGAAATTGTAATGACCACAGAACCAAAATGGGGATGGGGTAGGGGTGAGAGCTGAGGTTTCCAAATAGTTCCCTGCCCCTTGAAAACTACTTTATTTTTTTGGTACTTTTTGCATGGGGAGGGAGAATCATGCAAGAAGCACAAACCTTTTCCTTTCTTAAGATGTGCAGATTTTTGAAAATCCAGGTTTATGTAAATTGATGCAAAGTAAGAGGACCTTAATCATTCTTTTAATATTCATAAGTGAACACCAATATACTTAGAGAAGCCTTAAAGGTAATTCTGCAATTCTGCAATTTAAAAAACAAAATATTTATGCATATTAGTGCACAACAAGGCAGTTTTAAAAAATGGACTTTAAATGTGCATTAGCATCAGTGTTCCCTCTAAGCTGAGTTGATGTGAGCTAGCTCACAGTTTTTTAGCCTCTAGTTCACACATTTTTGTCTTGGCTCAGGAAGGATGGCTCCAGAGCAAATGAATTTATGCAGTAGCTGGATTGTTTGCTCACCAGTAGCTCACAAAGTAGAATTCTTGCTCACAAGACTCCACAGCTTGAGGGAGCAATGATTCGCATGTGTATTATGTCATGGGGACCAGGCTGAGTAAAGAATATAGACAATGTAAAAAAAAAATTGCAACAAGTTAGGGAACATGGTTATGAACGATATGGTTATGAAACAATGTGAAACAACAGGGAAGTTTTCATAATCTTTAAATTTACGAATTCGTTTTAGCATAGCACTAATTGTAACACAATATCTCTCTGGATTTTAAAGGTTTTATCTTGTCTTTACTAGTGTTGCTTTCTATAGAGGAAAAGGAGGAAGGATGAGTATGGATGTTCTGTTTGGTGACAGAAGGTAGATTGTTGAGAAAGAGAGTAGGTTGGAAACTACAGTGTGCTAAGAGCATAAAGGAGCAGTATTAATGAGGAATTGAAGAGATCAGTGAAGCGAGACAGCTGAGAGGATCCAGAATATAACAAATGTAACAAATCAGTTGTTTAAAAAGTAACCCTTCTATTGATATTACAGGTTTATTGAAAGCAGGGGTCCCCAACCTTTCCGATTCTGTGGGCACATTTGGAATTCTGATACAAAGTGGTGGGCACAGCCACAAAATGGCTGCCACAGGAGGCAGAACCACACATACAGCAGGGGAGAAAAGGGGTAATTTTTAAAAAATGCATAATGAAAGAGCAGTAAGAGACGATAATACAAACACTGGTTGCAATGCCAACTGAAATAGTGTTATTTTTATCTGCATAGTCAATCAGATCTTCAGTGGCAAATCAGAATCCCTGCTGGGCAGGGGTCATTTTGTAGAAAAAGAGGTGCAGGAGCTCATTAGCATATGTCACACCCCCTGATATCACTGGAAGTGTGTCAGAAGGCAACACCCACTGCTCAGGCTCCACCCCAAAAATCTCCAGTTATTTCTGGTTCCGACCAATTGTCTATAGCCCAGTTTCCTGTTTCTGACAGTGGCTAGTCAGATGCCACAGGGAAGCACGCAAACAGGGCCATCAGATAGCCTCACCTGCTACACCACTCCTCAGCAGCTGTCAATCAATGGAATGCTGCCTCTGAATTTGCTATTGTGATGACAGACCTACCCTCTATAGATCTGTCCAAACCCCCCCCCATTCAAATCTATCTAAACCAGCAGCTATCACTGCACCTTGTGGTACTGTGTTCCATGAGTCAGCTGAGCTATCCATCATAAGAGAAAGCTCTCTGTTCATACACCCATCATGCTTAAATTGAGCATTATAACAGTGCGGGTGGGATGATGGATGGGCAAGTTAAGAATAGGAGAGGGTGACAAATCCCTGACTAGCAAATAAAATGATTGAGCATCTGGGCTGCCACTGTACCACCTAAGTAGGTTGCCAACCTCCAGGTGGTTGCTGAAGATCTCCTGAGATTACAATTGATTTCCAGGCAACAGATCAGTTCACCTGGAGAAAATGGCCATTTCAGAAGGTGGACTCTATGGGAATATATCCCACTGAGGTCCCTCCCCAAACCTTGTGCTCCTCAGGCTCCACTCCAAAATCTCTAGGTATGTCCCAACCCGGAGCTAGCAACCCTACACACCCAAGTGCTCGACAGAAATTCAGAAGGGTGCTGTGCTGCCTAAAGAGACTATTTCACTGCTAAAGATGCCTCAGAGATGCTGCAGCTGTTTCTGTCATCCTGCTGCCCCAGACAGACCAGCAGTAGAACCAAAATGTCACTGGGCTCCAGACAGGTCCTGGAGCCGTAGACTCCCTGAATGACCCGCCCTTCGGACAGAGCAGTCCAGAAGCCTCAAGCACGCTGCACCTGCTCAGAGGCACTCTTTACTATCCGCACTTTTGACAGGCTCCTGGGCGACTAAACTTTGCCAGCACCCAAGCTCCTCTGAATGGGTTGATGTTTGATTAAATACAGATGTTAAGACTCTTTGTTGTTTGTCATATAGCTTGATATATGCATTCATCCCACAGCTCTGCATTTCAGATTAAAACGCTAGCTTGATCAATTTACCTATTTTTTAAGTGGAATAGGAAAGGCCTTTACAGTGCAGTTTTACAATATTGCAACTGTGACAGCCTGTAACTTTTACAAACATTCTAACTTTTTAGGACAGGGATTATGTTCAGTGAGAAGTGGGAAACTAAGTGGGGCTGAAGGAAGATGGCAAAGTTCTCTGATTCACAAATGGCCTTCTACAGATATCATTATTCCAATTTTTGTATTTCTTGCAATGTCCATTAGTGTTTGATGCTCTGTGTAGCTGCTCAGAATCTGCCCCCAGCACAGTTTTCACTCTGGCATTTCCCCAAAATGGTAGAAAAAAAGAGTGGACGTGTAAGCTTGAACAACATTGGCAAACTTTGGCAGTGTTTTTTTGGGAAAATATGAAGTTACAAGATGTCTTGCCAGATAATGAAGGTAACAAGATGTCTTGGCAGATAATTCATTTGATGGTGCATGGCGCTGCACTAACATGATAAAATACTATGTGACCCTCCATCAGACAGCCTTCAATAAGAACCAGATTTCTATACAAATGCCCATTTTTTTGTGAGGGCCCTTTCTTTCTTTCTTTCTTTCTTTCTTTCTTTCTTTCTTTCTTTCTTTCTTTCTTTCTTTCTTTCTTTCTTTCTTTCTTTCTTTCTTTCTTTCTTTCTTTCTTTCTTTGAGGGGGAGAATTCTTACCAACTGGGCCTCCATATGATGTAGAGCTACCAACTCCAGGTTGGGAAATTCCTGGGAATTTGGGGTGGGGTACGGAGAGGGCATGTTAAGGGAGTAGAGGGACCTCAGTGGGATATAATGCCATATAGTCCACCATTCAAAGAAGGCATTTTCTCCCAGGAAACTGATCAGTTGTAATTCTGGGAGATATCCAGTCTCCACCTGAAGGCTAGCAATCCTAAATGGGGCATTCATACCTCTCCACCACACCATTTCAGCACCGTATCTTGTTGAGTGCCCTTATGTGCAAGGTCCTTCCATTTCTAGCAAAAAAGTCCAGTTTTGCTTTGCTGCTGGCATTGGAGAGGGGAATGGACAGCAGCACTCCCAGGTTATTGGACATAATTTTTCTACAATATTTAAGCGGTCCTAAAATAGTTATAGAAGCAGAATACCCATTTTCTTATGTGCTGTGTGCGACAATTCTCAAAATAAAGATAGCTGTGGTTTGTTTGTTTTTTAAAAAAACAACTAAAAACCGTGCTGAATTGAGAACACAGGAAGCTGCTGGATTAATATTCCCTTTTGGGGACTGCATTTGGAATTCAATTAAGATTATGGTTCAGCATGGTACCTAATGGTAGCTGTATCAAAAGAACACACAAATATCACTGAAGTGGTCTGAAAGACAAAGTTTGGTGCCTGGGAGGAGTCTCATGCTGTGGTAATGAGCCAAAATTTTGCTCCATTGTTTTAAAGAGATTGAAATGGAAATGACATTTCAGATAATTTCTTTTGAGATACCCAGGTTTTCCAATCTCTTATGGCTTATCGGAGAATAATAGCATCATAATTCAGAAAGCACTGGATCATTAACTTTGAACTTTCAGACTTTGGATCCTTGTTCTTATATTACTTGAACACAGCACGTCTTCTCTGTGTGCATGTTTTGGCCTAGTCTCAAGCTGTTCTGTCAACTGTTGATGATGTAACTTTTGCCTTTTTAATAGTATAATGCCAGTTTATACTTTTGTCCACCAGTTAAGGGCAGAAATAGTTGTTATGCAGAAAACACTGGTGGATAGGAGATCGTTACAAGTGCTCCCTCTGACAGTTTTATATATAGTTTTCCCCCAGGTGTGCTCTGAAACAGGATGAAACTGAGGATGTTTAGAGGGAGGAATTCAAAGGCATAATAATTATATAAAGTGCTCTTCTCAATCCACTCTTTTACCCACATTTTTCAGTCAGTGTTTTTTCTCTCTTCATCATTTTCCATTTTGTCTCCTGCCTTTTCTTTTATGTTTACACTTCTGCTTTCCAGTATTTAACCTTTCAGTGTCCCTTTGTTCTGCTTTACCCTTGCCTGCAGATTCAGAATAAGGAAATCCAACACTATAAGCTGGTATGGTAAAAGGGCCAACTTTATTTAAATGCAACACAGGCCATTGTTGTCAGGCCTGTTTGTGCATCCCTGATCTTATGGGTGAGGCCACCCTGGTTCTGAGCACTGAGCCATCACATCAATATGGATCTTGATCCTCCTTGCCAAGCCTTCTTTAGTGCTTGAGGGAGATATGCTATGTCCAGTTACATTATTTTTTTAAAAAAATGGCATTTCTCAACTAAATGTGGAACAAAAAAGGAAATGAACCTTCACAAATAAGTTGGTTTAAAGTCCCTGAACGAAAGAAAACACCTTTTGAATGTCTGGGTTCCTTTATTTAGATTACCTATTTTAAATAACAGTCATAAGCTCTGTTTTATTTATTTGCTTACTTCATTTATAGCTTGATTTACTGAGACTCAAGGCAGCTTACAAAATATGAAAATAATTTAATCAGGCAGCACAAGACATCCAGTAAACAATGCAACAGTACTAGAAGCACAAAATTAGAAAACAGTGCAAAGAAAAATACTATATGATAAGACATGGAGAAGACCCTGATGCTGGGAAAGATTGAAGGTCAAAGAAGAAGGGGATGGCAAAGGATGAGATGGTTAGACAGTGTCATCGATGCAACGAACATGAAATTGAGCAAACTTCAGAAGACAGCGGAAGACAGGAAGGCCTGGCGTGATCTGGTCCATGGGGTCGCGAAGAGTCGGACTCGACTGTGTGACTGAACAACAACAACAAAAAACAAAGTAGAGACTGGATTACAAAAACCCTGTTTCCTTTATAAAACTGCACCCATGAATGTTTCTGTTTTACACATTCTCTGGGATCACAGAAGTGTGGAAGCCTTCCTGACCACCTCAGGCAGGCTATTTCACAAGACAGGAGCTTCAACAAAGAATGATTGGGTCTGAGCAGCTCCTGACCTTACTATGTTGCCAACTCTGGATAGAGAAATTCCTGGAGATTTTTTTGGGGGGTAGAGCTTGAGGAGGGTAGGATTTGAGAAGGGGAGAGACCTCAGTGGGTTATAATGCTTTAGAGTCTACCCTCTGTACCATCTAAAGTTTCTAAGATAACGTCAAGGGTAGACCCATGTACAAATTATCTCAGTATTCTATCCTCAAGGCTTACTGGATCCACACTACCAGATTTGCCACATTAAGGTAGGAAGCTATCTTCCTGGTTAAATGAAAACTTTTTTAAAAAATTGTTTAGCATATTTTTAGATCTCTTTTCCACTTAAAATTGCTCAAGGCATAAAAACATAAGAAGAGCCCTGCTGGATTAGACTAATAGTCCATCTAGTCCAGTATCCTGTGTCACACAGTGGCCAACCAGTTCCTCTGGATGGGCAGCAATAGGGCATGGAGGCCAAGGCCTTCCCCTGGTGTTGCCTCCTGGCTCTGGGATTCAGAAGATTAGTGCCTCTGAATGTTAGAGATTCCCCTCAGTCACCACAGCTAGTAACCATTGATAGACTTATCCTCCATGAATCTGTCTAACCCCCCTTTTAAATCTGTTTATTCCTGTGGCCATCACTGCATCCTCTGGCAGTGAATCCCACATTTTAATCACTCTCTGTGTAAAGCAGTATTTGTCTGTCCTAAACCTACAGCCGATCAGATTCATTGGATGCCCTTGACTTCTAGTATTTTGGGAGAGGGATAAAAATTTCACTTTGTCAGCCCCATGCATAATTTTATAAACCTCTGTCATGTAGTAGCCTTTTTTCTAAACTGAAAAGTCTCAGACTCTTCAGCCAGTTCGCAAGAAGTTAATAACACGCACATTTTCATTATAAATTCAATATAGAACAACATAAAAACATCTCAAATGCATAGGAGAAAGAGCCCCAGTAAATGCTGTCCCAATTGAAATCTGATTTGAAGGAATTCTATTCAGTTTAATCTGGAAGGCCTACAAGGGCAATGCCAATCACTTCTAGGCATCACATGGATCCCAGCCAACCTAACCTCAGCTGAGGCTGGTTCCCAAAACTATGTCATGCATAGTTCTTAAAGATTTGGCAGGTTAATATATGTGGAGATGGTCCGTCAAGTACTCCAGACCCAAGCCAGTTAGGCCTTTCAGGATCAAAAACAGCACGTTTAAACTGGTCCTAGAAGCTAATTGGAAGCTGGTACAACTGAGATGTTTTTAAATCTATACCTAGCTGTTCTGTAACACACACTTCTTCATGTTGTTAAGACTACTCTAACCATGACAATTTAGGCAGATTTGCATCTAACATGATTCTAAACTAGCCACTGAGAAGCATTTCATTGCCTTCTTGTTTAGTTGAAGTACACACAGGGGTCTTTTCGTAGAAGAACAGCTGCAGGAGCTCATTAGCATATGGTATGCTAATGAGCTATTAGGCTTTTAGCATATGCCACACCCCCTGACATCACCGGAAGTGATGTCAGAAGGGGAAGCAAAAGGGGGAAGCATCTTCAAAAGCCTCCCCTTCCCTTCCCCAGCTGGTCTGGGTGGGGGAGCTAAGAGAGAAGGGGTTTAAAGTTTAAACTCCTTCTCACTAGAGTTGGGCCACAGAAGGAGGAAAGAGGGAAGGAAAGAGAGAGAGTAGAGAGAAGGAAAGAAGGAAGGAAAGAGAGAAAGAAAGAGAGGGAAGAGGGAGGGAAACAGGGAAAGGAGGAAAAAGAGAAGAGAAGAAGGTGGGAAAGAAAGAAATAAAGAAAGAGAGAAGAGAAGAGAAGAATGAGGGAAAGAGGAAAAAGAAAGAAGGAAAGGAGGGAATGAAAGAAATTCAGTGGCAATTCAGCCCCATTATACCCTATGGGCCATTGAAGTCAATGGTGAAAACATAGGGTATATTCTGGGAGCTGGAGGAGGGGTTTGAGGGAGAGGCTCCAAGATCACAGGATAGCTGATGGAGCCTCTCCCCAATATACCCACCAAATTTCAAGAACATTGGACCAGGGGGTCCAATTCTATGGGCCCCCAAACAGGTTGCCCCATTTCCTTCATTGTTCTCTATGGTGGGAAAATAAGTTATTTTTTTCCCACCATAGAGAACAATGGAGGGAATAGGGGCAACCTGTTTAGGGGGCTATAGAATTGGACCCCTGGTCCAATGTTCTTGAAACTTGGTGGGTATCTTGGGGAGAGGCTCCATCAGCTATCCTGTGAGTTTCGAGCCTCTCCCTCAAACCCCTCCCCTCCAGCCCCTAGAATATACCCTATGTTTTCACCATTGACTTCAATGGCCCATAGGATATAATGGAGCTGGAAATTGACATTCGGCTGCCTGAAAGACTCTCCGGGACGCCGGCTGGGGGCGGGGCTTGGCTTCTGAGCTCCCGGAGCTGCGCTCCGGTGGGCTCCCCCCCCGAAAAGACCCCTGAGTACACATTAGGGCCTATCACAAAATGTCACCATTTTGTGAACAGCGGGCATCGGTACTCAACTCCCTTTGACCACAGGTTACTGCCTGTCTTGTACAAATCTCTACTCTTCCAAGGAGGTATGCTTGCTTCTGATCCAGCCCCCTCCCTCCATGGATCACAGGCTTTCAGATTATACCACAGGTGCCTTTGAAGGCATCAGCAGTTCAGTTAGTTTCTTTTCCTTCTCTCATCTCTAATTACAGATTTTCCCACTGCAGTAACTGTTGGATATTGCAGACATGTGTCCTGAGCCAACTGACTTGCAGACTGCTGTAAATTTTGACTACACAGTTTGTCTGCTCTACTTCTCTACTTTGCTTCTAAGAGATGCATCTCTTGTTACTTTTTCAGCACAACTGTCTGTTTTCCCTCCAATACACTCACTAGGATGCCAGGGACATTCAAATAAGTTTATTAAGAAGGAAATAGCTGCATAGTAATTGTTATATATTCCTTCAGAATGTTTACAAAATAGGTTTCACTATGTAAATCAGGTATCTGTGTGGTACATAGATCAACAAAACATATCACATGAACTGATTGGGCATTTTCTGGCTCAGTTAATGAACAATTCAGTTTTTTCTCATCCCTTTTCTCTGGTTTGAAAATTATTCTCTGAAGTAGGCTAAGGAAGATAGTGCTAGGCACATGTATTTTTTTTTTAGAGAGAACTTAATGATTTTGTTATTTTTGCAGTATATGGATTTACCAAGTAAAGGTATCACTTAGGGTTGCCAGACATAGTTATAGCTGGAGTTTGTATTTAGTACATTTATATTTAGAAAAAAACTTATTAATGGTGCTCAAGGCTAGACATGCTCTGTTGGTAGATACATACATACTCGGGATCAAGAATACCCAAATTCTGTGCTTCAAAACTAGAGTTGCCAGATCTCTCCTGGCAACTGGTGGGGGATTGGGGGTCTTACTGGGAGCAGGAGAGAGTCTCAGCCAACGTGCAACAATGTGCCTATGCCACTGCCCATGTGATCTGGAATTGACGCCATCATGTTGGGGATGTGGGGGAGCACCCTGGTATTTGAGCAAAAACTCTATGGTAAATTTGGTAGAGTCTTTGCCTCAAATTTGCCCCAGTGTCCCCAACATGATGATGTCACTTTTGGGTCACATGGGCAGTGATATGGGCATATTACTGCATGTTGGCTGGAGCTCACTCTTTTTCAGGGTAGTTCCCCCCTGCCAGTTGATTGGTGGTGGGGCAGTGGAGTCTTGCACCCACTTCTACTGGAGGGTCTGGTAACCCAATTCAAAACTGTTGTATGTACTATATTAGTGATGTTGTTGTTGTTGTTAGCCATTCAATTGTATCTGACTCTTGGTGATTCTATGGGCCAGCTCTCTCCACATTTTCCAATCTTATGCCCAGGCTGGTGTTAGCTTTTATGGCTGTTTAACCACCTTGTTCTTTGGTGGTCCAGTTTCCTTTCGCCACTAACCAATCTAAGCATAATTGCTTTTCTAGTGAGTTCTTCTGCATAACATGGCCAAAATAAGTCAGTTGCAGTTTTATGATTTTTCCTTCCAATCACATGCCTGGTTTTATGTGCTCCAGTACTTGCTTGTTTGTCACCTTTGCTGTCCAAGGAATGCGCAGGAGCATTCTACAGCACCACAGCTCCAATGAGTCGATTTTCCTCTGTCTTGCTTCTTCATGGTTCAACTTTCGCAGCCATAGGTTGCTATGGTGAACACAATAGCACAGACTAATCTTCATTTGGTTGCTAGGCTGATGTCCTTGCTCTTCCATATTTGATTCATGCTCATCATTGCTGCATGACCCAGCATAGAATCATAGAATGTTAGAGTTGGAAGGGATCTTGCAGGTCATCTAGTCCAACCCCCTGCACACTGCAGGAGTGTAGGCGAATTCGATGATTCATGCTTATCATTGCTGTATCACCCAGCATGATTCAACATTTTATTTCTGGATTGCATTCACCATTTTGGCTGAAGTGTGATCCTAAGAAAGTGAATTATTCTACACATTTCATCTCTTCATTGTCAACTGTTATTTTGATGTTTCTCTACTTCTTGGTGGTCATGATTTTTTTTTTTAATGTTTAGGAAGAGGCCAAATTTCTCACATTCTTCTTTGATTTGCCAGACCAGGTATTCCAGGCCTTCTTTAGTTTCCAAGAGGAGGGTTGTGTCATCAGCATATTGAAGATTCTTGATATTCCTTCCTCCTTCCTTCCTTCGATTTTTGACCCTTCCAGTTCTAATTTCCTCATGATTATTTCAGCATACAGGTTGAATAGGAAAGCTAATATTAGTGATAAAGAACAGCAAAGACTCTGGTGGACTAGGCTCATATATATGGATAAAAAACTTTACACTTTTTTGTGCTGTAACTGACAAGTACATTTAACATTGTATGGCTGGAGTTGTTATATACGTGTATTTCTGAGGTAGCACATATGAGTTTCAGAATGAGATATGACTGATAGTTGTCTTCATATCTTGAAATGAAGACATGAGATGAATGGGTGGAAATTAAAAGGGAGTCGATAGCGGCTAAATATCAGGAGAAACTTCCTAACTGTAAGAGTGGTTGAGCAGTGGAACAGACTACCTCGGGAGGTGGTGGATGCTCCTTCACTGGATGTTTTCAAGTGGAGGCTGGACGACCAACTTTTGGGTATGTTGTAATGCTATCTTTCGGCTATGCTCCTGCAGAGTGCAGGGGGTTGGACTGGATGACCTGTAAGTTCCCTTCCAACTCTAACATTCTATGATTCTATGAAATTCATTGCTTTTAAACTAGGGTGTATTGCAATCTGAACTGTGGACTTCTGGACTATCCAGTTGGTCAACCAAATGAACCCAAATGGTTTCATTCTGAATGTGTTTAGTCTTCTTTTTTATCCCAAGAAATCTCAAAAAGGAGGCAGTGCTTCTGCAAAGAGCATCCTTTCATTTTGACTTAGAGTTATGTTTAATTTTTAATTCTTTAACATCATGTTTGAAAATCTTCTTTATATTTTTATGCAGATACTCAGTGGGTGCGTTCAGACAGCATGCTGGAGCGGTTTAAACTGCTCCGGCTTGATGCATTTTTTTTTTAAACTGGAGAATCGCGATCACACTGACCTCCTCCTTCGGGGCTCCCCGCCGTCCTCATGCAGGTGGGTTTTTTTCCCCTCTCATTTGAGCATGCGCACAGGCAGCCCTCTCCAGAACGAAAAGTTTGGCACGTGCGCAGAACAGCGATTTCAACCCGTCCCTTTAAAGTTTAAATGAAGACTTCTGTTTAAAATTTTCTCTCCGAAACTGGCCTCCCCGAGATCCCGGACTCATCTAAATGCCTAAACTAGGCACCATTGAAGCTTTTCTTTATTTAACTTAAGTGCAGAGCTCCGCTCAAGCGCACACCACTAAGGCAAAAAAAATATGGTGGACTAAAAACGGAAGCCAGAGGCAACTTCCCGGGGGGGGTTGAAGCACCCAGAAGTGGCTTGACGGAGCGATTAGACAGCGGAAAGTGCGGCTTGAAACGGAGAATCAGGAAAACACCACTTGTTCAGTGGTGTCAAAATACTCCGTTTCAAAGGACGTTTGCTCTGGAAAGCGACGGCTGGGGACGGTGCGCAGATGTTGGCCATGTGAACGCACACGTAAAAGCCGTTCCTGAGGCGTGCTGAAAGCGGCTCAAATGGCACGTCTGAACACACCCAGTGACTCTTTGTCTTGGTTCCTAATGCTAAAGCCATGAATGCTAGCTTTCATACCTGCAGTTTCATTCCTATCTCAACTCCTCCTGGTATAGATGAAAAACAAGAAGTTAAGTAAAAGCAGATATTAAGGAGTCTTTTCTCTGTAATTTACCTTTATGTACTAATAAGAAGGCCACTCCCTGTAATCTTCATCAGAGGCTGCTGCTCCCCCCCTCTTTTTCTGTATTTCATAAAGGACAAACATAGGACAAATTACGGTGTTAATTGGGAACCTCTTAGCCATTCTTTATTTCTGGATGACTTAATGAGTTATTCAGTATTTTTTGCTGCTGTGCAATGGTAAAGAAAATATTCCTTATTTATTTACTGTTTGCATCTTTTTTCTTTTAGGGGATTATAAGCATAAAATGGTTTTCAATAGCTTGTCTTTTAATAGAATGACTTAGAAAAGTCTAACTGCTATTCAGATAAATACAGTCAAATGCCGTAGAATTAATGGTCTTCTGTACTTTTTTTTTTGTTCTTAAATCATAACATTCTGTTCTGCTTTGTTGCATATTTAAAAGGTAATAATTTTAATTCTATTCTTGCTTGGGAATTGAGTGATTCAGGAAAACTGATGGCATTAACTGAGATCTTTTCACCTCTGGATCAATCACTTCAGCCTCACTGAAAAACATTTTCCTCTGGTTATAGTTCTCAAATGAGCATATAAAAGGAATGTGTGCTTTCAGTATGGTTTTCTGCAAACAACGAAATCTCTCTTGTCTCCATCTGTTGGCACTAATTGACAGGCAAGTTAATCTTATCAAAGGGCCAGGGAATGAAGTGGTTCAGGGATCACATACTTTTTCTCAGCATTGTGTTTGCTCATCCGTATCAACTTGAACTGGCCTATATGGTAAAATGGTACTATTGCTTATGCTTTTGTTGTTTTACAACATTTATTACGGGCAGTTAGCAGACATCTATTCTAGACAGAGCCACTGGGGGTGGGGTGGGGTGGAGGAACAACATTTCTGGAGCCCAAGTTAGCTGGCGGGCCCCTGAAGCCAGCATCATGCTGCATTCAGAATGCATCTCAATTTATTCTGGTTCCAATGCAGTTCTGCATTGCAGCCACTAGGGGTGTAGAGTAGGTAGAATACATTACACTGCAGTTGCTCTGCTTTCTGCTTGGAGCAAGGCAAGATCAGTGGGGGTATCAAAGGAACTAGCAGGAGAGGGGATGCTGTGATAGAAGATGGGGAAGGAGGTGGACAGTTTTGGGAAGGGAACAAAAAGGCAGCGATGGGGAGAAGAAAAGGAGGCAGATGAACTTGAAGAAGGAGAAAGAAGAGGCTGCAAGGTGCGCAGTGGACGAAATGGGGACCACCCTCCTCCAAAAGTTCTGTGTGTGTCCTTTGCTTTTTATTTATTTATTTATTTCAGCTTAATATCCCACTCGAACCCCCGAAGGGGTCTCTGAGCGGCTTACAGTTACTCTTTAGATATCCTGTCTAAGGCCACATAGACAATTGGGAAGGGACTGCCCTACCAGCACCCCGTGGAGTGAATGTTCTTTTCCATCCTGGATCGGCTCAGCGTCAGCAGGTCCCTCCGGTGCGTGGTTCCTGCGTCAGCGCGGCTCTGGCTCTGTCCTTCGACTCCGCCGCACCTGCGCCTGCGCCTCTACGCTCCCCCACGCCATTCTGGTTCCGCCTTCTGTCGTCCAGAGTTCTGCATCGTCTGTTGTTCGCCATCTTTGCCGCCCGCCTCGCCGCTGCCGGTGCCAATGCTCCACTACCCCCACGAGAGGGGAGGAGGGTGCTCCCTGCCATCTAAGGCAGGTATCCATTTTATCTACTCTCTTTTGTTGTTATTTTTTACAGCTTTCGAACCGCTGTAAAAATTAACTTTTTCCCACCATAGAGAACAATGGCAGGAATAGGGGCAACCTGTTTGAGGGCCCATAGAATTAGACCCCATGGTCCAATGCTCTTGAAACTTGGTGGGTATCTTGGGGAGAGGCTCCATAAGCTACCCTGTGAGTTTGGAACCTCTTCCTCAAACCGCCTCCCCTCCAGCCCCCAGAATATACCCTATGTTTTCACCATTGACTTCAATGGACCATAGGATATAATGGGGCCGAATTGCCGCCGAATTTCTTTCATTCCCTCCTTTCCTTCTTTCCTTTTCCTCTTTCACTCCTTCTTCCAGGGCCGGCTCGAGGTGCTTCTGCGCCCTAGGCGGGCACAGATACCAACCTCCCGGCGGGGCCTGTAGTCCCTGCTCTGGAGTCCTGAGAGGGGAGGGGGAGGGCGGCCGAGTTGCTCCGCTGCTGCCTCCTGCGCCTGAGCATTTTCCGGTGGCTGCTGCGAGTCCCGCGCTGGCCGTCACCTCCTCCTCCCCCTGAAAGGGCTCCAAAGCAAAGCCGTTCAGGCAGGCCCACCCCCCCACGCCTCCTCCTGCCAGCCAGCGGCCGTGGCTTCGGTCTGGAGCCCTGCAGTGGGGCGGGGAGAGAGGAGAGCCGGCAGCCTCGCCCCCGATCCCCGCTGCTGCTGGCCAGCAGTCTGGGTGAGTCCCCCAACCCTTCTTCAAGGGGGGGGAGTGGATCTCCTCAATGGTGACTTTCCCTGGCTGCCGCCGCCTGGGGACGCCGCGCTGGACGCCGCTGCCGCCTCCCCGAAAGGGCTCCAAAGTCCAGGAAGGCCTCCTGCGCCCCCCGCCGTCGCCTCCTCCCGGCTGCATGCTAATTGGGTCTCTAGTGTGTCCGGGCGGTGTGGACGGCGCACCGCGCGCTTCCCCCTCCCCTCCCCGGCAGCCTTTCTTCAGGAACCCGCAGAGGACAGAGGCCACTCCGCTGGAGCCCCGCAGCCAGGCGGGGAGAGAGGAGAGCCGGCGGCCTCGTCCCCCGACCCCTTCCCTGGGCAGAGCCCCCACCGCCGCAGTCCAGCAGTCAGGACAAGTCCCCTGCCTGCTGGGGAGAAGGAAGCAGCCGCCCCGCCGGATCCCAGCTCGCCTCCCTCCCAGGGCCGGCTCGCGGCTTCCTTGCACTCCAGGCAGAGGGGGCGGGCGATTTGCAGGGCGCAAGAGCGCCCCAGCTGGGGCAGCTCTGGCCTGGGAGGGCGGGGAGCGGACCAGATATGAACAGGGGATGGCAGGCCAGCGCCCCCTGCAGGCCAGCGCCCCAGGCGGCCGCCTAGATTTGGCCTATGATGGTCCGGCCCTGCCTTCTTCTCTTCTCTTTTTTCCTCCTTTCCCTGTTTCCCTTCTTCTTCCCTCTTTCCTTCCTTCCTTCTTTCCTTCTTTCTACTCTCTCTCTTTCCTTTCCTCTTTCCTACTTCTGTGGCCCAACTCTCATGAGAAGGAGTTTAAACTTTAAACCCCTTCTCTCTTAGCTCCTGCACTCAGACCAGCTGGGGAAGGGGAGGGGAGGCTTTTGAAAATGCCGCCCCCCCCATTTGCTTCCCCTTCTGACATCACTTCCGGTGATGTCAGGGGGCATGGCATATGCTAATAGCCTAATAGCTCATTAGCATACCATATGCTAATGAGCTCCTGCAGCTGTTTTTCTACAAAAGGACCCCTGGCTGTAGATATTATATAGTTAGACTTCCAAAAGCTTTTTGACCAGATACTTCACCAAAGACTGCAGAGTAAGCATAGCAGTCATGGAATAAAATATCCTCATTTGGATTAAGAAATGACAGGAAGCACAGAGTAGGAACAAATGGACAGTTCTCACAGTGGAGGCAAGTGGTCAGTAGGAATCAGTACTGGGCCCCGTGCTATTTAATTTGCTCATGAATGATTTGGAATTGGGTGTGAGCAGTGTAGTTTCCATGTTTACAGAGGATGCTGATCGAGTCTGAATTGGCAGAGGCTGAGAAGGAAAGAGATAGCTTAATGAAAATATCACCTCATTGCGCAGTAGTGGTGAGAAAGGCAAAATCCATTAGGAATGGGAAATAAAACGGCCAATATTGTAATGCCCTTGGATAGATCTATGGTGCAGCCCAATTGGCAATACTACATACAGGTCTTCAAAGATTTTGCAAAACTGGAAAAAAGCACAGAAGAAGGCAACCAACCTGATTTTCTAAGTGAGTGGGTACCAGAATCAAAATAATGGTAGTTTCTGTGTTTGAGTGCTGGCAGGCTTCATGTGTTACATTTGTTCATTTATCTGTTCTCAAGATCAGGGTGGAATCTGGACCTCATTAACTTTTTAAACTCCTTGATTATTAAGACTGAAAGTGTCACCTCTTCCAAAACCTGTTCACATTATATAGCTTGCTTCATCAACGGAGATCTATGTTTTTGCAGGTGGAAATAAAATGTCTTTTGCCTTAAAAAACACAACATTTTTACCACAGAGATAGTTTCAGAGGGTAGCTGGGTAGGTCTGTGGTAGAACATCTGGATTCAAGTCCAGCAGCACCTCACAGACCCCAAAATCTTGTTGGTCTCTAAGGTGCTATTGAACTTGAATCTAGCAGATTTACCACAATGAGAGATCTGGGGTACAAAGCGGACAGTATTGTTTTCCCTGCCCTGTCCTGAATAGCCTAGGCTAGCCTGAACTCATCAGATTTCAAAAGCTCAGCACAGTTGACTCTGTCTTATATTTAGATGTTAGACCTCCAGGGAATACCATGGTTGTGACATGGAGACAAGTAATGGCAAACTACTTCTGAATGTCTCTTGCCTTGGAAACTGTACGGGGTCTCCATAAGTCAGCAGTGACATGAGGGGGAAAATATGGTTTTCCTTCCTCCCCTATCCAGAAGTATTTACACTTGCTAAAGTGTTGTACTTGTTTAATTCAATTTGATGTCATTTTTTGTGAAGATAAAGAACATTACATAATAGATCATTAGTCAAAAGCTGCAGTATGCTTAATGTATGTCATAATATTTCTAAAAGCAGTGTTATGAAACAGGCATGTGGTCGATGGGGTTTTGGTATTCTTCTAAGGCAATGTTTAAGTGAAGATGTGCTGATTATAATACAGTGACAGCTTTCTGATACTTGTTTATTGTGCTGTTATTTTATCAACTGGCTTCCTGCTCATCATTAGTAAATTGTGTAGTAATTCCAGATAAGGCAGATGTTGGGATCTTTCAGCAGTCTGAAACTGGTTAACAAGCATATGCTGATGCTGTTCTGGAATCTGTTAGCAAAAGTGCATTGTATCTAAAGTACCGGAAGCAGCTGGCTAGACGACTGCCCTGCTTGGCCCCAGTTAGACTTCAGTTGGCATACTGTGTCCAGTAAAAAAAGGTATAAGGAAACTCGAGGAAGTTCATGGCATTGTGATAGGACTGGGAATCTAAAGCAGAAAGGGATTGGTGAAAAGTGTCAGGTTTACTTAATTTAGAAATTAATACAAAGATTAAGGGGGAAAGGTTCATCAGAACTATTTCCACTTTATCTTTAGTAGGTTGCTGTCACTGTGTTTTGTTATATATTTAAACAGTACATTATATACTTTTATTGTATACAGAACAGATTTAGGCTGATAGTAGGGAAACCTTCATGACTGTTAAAAAAAATGAGTATCAAATGAGTCCTGAGGTTAGGGAGGCTAAAATGCTTTCATCAGAATTCTAATTTGTGTCCCTTCTCATTAGTCAGAATGAGATCAGGGAACTTGGAAGTGAGGGAACAAGGAAAAAAAGGAAATCGGTTTACATTGAATGTTCTACATCACTTATGAAACTTCTAGAATCTTCTGTTGGTAAATAAAATTAGAAAGATATGTGTCTCTGAACTTCTAAAGTCAAAAATTGTTAATCTTTTCCCAATTTTTAAAACAAAAATTACATCTTGATGAAAGATCTGACAACTGAACCTCTCCATTAGAAATACCTAATGTATCTTAGAAAGTATATTTAGTGAAATAAATACGTACAAAAGCACTGCTTCTTCAGATTAATAGCAAGCAACTAAAGCTGCAGCACAAAAATGTGTATTTTCTAATACTACTTATCGTCTGAAAATCCTGCTCTGATTTTTGCTCATATCTTGTGTTGGGTATAGTTTTAGACATTTTTTCTCCAATTAGGAATGCTGAAGTGGAAGACCCTTAAAGGAAAATGGTCTCTCAGATGTCTCATGTTATATCCTTAAGAACTATAATTTTCTGCTAGGTGACGGTAGGAAGTGTATACATAAATCCTGTTGTTTGTTTCATCTTCTCTCTTGTCTTGGTACAATGCATTTCACTGTTACCAGTGTGTTTGTTATTCCAGAGGTTAAAGTAAAAAATTGTGTGGCATTACTTAAGCCTTCTGTGTGGCAGTGATGTATGACTGGACTTTTGGCTGCCATCCCTGGCCTTGTCTTTCGAATCAATTTTAATGATCACCCTTCTGTTTGTCCCCCTTCACTCCAGAAAAGCACTTCACACTTGAAATTGAAATTTCCTGCAGCCAATTTACAGTTTATTACATACTAAACCACCTCCAAGAATTCTCACCTACCACAAAATGTGTTTTATGAAGGTACATTCAAAATACATTCATTAAAAACAAGCATATTAGAACAAACCTTTGCAGCTGGTGTTAGTTCGGTTTATGACTACTTACCAAACAGCAAAAAGGAGATGTGTTTCCAAAAATGGAGTCATCTAGGAAGAAAAGGGAATAAAGAATGGAATATACACATATGATAGCTAAAACATAAATCTTTATTGAACAGTATAACAGTGGCAAAAAACTGTTGCTAAGATCAATGTTCAAATAAAACTTACTAAAAAAATGATTTGAGAGCTATATGCAAATCGCTCATAGCCCCTATCTGTGCCTCAAGTCATGGGCAGGAAAAGGAAGGTGCAGCTTGAGTAGTAGCCTGCTACCCCATACAGAGTGTGTGTGTGTGGGGGGCACATAGAGCAAGCCCACATGGATGCATATTCCCCCCCCCTCTCTTATCCCCCATGTTGTTCAAACCTCTGCACAGGAGAAATCATTCATAGCTTTGGGGGTGGGGGATGTCATCAATATGCTGATGACACCCAGCTAGGTATCTCTAGATAGCTCTCTATCCAAATCCCCTGGCAATGAAGTAGAAGTCTTGAGCCACTGCCTAACTGCTATGGTTAAATGGCTGAAAGTGAACAAATTGAAACTGAATCTAGACAAGGTGGAAGTAATGCTGGTAATGCTGGTTGCAGAGCCTGAGGCCTTAAATGATGTTGTGTTTCCCATGGGGTTCAGTTGACCCGCTCTGACTTTGTTAAGAGCCTAGGGGTTTTACTGCACCTAACATTACTGCTGTAGAAGCAAGTTAATACAGCAACACAATTTAGTTTAGCTGAAAAAACAGCCCCCTACCATGACTTGGCTGATCTGTCCACTTAGATCCATGTGCCACGGTAACATCAAGGCTAGACAATAGTAATGTACTCTGTGTAGGTCTCCCCTTGAAATTAACTTGAAGAATCATGGGCAGTTAGTACAGAATGCCACAGTTCCGTTATTATTGGGAGCCAGGCGGAACATACATATTGCAGATATTCTGCAGTCTCTCTGTTGGCTGAGCATTTACCAAGCTCAATTTAAGGTATTGGCTATCACTTCCAAAGTTCTTTATGGGCTTGGTTCTGACTTCTTCACATCCGCAAGACTGCCTCTTCACCTATGTCCCATCATGACAACTTTGTACATCTAACAGGGCCTACTGCAGATGCAATCCTACACACGAGCGAGATCAACAAACTGCCTGTACCCTTCCCATCTCTCTAGTGGCCCTCGCCTTGTGGAATGGCCTGCCTGAGGAGGTCAGGAAAGTTCCCATACTCCTGGCGTTTTGCAAACTATGTAAAACAGAATTGTTGAGGATGACATTTTTGTAAAGAAATTACAGCTACATCACAGAAGTTTAGCCCATGAAAATGCACCATAAATCTACTGATACAATACCATAGTCTGAATTATTCAACATGTTATATTTAATATTTATGCTTTGCTCAAAAGACAGATCCATTTCAAATTTTCTCAGCTCTTAGTCCTATTACACTGCTTATGATATGTATCATTCTATTATTGCATTGATTTACATATACCTGAGTGTTCTTAGGGAACTCAAATGTGAGATTATTGGTCCACTAACTTGTATATGTAATTTATTACTACATTCAATTGCTGTACCAGAAGACTGGAGAGTAGCAAATGTTACATCATTTTTTAAAAGGGGTCCAGAGGGGAACCAGGATATTACAGGCCAGTTAGCCTAATATCAGTCTCACTGTCCCAGGCACATTAGAAGAAACTGTAATCCAACCGTAGCCTATAGAGGAGCAAAGCCTGCAGAGAGAAAATCAAGTGAAAAAGTGAACAAGCAGGCAGATAATGGTGACCCAATAGACATTATATACGTGGATGCTAAAAAGGCTTTTGACGAGGTACTTCACCAAAGACTCCAGAGTGAATTTAGCAGTTATGCAACAAGAGGACGGGTTCTCTTATGGATTAATTTTAGGAATTAAAAACTGGTTAAATTACAGGAAACAAAGTCTAGGAATAAACAGGCAGTTCTCATAGTGGAGAGAAGTAAGCAGTGGGGTCCCACAAAGATAAGTACTGGGGCCAATGCTATTAATTTGTTCATAAATGATCTGGAATGGGGGTGAGTAGTATAGTGGCCAAGTCTGAAGATAATACAAAAATATTCAGGATGGTGAAAACCAAGGCTGACTGCAAAGAATTCCTGGAGGATCTCCACAAATTGGGTGAGTGGGTGACAATGTGGCTAATGAAGCTCACTGCTAATAAGTGAAAGGAGATGCACACTGGATCAAAAAAATCCAGACTTCAAGTATATGCTAATGGGGTCTGAACTGGCTGAGACTGAAAGGGAAAGAAATCTTGGGTTCCTAGTAGATAGCTCAATAAAACTGTCAACCCAGTGAGCTGCAGGATTGAAAAAGGCAAACTCTATGCTGGGGATTTTTAGGAACAGATTAAAAACAAATCAGCCAATATTGTAATGCCCCTGTATAGATCTATCATTCAGCCTCACTTGGAGTACTGTGTGCAGTTCTGGTCATCGTATCTTAAAAAGGAGATTGGAGGGCTGGAAAAAGTACAGAAGAGAGCAACAAAGATGATTAGGGGGCACCTTTCTGATCAGGAAAAAGAGATGACTAAGGGAGCACATGAAAGAGGTTTATAAAATTGTGCATAGGGTGGAGAGTGCTGACAAAGGGAACCTTTTCTCCCTCTCCCAAAATAGTAGAACTTGAAGGCATCCATTGAAGTTGATGAACAGTAGATTCAGGATGGGCAAAAGGAAATACTTCTTTACACAATGAGTAATTAAAAGGTGGACTTTGCTGCCAGAAGATGTAGTGATGACCACAGGCATAGACAGCTTTAAAAGAGGATGTGACAGATTCATGGAGGATATCTATCAGTGGCTACTAGTCATGGCGACTAAAGAGAACATAAGAGAAGCCAACGTTGGGTCAGGCCAATGGCCCATCCAGTCCAAAATTCTGTCACACAGTGGCCAAAATACCAGGTGCCATCAGGAGGTCCACCAGTGGGGCCAGGACACTAAAAGCCCTCCCACTGTTGGCCCCCCCAAGCACCAAAGATACAGAGCATCACTTGCCCCAGACCAAGAGTTCCTATCTATAAATCCCAGTGCCAGGAGGCAGCAGCATCAGGGAAGGGCCTCAGTCTCTGTGCCCTGTTGTTGGCCTTCCAGAGGAACTGGTTTGTCACTGTGTGAGACAGAATGCTGTACTAGCTGTACCTGTGGTCTGATCCAGCAGGGCGAAAACATGAGTGCATGATTAGGTCTAATATAGGGCATTGTACTGTTACCAGTAGGTTGAAACAAAACTAAAACACCTATATGTTTAACTGTCATTGTTATGAAATCCAGCACTTGGCTTGCATAGTGGTTATAAGTTGTTAACACCCCCCCCCCCAGCTTAAAAAATGAATGACACTATCTGAAAGTTGAAAAACATAACCTTGGGAGTTTTAACTTCAATTTAATAGGATTAAAACTCCATGAAGCTACACAGATGGAAGCTTTAGCGGTGTGGTTGTCTGTCAGCTACATTTTGCACTTCATTCAGATTGCTTGTGCAACTAGCCTTAAGTTGTCATGAGCCTCTCAGTTTCTATGTATGATCAGTTTTACTTGTCTTTTAGAAGTAGCCAAGCAGGTAGTTCCAAGCATTGCAAGAGAGACTTTGAGTGTTGTTTTCTTATGTTGATCGTTATGGACCTTTGTTGTCAGGGCTGACATTATTAGTGAAGAGAAACACTTCATAGGTGATACCAGAACTGAATCAGCAGGTGATGGCTAGGATTTTGAGTTCCCGATCTTGCCACCTTCTGCTCTGTTACCACAGGGTGGTAAAATAATATAAATAACAATTCTTCTTAGATGCAAGACCAGGTAATGGACAATTTGTTCAAATTTCAAGCCAGGCAGAGTGTCTCATGAACTTTGTTTGGCTTCCTGTCATTTAGTCTATACAACCGGGGAGCCTGCAAGGACTTGCAAGGAGTATCTTATTTCCCCTCACCACTATTTTCTCTTTTCCTCCTTAAGAGCCCCAATAATGTCCTGTTTTTCTATTTCCTTCTCTTCTACTCACTTACCAGGCAACCTACCTTTATCTGCCCAGCCCCTGCCTTCACTTATTCCTCCTTCCCTCCTCCTGGCAGCCTGCCCCTGGAAAAACTGTGTCCCAATAATGTGGTGCTGGCTGCAGTGGCCAATTGAGGGTGGGGAACCCACAAGGCTTTGTGAGGGGCACCTCAGTTTCCCCTGGATTCCCCTTCCCACATATTTCCTCTTTTCCACCTCCTGGCAACCTTATATGTTCAGCTTTCTCTGCTTCCTTCTTTCCTTTCTAACCACCAAGCATCCTAAATTTTATTCCCCCTTCCCCATGTTTAGCTTTTACCAGCTTTTACAGCTTATCCAGCAGTGTCTTTCCCTGAGAAGAAAAGATCTGGCCACTGTGTTGCATACCTTGTTTACATATAGATGAGATTACTACAATGCACTCTATGTGGGGCTGCCCTTGAGAAGTGTTTGGAAACTTCAGTTAGTACAGAATGCTGCAGCCAGGATGTTGACTGGATTGGGTAATAGGGACCATATCCCTCCAGTCTTAGCCCATTTATACTGGTTCCCAGTTTACTTATAGGAGCAATTCAAGTTGCTGGTTTTGACCTTCAAAGGCCTATATATTTTGGCACTAACGTATCTGAAGGACTGCCTAAAGGAGAGGGTCTTCTCAGTCATAGTACCAAAACACTGGAACTGTCTCCAAAGGGAGACTCCTCTGCCCCCCCCTCTGTTGCCATCTTCTGCCAGTGAGTGAAGACTTGTTTGTTTGGCATTCTCTCAGTGATACCTACTTCCTGACCAATTTTAATTGCTGTTTTTACTGTTTTTGCATATATTTTAGCTTAGTTTTTAACTGTTGGAGGGGTTGATTTTGATAGTTTTAAAATGTGGTTTTACTATATATGCTTTAATTTGTCAGCCACGTTGGTGGTCTTTCTGAGGGAAGAAAGGTCAACTGTAAATTTTGTAAATTGGGCTAATTAAGCAAGGGCTGTTATTTGGGGCTGTCATTTGGCTCCACTCTCAGGTGGCAAGGGAACCATCCAAAGGCTTGTGTTCACGTGGGACCACTGGACTTACCATTCCAGGCTGAACCTCAGCAAGTGAGCTGGGGAAGGGTTTCATCGGCTGACAGTGCGTTGCCCAGTTCCTGGATCCTTACCTTGTGCCATGCCAGTGCTCTGGTGACTGTAATCAGTAAATCTGGAATGAGCTCCCTAGTGAGATCAGAGCACTACGGGACCTCCAGCAATTCCGCAGGGCCGTGAAAACGGAGCCTTTTTCGCAGGGCGTTTTAGCAGAAATGCTGCACTTGCACTTTATTTTATGACATCGCCACTTTAAATGGGTTTTTACTGTATTCATTTGTACTTTTATTGAGTTGTATTTTAAATGTATTTATGCTGGTTTTTAGAACTGTTGTAAGCCACCCTGAGCCGCTCTGCAGGAGGGCGGGATAGAAATCTAATTAATTAATAAATATAAATAAATAAAGCTGTGGTCTGTTTCAGCCCAACTTAGTTTCTGTGTGCATGTGTTTTCCACTCTGCTTCCCCCCCCACCTGCCCTTAGGACCACAATCTAATGTTTTTCTTAATGGCTTTGCAATAGATTCTTTGCATTCTTGTTTCAGTTGCCTTATTGATATCCTGCATTTGATTCTTCAGCACATGTTCTTTCTTGCTCTCCTCATTGGAGAGACTTTTTTAAAAAACAACTGTCATGCCTTCTGTGGCTTTTATGTCTCTGTAGGTTAGCTGCACTTATATTATCTCAGGTTTGATGATACCTTGCCTGATCTGTGGTATATATTATATCTAAGCTTCAATTATTCTTTATTTTCAACTTCTTTTTGACTACTCCATATTTTTGCTATGTTTCCTCCTCTGAAATAAAGTGTGACTGTGTTGGTCTTTTTCAGCAACTTTCAATTTATGTAAACATTGAACTTAATATGCACTGTGTGTGGACACTCTTCCCAACTTGTTCAGCAAACCACCTTATACCAGGTCCTCAGTATTACTTAGGTTCAGTTCTGGGTTATCATACCTTTAGTTGGGGGGAACTTCAGAGAGGCAATATATCCCGGTTCAGGAACAGTTCCCAAATGGTTTCTGGTCTGACATTTCAGACAGAACCGTTTTAGAACTGGTTCCCTACCAGAATATATTTGTACTTTCACACACAAATGCTTCTGTCCTGTTCAGGAAATGGGGCTGAATCATTTTACCTGTAAACTGCTTCCAAGTAGTCTTCAGTTTCTTCTCCCGGATAAAAATGCTTTTCCCCACCGTTTTTCGCCCATGTGGGCAATATCCGACTTTTTTTTTTTTACGTTCGCTTTAGAGTGCTATAGCGCTATAACACAACATCAAAACAGTGCCATAGCGATCCCATCAGAATCCCATCACTGTTTTGAGGTTGTTCAAATGTTCAAAAAAACAAAGACAGTGTGGGCGGGAAATGGCGGGAAAACAAAGCGGTGCAGTCTGAATTGCCAAACCGCTTCTGATCCGGCTCTTTTCTGGTAGGGGAAAGCCCTGTGTGAAATGGCAGCCCTATACCGGTTTACTTCAAGATGGATCAAAAATGGCTTCAAACCGGCTGAAACTTGGTAATGTGAAAGTTTTATAACAAGTGTTCCAAGGAACATTCATCTATGACATCTGGATTTTTTTCTCCTTGTCATGACTCGAATATGCATTTACACAGTCAATGGAAAGGTAATTGAAGTAACAAATAATTACAGCCTTTCCCTCTTTGACCTCCTCTCTTCTTTTTCCATCTCAGAATCACTTCCAGAGTTTTTGTCTAATATCTCCCCAGTGTTAGATTTTCAGCTGTCATATCTCCATCCTGTCTGTCATTTTTCCTGTGCTGCACATTCCTCTGTAAAAGCTGCCATCCACCTGCTTGTTCTCCTTCAGAGTATTAAGAAATTACTGTTGTACTGGAAAAAAAGTCAATTTATTTGTCTTTCCATTGTGGCATTTATTTCTTGCTTAATTAGCCCAATAAACTCTCAGGCTAACTCTCAAAGTGGGCTACAAAGGAACAAAGGTAATAAAATACAAAACTCCCTCACAAAATCTACTTAAAACTAAACAGAATCATATAACAAAAAGACAGCTATTTACAGATTACTGTAGCTAACCAAACTATAGCTGGATTTGAATATTATACATTGCAGGATAACACTGCCATGGAGCCAAACACCACATATCGGCAATACCATGTTACCCTGATGTAATGAAATATTAGATTCACAAATATAATGAGACTTCTTTTTCATTGTTATTAGGCATAACACTTCAGATATAGACGCTGAGTCCCCATCCCCCCCAAAAATATTGCAATTACACGTCTGAAAGTAGAAGAAGTACATTTTCTGTCAGGCAAAAAAAAAAAAAAAAAGTAGGGAAAAGCAAATGCCAAACAAATTAATGGCACTTTGTGTCTAAGAAGTAAATTATGCAGTCTCTGAAGCTTGTAGGGAAATAATAACTTTTATGCCTGTACTTGCCTGTAGATGGATTTGTGTTATCAAAACCTGCCTATGTATTTACAAGAGAATTAGTTTAGATTGCCTATTGCAACTGCCAACCCCTTGAACAGTTGAACTGGAATTATTTGTTGTCCCCTGGAGTTACTTCAGTTATGCGGGTGTAATATCATGCTGAGATTTATATGAAAATGAATTTTAATTTCTAATAAGGTAAACCATATGTTTGGAGTTATGCTGTAATAAAGTGTCATAAATAATTATTGTTCCAAACAAATTCAACCTTGCAGTCGTCGGTTCTTATGTTTAACAGCTCACTTGTGAAACAGATTGCAACCATCATTGTAAGATTTATCTTTTAAAAATACTCAGAATTGCAATAAAAAGGCACTTGAGCTATGCAGTCTTTCCCCCTCATTCAGTAAATGTACCTGTATTTTAGAATTTATGTCCTGCCACTGGTGGTTGGACGTTCTGAAGATCTACCACTACCTTGCATGTGTTAATAATTAGCGACTGGAAATTTATCTCTTGTTTAGTGCTAGGTGAATGTATATATTAATTTAGTCCCCATTGAAGCCAAGAGGAGCCTTGGCATTGGCTTTAGTGTTTTATGACCTAATTCTAACACTATCTGTACTGGGAAATAAATGTTGAGGATAGATTATACCTGTGGCTCCTACACATCAGAAACTGAGGTAATTTTGTGGACACTGCGGACAGCAATGGCAATGCTAATACTTGAAAGTTGTCAAGGTTTTGTTTTAAGTAACATTGCCGTGATACAGATTTTTAAAATGACGTATTTTCACTTTAAAGCAGGGGTGTCAAACTTGTGGCC
The DNA here is from genome assembly GCA_029375565.1 of Gekko gecko. Lineage (NCBI taxonomy): Eukaryota > Metazoa > Chordata > Lepidosauria > Squamata > Gekkonidae > Gekko > Gekko gecko. Next base: position 137,451,706 of record JAPDNY010000003.1, on the reverse strand, counting down.
CGGGGGCCAGATTAGGCCCCCAGAGGGCTTCTGCCAGGCCCACGGTGGAACTGGCTGTCTCCTTCTTCTTCTTCCAGTTCTGCTGCTGCTGCGTCATCATAGCTTGTTTTGCCAGAATCTCTCAATCAGTCAGGAGAGATAGGCAAGCTCTTGTTCCCTGCACAGACTGACGCTCGTCCCCCTCCCCCTTCCAGGGGGAGGAAGGGAACAAGCCAGAGCTTGCTTCCTGGCCAGACTGCCAGGCAAGCCTTTCTGCCCCTCCATTGGCTGAAGGTCCTTCCTGAAGGGAAGGAGGGAAGGAGGGAGAGCTTGCTTTGCTTGGCTGCCTCAATCTCATGGGAGAAATACAAAGCACCTTTAAGACCAACAAAGTTTTATCCAAGGTATGAACTTTTGTGTGCCTTGCTACAGTGTGTGTGTTTTGTTGGACTTGCTACGTTGTGGCTCTCCTGGCTGCAACTGTGTTCCCTCCCCCTTTTCACTGTATTCATGCTCTCATGATCCAATCTTGCTCAGTAGGAAAGCAATGTGAATTATTTAGATGAGGAATAACAACAAGCCAGTGAGGTGGATTAGACTGAGAGTGTGTGTCCAGACCAAGTTCACCCAGCAAAATCCTTTGGGGATTTTGAACTTTGACTTCCCAGATAGTAGGATGATACTGACCACTGAGGAAGACTATAGTTTTGTAGACAAACACATAGCCCTCAGTCTGTGTCATGGTGCCTTCTCATGTTCTTGACTAGCACATGAAGCAATTTATGTACAAAAGCTTGCAATGCCCAGCCATTTTATGTTTTCCCCTGGGCCCTAGGCTCAGAACTCTGACCATGAGATTTCTGTAGTGAATGTCAAAAAATGAAAAGTAGGTTTGCAGTTTACAGATACACAGTTCAACAGCATGCTCAAAACTGCAACTGCCGGTATTTTGATGCAATAATTCAGAGCAAGAGGAGCCAGTTATCAGACACTGTTAAATAAACAAAACATTGCAAGCATGCTAATGTTTTAAGCATGTTTTTAAGTAAAAAAAAATCTTTGTTTTTGTGTCCTTTATAAAATTTATATTTCTGCTACCTGGCATTACATTTTATGACACACATGGCCCGGCCCAACAAGGTCTCATTTATGTCAAATCCAGCCCTCATAACAAATGAGTTTGACACCCGTCCTTTAAGGCAAGTTTGAAATATCTTCTCAAGAAGAAGATTCTGGTAGTTTCTCATCTTTGACTATATAGGGAAGTCCATGAGGCGGTAGCCCTCTCTTTTCTCAAAGTCAACACCTCTGTCCCATTTGCTTGTGAGAGTCTGATGTGTCTCTGCGTAGTTCTACTTCCACTTTTCTTTTTTCAGATGTCCAGCCTCACTTCATCTGGATTAAGGGCTATCTCTGGTTTTTCAGTGGCTTCATCTGTTTGAAGTTCCTTTCTGTGGCTGTACCCATCCGTTAACTTACACTTAACATACTCCAGCATTAGATCTGATGTGAAGAAGAGCATTTACTCTGGGAAGCTATACAGTCACAGTGATGTTGCATGACTAGCTTTCATTTCTTCAGTTGTTCCACAATTTCTAGCATAGCATTTACATGTTCATACATGTGCTGCTCTCTGCTTAGTCCCATTTAGTATCATTTATGCAGCTGGTACAACTTGCTGTTTAAGTTTGAAAGTCTTTGCAGTTTCTGAAGCAAGTTCCATGTTGCTTGAGCTGTGTCTTTGTTCCTTGTGTGGATCAGTGGATCATCTTCCATTAGCAGGTTTATGATTTGATTTATTTACCTCATTTCTACCCTGCCTTTCTCCCCAATTGGAACAGTGTTTCTGCAGAGAGTGTCCTATGATAATACACTTTTCCTGGAGTGAGTCCGGAATGGAATAAACTGAACTGAACTATGGTGGGTGGGATCCTATAGCATTGTACAATATGGTAATGTCACTTCCAGGTACACAGAATTGGTATTGTGGTGCCATGCAGTGTCATTTTGTCAGATCTCAACCTCCCTTGTCTCCCGTGAGTTGTTGGCAGTGGGCTGGCAACCCTGTCTATCACTGAGGTTATCTTTGGAGACCAGCATTTCCACTTTGACTCCACATCTGATAACTGCCATATTCACTCTGGCCACTGCAGACTTAAGAGCTGTACTTCTTGCCATCCTTCTCTGGATAACTGGGCATATCTTCCTTTCTTAATGACTGACAGCTATATATTGCAGTTTATCCTGGGATCTAGGCGATCTCTCCTGGGTGAGATCATCCACTGTTAGGCTGGCAGCCATTTCAACAATCTGTTTTGCTCTCCCACACCGTCAAATAGGAGGAAAGAAAACAGATAAGTTAAATAGCTTGCAGCCATTTAAATCTAACAGTGGGGTGGGTGTGCCCTTCCATTGTTAGGTTGAAATGACTCGCAGCCATTTCAGTGATCCAAGTGAGGGGAAGCGAAATGGATGGGCTAAATGGATTGTGGCCATTTCAGCCCAGTAGTGGGGGGAAGCGAAACAGAGAGGTTAAATGTCTTGCAGCCATTTAAACCTAACAGCAGGGTGAGTGTGCCTGTTCACTATGTGGCTGAAATAGCTGGCAGCCATATCAGAGTCCTGTTTCACTTCTCCCTGCTTCCAAGCAGGGGGAAGTGAAATGGATGGGTTAAATGGCTTGCAACCATTTAACTTTTCTCAGGCGATTCCCCCCCTTTCTGCTGCCAGGAGAAAGGGGGACACGGAGTGGCTGCTTTGGTTTTGACATTTTTGGTTTGGTTTGAGGTTTGGTTCGGAACCATCCTGAACCCTGAACCGGAATTTTCAGGTTCATGCCCATCCATAGTTGCCAACCTCCAGGCAGTATCTGGAGATCTGCCACTGTTATGTTTTATGCATTTTTACTGTGATATGTATCTTGTTTTATTTGTTTTATGTAAGCCGCCCTGAGCCTGTTTCGGCAGGGAGGGCAGGGTAAAAGTTGAAACAATAAATAGATAGATAGATAGATAGATAGATAGATAGATAGATAGATAGACAGACAGACAGACAGACAGACAGACAGACAGACAAACAGACAAACAAACAGAGATAGGTTCACCCAGAGAAAACAGCTGCTTTGGAAGGTGAACTCTGTGATATTATACCCCACTGATATCCTCCCTTCTTCAACTACCATCCTCCTCCAGGTTTACCCCCCAAATCTCCAGGTATTTCCCAACCCAGAGCTGTCATCCCTGACTGCTTAGCTGTTTGGCATACATGTTGGGTTTCTGTATTGAAGTTATTTTTATCCCAAGAATAAAGTAAATATAATAAAACATAATAAATGACTGTGTTGACTTGCCTGTGATTTCTGAACACTTTCAATGTATTATTTGTTCTTTGCCTAAATAAACTAAGTGCTTCAGGCAGGTATAAACTTGGTTAGGCCTCGCTTGCCCAGTTTTAAAACCTTTTCATTTCCACAGATAACTAGAACATTTTGTTTTTCTCGTTCGCCTTTCATGCTGAGATTGTGCAGATAGACTGTTATGGTTTATAAATGAGTCAGAGAGGAAAACAACAGTCTGTTATTTCAAAAAGGCTTCTCCTTCACTAAGGCTGCTGACTTCTAAGTGTAATTTTGGGCTTTTGTGTATTCAGGTTTATTTCATGAGTGGAATTCTCATCAGCAGTCTTGCTTCTGTTTTTTGTAAAGCATCTCTTTGGTATCAATCAGTGCCATACATTTTTGAGAAATACTTACATTATTCAGTGGAATTAAATTTTCTGCTTTGTAAATTTAGGTGTAAATCCAAAGCACACAAAAAGGCTTGAAGAGTACAAATCTCCCCCAAGATTTGTATCAAATGACATTTAATCCATTCCCCAGCGCTGCGACCCCTCCCCCTTTGCTGTTAAGGCACAGTTGACTTTTGATGAACCTGTAGGGTTTTCAAAGCAAGAGATGTTCAGAAGTGAATTGTCATTGCCTTGCCCTGCATGGCGACTGTGGACTTTTGTGGTGGTCTCCCATGCAAATACGAACCAGGATCAACACTCCTTAGCTTCCAAGATTTGGTGAGATTGGGCTAGCCTGGTTTATCTATCCAGATTAAGTATGGTCAAAACCTGGAAAAGAGAATTCTTTTCCAAAATGAGGGTGCTCTGGGTTGAATTCAGTGATTTGTGGCTGCAAGTATCTGGATCTTTTTCATGTTCACTTCCTCCTGGAAGTCTGTTCCAAACCCAGGAGAATTAATTCTTGGCATCAGGTGACCAGAATGGACTAACAGCTATGTGGCTTGGGGTGGGGCTGCAGTAAGAAGTGGATGAAATTGTGAGATCAGATCAGAAATTATGAGATTATTTCAAGGATTAAACATTTTCCCCATTGTTCCTTGTAGGTAAAATGTACAGGGTCTAGCCATTTTTGTATTTCTAGACTGTGTTTAAGATGGTAAAAATTTAGAAAAAATCACTTACGATGCAAGCAAGGGTTAGTTATTTGCATGTGATTATATAAGCAAAGATTAATTATTTGTATATGATAAATTTAATAATTTACTGTCCCTTAATTTCCTTAACTACACAAATTATAGCTCCCTGCCATTCCAAGCAAATACATTTTAAAACATTACTAGCCAATCCAGAACATTATAGTAGCCCATCTGTCTACGTTACAATCAAATATATTCAGGTGTAGAAAACTTGTCATGTGAAAAGAAAAAAAAAATGAAAAAGCACCCCAAGCAAAATCCTGTTGGGAATTTTATCCTGTTAAAAATATCCTCTGGGTCTTAGATTTTTTCGAGGGGGGGGATTGTTTAATATTTAGATGTGGGAGAAGGGAAATCTTGTTAAATATCTACCAGCCAACTGAGGTACCAAAATATGAAGTAAGAAAATATGTTCTATTAATTCATCCAACTCTAGTTATTTCTTTAAGTAAGGCTGTACTAGACACTAGATCAAGAACAGTAAAGAAAAGTTAAGCCCTGTTCTGCTGTTCTGAGGACATTTAAAATCTTTAGGAGATGAGAAAATTCATCATCTAATTACAAACTATGGCTAGTTCTGGAGGTGTTTTAATAAAGATATGAGTTTGGGCAGAACTGATGAATATATATGAGCAACCAGTGAGGGGCCAGGAACTTAAACAAAGAAATAGTAACCGTCCTTATTGTTTGGGAATCTGTCTTCAACCTTTAGAATATAATAACCTGTCAGTGTCTGGGAGCATGGTACCCTCCAGCTACACAGAGGGGTAAAGAAATAATTTGGAGCCAGCTTTGCACTTTGATTATACAGAGAGGCAGGCAGAGAGTAGGTGATTTTTGTGATTGTGTATATGTATGAACAGACACATGAATGCATTAGAGATACAAAACATAAGATAATTTTTGGGGTTATCGTAAATTCTTTAACAACATTTAACTCTTTGGACATTATTTCCAAGCTTATTATGCGGTTCAATACAAACCATTCCCTCCTCCACCATAAGTATTTCCAGGATCAAGCAATTACAGGCCATAAATTGGCTGACAGTTCACCACCACCATTTTGCCACAGGGATATACTTGGGCACCAAAAGGAGAGGGATGGAAGGGGTGGGAAACAAGAAAGCTGGCCAAGAGCAGCTAGGCAGTAAGAACCAGGTGAGCAAAGCAGTCTAAACTGTCCTTCAAATGGATTTTAAAAGTTCTCTCATTTGCCATGAGAACATTTACCTTAGCTAATGCATGAAATACTGTTGTACATCTAGTTTAGTTGTTTGTGCTCTGGTCTGTTGATCTTCAGTGAAAATTCACACCCCTGGAAAGTAGTTTAGAATCAAACATCTAATACTGAGAGCCAGTTGATGTAGTGGTTAGTGTGTAGGCCTAGGATCTGGAAGGCCCAGGTTTGAAATCCCTACTCACCTCTAGTGCTCATTGGGTGATCTTGCACAAGGCACACACTTTCAACATAACCGACCTCACAGGTGGTTGTTGTTAAGTATGAGCCTTAACAAAGTAGTGATTTCAACAAAGTGATTTCAGCTTTATTTAACAGCAAACTAGACGATCAGACAACACACACAAAACAATGGAGCACAGCTCCCTTTTTAAATAATCCGGGGTGTCAAAGCCACGCCCATAATTCAGTTAACAACCAGTCATAATATTGGGATAAAGACCAATGAGGTCTGTTCCCTCCATACAAGTATATACAGTTCTGATCGGTTATTTACAGAGTTTCACAGAAACAATCAGTGGGAATGTCGACTCTTACAATCCCTTTTACTGACTCAAGCTTAACATGGTAAAACATAGGACTAATTCAGAGTCAGAACATAACAGTTGTGAGGAAGGAAAAAGTATGCCACCCTGAGCTCCTTGGAGGAAGGGCAGGAGGGGAGTACTAAATAAAGTAATAATAATTACATTTATAAACTTGCCTGCTCCCCCATGAGCAATAACTCTACATTTATAAAATATATGTACTGAAGATTTCTATATTTAAAACATATATTTATGTTAATTTGAACTGAATGCTCATTCATTCTTGGATTTATATGAATTCAGTGGAAGAATAAAGAAACAGATCTTCAAGTACTTTGTTACAGATTATGAGACACCCCCCCCTCAATGAAGGAATAGGCTGTGATGGACTGCCCTTTTAAAAGCTTAGAAGTGCTGTATAAACAGGTAAAGAACTGTAAAGGATTAAGTCTTCACAGAGCCAGAGATCCTTGAGTAACAGGCTGTTCCAATAAATCTGATTGGTTAGCATCAGCTGAGCAGAGAAAGACTTCTGAACTGGATGCTGAGGAGAATTGAGTATGATTTCAGCCCTAGCTGAGAAGAGTTGAGTCCTGATAAGTTCAGAATTTGGCCCTGACTGAGAGCAGTTTAAAACAGAAGGAGAAGGAGGAGACTGTATTTATACCCTGCCCTTCACTCAGAGCGGTTTCCAAACTCCTTTCCCTTCCCCTCCCCACAACAGACACCCTGTGAGGTAGGTGGGGCTGAGAGAGCTCTTTCAAGAACTGCTCTTTCAAGGACAGCTCTTGTCAGAACTATGGCTTGCCGAAGGTCATCCAGCAGCTGCAAGTGGAGGAGTGGGGAATCAAACCTGGTTCTCCCAGATTAGAGTCTGTGCACTTAAGCACATGTGTTTTAATATATTTTAACCTTTTATTGTAAGCCACCCTGAGCCTGCCTTGTCAGGGAGGGCAGGATAAAAATCAAATAAATAAATAAATATTAACTACTGTGCCAAACCAGAGAACTGGGGGAAAGTTGGCAAGGAAGTTTGGGAAGTAGGTGAAGACTCCCATTCAGGTCAAGGAAAGGGGTTAGATCTTCTAGTGAGAGAAAGGATTTCCTTACCCAGCCATAGTTCTGAAGAGTGCAGAAATCCCTGTCTGGTGTGGTTAGAAACTGCCTTTAGATACCTGTAGAGTCAGTTAAAAACTCAAGATGAGTACTGACATTTCAAGAGAAGAGGTTTGGGTACTGGGAAGAGTGTAGCAGCCTTCTGGAAACCAAAAGAGTTAAGAGAATACTCAAAGAAAAGAAACTGGTGTGTTTGGGAAAACACTAGAACAAATGCCTCCCAACATAAAGGTTTTAAGTAACTGTGAATACCTTAAGAAACTCTCATTAGCTTGAAACATAAGAATTAAAGTCTGTGCATACACTGATTTATATCAGAGTTATCTATATTGAGTTACTTCAGAAATTTCAACTGCTAATTTCACCTGACCTTTCTCCTCTATGTTGAATAACATAATTTATTCAATGTTGACTTTTAAAACATCTCAAGGGCCATTTTCAATGGTTTAAGTTAAAGGGCAATCCCGAACCTTCACATAGATTCCTAGGCTGAGCCAGCAGTAAAATATCATACTGACTCAGGGTGGGGCAGCCAGAGTTCTTCAGGAAAGAAGAAAACAGACCACTAGGGCTGCTCAGTCAGAAAGGGAAAGAAAAACAGAAGGAAAGTCTTGCCTCTTAGGGAGGGGAGTGTCATATAGGTCTTGACAAAAAGTCAGATGGAGCAAGGTAGATTAATGAGTAATGTTCTTATTGGTGGTAGTTTAAATAATTGAAGTGACTGAAATTCCTGATTGTGAGCTTATGGGTGAAAGAGACAAATGGTGTTTTCTGTATGAAGCTTGAAGCATTCTTGCTTCAGTGGGTTATGAGAAGAATGTAAATTTTGTATCGGTCAGGGTACTAATTTGCATTACAAAGGTCTCTTCTGCATGGAGAATTATTAGGCATTCACATAAACAGGACAAGCAAGACTGAAAGGCAATTTAAATTTCAGAAAATACTCTCAGAACAGTCACCAATCCTATGTGGAATTACGCCAGTCTAAGCTCACTGATTTCCATGGAACTAGATTGGGAGTAATTAGCACTGAAGGAGAAGGGGGTCTGAAAAACAGGAAAAGAAACAGGAGACGAACCGGTGAGAGCAGCTGTAGAAGAATGAGCAACATCTAAACTCAAAGAGAACTTGAAAACAATTAGATGGTAGATTATAGATTCAGAAACTTTGTAGGTGAAGGGGTAAAGTAGGGTTGCCAACTCCAGGCTAGAAAATCCAAGACATAAAAAGTCCATGTGAATAACTAGTAACACATGAATAACTGGATTTAATAATGATATATTAATATAATAATATGTGAATTACCTGTAACCATAACATAAATCAATATCTCATAAATACATACTAATAAGTGCCTAAATCATATACAAAGTTTTTTGCCAAATTATTTATGTTTTATGAAAAGCACAATTCTTGGACTACAGTTGCTGTAAATAATACGTGCATTCCAAATGATGTATGTGACTCCTTTAAATAGTCTTTGCCAAATTTCACAGCTAGCAATACAATGTAATCATGCTAAACCTGTTGAATTCCAAATAATGACTGTGGCTTTTTTAAACAGTCCTTGCCAACTTCCAAAATTTGCAATGTAAAAACCTCCTGTTGGATTCCAGATGATGCGGCTCCTATAAGCAGTCCTTGCTAGTTTACAAAACTAGCAATAAAATGTAGTGTATATAGCCTGACAGAAACGCCAACATAAATCTTGTTTCAAAAATCTTCAGAGGCTAAGGGCACTTCATCATGCTTATCACAACAGATCAAAGAATACTGATGCTAATGCATGGAATCTGATGCGTCATGTGTCTTCTGGGAGAAAATACCTGGAGATTTTGGGGGGCAGAGCCCGAGGAGGGCAGGATTTGGGGAGGAGAGGGACTGCTATGGGGTATAATGCTAAATTAAGCCATATGATCACCCCACCAAAACTCTGCTCTCTTATCGTTTTCATCAAAATAAGCCATAGTTTAGCAGAACTGGATGTGAGCATAAAATCTATGGTACAGCAATATCCACTCACCATTATTGGTTCTAAGCACAGCAAACAGATATTTCATAACATACTGCATGCTTGAAGAGTAGAAATGTCGATCAACTCAATACAGATTTGCTTCAAGTTGTCCTTTTCTTTCATTTAATGTATCTGATTTTCAGCTGCTAGTCTGCCACCTGTTTGCAAAGGACATTGTTGCTGCATAGTGCATTGCTAGCTGCATTTCACTGCTTGAAAGGTCATTCCTTACAAAATGATAACATTTGTGACTGTTTAAATTGACCAGGTGATAAACGGCATAAGGGAACACATTGTACACATTGCAAAGCAAGCACAGTCTGTGAACTGAGGTTTAAATAAGCTGAATTTTTTCTGTTACAAAAAACCTTTTTAGGCTATAAAGTGTTAAAAATTAGAAAGGAGGGTGGAGAAGAAGTTTCTTACTTTTTACTGGTTACTGTGTTGTAATTTATACTTTTAGACTTGAGTTATATAGTGTTTACTCTTTACCTTGCTTTAATATTACCAATCAATTCAAACTTAGTAATTCTTCAACTTAATTTTAGTTACATAAAAATAATCAATTACCTCTAAGTGATAAATTATGGTTATTATTTAATTTATTATTTATAATATACTAGGAATAAGGCTTGTTGTGGAAATAAATACAACGGGCTCTAGAAAGAGGCTCTGGGAGAGTGCCCCAGCTTTGGGCACTCAGTGACAATTTGCTGTGGCAATCTCAGCAGGGTATAATGACAGAGTCCACCATTTTCTCCAGAGGAACTGATCTTTGCTACCTGAAGAGCAGTAGTAATTTTGAGTGATCTCCAGCCCACGCCCAAGATTGGTAACAGTGGTTCCCCAGGAGGGAGTGGCTGGTTTGGAGGGTGGAGTCTATGGTATTGTACCTCTCTGAGGTCCCATCCCTCCTCAACACTCACCCTCTCCAGGTTCGACCCCTCAAATCTCCAGGAATTTCCCAACCTGGAGTTGATAACCCTATCTCCCTCCCAGCCAACCATCAACCTACATTTAGTTTTCCATCTCCTCCCCCATCCCTCCTAAAGAGCAGTTGTAATTTTGAGTGATCTCCAGCCCCCACCTGGAGATTGGCAATAATGGTTCCCCATCAGAGAATGGCTGGATTGGAGGGTGGAGTCTATGGCATCATACCTGTCTGAGGTGCCACCCCTCCTCAAACCTCACCCTCTCCAGGCTCCATCCCTCATATCTCCAGGAATTGCCAACCTGGAGTTGGCAACCTGATCAGGACTGGGCCCAATGAGTTTTCTCCCAAAGGCCAACATAGGTGTGGAAAGGGCCTTTTACTGACAGAGGAGAAACTACAGGTGCCAACTTTGATTAGGGAAATACCTGGAGATTTGGGGGGTGGATCTTGTGGAGGGCAGCATTTGGGGGGGTGTGTGTGGAAGGACTCAGCAGGGTATAATGCTACAGAGTCTACCCTCCACAGCAACCATTTTCTCCCGGGGAACTGATCTCTGTCATCTGGAGGTCAATTGTAACAGTGGGAGATCTCCAGGTCCCACCTGGAGATTGGCAGCCCTAGGGGAAAGTCAGCCACACATGGGGGAGTTGAAGAAAATGATCTGATGGTCGCTGGCCCACCTCGTTAGCCAGCCAGCCATGCTGAAACTAAGCAGGAGAAAGAGCCTTTTCCCATTTATTCTGACAGGAAAGTGGCCGTTGGGGAGGGGGTTATGCTGAACGTCCTTTGTTTTTTTACTCACAGAACCAAGCTTGGCTGCCTACCAACAGCCACTGAGGGGACAGTCCCTCACAGGAGTCAAGAGAACTGTCTTCCTCAGGAGACAGAGCTGTCTGCCAGGGGGAGTGGGTGGGGAAGAGAAGCAGACCCAGCACCCGGCCAATGGCACGCGAGTACTCTTGAGTGGCGGCTGATGGGCCAATGGCTGAGGGAGAGCATTTTACAGCCAATGGGAGTGCATGGAACCTTGCGAAACCAAAAGATAATTATTTATAAGGAGAGATATAATCAATTTTGCTAAATTAATTCATTGTTGCAGTTAATAGTGAGTTTATAATGATATATACAGTATATTATATTGCATTGTATATTCCAAAAGAGTATATAACTGGTTCATATATTGATACTTAGATACTGAGGTCTTATAGAACTTGACTGTATAGTCTTTCTAGGAGCTGCTCAGACTAAAATAGACTTTTTAATTTTCACTACTATTCACCTATAAATACTTAATCCCCTGTGTTCCACACATTGTTGCCTTTTCATATCTCAACAAGATGTGTTCTCTCAAAATCTACTTGGTTAATATTACAGGGGCTAATAACGTAATAAAGAGGAAGAAGATTTCACAGCATGTCAAGCAATTAAACCCTGACATATTGTTCCTCCAGGAAACACATCTTTGCTCAACCACCCACCCAGTGGTGACGTCTTCTCTGTACCCCCAACAGTATATGGCTCCAGGTTCCTCTAGGTCCAGAGGAGTGGCTGTAATTTTTGGGAAACGAGTTAACTTAATTCTAAAGGAAAAAGAAATAGATCCTCTGGGGCACTTCATTTTCCTCAAAGGTTCAATCAATGGTGTTAAATGGTCCTTTGCTTCCATCTATGCCCCAAATAATGATCAGATCTCTTTCTTACATAATATTTTTTTTGAAATTGCAAGCCTTTCAAGGGGGGAACTTGGTCGTTAGAGGCTATCTCAGTTAGATAGCAAATAATGCTTTGGACTGATGCTACGTTACACCCAAGAAACACTGTTTGAAAACTGCCAACACTAGACTGGCGAAACTGATGTACACCTTTGGCCTGATTGATGTCTGGAGATCCTGCCACCCCTCAGAACGCGATTTCTCGTATTATTCTGCTAGACATGACATCTTTACTCATATCGACTACATCTTGATTTCCTTGTCGTTATTGCCGTATCTACAACTAGCTAATATTGGTACAAGGCATTTATCTGACCATGCATGGCTGGACTGCCAAATTTCCGACTATTCCAATGAAACCGCAGACAAACAATGGTCAATGGACCCCTCTATTTTATTACACACATCAACAAAGGAGAAATTAGAAAAAGACATCCAAAATTTTCTGGAGATCCATAAAAATACAGACACAGATCTTTCAATGCAATGGGATGCCTTGAAGGCAGTAGTGAGAGGCTCTATCATCTCTGCAATGGCTCACCTGAAAAGAGAGACAGAAAGGTTATGAATGGACACCTTGAGCAGAATAACACTGCTGGAACAAGAACATAAGAAGAATTGGAAAAATGACATTTATTTACAACTACAAGCAGAAAAAGAAAGCACTGGAATCATTAGAAATGAAAACGATTCAGAAGAATCTGTTCATATTGAAACAAAATTTTTAGCACAAATCGGCAAAGAACATATGTCTTCTGGTGTGGAGAGTAAAGGAGAAAAAGAAAAAAGCAACAGTTAGCGCAATTAGAACCTCAGATGGAACAACTCACAATACCTCAAGAGCTATAGGATAGCAGATGTCTTGGTTTGTGAGAAATCACAGTTTGCTGTGACATTTTTAGACAAGAATTTTCTAGAATGTTCTAATTGAAAATTCAAACCAGGAAGTCGTTCATCCCAGCTCAAATGTGTTGGGGTGGAGGGAGAAAGAAACTCAAGTGTGTATGAGAGGACAACCTTATTATTTTCACAAAAAAAATTGGAGATTGTTCCTGATATCTGAATATAAGAATTATGCCTGCATTAAGACAAGCCCATATAGTAAATATTAATTTTTAGACACTCATAGCATATATTTTCAAGTGACATGGCCTCATAGCAGACTCACATGATATACACCTAATTCATGTTATTGTAACAATTAGATTGGGCCTGTAATGATCCAAAGCCACTACAATTAAATTATTTCGTCATCACTTGTGTGCTCCCAAGTGTCGTGATGTGCCTGCTTGGAGATGAATATGTTTGTGTGTGGGGGAGTTCTCTTGTTTAAAAAAAATGACTCAAGTTAATTAATAGTCTACATAAAGCTTCCTTTTAGAAGATCAATCTGACAGCTGCTTCCATTGCTTTCAATGGGAAATATATTTCCAGATGGAACTCCCCAGTTTAGTTGGGATGAAATTCTCAGGCGCCTGTACCCTCAGCCAAGGATCCTCTCTGCCTCATTACAAGCAGAAAAAAAGAACACATTTTAAAAGGATTTTAAATTTGCTGTTTGCATAGTGGACACAGGGAAGCATGAACTGACATATGTATAAACTTTTTCTGGGATCCTTAAGTAGGAGGTGGAGGTGCTCTGTTTTTTAAAATATAAGTCATGAACAAGGGGAACAAAATCCTGCCTATCCTTTACCTTATGTTTCTATGCTCCAGAGAGCCAGCATGATATAGTGGTTAAGAGCAGGGGACTCTAATCTGGAGAACCGAGTTCGATTCTTCACTCCTCCACATGAAGCCAGCTGGGTGAATTTGGGTCAGTTACAGTTCTCAGAGCTCTCTCGCCCCCCACCCCCATAAGTCTAGCTCACTAAAAGAGTTAGAACTTAAGACTGCCAGACAATATTTGGAGCTCCTGGCTATACCACACACATTGCCATATAATTAAAATTAATTCTATGCTCTAGTGCTTTCAGCATTTATATAAGTTTTCTTCTTTTTTTAAGATGATAAAGTGGTGGGTCTACTTTGAAATAAAAATTGAGCTTATAAGAAGGAGAAACCTCCTGAGCCCTTAGCTACCTGCACTCCAGTACTTTTTCTCACAGTCCAGATGACATGTAATAGAAATTTGGCTGGAATATAAATGCTTGAAACAGTAGCACACAGTAAGATGATGGAGAGGACTGAGAAGAGTTAGGTCCCTTCAACACATGATCAGATTTTGTTGAAAATATAGTACTCTTTGCTTTACACATGAGCAGGAGAACTCATGCCTTTAAATATAGAAACTATGCCCTGACCTGGATAGCTCAAGCAAGCCTGATCTCATCAAATCTTGAAATGTTGGAAATGTAGAAAAAAAGAGGGCTCATTTTACCATATGTGGTGGACCTGTGATAAAGCCATGAGTTATTGGTCAGAGATTCATAATGAAATACAGAAGATTCTGAAATGTACTTTTAAGAAAGATCTACAAATCTTGTTGTTAGGTCTTAAACTGGAAGAATTAAATGTAACCAAGAGAACATTGTTATGGTACTTGGTCACAACAGCTAGAATGACTTATGCACAATTTTGGAAACAAGAAAAGATTCCTGAAACATGGGAATGGATTAAGAAGATGCTTTTTATGGCTGAAATGGACAAAATGACAAGAAAGCTTAATAACGAAGAAGATGAAGCATTTTTTGAAGAATGGAAAGATTTTAAAGACTATCTTGAGAAAAATTGGGATGTTAAAAATAGATTGATTTGCTTTGACAGTTATTAAGGAGAAAATAAGAAAAAGAACGATAAGATTGCTAAAATGTTACCTAATTTGATAATGGAAATGACATATTTTGTGAATGGTAATTAGATAGTAGAGTTTATAAGGGGGTAAGAGCATTGCGGGAAGCCTTGTACTGGGGGGAGTGGGGAGAAAAGAAAAAAGGTATGTGATATCTATAAGATGGAATTTTAACTATGTGAAACATATCCTATAATAAAATGTTTTTTTTTTAAAAAAAGATCTTGGAAGTTTGGATACCAGGGCTGGGAGGCAAGCTTTCAAGACACTTTTCTGAACGTCCTCCATGCCCCAGTAGGAGTTGCCAGAGATCGCCATGACTTCCAGGCATGGACACATGGATGCACACACACACACACAAAATTCAACCCCCCCAACCAAGAATATAGAAATTATATCAACCAGATCACAGGGCTTAATAATTGGGTCTCTTTTGTTCTAATAGGTACAGGTTTTGCTGCTTTATCATTGCTGATCTCTATTGTGCCTCCTAACTGTGCATTAGTCTTACTGTTGTGCAGGGCTATTTTTGGGCAAGAACGCACAGAAACGGAGTTCTGGCTGGAACTCATTAGCATAATAGGCCACACCCAAAAGCAGAAACTCATTAGGATTGGCTATATTAGGGTTGTGTGGCCTAACATGCGAAGGAGTTCCTGCTACAAAAAAAGCCCTGGGTTTTGGCAACAAACAAGGTAAACAGAGCAAGAAACAAAAGGTGGGTGTGACTGAATAAATTCAATATACTTCTATAATGGTTTTTAGGGTTATTTATTTCCCGTAAATTTTACAGGACTGTTTTACTATAATTGGAACTGTTTTCAATATTTTATGCCAATAAAAGATATTTGATTTGATTTGACTGGATGACCACACTTCTGGTAACATGGGGGTGTGGCCTAATATGCTAATGAGCTGTGCTGTCAGGGTGTGGCCTTATATGCTAATGAGTTCCTGCTGGGCTTTTTGTACAAAAAAAGCCCTGCTGTTGTGTGAACTTTAAGCCTCTATTTATATTGTTCCTCTCCCATCTGCAGGTCAGGCAGAATGCCTGTTTATGGGGAGAGAGAAACCTAGACCTCTTTTTATCTCCTTAGTTTCTACAGCCCTGCCTACCTGCCAAAATATGCAATTAAAACTCCTGCAGCTGGGCTACCTGCCTATCACAGGGTAGAGGAATTCTGGTGCATTGCCTTTATAGCCTCCTCCCCCCTAGCCAGCAGGCAAATTGCCTATTATGGGGTTAAACTATAGGCTCTGTCTCTCCCTCTCCATGACCTTCCCTTCATGCCTGACAATGGGAACAAGCAAAGTTTGGCTGTTGCTTAGTTGATGAAATACTAGATAATTAAATAGGTCATATAAACATAAGATCAGTGCTAATATAGATTCTGAAAACCCCTTCAGAGGGTACAATGATTGGTGGAAAGCAGAAATGCTACATATAGAAATGACAACTGAGATAAATGTGTTTGACAGGAAGATCTATTAAATGTTCTAGCTGAACAACATCCTTATTAGGTGCATAGGCTGCTTTTCTCTTACCTCCCTGGGAAATGAAACAAGACAGCAATGTGCTAGAATTCTTGTCAAATCGGAAGATTTCTGACTATTCTCAAATGTTAGAATTCTGTATGGCTTTGGAGCAATTAGGATACTTACAAAAGAGCATAATTTTATCAGATCTTGATTTATAAAGTTCTGACTACATACCCCTAATAAAAACTCTTTTAAGAGCCCTGCTGGTTCAGATCAAATGTTCGTCTAGTTAAGCATTCAGTTTCTAACAGTAGCCAGCCACATACTTCTGATAAAACTACAAATGTAGCATGAGCTTTAAAAAAATGATATATTCCAATTTTAGTGACACATTTTATCACAATAGCATGTGACATGATGATATTGTTCAGAGCTCTTCAAGCTAGTGTAAATGCAACAGGCGTATCAGATAGCAAAAATAATACATCTGTAATTGCCAGCCTTGGGTTTTTGTGTGTGGCAATTTCTCTACTAGCATTTTGGATTTTAAAATGTGGATATCGTTTCTTGCCTTGTGTTGTCTCCTTGGAATAACAATAGCTATGTATAATTCTCTGCTGGTGGAGCAGTATATAATATATACGGAGGTAATTTTGCATATAGGTAAGCCCAGAATTTTTCCATTATTTGTGACAGTAGTGCCTTTAATGTTGTAATTGCCATGAGTTTATGGAAAGGCAGCATAGCTACAGAAATGGGGGGTATATATAACACATTATGTTGTTGTTCAGTCGTACAGTCATGCCAGGCCCTCCTGTCTTCTGCTGTCCTCCAGAATTTGCTCAATTTCATGTTTGTTGCATCGATAACACTGTCTAACCATCTCATTCTTTGCCGTCCCTTTCTCCTTTTACTTTCAGTCATTCCCAGCATCACTTGAAGATTATTTCTATAAAAGTAGGTTAACAATGGAACTGACTGCCTAGGAGTTTAGTTATATTACCATCCTTGAACATATTCAACGTCTAAAATCACCCAGTCATTAGAAATGTTTGTTGGAATAATATCCTTTCCTAAGGCAAGATATGAAACTACATGACTTATACTTTTGACTTCCTAATTCTATGTACCATTTTGTACATTTTGTTTCTAGTGCATCAGCAAAGAAGAAAAATGGATCTGCCAACCGATCACCATAACCTTTGACCTCCCAGGTTTTAAGTAACCTTTGTTACTATTTTAAAAAGTGTAGATTATTTTCTAATAGAAAGCTTTCTTTTTTAAAATTTGGCGTCTTTATATTTTTTTCAGCTTTTTATTTTGTGTATATGTGTGGGGGGATTACAGTATTTTGGTTCTTGCCCTTTAAGTAACACCTCCAGACACATAACAACATTAAATTTTGTTGTCCTAACTAAATACAAGAAGGGACTCTGCATAAGGCAAAACTGAAAAGCACATTGAATAACTAACTGGCAGTGGTCATATCTTCCTTTTCTGACCTAACAATTCTTACAATTACAATTGTGTTGCATTATCCAGTCCCTAATTTGCACTTTCTCTTTCAGTGGTGACAAAAAAATGCACATTATTTGAGTTTTTTAGCCAAACAATTGCCTTAGACAAAAATAACTTCATGATTAGAGAGTTCATATAAAGTGTTAATCCTTATTGCAGACACAATTTGAAATATAGTTTTTTTCTTGTAATTTGTAATAATCCTTTTATGCAAAAAAAAAAAAAAAGCCATTTGACAGTTTCCCCATATAATCTTCATTTTGATTATTTTGACCCCCCCCCATCAGTGTTATTTTTGCCTCTACAGATTTTAACACTGAAAATGCATTTGGAGCCTTCACTGTATTGATTGTTCTATCAGGGGTGTAAGGTACAAACACATAACAGCATCAGGAAATGTAAATATGAAACACACATTTGTAAGTGAAACTTCTTAATTTATACATTGGGAAATCACATTGTCTTGTTTCTTAGTTCTAAAGATACAAATAGTTGTGCCGGAGCACAGAAAGCCTATGGTTGCAAAAAAGTTGATTAATTGCTGTCCCCACTGTTCTTAGAACATGTTTTCCTTTGTAAGGGGAGTTGCTTTGCGTGTGTGTGTGTGTGTGGGGGGGGTTCAGATAGTAAAATATAGCTGTTCATGTCACCATTATCATAATTAGATCTAGATTTTTGTTTTGCCTTCTCACCATTATTACAATTATATTTGGATTTTTATTTTGCCTCCTTAAATGTATTCAAACTGACATATGTAATTTGCCTCCATTTTGTCTTAAAAACAGTTCTGTGAGGTAAACTAAGCTGAAGTTTGGTGAATGGCCCAAGACAGGGTTGTCAGTTTAGGGTTGGGAAATTCCTGGATATTTTGGGGGTGGAGCTTAAAGAGTTTGGGGAAAGGAGCAACCTCAGTAGGGTAGAATACCATACAGTCCATCCTCCAAAGCAGCCATTTTCTCTAGCAAACTGATCTCTGTGAACCGGAGATCAGTTGTACTTCCAGGAGTCCTCCAGACCCCACCTGAGGTGGCAACCATAGCCAAATATCATATATACAGATTAGAATCCCATTGTGCTGTATCTGTCACTTGTGCAGTGTGCTATTGCAGTTGTGATTAATCATCCTGTTTCACTCCCATAATAATCCAGTGTTGATGCAACACAGCAAGCAGCTATAGAAACGGATTTTCAAAAGAACATGTTCTAGTTTCTTGCTGTTAATAGCTTTCATCCCACCTTCTGGAACTAAATTATATCTGAATTTGTTACCAACAATCTTCCAAAATTTGTGTACTTAACTGTAATGAAAGTTAGCTTATAATTATTAAACTTTCTTTGGGTTATAATTTTCAAACTTGAACTCATGGGAACATGCTGGTGTGAACAGATTATTTGGGAGCAAAAATGAGAGATTGAATTCTAAAGAAGTTCTGAATCTTTGCTCTTCAAATCCTGATGTTCTGATTTTTATTTTTACTTTTTTCTGAATGGCAAACCATAGAAACCTGCCCTTAAAATAGCTTATAAAATATTAGGGCACTGGATGGCTAAACCTACATTTTATTTAAAAAAACAAATTCCATTTATCATAATGTGACTCGACCCATGTAGGTTTTGCCTAACGATAGTTACATTAACACCTTCAACCTACTGGCCTGTATACTACTACTCCAGTGAGTAAAGTTTGAAGCCTTCCTCCAGCTAAAGCTGTCTTCCTCCAACTCTGTCTCTTCCTCCAATGGAGTGACGACTTGTTGTAGTAAAGCTCCTTTCGCTGGATAAACTGCCTCTAGCTGAAGGTAGGATACGTGCAACTTAGCTGGTTTGTTAAGCTGCTTTTCTTTTGCAGCTATGATAAGTGTATAGACATCAAGTTCTTAAACTTTACAATACCTTAATCCAAGAAAAGAAATAGTAGGGTTTCCCCAGTTTTTATTAGTACAACATCACAGAAATATAGTTCCAACTGACAATTCTTCTTGGAGTCCTGACAATTGAAGTGGTCTTTACAAATGTACTTGAAAAGGGGGGTGGAGCTGAGCCAGATAATGGCAGACTCTCCTCTTCTTCTTCTAATCTGAGGGCTCCATGCCTAGATGCCAAAAAGGGCTCCAAAACACAAGCTTAATTAATTGATTTAATTGATGAAACTCCAGCTGCATTAGAATACAGAAGACCTAAAGAATTCAAATATTGACAGCCTGTTGGTACTCACTTAAGGGTTTGGAGGAATATCATAATAATCAGACTCCCTCCTACAGAAGCAAGGAGATAAGATGGCTGCCAAAGGCATAGAGAGAGAAAACATCGAGAGCGATGTTGAAAACATCTTAAAAGGTATGCAAAAACAACTATTGTTTTTACAAAAGGACTTAAAACAAGAATTAATGGATGGCTGGAGGCAGGGCTCATTTCCAACTGGGACAAGCAGGAATACCATTCCAGAAGTGACAAACCCAGGAGTGACAAGCCTCATCCCCAGCAGCCCTCCCAGCAGGCCCCCCTACCTTCCCTGGCCCATCTGCCAAGGCAGGCGAGCCAGGGAAGGCCCTTGAAGGAGTGGCGAGGTGTTTAAATGCCTCCCTGTGCCTCCTTGTGCCTTCCCTGATATCCTATGGCCCCAGTAAAATGATCATGCTGCTGCTGTGGCACGACTCCAGAGTTTAAAGTTTAAACCCTTTCTCTCTGGAGTTGCACCGCAGTGGTGGCATGATCACTCCATTGTATTCTATGGGACCATAGGATACCGAAATCATGCCGCTGCAGCGGTGTGACCCTAGAAAGAAGGGGTTTAAACTTTAAAACTCTTCTCTCTTTGCTTGGCAGGCTGCCTGGGGAAGGGAAGGGGAGGCTTTTAAAGATGCCTCCCCAACCTTTCTTTGCTTCTCCAGCCAGGGCTGGCTGGGGAAGCTAAGAAAGGTTGGGGAGGCAATTTTAAGAGCCTCCCTTTCACTTCCCCAACCAGAGGCCTTGTCAGGCTGGCTGGGGAAGTGAAGGAGAGGTATTTAAAGATGCCGCCCCACCTTTTTTTTTTTTTTTTGCTTTCTCAGGTAGCCCACCTTGGCAGGCCGGCTGGGGAAGCAAAGCAAGATAGGGGAGGCATCTTTAAATGACAGGGTGCATGGCATATGCAAATAAGTTATGCTAATGAGTTATGCTAATGAGCTCCTGAACCTCTTTTTCTATGAAATGACCGCTGGGTGGAGAGACTTGTAAAAACCTATAAACAGTCAATTTAAGGAACTAGCAGATAATGTTAAAAATGTGGCTGAGTCTGCTGAGCGAGTTCTGGCTATCAGCAGAGCACAGCAAGAGAAAATCAAGAAACTGGAGAACCAAAATAGAACTATGAAACTAAAATTAGCTGATTTGGAAGACAGAGATTGTCGTATAAATATCCACAGGAGAAAGCTGAGGGAGATGACATCATAGGATTTCTCATTGACTGGTTTAACTCCCTGGTTCCAGGACCCCCCCCCCCAAGTAGAGTGGATCTGGAAAGAGCCCACAGAATTGCAGTTCCAAGATGAATAAATATCTCAACTCAAAGACACATTGTGGTGTGTTTTGCAAGATATGCAGTGAAAAGACTACTTTCTTTAAAAAGTTTGGAAACTCCCGTCCATAAACTATAAGGAAAACAAAGTGTTTTTTAGTCAGGACAAGTGCTCTAAGTCAGAAGACAATGTGCTCTAAGGCCAGCCACAAAGAAACTACAGGAGGCAAAGATAAAATATTGTTGGGGTTTTCCCTTCAAACTAAGAAAATAAAACTATGTGGCCTCCTCATTAAAAAAGGCCTTGAAAATCTTGGAAGAGCTACCCTTGGTGCCTCCAGATAAGAGATGAAGATGAGGAATCAGAAGAACAAGAAGCAGGAGAAGATGAGAGAGAATGGCAGCTGCAGCAAAAGCAAAGGAGGAGGAAGAAAGGAGGTCTTCAGACTAGGCAGTGCTGGACTTTCAAGCAGTCCCTGTGCTTCCAAGACAAGTAAAATCTAAATGTTGATAAATATACATGAGGATGACTGACCAGCTGTAAATTAAAGAGGCATTGCAGGACTTAATGTGAAACTTTGTGAAATATGTATTTCAGCTATGTTTTTTGGTTATAGAGTATGGATATTAAAAAATGCTATTTTTTAAGTTTATATTTTAAAAAGCCCTAGGCATAAGCATGGGGTGGGAGGAGATGGGATAGGATGATTCCTCCAGAGGTGCCACAGCACAGCATAGATATGGACACTCTATGCAGTCTCACCTCAGGATGGAGTGAGACCTTGGTCAAGACACCAGTTTTTTGTAGAATTACTCAAAGCATGCGAGTAGAGGGCTTAAAGCAAACTGGAGAGAGGGAATTACAATATAGAGTCTTAAGCATAGTAATAGATTATGGCTGCAAAAGGAGATACTAAAATCTATACATTCAATGTCAGAAGAACGGGTGATCCAATAAAATGAAGACAGCTATCAAATTATATAAGAGATTCAAATCCTGAAGTTATAATGCTTCAGGAAACATACCATAATATAAAAGATGACAGGTTATTAAAACAGAGATATTTTGGGCAACATTACTTAGCACAAAGTAATAGCAAATCTGGGAGGGGTAGCAATTATCTTTTCAGCAGCCTGCCTCTTTCAGAAAAGTAATTTAGTAAGAGACCCATTCGGGCATTATATTTTTGTTACAGGGCAATATGGAAACCAAATATTTACCTTTGCCTCCATTTATGCACCCAATAAGAAGCAAATTCAATTCTTAAGAGATGTTCTCAAGAAATTAGACAAATTTAAAGAGGGGGAAGTGGTGATAGGAGGAGGTCTAAATTGGATTTGTATGGATTACTTAGACAAAAGAGGAAAGAAAAATATAGAAATGAAAATAGGGGAAAACAAATTAGTAAAAACACTGCAAGAATTTAATTTGGTAGATGCCTGGAGAGTGGACAATCCACAGAAAATGGATTATACATATTATTCACATAAACACATACTCCAGAATAGATTTCATTTTGATATCATCAAGCTTAATGCAGAATATACTCAAAACAGAAATTAATATAAGAAAACTATCTGATCACTCTCCAGTCTGGTTAGATTTGAGTATTCTTGGAGAATGGAGATTTAATACTATTTTATTAACCAAATCAGAATCAAGAGAAAGAATACAAGAGGGTATACAGAATTATTTCAAGGAAAATATAACTGAAGATATGCCTTTGCATACTGTATGGGATGCATTAAAACCAGTAGTAAGGGGGATATACATTCAAGAGATGGCTAAAGAAGAAGCTTAATAGCGAAAAATTAAAACTACAGGCAGAAATAGGAGAATTAGAAGCAAATCATAGAAAAACTGGATCAAAAAAGGTTTATAAGGATTTGGTAAATAAAAGGAAGGAATTAGATGTTCTAGACTCCATAACTAAAAAACTGCTATATTTAAAACAAATACTGTGAATTTAGCAACAAGTGTTCCAAGCTATCAGCAAGTAATTTGAGAAAATAGAATAATGGAAACAGAATATCAATGATAGAATGCAACAATATATATATAATATGGAACAAATAGCTGAGCAATTTGCTAAATATTTTGAAAAATTATATACCTCAGAAAATCCATCTGAGGAAAAAAAAATGATGAATATTTACAAAACCTGAATATTCCCAAATTAAAACGTGAGCACAATATTTTAAACAAACCAATTAAAATAAAAGAAATAGATGAGGTTATTAAAAAAAATAAAAATGGAAAATCTCCAGACATAGATGGTTATGGCTCAGAATTTTACAAACAATTCAGAGTCCTATTACTCCCATTTATGACAAAATTATTTAACCAAATAATGAAAGATAAACAAGCACCACTCTCATGGGAAGACACAAGAATTCCAGTGATTTTAAAGCCTAGTAAAGAAGCGAACCAACTAGACTCATATCGACCAATAGCATTATTGAACCAGGATGCAAAAATCTTCACTGCTGTCCTTGTATCTAGACAGAGTACTATAATTGAGAATTATGTTTCCCCAGACTAATCAGGTTTTGTACCCCAAAGGCAAATAGCAGATCCAATACGTGGAATATTAAATGCCATTTACGTTAGTAAAAAAAAAATCAGATGCCATTAGCCATAGCATCTCTTGATGCACAGAAAGCTTTTGATCATTTGCTATGGGATTTTATCATTAGACTGCTAAGAAAATTAAATATCGGGCAATACTTTATGAATGCAATTCAGTCCAAAGTTCAAAGCCAGAGAACAAATAAATGGTTTTGATTCTGCTGGTTTCCCCTTGACTAGAGGAACTAAATAGGGCTGCCCTTTGTCACCCTTGCTTTTTATCCTTTTATTAGAACCTCAGGCAATTGCAATAAGGGCTAATAAGCAAATCCAAGGCCTAGAAATAAATGGATTTGTACATACAATTAATATGTTTGCAGATGATGTAGCCGTATTAATGGTAAATCCTAAAGAAGCACTACCTGACTTAATGAAGGAGATTTGTGATTATGGAAGAATTGCCGGATTACATAAGCCTGGAATACTATGCAACTTGACATTCAAAATAAGTTAGGATTCTCCATACATCAGAAATCATTCAAATATCTAGGAGTTATCTAGGAGCTAAACTTCCATCCGGTTATTCTACAAATAAGAAGAGATATTCAAAGATGGTCCCAGTTACAGTTGACAATTATGGGTAGAATCAACACTATCAAAATGATGGCACTCCCAAAATTAATTTCCCCCCCAAAAAGCTTCCCATATATATGACATCAAGGGATCTAGCCTGTTGGTAAAAAATCTTTACCAATTTTATTCATCAAGGTAAAAGACCAAGACTTATGAAGGCTACAAGATACAAAAGGGGGATCAAAGAGGATATGGAGAACCAAATATAAGCAAATAATATGAGGCAAACCAATTGAGAGCCTTGGTGTCATATTTAAATGGAACCTCAGATAAGTCTTGGGTGAGCATGGAAGCAGATGGGAAACATTTGAATTTAATTGAGAAAATCGTTTTTGGAGAGAAAAAAGAAAGATATTAAATGGGTAGAGAACCCTTTCCTATATACTGAATGAAAAAAATGGGTTAAATGGAAAAATAAACTGATCCCAGGGATATCCCCGTTGATTCCTGTCATACTACATCCCAACTTCTTTTTTTAAATATTTTATTGGTTTTCAAAAAAAAGAAAGAAGAGAGTATTATATTGATCTATTCTATTCACATTTCTCATACATAACTAAATATCTAAATTGCCTAATTTTACCTATCCATATACTATCCATTTAGCAACAGTGTATACATGCCCTATATTTTTTTTCATCTATCACATGTCCATGCCGTCTGTTATCTTTTCTACTAGGCATCCTAAATAACTGGTTACACATCTTCATTCTTATCAGCACTAAATTAACAAATAATATGTACTTAGAGGAAGTTATATACGTAGCTAAATATTCTGTTATCATTTCTATAAAGATTCATTTCTACTGTATATATTTGACTATAGAAAAGTAGCTACAGAGAAAATAAGGAAAAAGAAAAATCCACAGTTACTTCATGTTAAAATCTTCATCAGGATCCAACCTAATATAGTGTTTCTAAATGAATTATAGATATAATTTAGGTGCAAATTACTAGGCAAAAAATTATTAAATCCACTTGTACAAATTGTTAAATCCACTTATAAAATTTGCTTCATACACCTTAAAATATTGCTTAACTTAATATTAGTATCACAGTATATTTGTATTTTTCTTATACTCTCTTTTTTAAGGATCAGCTAATTACTTTACAATAATATTACTCTTATCTGCTATGTTGTTCTTTCAGCTTAAGCTATAACTCATAATTGGTCAATTACACATAGCCAGGGTAATTACACATAATTCTAATTACTCATAATATTTAATCCTCTTTTTCTTTCTCTGCACTCTTATTTTTAAAACCATCATGACTCTATGCCTTTTCTCTTTATATATAGAAAAGTTTTCTCTTGGATCTTCCCATTTATATTTAACTTTTAAGTCAGTTGGAGTTTCCATTAATTCTGTTTTATCTTCTGAGGCAAGTATGTTCTCCTTTGCTGTCTCAGAGTTTGAGAAATTTCTCATATTCTTAATAAGACCGTTGAATTGTCCTATGTAGTATCTTATTGTCTCTTTGGCTGTTTGAAGTCCTGTCTTTTAGGAAGTATCTGTTGCTGTTGTTGTTGTAATTCTTCCTGTTCGATTGCAGCTTCCAGTGAGTTGCTTTGCTCCTTGTCAAATAATCTCTCAAAGGTTTCTTTAATAGCCTCATAGATTGAGTCCACAAGAATCTCCTTAAATTGTTGCCAAGCTTTTGCAACTTTTGTGTGTCATCCGAGTCTTGTAAATTGTCTATCTCCTTGCACATGATTTGAGAATCCATCTTCGTCTCATATCAGGATTTTAGTTTTAACCAGCAGAATATGCAGACTCTGCACTTATGCTTTCAATATCAATTCAACTGCCCACTGTTCCAAAACATTGATGCAATAGCCATATTAATTCCAAAAGTCCTTCAGCCATGACCAAATAATATACAGTCTCTTTGTGCTCTCTGAAAACAGTTAATCTTCTGTAATTTTTTTAATATATATATAAAAACAGAACGTGGTCTCACACAGAATTAATAGAATATTGTAATACTTTTTATGAAAGTTGTTCTCTATTAGTCGCAAAGCAAAGTAGTACTTTAAGTTCAAGAAGATAAAGTCAGTAGCTTTTCACATAGATTTTCCAGCAGAGATATTATTAAGGCTGTTAAGATATTCAGATGACAATATTTAAATATTTTTAGCCCCTGTATGTGTTTTAACAATCTTTAGTTCCTGCCTAAAAAAATTGCTATTATAAATGAAAGTATGTCCAACAAATGTTGGAAATGTAAAAAACATGAGGGGTCTTTTTACCATATGTGGTGGACATGTGATAAAGCAGTAAAGTATTGGACAGAGATCCACAATGAGATACAAAAAATTTTGAATTGTACTTTTAAGAAAGACCCACAGATGTTATTGTTAGGTCTTAAAATGGAAGAAATAAATGTAGCCAAGAGAACATTATTATGGTACTTGACTACAGCAGCAAGACTGACTTTTGCTCAATGTTGGAAACAAGATAAAGTACCTGAAACATGGGAATGGATTAAAAAGACGTTGTTCTTAGCAGAAATGGATAAATTAACAAGAAAATTAAACAACGAAGAAGATGAAACTTTTTTTGAAGACTGGAAAGACTTTCAAAAATACTTGTTGAAAAATTGGGACATTAAGCGTGGTTTGGTTTGTTTTGATAGTTATTAAGTGGAAAATGAAATAGAATTAGATTTTTGAATTGTTACCGTTTGATAGAGAAAATAAGTTTAGAAATAATTGTAACAGAATAAGAGAGATATTAATGGGGTTGGAGCGGTGCGGGAAGTCTTGTTTGGGAGGGGGGAGGAAAATTAGAGAAATGGGTATGTAGGTGGATTGAAAATGTTTGAACGTGTGATATATCCAATAATAAATTGTATTTACAAAAAAAAAAAAAAAAAAAAACAATCTTTAGTTCCTGGTCTTGTTGCAGCCACTAACGGAAGAGGGAAAAGGGGGGGGGAATTCCACACCTCATTCCCTCGCCTTTTTGGGAAACTTAAGGGGGCTTGATATGCAAATTGTTGAAATCTTAGCTGTTAGTTGTTGCTTTTAAAGTTACTCATGGTATAGTCTTATCTTCATCGGTGTTATAATGAGGCTCAAACTCTCTTATGTGGGTGATCACAGCTTGTGCAGTCATGGCTCCATGACTAAACAGCTCCATGCTTTTGCCTCAGGACAATCTCAGGCTTCACTCGCTCACCACCATTTCTGAGGAGCCTGGATCAAGTCCCCTGCAAAATGCCTTCCCTCCAGGAAGGCGGGTGGGATTTTGGGAGCCCCTGATAATCTCCTCAAAAGCATGGAGAGTCGGTGATTCTCAGGAGCTCCCTGAGAGAGCAACTGCATCACTGCCCCACAACCCTACATCCCATCTTCTCATGTCTGGATAAATCAGAAAGCTGTATTAAATTGAGAGAAAAAGGGTTCTATAGAATGAGAGATCTTTATGTAGACGGAACTCCCTTTACAGTAATGCAATTAAAAGAATAATTGCAAGGAGAGTTAAATGGTTTTCGCTATATCAACTGCATTACCTAACTGTAAACTCTATGGTAAGGCAAACCATGACTAGAAAGCTGTTGAGATTTGAACAGATTTTAATGCAATATATGACAAGTCTAAAAGTCATAACCTCTAAAATATACACTTATTTAATTGAGACAGTTCAAGTTCACTAAATGGATTGAAAATAACATGGGAGAAAGATATCAGAATAAAGATTGACCAAAATATTTGGAATAAGATATGGTTTATCCAAACAAGAAAAAACTATATCAATAGCTCTTAGAGAGAACTCCTTGAAATTATTACACAGGTGGTATTTCATCCCAGTTCACCTTGAAAGAATAACCAACACAAACAATAAAAATTGCTGGAGAAAGTGTAATCAGCAAGGTGATTATATTCATATGTGGTGGCTATGCCCAGCAGTGTCACAGTTCTGGGAGAAAATCTTTACAGAAATGGCAAAAATTACATGTCAAACTATCTGTTTTGGCCCTATTAACAATATGGGAGAAACAAAATGAAAAGGTGACTTCTAAAGAACTAATAGTATTTATGTTAATGGCAGTAAACAAGACAGTTGCTAAAAGTTGGAAAGCCGCAAAACTATTAACACTACACTCCTGGTATTCTGAGTTATGGCAAGATTCCAATAGCTGAAAAATTAACAAGTCAAATTAGAATAATCAAATCCAAAGCCAACACTGTAGACTTTTTTGAAATGTGGCACGATTTTATTTCATATACAACTCAGAACAATACTCAAAGTATGTTTAAGCCCTTCCTCAGATTATGGGATAAAGTTAAGTAAGCCTCTCTCAATATTTTAATCATGTTGTATCTATACATTAATTATGCATGTTTATACGAGATAAAAAAAGAAAAAGGGAAAAGGATTCCTTCTCTTTGTACTTATGCTGAATGTTGAGCTCTCTACCAATGTGTTAATTTGTTTGTTTTAGTTTTTATTTTTTATATTTTTTCTTTTTGTTGTTGTTATGTGTACCTTGTAAGTTGTTCTTCTATATGGGGAGTGGGGTGTGTACTTGATGTTTATGTTTGTTTTTTATATTTAAATAAAAATTATTTTGGAAAGAAACACACAAATGTACTTGAAAACACATGTGAAAAATATGGAGTCACCTAATTCGTTTCTTCTACCATCTGCCAGCAAGGCTAATAAAGGAGCACATAGTGTCCTACAAATCTTGTTACTTGGTTGCCAAAGAATTTAAAAGCAGAATTTTTTTAAAAAAGCGTTATGGAAAATTGTACTTCTTTTGGCAACTGCTGATGCTTTCTTTTCAAAACCATTGAATGTAGAATCGGATTTTAAACCTCAAGTCATCTGGAGTAAATCCTCTGAAGTTATTCTGATGCTGTGTAGTCTTTTCCCTTTGGTTTGGGGGCTGATGACACACCAGACTTTGAAGGTCAAGCTTGCTGTACTGTTGTGCAGCTTTTTTTAACCCCTTACCCTTTAGGTAACTTTATTTGCTTCTTGGCTTTGCAGCCTTGCTAGCTGAATCAATGCTACAGTGAAAAGGTCAGCCAGCATTCTGAAGTGACTTCAGTTTGTAATGGAATGTAAGACACAGTTTGCAAGCTTTATTTAATGCAAGAATCAATTCAAAGCTCCCTCCTGACTCTGTGTGGTTTTCCTGTAGTAATTTTTTTGTTTAATATCAAATTTGTGTAACCTATTACATATCTTTTTTTCTCATAAGGAAATCCTTGCTTGACGACACAAGACAACATCCAAATGCAGCCTTTAAAGTAATTGTAATATTGCTTTTTTGTTTCGTTTTTCTATTGTTATTCAGCATGAGAGGCCTGTGAATGAAGAAATATTCTCCATGAGGAAAAATGTGTGGCTTTAGTCATTAGAAGAACCACACATATTTCATGTGGACTGCAGAGCACTTTTCTGTTCTACGAATCTAGCCTGAAAAAAGCAACTTTGTCCCATACGACAGTGGTTGGGTGTGATATTACATCAGATTCTTTTAACTAGTATTAGCGATTACTAGGCACACAATTGTCATTGGGCTAGGGTAATGACTGCAGAGAAAGAAGGAGCTGCCCTATGATAGTAAGCATTCACGTATATAAGTCAAGGCAATGATTTTTTACGTGTTTAACAAAAACAAGAGAAAGATGTATGTGCTTAGTATATAGTTATTCCTTTGTTCACCTTATTTTTCTGCCCCTAATTAGATCTTATTACTCTTTTGTTGCTTTCTTTCTGCCTGTTATAATATCCTTTCCCATTTTGTTTAAGATTTCTCTATTAACTTTGCAGTATTTAAGTGTTTTTGCTCTTCTAACTGATTTTCATTTCATATGAGGGCAGGATTGGGTGTTATGAGGAAAACATGAGATTCCTAGTTCCTCAATACTAGAATGAGTAATTGCCCTTGCTAGTTTGTCACAATAATGTATTAGAAAAATCTTTGCTCTTTAAAGTCAATTGACATGACATTTAAATGAATATATGGCTATTGATGCCAGGGTTTATTTTTGGTATCTTGACCCTATGCTGAGGTAGTAGATCATTGGATCCAGTGTAACTCTGACAACATAGCAGTCGCTCGGGAATTTTTATCCCAGTTCTGCTCTGCAGCCCCTACAGCAGTGAAGAAGACAACCCTCATTTGTTTGCTGTTCTGTGGAGTTTTTTACACAGGACTTTTGGAGACCAGCATAAATGTACATGAGTCAAACAAAGGTGAAAAGAGTTTTTGATCCCTTAAACTTTGCTTTAGTCATTTATACAGCCAGATATATACCACCTGTGGCCACCCGCATGGTCCCATGGGGTCCAAATGCTGTTGGGGTGACCCAGACATCCAAATGGAAGGAAATATGACTGGGGTGAGGGGAGTGCAGAAAGTTGGTGGAAGAACAAGGCTTGATCTGGCCAGCCTTAGAGGTAAAGGTGGCCAGGAAGAGGTGATTGGAGAAAGTGATGGGAGACTCTGAGGGAGTGAGATGGTGCCAGGAAGGCAGGCACACAAACTGTAGGTGGGGATGCAGCCAGTCAACAGCCTGATGGAGAGGGTGGCAAGGAAGCAGTATCTCTCTCAGGAGTCTAGAGAAAGTGATCAGGGTTGGGACCAGACATGACCTGAGCAGATCTGTGAGGCACCTGGGGGGATTGACAGGTGCAAGGACAGCCTGAGGGGAAACTCAAAAAGCAATCCCACATCATTGCAACCCTGATGGTGGTTGAAGAACCCTGAGGAATAGCTGATCATTTTCTCCCTCTTCCCTCAAGAGAGGGTAGTGACACTGTAGGGAGTTATCAAGGATAGGAGACACCTGGTGGTGAAACATAGGTAATTTTGCACAGGTGAGACTGAGGAGGATCAAAGAGGGTCCTGTCTGTCAAATCTGAGACAGGAGTCTAGTCTGACAATGATGTTGCACCACCTTTCCAAATATAAGTGGATTGACTTTCACAGCTAATTGTATTCCTACACTTTAAACCGGTGCATAAGACAAAGTAGTGTAGGCTACAACCACATTAATGTAAGAGTTCTACAGTAGTTGGTAGATTATATTTGAGTTAAATATGCTTAGAAATAGGATAGACTTAAACCTCAAATCTCAGTACATTTGTTTTGGAGTTTCATATAATTGTTTATAAAAACAGAAATATATTTGCATGTTATTCATATTGGTAAAGCAGATTGTTGCAATCATCTTTCATTACTATACTATATTATTATTATTTGCTTTGGCGCTTTCCTCTGTGTTAGAACTGTTACAGAAATTAGTATGTAATAATTTTTGCAGACTTCAAGAAGATGGTTTTTTGTGGTCATCTCAAGTTTCTATGAATGATGCTATTTTTTATTGTTCCTTTTACTCCTTGGTTCATACAATATCCTTGATGGCATTCTGCTTCATGTTTTAGAGAAACCAGAGGGGGCACTCAGAAGAACATATAATGAAAGCATCCAGTGTGGAAGCATGAATGCAGCTTTCAAATTAGCAGAAATGGCATAGACAGAAAATATCACCCTACTCCTCCTCTTAAGAAAAAAAAAAAGCCCTGGAAGTTTATTCAGGTCAGGAAATCATGAGCATGTCCTCTGCAGGGAGCACTCATATTGCATATTCTTTTGTGCATCTTTGGGAGGGTGCCTAATTTGCCTCTCCAGAGCAGCACTCCTAGGGTTGCAATTCCAGGATGGGAAATTCCCAGAGGTTTGGAGGTGGAACCTGAAGAGTGCCAGGGCCGGCTCCAGGTGTCTGGGCGCCCTAGGCAAGACAGCCTGGGGTGCCCCCCACTGGGGATGCCAACCTCCCGGTGGGACCTGGAGACCAGGGGTGGAGCGCTGGCTTTCCTGGGGGCTCCGCAGCTGCGGGGTCCCGGGAAAGCCAGGGAAGTGGGCAGGGGGGTCTAGCCACCGCCGCCTCCCTCCCAGAGCCGGCTTTCCCGGGGGCTCCGTGGCTGCGGGGTCCCCGGGAAAGCGGGAAGGGGGTGGGGGGTCAAGCCGCCGTCCCTCCCTCCCAGAGCCGGCTTTCCCAGGGGCTCCGCGGCTGCGGGGTCCCCGGGAAAGCGGGGAAGGGGGCAAGGGAGGTCTAGCCGCCGCCCCCTCCCTCCCAGAGCCAGCTTTCCCGGGGGCTCCGCGGCTGCAGGGTCCCCGGGGAAAGCGGGAAGAGGGCGGGGGTCTAGCCGCCGCCCCTCCCTCCCAGCGCTGGCTTTCCCGGGGGCTCCGCGGCTGCGGGGCCCCCAGGAAAACCGGGAAGGGGGCAGGGGTCTAGTGGCGGCGGCGACAGCGGGCGCCCGGTTAGGGCGGATGGGGGGGTGCTTTTGGGGGGGAGTGGGGCGCCATTTGGTGCCCCTGAGGCCGGGGTGCCCTAGGTGAGTGCCTAGTTCGCCCAATGGGCGATCCGGCCCTGAAGAGTGCAGAGTTTGGGGAGGGAAGGGAGCTCAGCAGTGATATGGTGCCATAGAGTCCACCCTCCAAGAAATTGATATCTGTAGTTTGGAAATCAGTTGTGATTCCAGGAGAAGTCATGACCCATGTGGAGGGTGGCAACCATACCTGTGTGTCAGGTACTCACAGGACCAAGGAATCTTCATGAACCACTTGTGTATTGATTGTCCTGCTAAAATCCCATTTATTAGATCGCCTCTCACAAGGCCTGTTTTGTGGGAATGTGCATAATGAACCTTTCTTGACTTCTGAAGAAATAAAAAAGCAGCTTGAAGATAGGAATATTTTATCCTTCCTGGCCTGTATCAACTATTTTACCACTCCCAGTCATTCCCAAGTAACTATTGCCTTGACAGAATTCATAATATATGTTTGTGAATAGTTCATTTGGAATCCATGGAAGAAAAGCAGCTTGGGGGAAGGAGCCATTTGGAGCAGAGAAATAACAGACATGGAAGTAAGATACCCCTGGCAACTAGTAGGGTGGGCAGACATTAGCAGGAAAGCTATGCCTTCATTGCTGGTGATGTGGTGACATCACTTCTGGCACACAGCGGAAGCGATATCATTCCATCGCTAGAGATGTGAGGATGCTCTGATATTTGGGTAAAAGTTCTATGGTAGAAGTCATTTTTACCATAGTATTTTTCCCTAAATACCATAGCATCCCTGTGTTGCTGTTGACATGATGATGTCACTTCCAGAGTGATTTCCCACTAAAGCTGCCGCGGGGTTGCGCCGCCGTTTGCCCCGAGATTTTTAGTCAATTTCACACCCGAAGCCGCGGGGCTGCATTTTGACCCGCGGCTTCGCCCGATTTCCCCCGCAGTTTCGTAATCCTGTTTTTTGAGGATTACGAAACTGCGGGGAAATCGAGCAGCCGCGGGTCAAAATGCAGCCCCGCGGCTTCGGGTGTGAAATTGACTAAAAATCTCGGGGCAAACGGCGGCGCAACCCCGCGGCAAGCTTTAGTGGGAAATCACCCCCAGTGTGTGCTAAAAGTGATATTGCCATTGCCAGCAGTCCAGGGCCTAGGCCTAGTTTTCCTGCCTGTAAGCCCCCTGCTGGACAGCTGAATCTCCTGCCCCCAGTGAGGGCCTGGTAACCCTACATAGAAGGGTTAAACAAAGCAGACATGGACACACACACACATACATGCTTTCCTTCAAATTTCCTTTTTTGAAGCAGCTTTTTTCCTCATAAAGTTGGATGTATTTATATGCTTGGGTGGTTAGTATCCAGTGTTTTGTAAGAATCTTTGTGGATTTCTGAAAATTAGGCTTATTAAATTTCATAATACTAGTGCTGCTCAACATCACATATTGTTTTAACTTTTAAAAATGGAACTGCACAGTTCTGTAGTACCTGTGTCTTCCCCTTCCCTTTTTTTGTCTAGCCTAGGGAATCTGAATATTGATGATGTGGATTTTAACCTGCTGGTGAGCTGTATTTCTTTGTATTTTATAATTTCTGGCCATGTCTGTAGTGAACCAAGCACGCAAAGTTATATAAGACCATTTGTCCATTTTGTAAACCATGGGCCTCCTGACATGCTGGTGATACAACCTGGTGAGAATGACTTGGGGGCCCGCTCTGGCATTGATTTGGTACACTGTGCCATGGATGACCTGTGTATATCAAGGGATGAACTCCTGGCTGTGACTTTTTTCTGATCAGGGTGGCCTCAGTGCTGCAGCTGGGGAGGAACATGCTTTGCGGACCAGGTCAAATTGGTGAGGTGAAAAGTGACCATGCAGCTGCGTAGGATTGTGGAAGCTATGGGGGCGGAGTGTCGCTAGATTCATCATCCAGACATTTCGGTATGCTTGGATGCCCTGTTTTGCTCTGATGGGGTTCATTTATCTGACTGGGGTATGGATGTCTGGCTGCATAGCATAAGGATGCCCTATACACTTGGCTACAGCTGTAGGAGCATTCGGAGGCCCAGCAGTCAGAGGCCCAGCTCTTTTGGTGGTATCAGCATGGGGTCAGAACCATTCTCAGGAAAGCCAGCCTGTGTGCCCATTTTTCTGAGTGTGGAGATCCCCTTAAGGTATCTTGGTTTGAGGAGCAAGTGGTATGCCTAGCCTGGGGGCATGTCTGAGGATTACCCACATGCCCAGGTGGCAGGGGAGACCACCATGGGGCATCTGTCCTTGTGGGATCCAGAGACCTGCCATCCCAAGGTGGCCAGCAGATCATCAACTGCCAGCTGGATCAGTTGATGAATTCAGTACCCCATGCTGTGTCAAGGCTTACTACAGCTGTAAAAGTTGTGGCCAATTGTATTCCACTTTTCTGAAAATACTGTGTGCATGTGTTATTTCAATTGAAACTGTAAACTGGGCTAGTATTTAGTTGGGTATAGAGGAATTCTTGGCCTTGGGGGCCCACCCTGGCCACTCCCCTTGGTGCTGGGGTTGCAAACTGATATAGTCTTTACCACATAGCAGCGTGAGATATTTTGACTGGCAGACAATGAGGCTATAATGTATTAAATGATTTGAAGCCTCAGGGGACAAACTGTGTTAACAACTGTTAGAACCACAGTAGGGTTGATTGCTTGCATTTGATATTTTTGATTAGGGCTACACTTGGAGGGATTTTGTTTTGTATCTCATCTTGGGCTGTCTTCTGTCTCGTGTGGCTTATTTGATTCAATTTCATGTCTTAGTGTTTGAAACTATGAGGCCAATGATTTTTGTTTGTGGTTGTTTTTCACATTGTAGGAGGGAAAAAATAAGATTATTTTTCAAGTAGCAGTAAATAGATGTGTAATGGAACATAATTTCAATTTATCACTCTCATAACTAAAACCAAGAAGGATATCAGTCAAACCCCACCCTGTTCCCATAGTCTAAACCAATATTTTTGAAACATTATTGTTTTATGAATTCAGTCTGCTTTATACATTGCATCTTCAAGAAAGACAGCTCTTTTCCTTAGCAAAGCCTAATAATCTGTGGCAGGGTATGAGCTTTTGTGAATCACTGCTCACTTCTTCAGCTACATCTGATTGGTATCCCTGGTTGGTTACTGGTTGGTATTTTTAATTTAAGAGAAATAAAAGACAAACATGTGAGGAAACATTGCCTTTTAAATAAATCTGTATATAATGAAGCATTCTAATGCTGTGCCTCTTATTCACATTGCATCATCCTTTTCGCATCTGTACATCCCTTATAGCCAACCTTTGTTTTCCCAATTTGCTTTTACATAGTAGAGGAGTAATTTCTTAGCAAAGTCTTCAGCACCTGCTGCTACACTCCTTTCCAAAGAAGGGAAGCTGTTCTTTTTCATTCTTCATTGTTCTTCACTGATGTATTTAGGGGGGAAATAGG
Source organism: Gekko gecko (assembly GCA_029375565.1). Taxonomy (NCBI): domain Eukaryota; kingdom Metazoa; phylum Chordata; class Lepidosauria; order Squamata; family Gekkonidae; genus Gekko; species Gekko gecko. The sequence continues at coordinate 137,415,440 of JAPDNY010000003.1, read as the reverse complement.
ACTTATTTATTTTGTTTTATAAATTATTATCATTCTATATAGGCAAGCTAATTTTTGTAATCAGAGAGGCAAAATGCGGTATCTACACAACCTCATTTGTTAAAATTTATTCTGTCAAATATATTAATCATTTGCAAGAACAATTACTTATGAAAGCAAAAGATAACTGGAAGTACCACTTCTGCTCAGATTGTGAAAGAATATTATCAGTTGTTCACAAAATACAAACACAATCCATAGCTAGAGGATGAGTATTGCATATTTCTGGCTGTGTAATGTTAGATCTTAGCTACATGAATTACACCTTCAGGCTGTTGTTTTGCATTTTGTAATTTTGTTAAAATAATTAAAACATCAGTGAAACATAACCAAAATAAAAACCAAACATATTTTAGCCTATTACAGTTTGCGGTGCATGATTTTTTAAAAATGTGTATGTGTAGGAAAATGCAAATTAAAAAATGTGTACGTGTCTGTATTCAGAAGTTATACAAAGAAGCAACTCTAAGGTTTTCAGTCCAGTTTAGGCATAGTAGGTAGTGTCAATGACACTTATGGATTGGAGAAGTAGACTTTCCCCATTTTAAGGAGTCTTTCAGACCTCATCCATGCAGCCTGCTTAAAGGCCAGTAACATCAAGGTAGCTCCATCATTCAACTAAGTCTTCTGTGGGGCAAGCTTTGTTCTCCTTGTCTTTGGACCATTTGAACCGGCAACTTGAGTCCAGGTAGGCAGTTTGTATGACAGCAGAGTCAGAACTTCTTGTGGACAAAGTAAAAGTTCTTGTGTCCTTTCAAGGCAATTCCTGTCTGAGCTAGTGTCAAAGTCACATTCATATCAGCCATGTGGTATATAATAAATGATATATGAAGGTCACTTTAAATATACATACATATGTTTTCCTTTAATACTCAAATCTAGCCTTTTCAGAGAACTGTGAAGTAGATTTTGACTGGAAGGAAGTGATTTGTCTTGCAGAGTGTCTGGCATTATAGATTTGTAAGGCATTTGTCTTAGTAATTCTTTATGTAATTCAGTAAGGAAGCAGGGATATATAGAAGGATTAAGATACTTCTACCAGTTTTTCTACAGAGAATGTGGTCACTGATAAAAACTGAGAAGGAAATAATAAATATTCATTTCTTTCAAGTGGTGCAGACCAGGGAATGAGTTAAGCCACATTCTGAAGGAGAAGAAAAGCAAAGTCCAAACACATTCCCTTACCCTTTATGTTCAGTGGAGCCTTTAAAGATGGGATGGGGAAAAACAGATATAACTATGTTATGTGATGTCTGGAGATGAGATCAAGGCTGGAAAAAATGTTTGTCCAAGAAATTCGACACCAAAGAAATCTGTTATGCTGTTATATCAGAAGGATGCCATAGTCAGTGGCATCAAAGGCTGCTGAGAGGTTCAAGAGGATCAACAGATACACGTTCCCCATGTCACTAAAGATCATCTAGTACGGTAACCAACATGGTTGCTATACCATGAGCCAAGATGGAATCCAGATTTTAAAAAAGTATCTAGGTAATTAGTTTTGTTGCTTCTTACAAGAAAATCCACAAGATTTGGTAGATTGAAGATGATTACCTAGGTGCATGGGATCCAGGGATAGTTTCTTTAATAAGAAGCTGACCACAACCTCCTTTAATGTGGGAAACATCAAATTTTCCTTCACAAAGCTGTTAAGAGGATAGCCACTTAGACAAGCCCTCATTGGCTTCATTAAAGGGCATGGAGCCAGAGGACAGGTGATCCCAAAGTATTCTGTCTATGTCCCTCAGTTTGTGTAAATTGAAGCATAGTAGTACTAAGATGACAAGTAGACCCTTTGGGACAGTGTCTGTAGTAAATATACTGTCTAAAGTTGAATTCAGTACAAGCACTTCTGTTGGCAAAGTGCCTTGCAAATTGGTTCAAGTGAGCTGATTAAGGCTCTGCTATTGTTTTCAGTGAAATCAAATGTAAAAAGCCTCTTACAGCCTTTTAACAGTATTGCCAGGTGACATAGATGCAGTAAGGAGAGAGAGGAAAGTTGTCATCTTTGCCGTTACGAAAGTAGGTTTTAAAATCGGCTCTAATTTGTGTTGTGTTCAGTCAGCCTTGACACAAGTTTTCTTCCATCATCCTTGTAGGTGTTCTGAATAACCATTAACCTAAAATATACCATACCTATGACCTCTATGTGACAATTAATCACTTCTGTACCCAGATCATATTACTGTTTCTCTGGTCAAAATGCAAAATTAAAGGTATGCATCCCCAAAGGTATACTACTAAGTATTACTTGGGACATCATGACGATCATGGTGGCAGATGAAGACCTGAGCTTCTCATTATGGTCTCAGCATGGATGTTGAAGTCCTCTAGAATAATAAGTCGGGGGAATTTCTAAAATCAGCTACAAGACCGGCTTAATCATCTCAAGCAGGTAGTCTATTAAATAGTGGAGTGTAAAGTACATCAACAGACTCCCAACTGTTTCTCAAGGTCCCTGCAGCCAAGATATAGCTTCAGAATCTGCATATTCTGTTTTCCCCCCCATAAATAGTATGGAGTCAGGTGAAACAGGCAGCAAAGTTTGCAGATAACATATTACTTAATGTAGAAAATCCTAAACTAACTACAAAGTAAAGGTTAAGGTTAAAATGGTTTATTGTATTTAGCCATTGGCCATTACAAAATACAGAATACAGCAGAACATAAAACATTAAAGGCACCCTTAATATCTAAATTAAAATTAACTACTAATCAATGATAAAAAAGAGTACAATAGGTTTAATCACCATCAGGTAGCCTGCCCCTTAGATCTAATCTTAGATGCTGCTAAAGCAAACAGGGAAACTCTATGGGATAGATAAGCATCATTATCTGAAAGCAAGAACACAATCTTCTCAGAACTACAAAGTGCTTACCTTTAAACCAGACATTTACAAACTGATGGATCCCTTTTCTTTCTGAAATCCCTGCCACATTTCACAATGTTTGTAAAATCTTAGCTCTGTGATTGGGAGTTTATTTCTCTGAATAAGTATACATCCATTGGACTCCATCAGAGGACCATTCTGAGCTGTCAACATATAGTAAGTCACTAGTAGAGCTGCAGGATGAAGATAAAAGCTATTTTTAATCTCTAAGCATCAGTATTGATGTCTGTGTTTCTACCCTGTGAGTCAAACACATTTATTGACCAGTTTGGACCCACGGCCCAGAAGAACCTAGGTGAATCACAAAAGGCAAAGCAGCAAACTTACAGAATTCTTCTACATCATTAATTTGTTGGGCCAAAGATTTCCCAATTTCCCTTAATCCCAATACCAGTATGGTATTCAGATTTGGTAAACATTTGGGAAACCTGATTTTTTGGGCTGCATTATACCCTTTTCGGACCATTATATCAATGGTCACCAAATGGTATAATGTGATATAATGGAGAATTGATCTGGGGGGATCTGGGGCTCGGGAGGCCCCTGTTTTTGAGGTAGAGACATCAAATTTGCAGCATAGCAATTTTGATTGGGGCTTAATTTTGGCTATCTGAAAATATTTGGGATTTTCAGGGGCTCTGGGTAGCCAAAATTAAGCCCCAATCAATAACTGGCTCAAAGGTATTTTTCAGGTATTTTTTCAGCTCAGTTTATGCTGAATGCACACCCCTGTTGGGAGGTGACATTGGCTGAGGATCTTTCATAGACAATGGCAGTAACACTTCAGCTAACCCTGGCTAGTACTGCACAGAAGAAGACAATGGTAAACAACTTCTGCTCATCTTTTACTTCAAAAAATCTATGATGAGACTATCCAAAATGGTAAATAAATGGGTTCTCGCTCAAATCAAGCCTGAACTTTTCTGGAACTAAAATTACTAAAGTGAGTCTCTTGTACTTTGGTCACATTCTGAGGAGACAAGACTTGCTGGAAAAGACAATAATGGTAGGAAAAGTCAAAGGCAGCAGGAAAAAAGGAAGTCTCAACATGAGATGGATTGACTTAATCAGGGAAGCCATGGTCCTCAGTTAGGAAGACCCACGCAAAGCTGTTAACGATGGGACATTTCGGAGGTTATTAATTCATAGGGTTGCCATAGGTCAGAAGTGACTTGATGGCACTTAACACACACACAATATGCACATTTAGCACTTGTCCTGTTTTAGAAAGGAAAACAGTGCTGTCTGCTGTTAGCATTATTATTTGACTACTTATGCCCTCCAACTTTATTGCATTATGTCTTTATTGTATGACAGGTTTCTTTAGCTTTACTGGATCACCTTTGAAGACCCTTCACTGTATTTCATAGCAGCGATTATTGGAGGCGGGAGTGGGGAGTTCCTGAGTATGGTGTACTTGCTTGGATTTCTTATGGGGTCCTTATGGTACACAACAGGCGTGGGATAATACAAGGCTTCAATGTTCCCTCTAAGCTGTGGAGGCTTGTAATGCGAGCTACTAGCATTGAAGTTGTGGGCGAGCAGTTTGGCTACTGCATAAGTTTGTTTGTTCTGGAGCCATCTTTCCTGAGCTAAGACAAAAACTGGAGGCTAAAAAACTGGGAGCTAGCTTACACTAACTCAGCTTAGAGGGAACACTGCCAGGCTTAGCAAGAAGGTTGACAGATGAATCATAATGATAATATATATATTATTCTTGTTGGGGAAAAATGGGAACCACTGATCTCCTTGTGTGGTCTGACTTGAAAGTGAAAACTAAATGTGGAGATAAAAGGTAGGAGACAAGTTATTTATTCTGTTACATTATGTAGTCCTTCATGGGTAGAGTTTGTATGGATACAGAGCCAGTAAGGACTGAGATACAGTCCTGCAGTGTCTCTAATAATATTTATGTGTGCCATTATTTAAATATTAATTAAATATTAAATTTCAATGAATAGGTACTAAATTGGCAGCATATATAGGGACACACAGGAGAGGGAACCATGCTGTAAAACTTCTTACTGGATCACCTAAATCAGAGGGATCGAACTCATTTGTTAAGAAGGCCAGGTATGACGTCAATGTTATTTTGCTGGGCTGGGCCACGTGTGCCATAAAATGTAATGCTCAGTACCAAGAGATATAAACTTTGTAAATAACACAGGCAAACCCAATTAACAATATAATTTTTTTTTACTCAAAATACGAACAAAAACAATTGATTTCTAAGAGTGAAAGCTATTGATTTACTGGGGAATCCACAAAAGCCCCAATAAATGTATTTAATAATATGAAAGACTAGTTTTTCCCCAAGGGATACCATAAAGTGGGGGGGTATCTTGCATTTCCATACCAATTAATTATTTTTTGTATATATAGCACTTTTAGGAGATGAGCCATCTTCCTCGCAAGTCAATAGTTTTTCAGCACCCCCTCCATATGCCCAGTCTCAGCAGCTGAAAACAGCTACTATCCGTCTCTTGGTCATTGTTTCCTCTCTCCTCCTGTCCTATCTCTGAGGATTTTGAGGAGGCACACTGGACTTCTCCCTCCACTGCCCCATCCCCACCATCAGCACCACCAACAACAACCCTGTGAGGTGGACCAGACTAAACAACCAACCCTGGGTGACCCAGACAACAGGTTTGTGTCTCAGGAGCAGTGAGGGTCTGAACCTGGCTCTCCCCTCCACTGCCAGTTCTCATTCCTCCTGCATTTCCCACAGAAGCAGCGTGGCTGAGGGGAAGGCCTGACAGAGAGGCAGTTTCTGAAACCTCCAAGGGGTGCTTTTTGTCTTCCCATGGCACCTATTCCTTCATGGGCTGAGAACAGGTGTGGGGAAGAAGGGATGTTGCCATCCCCCACTCCCTGATGCTCACTCTGCCTACCGGTTCCGCAGCAGTTCATACATGCAGTGGTGACAGTGGTGCCCTTTTTTCCTTTCACTGTTCCACTTGCCTCCATGGCCAGATGTCTTTCCCCTCAGAGCTACACGCACAAGACAGTTCAGTTGCCTCCCACTCCATGCACTGGCCCTCCTGGTCTTCTCCTCCCTTTGTCAGCAAACCACCACTCTGTGTGCTGACTCTTGCCAACCCCCTCATGGTCGCCATTTGGTGCAGTGGTGATAGCACTGGCCCCTCGGCTCTGCCTCTCCATGTAGTGACTTTGGCAATCCTTGCTGAGCTGCGGTCGGAGGAGGCGGGAGGGGGGAAAAAAACACCATGCCACCTCTTTTTTCACCTTCGCTGCCATTCTTCCCATACTATTTTACCTCAGCCTCATAGTATATCCCTCTAGCAATTTCCTTTCTATTTCTTGACAGCTTCGACCACATACACCTCACTGCATGCACCCAGTTGCTGCCTCTCCCCCAAGCAGCCTCCTGCCTTCCCTCCCTTGCACCAGTTGCTCACTGGCTGGATAAGAGCCCTGGATGGGCTGATTCGGGCCCCTAGGCCATATATTTGACACCCCTGACCAGTGTTCCCTCTAAGCTGCATTAGTGTGAGCTAGGTCACAGTTCTGTAGCCTCCAGAGCACACATTTTTGTCTTAGCTCAGGAAGGATGGCTCCAGAGCAAACTAATTTACGCAGTAGCCAAATTGCTCGCTCACAACTTTAATGCCAGTAGCTCACAAAGTAGAATTTTTGCTCACAAGACTCCACGGCTTAGAGGGAGCTTCGTATTGGGTTTGGCTCAAACACTGTATCTAACAGCCCACAGAGTAACTGCTTATACTTCAGGTTCATGTCTGAATTATGCCTAGGTTGGTAAAGTTACATGTAACACACATCGTGCAACTTGTAGCTGACAATGCCTGCACTGTTGGCAAACTAAATCAACTTGATCAGTGGAGAAGAGTGCACACACCCCACAGAACCATGGTCAGGTAATTAAAGTGACCTGTTTGTAGAACCGAGAACCACTTAGTTCAAGCCTTCTGTGTACCTTCATGGTTGAATGTATAATTGATATGATCAACAGTGGATGTGTTGAATGCAAGAACACTCATGCAGAATTTATCATCATTTGGACAGTGTGTGTATCTTTCCTTTTTATGTTCAGTGAGGGCGTTGTATGTCAGCAGTAATATGGTAAAAATGCCACAAAATCCATCTTTTGTATTAGTGTAAAAGTTAAAAAAAAAAAGATTTTGCATATATATATAAAAAAAGAAATAGCAGTTTCTATGAGGCAGACAATGCATGTATTTCTCCAGACAGCTTTGTTACCAAATAGGCGGCCTCCTAATTAGTTGGGTGAATTGGTGTAGTGGTTAAGTGTGCGGACTCTAATCTAGGAGAATTGGGTTTGATTCCCCACTCCTTCACAGGCAGCTGCTGGATGACCTTAGGCAAGCCATAGTTCTGTCAGAACTGTCCTTGAAAGAGCACTTCTTTCAGAGCTCTCTCAGCCCCACCAACCTCACAGGGTGTCTGTTGTGGAGAGGGGAAGGAGTTTGTAAACTGCTCTGAGACTCTGAGTGAAGGGCGGGGTATAAATCTAATCTCTTCTCTCTCTTCTCTCTTCTTGATGATCCTGCAAGTACTGGGAATGAAGGGCTAGTGGGTCAGATGAACAGAATTAAGCATTGATTAACTGTTGCTTAATTAGGGTAAAGCAGGGGAAATAAGGCAGGGTCTTGGTGAGACTAATCCAAAGGTGAGTAAATAGATCCTGAGAGACCTATTATCCCACAATCTCTTTGGGGTGTGGAGAGGCATTAGCCAGCCAGTTACTCTGACTCACCTTCCCAAATACTTGCCCAGACTTGTTCCTGACTGTCATCTATTTTATCCTATTTTGGGCCTGTAGTATGATTTTGGGGTGACATTAGAGGGATGCTTATTTCTCTAACCACTAAACTGCCCCTCTGTTGGAGGAGGGTTCTGACTGCTAACAGCTTGACAACCAATAACAAACTACCATAAGGGATACAGAGACACTAACTAAATAACAAGTAAGTAACAAAACAACCTGTCAAATAATCCTAATCCTGTAATCATTTTCAGGGACCTCCAGATTGTTGCATCAAGGCACAGGCTCTGATTAGCCACTGTATGTTGAGTGCACAGGCTTAAGGGATGATGACGGAAGGATAAATCAAACAGCAGTCTAATTTTGCAAGAGATGCTTATTCCTATGTATGTGTGTGTGGTACTGTCAATTTGCTTCTGATTTATGGTGATGCTATGAATTAATGACCTCCAAAACATCCTGTCATTAACATTCTTTATCAGATCTTGAGTAAATCCATCTCATGTTGGTTTGCCTTCACTTTTCTTAGCATTAGTGTCTTTTGCAGTAATTATTGTCTTCTCACAATGTGACCAAACTACAATAACCTTACTTTAGTCATTTTAGTTTCTAAGGAGAGTGTAGGCTTCATTTGATTCAGAACCCATTTATTTGTCTTTTGGTGGTCCATGATATCCATAAGATTCTCCTCCAACACCACATCTCAAATGAATCCATTTTTTTCTGGTTAGCTCTCTTCATTGTCCAGTTTTCACACCCATAGATAGCAATAGGGAATACTGTGGCATGAAGTAACTTATTCTTGGTTGTCAGCAACACGTCCTTACCCTTAAAGGATCTTTTCTAGCTCCTTCATGGCTGCCCTCCCCAGTGTTAATCTCCTTCTGATTTCTGAGTTGCAGTCTCTCTTTTGGTTGATGATTCAGACAAGGAGTACAAAATCTTGAACAATTTCTTCATCATCAACTTTCAAGTTGTATAGTTCCTCAGTAGTCAGTACTTTTGTCTTCTTGATGTTCAACTATAATCCTGCTTTGGCCCTTTCTGCTTTAACCTTCAGCAATAGTTATTTTAAATCCTCCCTATTTTCTGCCAGCAATGTAGTATCACCTGCATATCTCAAATTGTAAATGTTCTTTCTACCAATTTTTACTCTACCTTTCTCTAAATCTAATCCAGTTTTCCGTATGATATGTGCTGCATGTAGGTTTAAGAGATAGTGAGATAAAAAATATCCTTCTCTGACACCTTTGCTGATTGGAAACCATTCTGTTTCTCCATATTTTGTCCTAACTGTAGCCTCTTGTTCAGATACAGGTCATTCACACATCAAAACAATCAGACATTGTGGCATGCCCATTTATTTTAAAACTAACCATAACTTTTCATGATCCATACAGTCAAAAGGTTTGCTGTAACCTATAAAACACGTTGATCTTCTGAAATTCTCTTGTATGCTCCACTAACCAACATATATTTGCAATATGATCTCTAGTGCCTCTTCCTTTTCCGAATCCAGCTTGAATGTCTGGCATTAGTCACAGTCTTTGTTGTAAGATTTTGAGCATCACTTTACTTGTGTGAGAAATGAATGTGATGGTCTGATAGTTGCTGCAGTCCTTGATGTCTTCTTTTTCAGAAATGGAATGTAGGTCGAGCATTTTCAGTCTGTGGACCATTGCTTAGTTTTCCATATTTATTGGCATGTTCTTGTTAGCATTTTTTATGAACTACATGTCTTTGGCTTAGAATAGCTCTATTGATATACCATCTACTCCTCGTGATTTTTTTGTCAAGTACTTAATTGAAGCTTTCATTTTACTTCCTAAAATTGCAGGTTCTTCTTCAAAAGATTTTTCTTTGAAGGAATCTGTCAGTCCTTTCATCTCTTCTGTATAATTCTTTGGTGTATTGTACCCATCTTTTCTTTATTTTGTACTGTTCAGTAATGTCTGTACTGGCCTTTTAGCATGCCTAACTGTGCTTTAAACTTCTCTTTTATTTTGTGGAACAGATCTCTTGTTCTTCCTTTTTTATTGTTCTCTTCTGTTTCTTTATATTAGTTATTATGATATTTCTTTTTGTCTCTTTGTGCAAGGAATGCTGCATTTAGACATCTGATACTATTTCTGTCATATTTTACTTTTTCTTCTTATCTATCTTCAGCAATTTTAAGAGTTTCATCAGTCATCCATTGAGGCTTTTCATTCCTTTTGGCTGTAGGAATAGTCTTTGGGCATTCTTCCTTGATAATATCTTTGATTTCAACCCATAGTTCTGGTTCCCATTTACTTGAATTTAATAATGCAAACATGTTGCTTATGTGGTCTTTAAACTATTCAGGATTGCTGTTTAAATTTTATTTTGACACTATGAATGTTTTGGTGCTTTTCTTCAGCTTAGCATAAGTTTCAATGTTAACAGTTCATGGTCTGTACCACAGTTGGCTCCTGGTCTTGTTTTAGCAGATTATGTAATCCATTTGATTTCTGTATTGGCCATTCAGTGATGTCCACCTGTATGCAATCATCTGTTTGGTTTCCTGAAGCATGTGTTCACAATGAACAAACTGTTGTCTTCATGAAATTCTGTGATTCACCCTCCTGCTTCATTTCATACTCCTAGCCCAAATTTTCCAACACTATTTGGAGACAAAGGTCTCCTACTTCTATGTTCCAGTCACTTATGATTATCAGCACATTTGGTTTAGGTTTGTAATCAGTTTCTTCCTGGATACGTGCATAAATCTTTCAGTTTCTTCCTCTTCAGCATCTATAGCTGAGGTGTAAACTTGATGATTATGTTGAAAGGCTTTCCATGAAGTCTGATTGGTATTATTCTGTCAGACTTTGTATTATAACCTCTGACTGCTTGTGCTGTGTCTTGCCTCACAACTTGAGCAACTCAATTTCTTCTTTGTCATTTCTTGAGTAAAACACTTTGTGATTTTTTTTGACTCAGCAAAGTAATACTTTGTCAAAAAACTTTCTCTTGTAATTACACTTTGGCAGCCCTGTATCTCTCTATATAATAATTGTGTTTTGGGGTGGCACTTTGCAGCTCTCCCACTGGCTGTGCAATGTGCTTCCTCAGCCATTGGCCCATCAATTGCCACTCAAGAGTACTTGCTTGCCATTGGCCAGGTGCTGGGTCTGCTCCTCTTCCCCTCCCACTCCCCTTTCAGACACTGTGCCCTGACAGAATTACTGGCAAATGGCTTTTCCTGCTTGCCTCCTGTGTGGGAGTAACTTTTTCTTCAGTGGCTGTTGGTAGGTGTAACGAAATGGCAGTTACCTGTGTTTGTAAGATGGCCGCCGTGTGGTTGTTTGTTTAAAATGTTCCCCCATAAGGTTTAATTGAGCTTTAGTTCCAGAGAGGGGCCTGCAGGGGTATCACTCACTGGGTTGAATGGGGGTTCCTCATCTGCTGGCATACAGTTCCCAGCTGCCCCAAGGCCAAAACATGCGGGAAAAGAGAGACTGTCCCAAGGGGCAGGGCAGCATCAATATAGACTCCAGCCCATCCAGGAAGGAGGCAGTCTTCATCCACCTGGAGGTTGGCTACCCTAGGCATAGCAGTCAGTGCTTCAGAACAGGGTCTGCTAGATTCAGGTTCTTGCTGTAGAAGCTGAGTGGACCAGTCAGACTTTCAGCCTAACCTACCTCACAGGGTTGTTGTGCAAGTCAAAAGGGGGAGAGGAGAATGATGTAAGCTGCTTTGGTCCCCATTGCAGAGAAAGACTATTTTCCTCCTGGGAAACCATTGTCGCCAATCTCCAGGTGAGGGTTGGAGATCACTCAGAATTACAACTGCTCTCCAGATGGCAGAAATCAGTTCCCCTGGAGAAAATAGTGGACTCTGTGTCCTTATACCCTGCTGAGATGCGCCCTCCCCCCCATGACAGCCAATATGACGTGGCAGGCAGGGCTTCCAAGCATGGTAGAGGCTGCAGGTGAGGGGGAAATTAAAGGTAGGTTGATGACTGGCTGGGAAGAAGACAGGGTTGCTAACTCCAGGTGGGAAATTCCTGGAGATTTGAGGGGTGGAGCCTGGAGAGGGTGAGGTTGGAGGAGGGGTGGGACCTTAGACAGGTATGATGCCATAGACTCCACCCTCTAAACCAGCCATTTTCTCCTGGGGAACCATTGTTGCCAATCTCCAGGTGACGACTGGAGATCACTCAGAACTACAACTGATCTCCAGGAGAGCGGGCAGAAGTCAGCTGCAGTCAGAAGGGCAGATAATGGTAGGTTGATGGTTAGCTGGAAAGGGGATGGGGTTGCCAACTCTGGGTTGGGAAATTCCTGGGAATTTCAGGGCGGAGCCTGGAGAGGCTGGGGTTTGAGGTGGTCTCTGCACCAAATTGATGCTGAGTGCCCAAGGCCTTGGCACTCTCCCAGAGCCTCTTTCTAGATCTCGTTGTATTTATTTCCACAAGGCCTTATTCCTAGTATTTGACCATACTAAGATTTCAGATTCCTCATTCAGGCCTCTAGTTCTGTTACCAGTAGAAGAAAAAGATGTGAAAAATGCATATTTTCTTATGTTTCTCACACATCACTGAATTGTTTTCAGGATGAGGTCATTATTTTTGTCATTACCTTTTAAATTCCCAAAACCAGGCACTGTTAGTTCAGCTCTGTAGTTGTCACCCGGCTTGTTAAAGGACTGCCATTTTCTGAGCGTGTTGTAATCCACAAAGCTTACAAATGGGGGCTTGCTACTGGACTGATGCTTTTCTTTTGACCAGTTTCCCCACCCATCTTGCCTGTAACAGATAATCCATGTTCCTTGTCTCAGAAAGGGATCAACATATGTGCTGATTTATGATATGTTGTCTGTGAAAATATGTGGAGATCTAAAGTGTCTGGTAGATTCTGGGTTTGAAGCTATTCTTGAAGAATTGGTCTCATATGCTAAAGCTTTTCACACTGGAAATGACATACAGTCTTTGTACAGGCAAAACTGAGGGCTCAGGGCAAAAGTAAAGAATGTCCTGCTGGGCCTGGCTTTGCTGCCAGTGGTGGAGGACACCCAATCCATGTGGTCCCCAGGCCCTCTTTCCTGCTGGTGCCTTGCTGCCCCTTTTCCACCTCCAGCTCCTTCTCCTCCACCAGTCTCTTCTCCTTCACTGGCCTTCTGGATGAGTTCCCACTGGGCAGTCTGGGTGTTGGGGGCATCCTCAGGTGATGGGGGGAGGATGGGTGAGCGCCCAGGCTCTCCTGGATTGCCAGGTGACAGACAGGAGCTTCCCCTGTTGAAGTGGTGCCCAGCCCTGATCCCAGACAGGCTGCTCCCCATTTTCTGGCTTTAAACTTTAAAGAAAGCCCAAAACAGCTGAGGGTCTGGGAGTGCTCCTGCTGCTCAGCTGTTTTTGTGGCTTTTGGAAAACTCAGTTTAAAAGGAGTACAGTCCCTTTAAATGAGGTTTGCTGGGCCCATGAACCGCAAACCGAACTGGTTCGCCAAAGAGTGATTAGGTTCAGTTCAGTTTGTGCCCATTCCTAATCCCAAACTCTTATGTTATTTATGAGCACAATTTGCAGTGGAATGCTGAAAGAAATGCATGGATAATTTTATAACTATTATTGGCATTTGTAATTAGAAAAGAAGAGAGAGAGGTAAGTAGCTTTCATGCTTCATGACATAAGGTAATCAGCCCAGGTGTCTAGAAGGAATTCTTTGTCCTTCTATGTAAAATTTTGCCATTTTTAAGCCATTATATGATGAGTTATTAGTATAATATGAGTTAAGACATGGTTCTACAATACTTTGCATGGCTGATGGAAACAGATGAGAAAAAAATCATTACTTTTTGGAAAATATTAAATGCTATATCAAAGTGAATTCCCAAATTTCTGCCTTTTGCTTCTAGCATTCTCCAGTAGTTCTGGGGTGTGACAATCTTTGGTTGATTTCTTAGCAGCAAAGTCATGTGATGGGAAAAAACCCCTCAGCTCTCATTCCATCTCTGTCTGGTCATCAGTAAGTAGGATTTTCACTGAGTTCTGCAATACCATTAGTAAAGATAAAGGTTTCCCTTGCTCGAAAGCCAGTTGAATCTAACTCTAGGGATGCGGTGCTCATCTCCATTTCCAAGCCGAAGAGCCAGCGCTGTCTGAAGACATTTCCATGGTCATGTGGCCAGCATGACTAGATGCCGAGGTGCACAGAATGCTGTTACCTTCCCACTGAAGTGGTACCTATTAATCTACTTACAATTTCTTGCTTTTGAACTGCTAATTTGGCAAGAGCTGGGACCAGAGATGGGAGCTCACTCCATCATCTAACACTCGGTTCTCGAACTGCTGAGCTACCGACCTTCCAGTCTGCAGTTCAGCATCTTAACCACTTGAGCCACCACAGCCCTAATACCATTAGTAGAAGCTGCTGTTTCTTTTCTTTGCCTTTCTAAGAATGGGGTCAGACAGGAGGGAAGAAGCACCAAAATTTTTTGGTAGTGGATTGCTGATGTTAGCCCATCTGTACACAAAAGGATTTGAGCTCTTTCCTTACCTGTGATATCTTCCTGTAGTCACACAGCCTACATCAGTGGAGCTGGAAGGTAGACAGCAGTTTTATGCCTCTAGGAGCATAGATCCAGGAATCTCTTAAGGGGCTAGTGCCTTGTGGATTTAACTTTAATGTGCAACAGCTATGGGAAAGAGCTGTACATCCTCCTGAGCAGCTTACTCATGAGGAAAAAAGAAGAGATGCCTCCTAATACTAAATGGTTGCATTTAGTATTGGGATTGGTAATGCTGTGACTGGTATACAGTTTAGTACTGTTTATAGAATGAATCACAGTGTACAGTGTAGCACACTGCTGCTCCTGCCACTAAATAATGTGGACCAGGGTCTGAAAATCTCACTATGAGATGGCTAGGATACATGCAGTTAAGTGGTACGGAATAGTTCAACCAAGGACTGGGAAATGTGTCAGTATATGCTGCAGCAATACGTAACCCAGCTTTGAATACACTGAGGCTTCTCATTGCTGTTAAGACTCAGAATCTCAGGACATTTTCCATGAATCATATTTTCTAAATATCAGCAGAATGTTTATGAATAGTAGCTAAAAAACTTCGAAATTCTGGAACTGAAAATTTCAGCACAATGCAGGTCTTTCCTAGAAAATCTTGTTTTTTTCTTCTTTTTTTCTTCTTCAATATTTGTCTTTGATAAATAATTCATCATTTACAGCTATGGGCAACTGACAAAGCAACACATTCTTTATTCCCTTATAAGCTCACAGGCCAGTGGTGTAAATGCCTTAACCCAGGTCTGCCCAAATGGTCTACTCTATATGCTTTCCCCTTCCATCAGTTGGATACCCTAGGTCCTGCAGAAGAGTCTGGAACAGAGGTGACAGTCATTCTGATGAACCCTGGTTGGCACTGGCGACCTTGGTTCACAGACCTTGTTTGACTGTTCAAGGAAGATCTTAGCAATAGAAATCTAAAAAGTAGCATGATTTGTTGAGTGCATTATGTGCTTTGCTTTTTGTTTTTATTATTTAACAATGGCTGAGGAATTACTTAAAAAATAATGGAAAGAATGTATTGATTTTAGCCCTTGGTGATAGATTTTCAGTTCTTTGATTTCTGTGTTTATATGGAAGTTCTCTGTATATGATCACATGCATGGAATTTTAAATGTCTACTACTCTTGATATTTTACAAATGGCGTTATACTTAGGTACAGCTAGTGGGCTGAAACAAGGAGAAAGGGAGAAAAGTGTTCTAGTAAATCTAAGGGGAATTTTAACAAGCATGCCCAAGAGAAAAAAACAGGCATTGGTTAAATTTAGAACAGCTAAACATTATCATAAAACATTACATGCCATTTCATTCCATTCATATGCATAACACAGAATATTGCTGTCTTATCAGTAAAAGACATTTTGAGAAAAAAATTATATTCACACAAAAACAAGAACAAAGGGCTGAGTTATTCTGAGTACTTTGTAGTCAATTTACGTAGTGGCTATAGACAGACTCCCCATCCCTATCCCCTGCCATCGATATCTCTAGCAGTCCCTCTAATACAGACGTTCATGAATGAGTGTCTTCAACAGTCCCTCTAATATAGATATTCATGAATGAGTGCCTTTCATGAAGGCAACAAAATGAAGCAAAATGGACAAGGTAGAAGTTTTGCAGACTTTCTGTAAATTAAAAACAAACAAGCAAAAAACAAACCCTGAGTCATGCTGATCGCTTGGGAACACATGAACACGCATGAAGCTGCCTTATATTGAACTAGACCCTTGGTCCATCAAAGTCAGTATTGTCTACCCAGACTGACAGCAGCTCTTTGGTGTCTCAGGTAGTGGTCTTTCTCTTCACCTGCTGCTTGTTTCTTTTTAAACTGGAAATGATCTTGGGACTTACTGCAGGCAAAGCAGATGCTCTGCCACTGAGCCACAGCTCCTCTCCACCTGTTGAGAATGGAAGAGTCAGTTAAAAAAGGACACAAAGCTGGAGGGACATGGGAAAATTGGGCTCTAAGTTCTTAAAACATCATGGAGGGAGAGATTTGAATCAAGGTAGAGGAATTCCCTAGCACTACTTGCATGGCTCCCTTCTAATAGGTTACTTCTCTCAATAGCAATGATCTTCCTGTTATTAGTGCGCTTAAATAGAGCTACTCTCAGAAAAATAGTCATTTTTGCATATGTCAGGGTATGCAGAAAAATATTACTTAGTATGAGAAAATGCATTCGAAGTGCTGGGCAGTTTAATACTGTGCCCCAGATGCCAATGTTTCACTGATACATTGTCAATATAACTAATTGGTATCTTACACATTCTCAGCAGAGAAAAGGAATTCCCCACGACCCAGTTCTAAGAATCTGAGAGCAGAGCAAGTACACTGAAGTCTTTCGTGACACCACCAGTCACAGAGTGACATCTGAATGAAAGCATCCAGCTAATGCATGCTGATGCCATCATCCCTCCCTTATGTTACTCTGCTCTCACCAGCCCTGTATGGTGGACCGTGGCATACCCAGTAAAAGGCCTGTAACTGGGAACTCTTTAGATGTGGGTTGTAATTCCCTTCTGTAAACACATCCATTTGACAGATGGACACCCAGGGAAGGAAACATGGTCGATCCAACCTCATAATCCAGAAACCTCCACCTCTCACTTGGCAGAGAAACTCCTATGGCAAGCTCAGAGCATCTCCCACACAAGTTCAGGGGAGTGAGTATAACAATGCCATGGGCAGCGATTTGTTTTAAGGCAAGGAGAACACATGCTCTAAAACAGCTACAAGAAAGTCCCCTTTGGTTACCATCTTCTGCCAGCAGTGAAGACTTTTCTGTTTCCTTTCATGTTCCTTCAGTAATCCCTCCTTCCTGACCAACGTTTTAATTGCTATGTTTATGTCTTTGTACATATTTTTTCTGTTTTAACTTGTTTTAGTGGTGTTTTTGTGGTGATATTAATGGTTTTAAAATGTTATTTTATGACATAGGATTTTATTTGTTAGCCATCTTGTTGGCCCTTGAGAGGGCAGGAAGGCAGGATATGAATTTTTAAAAAATAAATAAAAAGAGCATAGATATTAATATTTTACAAAAAAGACGAGGTTCTAGGTATGAAACATTTCGATACTGTAGTCTCTTCTTCAGTTTTTACATGTCTTCATATATCCGAACTGTGAAGGGGGGGGGACCACTACCATGCTGGCTCATTCTTATGTAACAGCATTCTAAGGTCATGTCTGCATCTTCATTTTTAAGGCAGTCTCAACAATGTCTTTCTTTATGCTGGAGTGATGCTTGTTCAAGACATTCTTCCAATCTCGTTGATTCAGGTCTTCATCACTAGATGGCACTTTGGGGGGGGGGCATAGAGTGCTTTGTAACCAGATCCAGTTGAGCCGATGAAACGCCGCAGTCACAACGGAGTTGAAACCATAGGGCAGTAAAATAATGTAGACAGCAGAAATTATAACAATACAGTAGGAAAGTGAATCCAAAAGAGATGTAGACATCTTTTTTTGAGACTGACTGAGAGCGTTGCCAAAGCAGCGGAAGATACAAATGCAGATTCGATCTCTGTCTATTGAATTAATTGCCATAGCATTACAAAAAACAGCTAAAAGTAATTTGAATTACCATGTTAGCAGGCTCCTGATATGAGACAAAAGAAGGCATTTGCCATAGTCAGCGTTTGAGGCTGATGACTCCTTTCCTTTTTTCAACTTTGGGGAGTACATTGTCCCTGCATTGTGAACTGGAAGGTTCAGCTCAGTGTTAATGCTCTGAGTGGTGTATGTGTTAGGATTCTGAGCAGAGCAGTGTTAGCAATTTGTGGCTCCAGTGCTTATGTGTGATGGAGAGGTTTGGCCAGATGCCTACAATAACCCCATGTGAAATGACCACTCATGCAACAGCTTTTTGGAAAATGTGGATAAAATTGGCCACAACTTTATTGATTACAACTGTAAGAAGCATTGGCACAGCATGAGTCCACCAGATGCTGTTCATCAGCTGACCCCACGCCAGCCAATGTACCCATCAACCAGCCAGCTGGTATGGTGGAGATTGCTGAATGGCAGGTTATCGGGGATCACATGGACAACTGCCCCTTCGTGATCTCCCCTGCCATCTGTCAGTGAGGGCAGAAGAAGAAGAAAAAGAGATTGGATTTATACCTTGCCCTTCACTACCCAAGGGAGTCTCAGAGTGGCTTACAAACTCCTTTCCCTTCCCTTCCCCACAACAGATACCCTGTGAGGTAGGTGGGGCTGAGAGAGCTCTGACAGCAACTGCTCTTTTTCAAGAACAGCTGTGCCAGAGCTTGTAACTGACCCAAGGTCACATCAGCAGGTGCAAGTGGAGGAGTGGGGAATCAAGTCCGCACATTTAACTACTACACATTATTAGTCCCTGAGCTGGCTTGCTCCCTCCAGCCCTCATGCCAAGACCCCTTAAGGTGGTCCCCAAATCTGGTAAATGGCATGCAGGCCGATTTCCGTAAACGGATCTGGCCCAAAGCTGTTACTGCCAACTGTTGTGATGACAAACGCATGCATAAAATTGAATTATAATGCTAACTAACAATACCAACTATTTATCAATGACACCACTTTTTATTTTAATAAATCAGCATCTAGTATTGATCCCAGTTGGCATATCTAACAGGGTGGGATGGGTGGGCAAGCCACTCAGACACTGTTGAAGGTTGGGTTGGAGCAGCTGGTTTCTTCCTTTTAAAATTTCCCCACCCCTGACCATCCCAGGGGCCTTGCCATTGGCCCAGGGAGGGAGGTCCTGATTTTCCCGCCACTTGCTAGCCCCACCCCTCCCAGCATCCGGCCACCTCTCCCTCCTCACCTGGCCCCGCAAATGGCGGGCCATGCTGACCCAGGCCCTTCTTGCATGCTGAAGTAATGTTTGTTTTCCACCTTGGCTGTTTGTGTAACAGGCTCCCTGTTTATATGATGTGCTTTTTGTGCAGTCCTCCCCTCACTAACCCCCTGTATGCGTGAGGCGAGAGAAGTATAGCCCCTTGCCTTTCAGCTGCTATACATGACAACTTGACTCATCTGAGCAGGGTCTTCTGCAAGTACCACCCTTCAAATCGGCAAGATCAACAACTACCCAAACACGTGTGTTCTCTGTAGTAGCCTCCATTTTGTAGAATGGCCAGCCTCAGGAGGACTCCAGCACTTTTGGCATTCTTTCAGACAAGAAACCAGAATTGTTTAGGAGGAAAACTCCTAAAGGTGATAGGGCTGTATTACAAGGAAATGGTTCATGAGAAGTTTCAATCAAAGAAATAGATCTGTGGACTTTACTACTGTATATGGTGTGTGTTACTTGTTGTCGTATGCATTATCTTGCTCTCAGTAGACTGAATTTCTGGTTATGTGATACCATTATACTACTTGCTTAACATATCATCTTTAATACTGATGTTTGTTTCAAATTTCTACTTGTTCAGATTTTTGTGATCCCCACCCTATAGTATTGCTTATTATATGTCTCATCTTACTGACTACATTGATTTACACTGTGTAATCTGCCTTAAGTCTTAATGAGAAAGGTGGACTATAAATAGTAGAAAATATGTTCTGGTATCCAGTGCACAATATGCTGAACAGATGTGTGGGAGGTAGCTGCACGGGGGTGGGGGGGGTGCTATTCCCTTCTATTGAATCCAAGGGGCAAGATTATATTTTGCCAGGATTTTTACTGGTGAACCATTTCACTGGCAAACTGGGTTGAAGGTATACAGTGCTGGAATACTTCACTGCCTATCTCTCAGTTAGTGGGGCTTAGTTGCAATAGTAAGCAGTTTAACAGATCAGTCTTGAGAAAGTACTATGAAACACTCTACAAGTGCTATATAAATGCTACTATATAAAATGCAAAGATGATTACTGTTAATTACCTGGTTTTGAGGATTTATGCTCTAGAAAAGTATTTTCCATGAACAGACTACAGCTCAGGTTAACAGTCTATTTTATCATTAAAGTTCTTCACAGTGTGCTAAAAAGGATGCTTCTAGAATTGTAATGTGATAGGGCTTTTTTGTACAAAAATAGATATGCATGTAAAAAGGAATGTATATTTTAGGTTCTTGGAATAAGAAAGTAGTGAAAGTGCTTGATGATGTCACTATTAAGCCTTTCTAATATTCTAGTAATGTCTGAGAATGTTTTCACACTGATCTTAAAAGGCAGCCTTTTACAAAATATTTTTATGATTATAACTAGGATTTTTTTTTTAAATCCTCACATCATTTCAGGAAGGGTGCAAGCACATGTAAATCAGGACTTTTCGTTTTAAAATTCATGTAAGTTGTGCTCATGAAAAGATCAGATTGACACTTTCCTGCATTTTAAAGGAAAGAATTGTAATAATGCAATATGTTGTACCGTAGAATTTCAAATAGACTAATTTTTTATATGCACATCTTTACCTTAGTAAATTGTTTGTAAGAAATGGCCTCTAGTTCAAAATACCTATGTAGGTTTTAGTACACGAAGCAAAAGCAGAATATATCCTGAGAGCAAATACAGTTCTTTAATAATATGAATGTTCCTTATATTGAGTGTATTGCTTTCATTCTGTGAATTGAATTTTAATCAAGTTTTGCTTTAGGGATACACCAAAGATTGAAGCATTCCTATTAAAATTCTAAGAATAGAATTTATATTGATACCTCTTTGGTAGCTGCTGCTCTTTGTATGCAATTTGTCAAATTTTATTGCCCCTCTTTGAATGTTTGTTTTGAAAACATCTCCAGTAATAGAATAATAGCTTTTTAATCTGAGCACTTGGAAGATAAATGATATATTTTTGTTTCACTAGGTTTTAAGTGAGGACATTTAATAGATTTTTACTATATCATCTTTTTGTTGAAAAGGATTTCATAAGTGGCACTTGTAGCAGAAAAACTCCCTTACTGTGCAGCTGTTAGGGCATCTAAGATTATTAGGGAGTCAGAGCACCTTCTCTATGAGAAAAGGATGAAGAGTTGGGACTTCTCAGTTTAGAAAAGTGATGACTAAGGGGGGGCATGAAGTTTATAGACTTACTATATATATAGAATTACTATAAAATACTAGAACTTGAAGGCATCCAATGAAGTCGATAGGCAGTAGGTTCAGGACAGGCAAAAGGAAATACTACTTTACACAGAGAGTGATTAAAATATGGAATTCACTGCCAGGGGACATAGTGATGGCCACAGGAATAAGCAGCTTTAAAAGAAGATTAGATAGATTCATGGAGGATAAGTGTATTAATGGCTACTAGCCATGGTGACTAAGGTGGACCTCCACATTCAGAGGCACTAATCCCCTGAATCCCAGAGCCAGGCGGCAACATCAAGAGAAAGCTTCAGCCTCTATGCCCTGTTGTTGGCTGTCCAGAGGAACTGGTTGGCCACTATGTGAGGCAGGATGGTGAACTAGATGGACTATTGGTCTGATCCAGCAGGGCTCTTCTTATGTTCTTATTTAATAATTGGGAGGGAGTTGGTTGGGTATTCTCAGTTAAAAGGTGAATACACACTGCAGTATATCACTGGTGTGGTTCTACATCCATCTCCTGAATTCCTTCACAAAAGAAAAAAATCTGATTCCCTCCCATTCAGCATCCTGAACAGGCTGCAGTCTTTCTGCTGAATCTATCTCTGGATGGACAGTCTCCTGAACTCATGAACTTGCATGGGCTGACTACCCTTTACATTTCAATGCTCACCCTACTTGAGCTTAATTGGGTTTTGCTACAATTTGCTATGAACTCTTCATAGATTCCGCCTGCAGGCCCCATGTGGCACACTTTCAAAACATTAGTTCATGGACACTGATGCTATGAAAGATGCAGAATTTGGAAGAGCGGTGCTTCAGTCCCTATTCAATGAAGAGCTACAACTCATCTTCCAAGACTTAGTAAGGCTGTTTGCTAGTCTCTGATGTGGGACTACACTGGTCCTGATCCTCCAAGCACCACATGCGTATCTGCTGTATCACCTGCCTTGGCAGTCCCAGCCATGCAGTTGTAGAAGCTGCTCCTATTCTGAAGGAGTGAGTGCCAAGCTCATGCACTGACAACCATTCTTCAGTCAGTATCTGCCACGTAACAGCCCAAAACTGATACTGTGTCAAAGGTGACTCACCTTTATGCTGAAATAGTCAACCTGGGCTGCAGCCCCATGTTCTCATGAATACCCTGAGTGCATAAGCTTTGCATAAGCTGCCCTTGTACCTGGAGTCAGTAACTGCATCACTGCATGCTGCACCTCAAAATCCCAAATCCCCACAACTCACACAGCATTGGCATTGGGCTTGTGTCCACTCCCAGCACCAGCTCAAAGAAACACTGGTCCTGGAATTAAGATAGAGCATCAGCCAGTGCCATTATTTAAACCCAGAACATACCTTGCATCATAAAACAAAAATGCTCAACCACTGTAACATTGCTGTAATGGCTGAGATTCCTAGAAGTCTGCCAGTTTACTACATGTACCATCACATTATAGTCACACCAGAATAGGACTACTGAATCTTTTAAAACATCTGCCCAAATGTGCACTGATACCACTATTAAGGAACAACTCAAGCAAGGTAAGATCCCAAAACATTTCTTTGTGCTCCCATGCCCCAACTGCTTTCTCCGAAAGAACGTCATTAAAATCCTAAGACATCCAACCAGACATGTGCATCTGTCTTTATCTGGCCTGTAACCCTGATGTTATGCTGAGAACACTTGACATTCTTACGTGAGTCAGCCATGCACTGTAAAAAGGCCCTCCCTGGAGCTACAACCCTGCAGGCAAAATTCAAGTACTATCTGCATCTGCAGAAGGGTCACCTTTTGAGTGCTACACAGTTCTCTTAACAGAGCTGTACACTGATCCAACTTCTCTGGTAACTGGCATAGCTCTTGCCTGGTGTAGGTCTCTATACCACAAAATGCTAGACACTGTGTCGACCCTTCTTTCACACACACACACACACCCTGCTAATTGGAACACCCAGCTCCAAAGCTTTAAAGATGTCCAGGAACTGAGAACATGCACCTGAACCAAAGAGGGCAGCAAATAGAAAATCATCTGAAAGGAGGAAAACGGCAAGCTGACTTCTGAATAACACAGCTGTGCTTCCTTCCTCAGCCAGGGAAAATGAAATGAGCGCTTCCTTCTCTTGCTCACTTTTTTTCTTGTTTTTTAACTATAAGCACAGCTCTCATGGCCATCCAGGGAAAAGCCCCCCACATTCCAGTAAACATCCTGCTCTCCCTCCCTCAGCTTTTACATCCACACATGCAGCCACAGAACCAAAGCAACTACACACACTGCCTCACAAGTCAAGCTCATACTTCACACTCCTCCAGAAGAAAAATGCAGATAGGTTCTACCAGGCTTCAGTGTCCAGACTCCTCTGTCTGTGTCCACCAGCAGTCAGCAGGAAGAGCCTGGTTGAAGGGAGGTGTGACTATAGTTTCAGCTGGACCCACAGAAATTGCCCAGTGAGCCTTGTGCTTCATTTGAACTCAGGGGACTGAGGCAAACTTTAATGATGGGGATTGCACTTTTGTCAAGGTGCCTTAGTTTACAGACTGGTTTCAGTAAGGGCAGAGCTGTTGCCACCTGCTGTGTCTTGTGAATTATTGATGGCAAGTAACAAGGATGAAATTCCATTCTGCATGCATGTGTTTTGAACATTGTAAACTATTTTGGGCCTGCATTGTGTGGAGAAAAGAGGGTTAAAGTGCCTGTTATGTATAGGGACCGCCACCAGGGGTCCGCAGGTACAGCATGGAGCTTGGCTCCCCTAAACAAAAGGATCTTCGGATCCTGGTCCACCTAGTATCAACCAATTGTACCTGTGGTGAGAAATTTAAACCCTCCAATGGGACAGTGGGGCTACCGGGTGGGTATGTATATAGTTGGCCTTGCAGGGCTGTTTTGCAGTCTTGTTGTGAAGTACCAATAAATATGTCTGACCGCATGTCGTAGTCCGAGTCCTCCATGCGGTGAACCCAGTACTTTACAGTGCCCTAAATAACTAATACTAGGTGGCCTGGAATTAGGGTTCCCAGGTCTGATTGTGGTGGGAGGGAGATGTGGTGGTGGGAGGGAGTCATCGAGGAGTGTGGGGGCAGGGTGATGGTTACCATAGAATTTTTGGTCCAAATGCTGGAGCGTTGATGTGCAGTGTCCCTGGCATGATGTCACTTCTGTGTGACATCATCATGTTGACCACATCATGGTGCCTCCTTAGGGGTGGGGCTTCCTCTGCCAGCCAGGTGGTCAGCAGCAGATTGGAGCCCCAAAGATCTCCTGGCCAGACTGGGGGTCTGGCAACCCTACCTGGAAGCTATGTATGCCAAGAATCTTGCAGTGAGATACTGTTGAGTGTATAGGAAAAAAGACACTTCCAAATTTCATGGTACCTGGGATGTTGCTACTGTTGCACTCAAGGAATAGTGTAGAGAAGCCTACAATGATACCACTACCTCAGTTAGGGTAGATATATGGGATGAAAAGAAAGCAATGGGGGCAGATAAAGGGAATTCATAGGATTCGTTGCCTCAATAGAAGCAGTATCTATAGCATTAAGAGGTGAATGCCCAGTGAGACATGTTTTGGAGGTCTCATTGAGCATTTTGGGCATTGCTAGGCAACTACAATGATATTGTCAAACCCTCCACAGCTTAGTTGCTATCAGTCAGAGGGGGGCGGGGTGGGGGGAAGAGCCTGAAAAGGGTAAAATATGGAAGGGAGGGAAGAAGCAGGGGAAAGGGAGGGGCTATGGAGGATGCTACAGAAATGGCAGGAAGAAATAATGTGAGGAGGATACAAAGGGGAAACTATATGCTCCTCATGGGTCCACCACTTATTTTATTGTTATTGCTTTTTCAATTAGGGCAAAGATGACACATGGGAATGTGACAAACACTATGAGAATGAGCCATTTACATTAAAAAAAAAAACAATTTTATAAAAAAAGTTTTACAGAGTTCTACTCTCCATTTGGACAATGGTGTGATATAATATCCATATTCTGGATGACCTTTTCCCAATATTTTTTTGATATTCAAACATATGTGCAGGATACTTCCATTGAAGTAGAACAGCAGTTTCCCAAAATCACTTTCTGTAATCTTCTTCCCAGAAAAGGAGCAGAACCACTGCAAAGTTGTGCCATCAATTTCTAATTCCAAGAAACATTCTGAAAAGATTCTATGGTCAATGATACTGAAAACTGCTGATAAGTTTGGGAGAATGTTTAGGCTCTGTCATTCCTGTAGAGCGCATCATCTCCCAAGGCAACCAAAAAAGTTTCCATCTCAAAGCCTAGCCCTAGAGTCCTAGTGATATGGATCGAGATAATCAGCTCTCTCCAAGAATTCTTGGAGCTGCTCAGCCACACTTAAGAACATAAGAACATAAGAGAAGCCAATGATGAATCAGGCCAATGGCCCATCTAGTCCAACACTCTGTCACACAGTGGCCAAAAATACCAGATGCCATCAGGAGGTCCAGCAGTGGGGCCTGGACACTAGAAGCCCTCCCACTGCTGCCTCCCCCCCCCAGCACCAAGAATAGAGTGCATCACCTGACCCAGACTGAGAGTTAAGTGACTTGTCTCAATCACTTCAGCGTATTTCATGCTGGCCTATAAATGCTAAAGCTGGCCAGATCTAGTGATCAAGTTCTTTAGTGTTGCGATGAACTTAGAATGCTAGATTAGGATCTGTGAGATGCAGTTTCAAATTCCCACTTTGCCGTGGAAACTCATTTGGGTGACTTTGGGCCAGTCACACATTCTTAGCCTGCTCTACCTCACAGGGTTATCATGAGAATAAAATGAGGGAGAGGGCAAATAAAATGAGCCACTTCAGATTCCCATTGGGAAGAAAGATGAGATATTAATGAAGTAAATAAATAAATATGTTTTAAGAGATATCTACTGTTTCCTTTAACACAACTTAGATTCTTGTAATAAAGAGAAGTGTAACAAAGAGGAGAAGCTGGCCTAGATTGCCAGTTTTCTTTGACTACACTTCACTTCCAGAGATATGCCTAGACTGAGAGGGCAAGTGGTGGCATGAACTTGTCCAATCATCTTGTCTGCATCTTCAGGTGTAATGAACTCATACTCATCCAAGCAATTGTGACAAGCTTCAGTTCTGTAGTGCAGAGGTAACCAACAATACATCTTCTAAGTCAAATAGCATGTAAGCAATTTTATCTGCAAAGTGTCTTACAGAAGAGTCACAGCAGGCTACAGATGGTTCAAAACAGTCTCCTGTTGAGGAAGCTGAATTAAATTTCTAACAACCTGGAATAGCTCAGTTGGACAGTATTACTTTAATTGAGAAAGTAACCAGTCAGCAAGTTGGGGTGGCATGAGCTATTAAAGAACTGATATATGAAACAGTTGATCTCTTAACATGCAACTCATCACTAAAATCATGTGAAAGTAGCAAGCAAACATCCATTTCTGAAAAGGGACCCAAAGGAAGTGTTGGGATATTGCAAGTTGACTCCCTTCATTCATGAAAGAGTTAACCTGCTTGTTTATGTATGCTAATTCTTAGTTAGTTAGCGTAGGACCAATTAGATCTTAGACATGTATTTCCCGCCAGAAAAAGGGAGGTGATATTCTAAATGAAATGGGATCAAAACTAGCTGTTGGATGATCAATTGTATTGGGGTGCTTCATGCATTTTTTCATGTGCACAGAAAGGTGGGGCTTTGGGGAAACTTTCTGTCTCCTTTGTTCTCACTCACAAGTTCTAGCAAACACACAGACAAGATGTAGAGCAGAAAAGCTAGTTAGGATCTTTGTTATTTTCTTTCCATGTAAACCCTTTTTTCTTTATGTTTTAGTAAAGTTTTTTTTTCTTAAGCTAAATACACATGTGGCTCCCTTCCTTCTTTTTACTCTGCTAAATATCCAACAGGAAGACAAGAAATTACAAGCCAGTTAAAGTTGCATGTGTTCTGGTAAGTCGATATAAATCATTGTTAAATACATAATTATTGAGCATGTAGAACAATCCCTTCTGAGAAAGAATCAACATGCTTTCTGCAAAGTGAAAAGTTATGTGTATTGGTGGGATTGGGAGTGGGGAACACTGTGCTTTGTCGGTTCCATTCTTAGCTAGCTGAATCCAGAATACAGTGCTGGGGGACTGCTGTCAGACTCCTGCAGCAATCAGTTCCCAACAACTTTCATACAAAGAAGTAAAGTTTATTGAGACATTGAAGTATGCAGATTATCTTTAGATCTGTTAGAACTGGCAATAAATGTGTGGAGCAAGCAGATATACATAATTCAAGAGGGTCCCCTGATGGCCTGGAGCCAATCAAGGAGTAGGTAAAAGCCCGCCAAAGTTAACGGGTCTATTTTCCCAAGAGAAAGCTGATGCTAGACACCAAGGCCAAATGCTCATGTTACAGAGATAAAAACACTGAAGGCGCAGAGAAAGAGAAACGTAACATCCAGAGGCACCCCCTCACTCCATGACAGCTAGAGGCCTAGCTGACAACTGCTCCATAGTCCTCTGACATTTATGCTATGTGGAACATTTTGTCCCACATCTACATGAAACCATGGGAGAAATTGTCAACAGGATTTAGAGCATGATGCTACCAATAGCTAGATGATATCCAGCTCTGTTTCTCCTTAACAGCTGTTTTTGGGTGGGTCTGGAAGTCTTGGACAGACACATGGATAAGGTAATAGGGACCAAGAAAAAGAATAGTTGGTTTTATACTCCGCTCTTCACTCGGAGTCTCATTCCCTTCCTCTCCCCACAACAGACACCTTTTGAGGTAAGTGGGGCTGAGAGAGTTCTGAGAGAACTGTGACTGACCCAAGGTCACCTACCTGGCTTCATGCAGAGGATTGGGGAATCAAACCTGGGGAACCAGGTTAGAGTCTGTTGCTATTAACCACTACACCAAACTGGCTCAATAACCTGAAACTCAATCCAGATAAGACTGAGGTGTTGTTAGCCAATGAAAAAGCCACTTGAGAACTAAAGAGTCAGCCTGTTCTGAAAGGGGTTATACTACACCTGAAGGAGCAAGTTTGTAGCTTGGGAGTACTACTGGATCCTGGCCTATAGTTGGAAGTAACTGAATTCCTTTCTTTTCTTTTTAAAGTAACTCTCTAGCTCCTTACATTGTGGAGATAAGCCTTTTCACAGAGACACTTAAAAAAAAAAAAAGAAAGCTGGGGATTCAGAGAACTATTGCTCTACTGTTCTATCAATATACTGTTCAGTGGCTCTTTAAAAACAATAAAAATCCCCCAGTGACAAGGGAGAACATAAGAACATAAGAGAAGCCAATGTTGAATCAGGCCAATGGCCCATCTAGTCCAACACTCTGTCACACAGCGGCCAAAATATACCAGGTGGCATCAGGAGGTCCAGCAGTGGGGCCAGGACACCAGAAGCGCTCCCACTGCTGCCCCCTCCAGCACCAAGAATAGAGTGCATCACCTGCCCCAGACTGAGAGTTCCCATCTATACCCTGTGGCTAATAGCCACTGATGGACTTCTGCTTCATATATTTATCTAATTCCCTCTTGAAACTGTCCACACTTGTAGCTGCCACCACCTCCTGTGGCAGTGAATTCCATATGTTAATCACTCTTTGGGTGAAGAAGTACTTCCTTTAATCTGTTCTAACCCAGCTGCTCAGCAATTTCATGGAGTGCCCACGAGTTCTTGTATTGTGAGAAAGGGAGAAAAGTACTTCTTTCTCAACCTGCTCAATCCCATTCATAATCTTATAAACCTCGATCATGTCACCCCTCATCCATCGTTTCTCCAAGCTAAAGAGCCCCAAGCGTTTTAACCTTTCTATGACAGCCAGCCCTGAGAGAGTCCAGGAGCCCACCAGCCATTTTTTAGCTGTAGGTCTGGCTATTAGAGAGAGGAGTCTACAGTAGAGTCAATTTTGGCATGGTAAGTTAGGGGGCTGACTTCCTCTCTTTCCTTCCCTCCCTCCACAGTTCTGCTGCCTGGGGTGGGGGTGAGAATGACAAAATAATGGTCCCAGATTTTGGGGATCCAAAAAGAAAAATGTGTTAAAAAATCCTGAACTGGTAACAACACTTCAGAAAAAGCAGGATATGTATGTATGTATGTATGTATGTATTTCATTAGACCTATAGCCTGCCCTCCCCACATTATAGCCTCAGGGCGGGTAACAGCACATATGTATCTGCAGTTAATGCAGCTTTACAATATTAAAAACATATTACAATATTCAATTTAAAATCCATAAAATCATCATCCTTATAGCATTAAAAACATCTGCATTAAACAACACTGCGCTCAATAGCAGATAATGTGGTCCCAGTCTGGCTTCCAGGATCTGTGGTCACTGGGGGGGAGGTGACTGGATCTGAGAACAATCTCCGTCTGTGTATCTATTTACTCTACATATTCCTGCAAGTACACCGTGTAATATTCACCCTCGAAGATCTGAGGATTGTTAGAGTTCTTTGACATTTGGGGAAGCCCTGTGGATGGCAGAGTCAGGAGATATTAGTGTGAGGACCAGGGGAGAGTAAGGCCTGCAAAGCCGCAGCATTTTCTACTTGGCAGCGGCAGAAACACTCCCTATGTTGGCTGCAGCACCTTGATCTTGTACCCAGATCTCCATGCTTCATTGCTGGGCCGCCAACCACAGCTTGAGATGCAGTATTTTCATCCCTGCAGTGGCACCCTGGGTCTGCTTCCCCTGTGGAGGCTGCTCCCCACCCAGAGAGCTAGAGGTGGTCGTGTTGGTGGAGTGAAGGCTAAGAAAAGTGATGCCACCACAGCTTCTCTTGTGCCAGCGCCAGTGCCTCCCTCCCCCTCTGGTGGCCAGCGCTTGGAGCTCAGAGATGGCGAAGAGAGGTGGAGAGATGGATGAACAGCACTCTAGTGGGAGGGAGGTGTGAGACGAAGAGACAGAGGAAAGATGGAGGAACATCAGTCCACCATGCTATTTAGTCCCAACTGTATTTTCTTTTTGGAGGGTGTCTGTGCATGGGCAAACCCCAATGTGCCCCACATCTCCTGTCCTACTCCGATGCTTGCCGTTGGTTTTGGCTGACCCACAGACTCTGGGTGAGGTTCGTTTGTGCGGATGGCCTTGCTTCTGGAGAAGAGGAGTGGCCTGCCCAAGGGGCTAGGGAGGTACTTGTATTCTATGTGGGGAGGACGAGGGTGCTCCTGGACTTCCTCCCTCCTGGTTCATCAAATTAGAGACCTTGCTGGGGGCCTCCCTTCATGCAAGGGGAGACAAGGGGGGTTTCAAGCTTTCAATCTTGCTGCTAGCACCAGGTGGTACTATCCCTATGCACTTGCTTGTATTTTGATTGAATCGCTGAGGTGTCCTTACCTTGTACAGATATTTAAGCCCTGCCCTTGATTGGAAGTATACAACCCTACTAGATAAATTGTTGCTGCTAAATAGATTAAATTGATTAGAGGATTGAATTATTGCATGAATTGGAAAAGATTTGTATTACTATTAATTAATTCTTTGGAAGTTCAATGTGGTGAGGGTGGATTTCTAGAGGGAGGGAGAGGGTAGTATATTAATTTGTATTTGTCCCCTAGCCTAATTATTTTGTATTTTCTCACTATTGGAGTCTGCTAGTAATTGTCAATTGGGCAAATTGATTATTAATATTACGGTTGTTTGTTTAACTGAGGGAAGGAGGGGTAGGGACAGTTGAATTAATACATGAGAAATCAACTGGGTTTAATAGATCCTGGTTAGCAATTTGCCATCATTGCCTCCGGATGCCTAGTGTTATCATTACAAAAATATTTTAAGTGTATGTTGCTAGTAGTGCCCGTAGAGAGGGCTTTTCCAGTGGTTGTTCCTTGCCTTTGGATTGCTCACCCTTGAGGTTCTCCTGGCTACTGTTTTGTTTTGCCTTAGGCCAAGTGAAAACATTTTTACACAGCACTGAGGGGTTCCATTGTTTTCAGCAATTTTTATGGCCTACTTCTAGCCCAAAGGCTGTTTTATTAGTATTATTTTATTTATGCTGCCAAATGTCATTTTAAGCTGTTTTTATGTTCCTAGTTTGTTTTTATAGCTTGTTTTGTTACTGATAATTCTCATGTTGTTTTAATGATTTTATTGTTTTGCTTTATGAGCCACCTTTAGTAGGTCTCTAGAGAAGGAGCATATACATTTTCCAAAATAAATAAATAAATAAACAAAAATCCTAATTTGATGTATATGCTGATGGGACCTGAACTGGTGATGATTCTTGCAGTTATGGTGGACAGCTTAATGAAAGTGTTGATGATACGCAGTAGTGCTAACAAAAACTAGTGTTTGTACTGCATTGGGAAAGGGACTGAAAATAATGTCATAATACCTCTATATATATCTGTGGTGAAGCTCCATTTGGCGTACTGGGTAGGGTTCTGGTAAAAAGTGGTGAAGATGAAGTGATATAGAAATAAGCAACAAATGATGACAGAGTTAGGGAAGACTATTGATTATAAGGAAAGACAAAAGCGTTTTGGTACTTTTAGCTGAGCAAAAACATGACTAAGGAGGGACATGACAGAAATGTATAACATTATGCATGCTTCAAAGAACATAGATACATTTTGTTTATTCCCCTATACTACTAGAGCTCGGGGATTAACCAATGAAATTGATGGAAAATAGATTCAAGACAGCCAAACAAAATATGGCACGTAATTAACTCACAGAGTTTATAGACACAAGATCTAGTGGTAGTCACTAGTTTAAATGATTTTGAAAGAAGTCTAGAAACATTCATGAAAGATAGGCCTAAGCATATTAGCCATGATGATGACTCAAAATTTCTACAGCACAGAAGCACTGTACCGTTCAATGTATGCCGCGGAGAGGGCACTCTTAGGAATGGCTATTGCTTACCTGTCCTTCTGGTGGGATTCATGAAGTATGTGATTGACCACTGTGGAGGAGAACTTGTGAAACTGGATGGACCTTTGGTCTGATCTAGCTGGGGGTGTTTCTGATTTTTGCTTCTAATACCTTGGATTCCACTGTTGTGATGTTCACTGGTGTTTATGGGAACATGACACAGATAGTGCTACTTTCTATGAATCAGTTGTAAGATGGCTCCTTTGCGCTCCTCACAGATTATTTTTGGAGCTGTTTTTCATGAAGTCAGGTTGACAAGGTAGCATCTATATGTTGTTGCCCATACAAATCAGTCTTTTTGTTGTATGATAGTTTGGTATAGCTGCTGACAGTGCTGCCAGGTAAAAAGCCAAGAAGAATTTCTGTGGCTGCAGATGAATTGCTTGAGCATAGTCTATTGTGTCAAACAGATTTTCTGTTTGCAGTAGTGTCATTGGAGGGTTTGGGATTGTTGTTGTTGTTGCTGTCATCAAGTTGCAGCTGACTTGAGGAGACTCTGTAGGCTTTTCGAGGCAAGAGACATTCGGAGATTATTTGCTATTGCCTGCCTCTGCATAGCAATCCTGGTATTTCTTGGTCATCTCCCATCCAAATACTGACCAGGGCTGCCCATGCTTAACTTGTGAGATCTGATGACATCAAGCTAGCCTGCACCATCCAGGTAAGAGGGGAAATATTTTAGCTGGTAGTATTTGCAACTAGATCTTTTCTTGAAATTAAGTTGCTTACTCTTCCCCTTTTGCTGCATTCCAGTGTGGTTTCCATTAATGAAAAAAAATACAGCCTATGAGCCCTGTACTGTTATAAATTACTGACAGTCTAAAGAGTTAAACTGGCAGAGACAAAAAGACACGTGGTTTCTGAGATATGTGGTTTCTCTAAGGATTATTCATTGGCCATAAAAAAATATGTTGTTTACTGTAAGTGGCATTTCCTAGTCTGCTTTCATAAACTGTCACTTCAAGGGATCACAAGTAGTATATATTTTTTTTCTGCTGTGCATTTTAGATGCAGCAATGACAGGCTGGTTTAAGTTTTCCTTTAACCATATGATTAGACTGTTGTCAGCTAAATATCAGTAGAAGCTTTAGAAACTCTTTTGCAAAGCCAGTCTGCATTAATGTTTCATGGATAGATTTCACGTGGTGATGTAGACACCTGAAGGTCGCCCAGGCTTTTCGATAGTTTGTGACAAAACTCAATTGACTCACAACTGTCAGACAGTGGATGTAACAACAGAGGAATGTTGTCTGGTTATTGGAGTTGGGTAGTCCATGTCTTCATTTTTCCAGAGGGAACCATTACCTTTACTAGGCACTTGCTATTTATGGTTCCTTCCAGTGATGCATCCATGTTTCTATAAACAAAAATAGTGTCCAGTTATATCTAGTGGATCATGATAGGGGTGGGGAGAGAGGCAGTGTCCCTGAGACAATTTCACATCCATATAGTTTTTGGACTGCCTGTGGAAGAGCAGGTGGAAGATTCTGGTTACTCTTTAACTATATTTTTGTGCATGTGGTAGTCCAAAGGCTTGAAGCTGATTGGATGAAAAAGTATAAATGTGTACAAATTTATAAAATGTATAGAAATGTATAAAAGTATAAAATTTGTGGTTGTGTTCCTAATGCTAATGAACTTTACAACCATGCCTTCTCTGTGAACATGTACATCTAAGGTTTTTGTTTTTACTTTTCCAGCAAAACTCTTGGAGGGGCTGTGGCTCAGTGGTAGAACACCTTTTTGGCATGCAGAAGGTCCCAGGTTGAATCCACTGCATCTCCAGGGTCCCAGGCAGTAGGTGTTGTGAAAGACCTCTGCCTGGGACCCTGGAGAACTGCTGCTGGTCTGAGTAGACAATACTGACTTTGATGGACCAATTGTCTGACTCAGCATAAGGCAGCTTCATGTGTTCAATCTTGTTTCACATGGGTCAAGAATAAGTATAAATGGGGACCTATGATACTTGTGGGGGGAATCCCTCCCCCACTGCTGCCACTACCAGGCCAGCGTGTCTCCCAGCCAACCCCCCATTGCCACCACAGCCATCTGGCTCCTTCATTGCCAGCTGGGGAGGCAGCAAGGACTGCTGCACCTCACCACCTGACTTCCTGGTTGCAGGCAGGGGGACCGTAAAGACATCCCCCCCATTTCCATGATTACTGGTTCAGCAGGTGAGCTTGCTTGCTTGGCAGGGTTGTGGTGGTGAGGACTCCCACACCCTCTGTTTGATTTCTGTCTTACAGCTCTATGGGGGGGGGGGGCTTGCAGGCTTGATGGGATGGTGGTGAGGACTCCTGCACCCCACCCGCTCAATTGCCACTTTATGGCTCTGTGGGCAGCTCAGCTCGGTAGGGCAGTGAGGAATCCTGATTCCTGTCTTAGGACTCTATGGGCAAGTGGGCTTGTTGGCTTATCAGGGTGCAGTGAGGACATCAGTCCCCTCCTAAATCCTTGATTGTTGGCTAAGACGGGCAGTGAGGACTCCTGCACTCTCCCACACCTTATTCCCTTCTTGTCAGCTCAGTGGGACAGGGGGAATTCCATCTTCCCCTCCCCATTGCCTAGCCTGGTGCGGCTCCAGGCTCCACCACCCACCTTTGAGCTCAGCAGTGGTGCTTGGAAGCCACTGCTGATGCCTGGAACCAGCATCCTCTACCATGGCAGCGGGGCTCAAAGAGGCTCCCGGTGTCCTCCACCATGACCACTAGTCCCAAAGCCTCTCCCTGTGTTCTCTTCCATAATGGCTAGTCCCAGAGTTTTGCCTGGCGTCCTCCATTGCAGCCAAGCTCAGAGCTTCGCCTGTTATCCTCTGCCATGGTGGATGGGCATGCAGCTTAACCTAGTGTCCTCCACTGTAGTGGCTGGGCCCAGAGCCTGAGCTCAGCTTATCCCTACAGTGTCCACTGCTAGTTCTAATGGTAAGTACATTGTCTGTGCATGTGCAGTCAACGGTTTCTTTTTTAAAAATGGACAATTTAACCCCCATATTGAATTAATTTAATTTATTAGATTGCTACCCTGCCCTCCCGGCCAAGGCCGGCTCAGGGTGGCTTACACAAAACAGCATAAAATTACAATGCACATAAAATAGATTAAACAACAACATTTAAACATTTAAACGATTCTAAAACCATTTAACCATAAAATATAATAAAGTGCTAGTGTCAGTAATTTCACAGTGGTTGTTTTGTTAAGATTTTTCTGGAAACCTAGGGGGTCCCCCAAGTTTGCTGAAAAATTTGTTTAGTGTCTGTGTGGCCCCCATCTGCAGATTTAGGTAACTGCAGGTGGGGGTTACACATTGGTAAGAGTATATAGATTATGATGTCCAGCTTGTATTGACAGCATGGCATTGTAAAAAAAAATGAGGGGGGGGTGTCAGTGTTTATTAGCTTCTTAGAATATGTTATTTAATTGCTCCTCTTGCTGGAAAGCAGTTCTCTCAGGAGGCTTCACTGTCTCCAGACCGTCTGTTCAGTATGTCCTAACTGGAAATATAAGCTATGAAGGAAACCAATAGGTACACACAAGAAGGGATTTTCTCATGTGTATGCTTTTCTGTTTCTCGCCTTCCTTCTGAATAGTTTAACAAAGGCCGAGTACAGACTGGCAATTTGCCCCGGGATGGGACCCGGGCTGACAGCGACTCAATATCGGATTAAATGGAATGTTCACACAGGCACATCTGCCTGGCGTCCCCCACCCGGAGCTTACCGGAGCCCTCGCGCTTCAGTGCCGGATTAAAAAAACACCTGATAAAAGCCTTCGCAAATCCAAAAGACTGCGTTCGTCGCGCGTTTCTCCGCTTCCGGGGAGTCTGAACGCGCAGGCGAAAAGCCGGGAGCAACCCGCGTTGGGCACGAGGCAGCAGCACTGTGATTGGCTGTGCTCTGCTCCACTGCCCAATGTGGTGCCGGCATTGCAGGGCAAAAAAAAAAAAATCGGCAAAATGCGCTTATGCACATGAGCGCTTGAGCGCATGAGCGCTCATGCGCACATACACCCATACACCCACAGCCGAATTAATGGGGAAACGGCGAATATAGCACACCTCCGGCGCGGCAGTCTGAACGCTCCCACGCGCCTCCATCCCGTATCTTCCGGCAGCGGCCCTCGCTGTGTGGACGGGAAAACCCGGTATAGTTTAATCCGGGGTTTTTTTGCCGCGAGTGGCTACCGGGGCAAATTGCCAGTCTGTACTCGGCCAAAGTGACAGCAAGATGAATCTCAGCTGTTTCATACAATGGTTACTTAAATTTGCTCCCTAATATATCTCAAGATTTTTTTTAAATATTTCTTTTTAAATACCCTTGGTTCCTTATTTAAAAATGTGATTGTTAATCTGGATAGGTTGCATTGTGCAACATTTTGTGCATTTGAAATACTATACAAATAGTTTTTCAGAGCAGTTATTTAGATTTACTGAAAACTTGTATTCCAGGCTACATTATTTCTTTAAATAATTTCTTTATTAGGGCATCTTTCTATCTTTCTATCACACCTTCAGGACTGTCCTCTTTTAATGCCACTTGTCCTATTTGATGGTGCTGCAGTGGTTGACAAACTTGCTTCTTCAGCTTGTGCTCCTTGTTGTTAATTGTTAGACAAACAATGGTTTTGGAAGTGACAGTACTTGCATTAGCAAGGGAATATGATTCTGTTAGCTGCAGATAACATGAAAGTTGTCCCATCAGTTTACAGGACCACCAACCATGGTGTTCCCCTCATTCTCTCCAGCAGGTCGGAGGCATTGTGGGATTTGAATGGGCTAGTTGTACATGGGTTAAGTACCAGTTTGAAATAACCTTGAAATTTTGCAGTGGAATGTTCAGAGCTCTTGAGGTGGTGAGAGGAGAGTCCCAGATTTGGTTCCACTGATCTACAGGGAGCTCTTTATTCAAGTCTGCATGCCAGTACAACTGATATTTTAACAGTCTAATGGAAACTGGCTGCATTAAGATTTTGTAAATTGTAGAGACCAGACCCTGAACCAAGTTTATTTTGCTGACCAGCAACCTTTCAAATTCTGTTAAAGATTTATGAAGAGGGGACCTTTTAGAGTTGAATGAAGATATGATTATTGAGTTGCATATATTCAAACCAAGGCAAGGATATTTTGTTCTCATGTTCCAGTTTTGATTTATCATGTAGTGCCCCCTTGCTGGTAACATCCCTAAACCAAATCAGACATGCCTTTCTCCATTGCAGAAAGGAATTACTTTTTCATCCTGGGGGAAACCAGGACTGGCCTATAAAGGTTCTTAATAAGGAGTGTGATGGAGCCCAACCTGGAATGGGTCTTAGTCCAGATCTTTACCGTAGCTTCACTGAAAGAGTTGCTGTAATTTGAGTGTGGATGCCTATCATGTGTATCCCACAAAATTTCTTGAAAGGATCTGAGGAGGAAGTAATGATTTTCAATGTGTTTCCAATCAGCTTCATATGATTATCTATACTGTTTAACTAGACTTGCTAAGAGTATTGTCTGATGATAACACAGTAAATGTGGTACTGCCAGACCACCTGCATTGATAGGTCTTTTAATGGTATTGAAGTTGATTCTTGGACATTTAAATTGCCAGATAAAGGAAGTAAACACAGATTGCCAGCTTCCTAAGAGATTGTCTGGAATGTAGATGGGCAGTGCTCAGAGATAAAATAAGAGCTTTGAAAATAAGTCTTTGACTAACATCGTTCTTTCTAAGAGTGACAGAAGTTTGGTGTCCCACTGCTTGGTGAGTTCTGTTATTGATTTAATTACAGCTGTGTGGTTTAAAGCTAGCAAATCTTCCATCTTTAAGGGGATCTTGACTCCTAGGTGTAACCAGTAATTCTTTACCAATTTATATTTAAAGTTCTGTAGAATGTACTTCCTAGAGAAAAATGTCTTGGTGATGGGATACAATTGAGTTTTAATGAATTTAACCTGTAGACCAGCCACTGTGCTTAATCTCTGTAGGATTGCGTTGACGTGATGGAGAGAGATTTCTGGGCTGGTGACACATACCACTAGATACCGTCTGCGGACACTTCTTTGTTTTAAGGCAGCAATCCCCTTTCTTTGGCATATTCCTTCATATCTTACATCACCATGCAACAACTC
This sequence comes from Gekko gecko, assembly GCA_029375565.1. Classification (NCBI taxonomy): domain Eukaryota; kingdom Metazoa; phylum Chordata; class Lepidosauria; order Squamata; family Gekkonidae; genus Gekko; species Gekko gecko. The sequence goes on along the minus strand of JAPDNY010000003.1, from coordinate 137,377,221 downwards.
TCTCTCTCTCTCTCTCTCTCTCTCTCTCTCTCTCTCTCTCTCTCTCTCTCTCTCTCTCTCTCTCTCTCTCTCTGCCTTGGAGGTGCTCAGGGCTCTCAATATGGAACACAATGCATGAGCAACTGTTATTCATTAATACGGACAGAAGATTAAAAAAACTGACAGGTTAAAGTTATACTATTAAATTGTGGCAACATATGTGCACTCACAAAATAAGCTGCTGAGCGGATTTATACTGAAAACCTCTTTTTGTATCAGAATGAAAAGTAGAAAGAGCTCAGAAATAGAGAGAGGGAAGGAAGGATGCCTCAGGGATTTGGAAAGGGAAGGGCAAGAATTTGTTTCAAGATTGTAATGAGGTGACTATGCCTCGGGGAAATTCAGCATAGAATAACACATTCTACTTGGGTTGCTTTTGAAGCAAAATATTCTTCTGTCACTGAATATGCAGGGATCTCTCTCTCCTCTCTCTTTCTTTCTCTCTCTCTCACTTTTGCCTTCATCAGCCATAGCAGCAGAATTGCAGGATTCCAGGCTTTAGTGAAGTGAACTCTATTTTACTAATAACTTTCAAGAATTTATTTAGAATTATTCAGGATTTTGAGATGCTGGCAAATTGTTAACAAAATATCTTGATTTTGTTGTTTGTCATGCACTCATGCTTTTAATTTTGAATTATTAGTGAATAGAAAATAGACCTGCCAAACCTCAGGTGGAGGTGGGGGATCCGCCACCCCAGGTCCTGTGGCCTGCCACTGCTTGGAGTGCTGATATTCTTCTTTAATGCAACCTTGTGTTTTTTTGGAAATGACAAAGGGGAGATCTAGGAATCCAGCAATTTCTAGAGCAACTCTTTGTCACTTTGTCATGTAAGTACATGAGGCTGTTTTTTTTAAAAAAAAAATCTCCCACAATGCTGTGCCCCTCACACTTCCCACAGGCACTGCATGGCAACCCTAATAGTATAAAGACGTGTCATGACTCCCAATGAGCTAGCTCTGGACTCTGACTAATAAGACTCCAGGGAGGAGCCTGAAGAAATGGAAACATTTCCTGGGGAAGAGCAGAAAACTCCAGGAGACTGCTGCAGGGTAGGTATCCCTGGCCAATTTGTTCCAGAACTGAGGAGGACCTCCTCCACCAGACCTCCTCCACCAGAAGGACCTCCTCCACCAGAACTTCCCTCTGTCCTCTCCAGTCTTGCAATGTCTAAGCACTGGCCCAGGACCCAACCTACAAGCTCCCCAGGATGTGCCTCACCCAGCAGGAGCAGCAGAGACAGCAGGTGGACCCCTACACCAAATGGCTGGAGGTCATTCCTGTCACCTCCACCTCCTCCTGGGCAGCCATCCAGGCCCTCACCTGGATTTTCTGCACGCATGGTTGTGATGAACAATGGGACTGCTTTTACGTCGGGAAAGTTTCAGGAATTCTTGGGCCACTACCTGATCTGCTACATCTGGTCCACACCATTCCACCCGGCCACCAACGAACAAGTGGAAAGGATGGTGCAGACGACCAAGGACTCCCTCAGGCAGCTCATCCAAGTTGACTGGGAGCATCAGTTGGTAACTTTCCTCTTGAGTCACTGGACAACTTTGTGCTCTGCCACTGGCCACAGCTCAGCAGAAATCCTTATGGGCCGGCGCCTCACAACCTGGTTAGACCGGCTGCACCCGGATCGAGCACCAGAGAACCGCCTGTTTTCGGAGGTCGAAGAAGTACCCAGAGGATTCTTCCCAGGCGACCCTGTCTATGTTCGGAACTCCTGTGTGGGTTCCCACAAGGGTCATCAGGGTCACTGGTCTAGTGTTATATGAGGTCTCCATGGACAACGGACATATCATGTGCAAGAACATTGGCCAACTTCGCCACCATCTCCTGCAAGAGGTAACCAAGCCAGCACCAGCCACTGCAGAAGCCAGCCACCCAGAACTGCTACCACTGCCACCAGAGCACAGCTTGGAGTGGGATGCGTCACGTGTCAGGGACCATCCTGACCATGCAGAGTTGCCCATACCCATATAGACTGTTCCAGAGCCCCCAGACTCTGTTCCTGATTCGCCAACTTTCCCCAGTGCCACTACAGCGACCCCAGACACGGATCCTGTGATTTCACACATTCTATGCTGTCAAGTCACAGCTAACCTCTCCTGACAAACACACTTCAGCTTTGCCCTCAGTGGCTGTTGCTAGCCAACCAAGCTTGGTTTTGTCAGTAAAAAGACAAAGGAATGAAGCCCTTTCCAGGCCTTTGTGGGGAACTCACTGGAGCCAGTCCTGACTAGGGTTGCCAGCTCCAGGTTGGGAAATTCCTGGAGATTTTGTGCTGAAGTCAATGGAAGCCAGGGTTTGGGAAGGACAGAGGCCTCAGCTGAATAGAATGCCATAGAGTCCACCCTCTAAAGCAGTTATTTTCTCCAGGGGGAGAGAGAGATCTGTTGTCTGGAGTTCAGTTGTGGTACCAGGTGATACCACAGCCAATGTGGCGTAGCAGTTAGCACTTCAGTTAGAACCTGTCAGACCCAGGTTCTTGCTATGGACGCTGAGTGAGTGATTTTGGACCAGTTGCAGACTTTTAACCTAACCTACATTACAGGGTTGTTGTGCAGATCAAAAGGGGGAGAGGATAATGATGTAAGCTGCTTTGGTCCCCACTTCAGAGAAAGACTGTACTTTTCCTTCTGGGGAACCATTGTTGCCAGTCTCCAGGTGAGGACTGGAGATCACTCAAAATTACAACTGCTCTCGAGCTTGATCAATTTATTACCGCAAGAGCCAGTAAAACAGTACAATTCTGATATAAGAAGGTTAAAATAATATTAAGATAGGAATAGTATAAAAACATTAACAAGAGAAAATTAGTAAATTATAATAACGTTAATAAGAGAATCATACAATTTTTTCAGCTAAAATAAGTTTACATTTCCTAATAGCTAAGCAATTTTGCCACAGTGTAAGTCACTGAGCTCTGAATGTCTTCTAAGAGGAATTTATGAAGGACTTCTGGCCTAAAGTCAAGATAAGACTGCAGAGGGCTAAATCTAGACAAAAGGGGTAGTATAAGATGGTCTCATTCCTCCTGATAGAATCTGCAGAACAGGAGGACATGAGTAACTGATTCCACCGTATTAGCCATGCATGGGCATATACGTTCACGCATTGGAACTTGAGTGAATTTACCTTGCAGTACAGCAGAATGGGTGCCTCAAAACGAGCTCTGGAAAAGGCCCATCTATAGTGCTTATAGGTAATGTTAAATAAATAAGGGCAGCAGTAAAATTAGGCCAAGATTTTATATTTCTGAACTTTTTGGGTGGTGAAGCTTCTTCATTTTGTAATTCAGTATCATGAAGCCTCTGTGCGACAGCTGTTCTTGCCTTGTATAGGCTTCCATAGAAGAGATATTCTGGGAATAGGCCAATCTGATTTAATTTATTGAGAATTTGTGGGGTTGGGAAATTCCTCAAGATTTGAGGGTGGAGCCTGGAGATATATTTCTATACAGAGTTTAATTTCTGCTGTTATTGTTTTTCCTTCTTAAAAAACTTAGTTGTTAACAAAATGATCACTTTTATTTCCTGCATTTTCCCTTCCAAGCCTGTACACTCAAGAGTATTAAAACTCTCTTCTTACAGGCCACTTTTGTAAAGTAATGAAGTAATTTACTAATAATGTAGCAAAATCTTAATTTGATTATAAACAATAAAATCACAACACAAGTTGTTGCATGTGAATATGACATGTTTTAATCCTAAAACAGTAATATAAAATGTAGGTAACTAGGAATAAGGCCCGTTATGGAAATATATACAACAAACTCTAGAAAGAGGCTCTGGGAGAGTGCCCCGGCCTTGGGCACTCAGTATCAATTTGTCATGGCAACCTCAGCAGGGTATAATGACACAGAGTTCACAATTTTCTCCAGAGGAACTGATCTCTGCTACCTAAAGAGCAGTTGTAATTTTGAGTGATCTCCAGCCCTCACCTGGAGATTGGTAACAATTGTTACACAGGAGGAAATGGTTGGTTTGGAGGGTGGAGTCCATGGCATTGTAGCTGTCTGAGGTCCCACCCCTCCTCAAACCCCACCCTCTCCAGGCTCCATCCCTCAAATCTCCAGGAATTTCCCACCTGGAGTTAGCAACCCTGTCTTCTTTCCAGCCAGTCATCAACCTACCTTTATTTCCCCCTCACCTGCAGCCTCTACCATACTTGGAAGCCCTGCCTGCCACGTCACATTGGCTGTCATGGGGGGGGCACATCTCAGCAGGGTATAAGGACACAGAGTCCACTATTTTCTCCAGGGGAACTGATTTCTGCCATCTGGAGAACAGTTGTAATTATGAGTGATCTCCAGCCCTCACCTGGAGATTGGCAACAATAGTTCCCCAGAAAGAAAAGTATAGTCTTTCTCTGGAGTGGGGACCAAAGCAGCTTACATCATTATCCTCTCCCCCTTTTGATCTGCACAACAATCCTGTGAGGTAGGTTAGGCTGAAAGTCTGTGACTGGTCCAAAATCACCCATTCAACAAGAACCTGGGTCTAGCAGATCCTGCTCTGAAGTGCTGACTGCTGTGCTGAGGGTAGCCAACCTCCAGGTGGAGCCTGAAGATTGCAGATATCACAACTGAACTCCAGACAACAGATCTCTTCCTTTCCCTGGAGAAAATCACTGCTTTAAAGGGTGGCCTTTATGGCATTCTATTCAGCTGAGGGAAAACTTAGTCCCACAGAGGAGCTAAGAGGGAGAAGTGTCTTTGTCGGGAGGCACGGCAGCCATTTGCCAGGGATTCTGATAGGGAACAATGGCTGAAGGGGGAGTGGGCACCTGGCCAATGGCACGTGAGTACTCTTGAGTGGCAGTTGATGGGCCAATGGCTGATGGAGCGCATTGCACAGCCAATGGGAGAGCTGGAAACTCTCTGTGGGCGGGACTCAGGCAACACAGCCAGTGGATAGGGACAGCTTCTGACTGACATATCATGGAGCCAACTGATTTAGGAGTATATGGAATGTTCAGAAAGTGTCACCCTACTACTCAATTATATATAAGGAGAGATACCTGTTCATTCTCATAAGTGAATATGAATGGTTATCCACCATTATAAATATCTATAGCGCTTTACATGGTATTTTTCCATGTGTGCTTCTTTCCATAAGGGCTCTTTTCTGTGTGGGCTTTTATGTATATGGGCTTTTTTCCGTGTGGGCTTTTTCCGTGTGGGCTTTTTTCCATGTTGGCTTATTTCCATGAGTGCATTTTTCCATGTGGGCTTTTTTTCTGTGAGCATTTATGACCATGGGTTTTTTCTGTGAGCTTTTTCCCTGCAGGCTTTTTTCTTGTGGGATTTTTTCATAGAACCAGCTATATCAAGGGCAACTGAAGTAGTTGTTGAATTGGCAATAGCCCTTAATGTGGCCAGTAACATATCAGCTTGAGCATGTACTGGACATTGCTGGTAATTCACTAGCCATGTACAACACTGTACTGCCCAATTTACCTGCATATATAAAAATACATAGGTTACTCTTCTGCCCTGATTGTTAAGCATTAGGGTAAGGGGTGCATGCTACTTTCAACAATGCATGAGCTGTCACCTAAATATCTCAAATAAACTTCAAGTTTAGCATTGTGAACTTTATTTTACCATTCTGTGGCAAAAGCTGTAGTTTCTCTTTTTCATTTACTGGGAATATCCATTTCCTTACAGTTGTTGCTAATATTGACTTTAAGGTGATTTTCTGTAATTAGCTTAGCTTATTATAGGATGTTTTAACCTCATTCAAAAATAAAAAAAGGGTTTTTATGACCCAGAATTTATAGGTGCTTGGAAATTACATATTACATGTTTAATTATCAGAAATTCAAATTAGCTTTCTTTTGATTAAGAGATTATCCCATTATCATGAATTTCGGAATAATCCTAAACATCTGATTTTATTATCTCTCTTCTGTTGTTTTTTGCACAGATCATTGGAAACATGCATATTTCGTGAGATTTTGCTGTTGTAATTTATTACATTTAAAAGGCCAGATTTGTGACAGTTTTCATGTTATATAATTGTTGCAATTTTTTTGAAGCAGAGTTCAGAGGGCAGCAATAATGCATGCAATCAGCAGATTGAAAATTAATACACTGAAAGAGGAAGAGCCATAAAAGTTGTCAAGAGAACAAGGGTTTGATTTATGATTGGTTGAAACCTAAGGATAAAAAGATTCAATAGTTTCAATTTATTTGAAAGCCATAAGCATCCAGACGAGTCCTTTCCTAATCAAGCCAGATATGTAACCTGTGTCTCCTAGATCCTAAATCTTACACCATACCCACTATGCCACACTTATCTACATTCTCTCTCCCTCTCTCTCTCTGTCTCTATATGCACACACAGGTACACATTCTCTCTCTCTCTAAGAATGGAGGATGACTAAGGATGTCTCTATTACCAATGAAATTAACTAAGCCAGAAAGAATTATCAATTTATTTTAAAGCAACAAATGGAAACAGTACATGTATGCTATGCATTTTAACGTACTTCACTCAAGATGTTTAGTTCTAGAATTTGAATTTTAAGGTTTTTATTGCAATTAATTTTAAAGCTTATCTTGTCTAACCTAATTTAGCTGAGAATAATTTTGTGAACGTAACATGACTAAATTTATCTGTTTGTATATGGTGTTAAATTGCTTCCTACACAAACTTTTAATGTATTTGTATGAAAGTTGGTTCTAATAGTGTTGTTAAGAAGGCTGAAGATGCTGAGGGGACCTGAAGAAACTTTTATGCTCTTTTAGTTTGGTTTCTGTGCCTATGTGTAGTTTAGCCTCTGTGTCTTATAAGTTGTTTGAATTCTTTATGAATGATTTGCTGTTTATGTAGAATCAAAATGAAATTCTGGCTGTATTTCATCTTCATGGAAGTCAGGGAAATATACAAGATCTATATGGAAATGTCCTACTCCATGGTGTGTAATAGAAGCTTTCACTACTTTTATACCAGGTTTCCCCCAGGTAATGAAAATACTGGTGATCCATGACAATTGTATTAAAGTCTGAGCTTTCCTTTTAAAAAAAGCTTTACTTTAGAAACTGAGAATGGGCTGGAATATTGTGGTGACACTAGTTTTTTTTTTTAATTCTGTCACTTACAGAACTTTTACTCTGTCACCATGGGTGCTTAGGTACATATTCTAGTGGCAGCATTCGCTTATAAATTAAATTATTTGTGTAGATGAAAATGTACTTTCCATTATCAAAGCCTTTGATGTTACTGTGTATAATACAGAAGCTTGAAGATCTTTGCTTTTACTTCTGCTTGCTATCTTTTTATTGTATAGTGCCATGTTACTTTGTTGATTCCCCTAGAATAGTTTGGCTTGTGCTAAACATTTACTTTTCTTTATTTAAAATAGTTTGTATCCTTCCTTTTTAAGTAAGAAGATCTAAACACTAAAAAGACTTCAAGCCATTAAAAAGTCCAAAGCATAATATTATGCCAGTATAGCAAATGTACAATAGCATAGTGTAATATGCATCTAGTTTAACAGTTGTCCAAATGTCATAGGCTGGATCCTGTGAACTACGCATACAAGCAGATCTTCCTCCATCTTCTACTTCCCATAGTAGCCCACATTGATCATTGAATTTTAGGGGATCAGAAGACCCGCATAGACAAAAAGTTGACTGGAGACAATGAGTTGCAATGAGAAGATGAAATCAGGGGACATTTACACCCCTTCCATCATCGAGGCTTCTGTTGGTTTAAGAAATTGCACTCTGGAAGATGGATGGAAAGTGCCTAATTCCCGGTGCTTCCTGCAGCCTCTCATCTCTTTTAGTTTTTTGCCCATAGAGTTACCCATGCCTGACACACGATTGATGGAAGTTACTGATCTCCACTTCCATGATCATTTAAGATCATACTCAAAGGTTTATTTGATGCCCAAAGGCAAGCAGTGATGGAGCTCAGCCAAGCGAATCTTCCTAAGGGAATTCCTTAGGCCCGATCTGCATCTAGCATTTGCTCCGCTGTTTTACCAACCCCACACTGGAACAGAAATCCCCATCTACATTGCGTGCCACTTTCACTTTGATTGAGTGTCACATTTTATGGCAGTGTCCAGACTGCATGCTGCTTTCACTTCGTTTGATCTCTGGTTTTATGGTGGCTGTCTGCATAGATTTATGGCCGTTTTATGGCCATTCGGGGGTGACTCTGCAGTCAGTATGGTGTTGGCCTGGGGTAGTTGAATGTGGTTTTGAACTGCATCTTTTCCTGTTCCGGTGTGGGTTTGGTAAAAATGCTAAATGCAGATTGGCCCTTAGTTTCATTGTCAGTGTAGAAATCATAGTCTTTTGTAGCCATAGATGGTAGGTGGAAAACAGAGCAAAATCTTTCATGATGAACTGAATGCACAGATAGACCATGGGGAGACTGAGTTCTTGAGATACATTCAGTCCAAGTTCTTTTACAAAGGGTACAAAGGGGAAAAAAACAGTACCAAAAAGTAACTCCAAAAATCAACTGGAATCAGTGAAATTGGAAAAAAAAAGTATGAACTCAGACCAGATCTCTGCAGTTAGTAGCCAATCCATCAATGATCTTGGGTGCTGTTATTGTTATCATTATGGATGATTCAGTGAAACTGTTTCCTTTGCTTTGTTTCCCAACATCCAGTTGCAACTAACTTAGGGCAACCAAAGCAAGAGACTTTCAAAGATGGTTTGCCATTGCCTGCCTCTGCATAGTGACCCTGGTATTTCTTGGTGGTCTCCCATCCAAATACTAACCAGGGCAGACCCTGCTTAGCTTTTGAGATCTGAAAAGATCAGGCTAGCCTGGGCTATCAAGGTCAGGGCTTTCTTTGCTAGCTCTGTTGAAATCAGTATAAACTTATTTTGCTTGACTGCATTGGGATGGATGACAGGTGGAAGGAAAGCTGATGTTCATTGATTCCTATGGAATAAATAAAACTGATTGTATCAGCCAGGCATTTCATTGCCTGTTATGTGGGGAACTGGAAACCTGCTGAAAAATTAACAAAGAGATTAATGAATGATTGGATGGGATGTGTTCTGGAGTATATCCAATCCTCACAGCCTGCCTATGTACTGAACTCCAATCACTGATGATTTCCCCTGTTTATCTACATGATGTTCATGAATAATTATGCAGTGATGGACTATATGGTCATCTTCTAGCCTTTGACTGCAGAACAGATAGATGTCACAGAAAAGAGTTGGTTGATCCATAATGGAAATGTACATACATGGGATTGTTGTTTGCTTTTAGCCAGTTATAAAAAAACCACAATTATATTTCAGATACTGGGAAATAAAATACAACTGAGATAATGTCTAACTAGAGCAAGCTTTAACTGTGTTATTGAAGAGAAAATAATTAAATTGTGGGTTCAATTTCTAACCCAAAGCAAGGCAATTAAATTAATTTTTTCTTACAAAATGTCAAAAAAGAATAAGGGTGGGAAAAGAGGTTTTATGATCATCTGTTGGCTTGCAATATGTCCCCCCCCCTTGAGTTTTATAGTTCTTCTTGTTATTGCTCAGTTCAGGTTATGCCTAAAGAATGTAGCATTGTCATATGGAAAGCAAAAATGCCTCTTCTGGTAACTATTGCTATAAATCATGCTTGATTACCAATTTGGCTAGAGATAGAAATCTAGCTTCTTTTTCTTTTAAGCTTGGTCCAATTAATTTTAGATAAAAGAAATCTTTTAAACCATTCAATGTCTGGGATTCTTGCTGATGTATCCAGTATTCTGGTGTATCATATAACAAATGTGGTCGATGTGGGAAAACATTACAAGTACAGCTACAGAGGAGTACATTTGCCATGAGAAGGCAACATGAGTGACTCTGTGTTCCTGTTTGCCCTCAAGTCTCCTAGGGGAACTAAAATGAAGGCTAACAGAGACAGAAGTGTCTAGAAGGAATGCTCATCTTACATGAATTAGTCATCAAGTGAATTCGTTCAGCTTCAAAATTGAGCACCATTAATCTTATATGAAGAGTGTCTGTGAGAGAGCCAGTGTTGTGTTGGAGTGTCCGAGTAGGATCTAGACAATCTAGGTTCAAACCTCTAAGCCATGGCGGATGACTTTGGGCCAGTCTCACATTCTCAGACTAAACTACCTCACAGGCTAAAATGAGGATAAAATGGAGGAGAGAAGAATGATCACCATTGGAAAGAAAGGTATTATATAAATTAAGTAAATAAATATACCATATCTCCATGTCTTTTTGTGATGGTATTCATTGGTTCTGAGAAGAATTGGCCACAACTTTATTGATTGCAGGTTCCTCAGGTCTTGGTGCAGCATAGGCTAGGAAGACAGTGGCAATTGACAACCCAGCTGCTGTCAGCACCTTCCCCAACCCACTTGTTTAGGAAACTAAGAGAAGAGGGATAGTATTAGGACTATAAGTTGTAGAAACTGCTGTTCCTCCCCATCACCATCATCCTGGGGGCACTTCCAATGTGTCAGCCCTGAGGTTGGCTGTCATGCACCCTGCCACCCCAGAGACCTTTAAGAGGACCCCCCTTTTTGGTCATGTATGAAGTCCGTGCTGCACAACCTGCACTATGTTTCTGAGCCAATGCCTACATTCCACAGGAGGCAGGCAGCTTAAGTTGCCTAGCTCTGTACAGGTTTTGTTCCTCTCCGATCCCCAGTCTGGGAGATAAGAGAGGCACAATTCCTCATACTCTGCCAGCACATGCAGGATCTTACTCCTCTCCCATGCCAGTCCAGGAATGAGAGATACCAAAATCCCACATGCTTCAGGAACAATTAAATTCAGTAGTCTGCCACCAGGACCTCCTTTAGGATGTTCCCAACTCACACAGAAGAAGAGGTCCCACCTCATGCCTGGTTTCTGGGAATTAACAACTTATCAGCTTTGGGCCAGAGCTGCAAACACTACATCAGCTCAGTCAGCCCCAGGCAAAGGAATTTAGGCTTAGACCCCAGGTGCAATACAGGACTCAAACTCAGATAATATTAATCTACATATTATCTTTATTTAGCAAAGCATGCATACAGTCAGACTTGCAAAGATTGGAAAACAAAGAATACCTATAGCTTGTCCAGCTCTAACTATACAGAGAAGTATCCATAGATACCAGTTATTCAGAGTCCATTGTCCAGGTAGTACAAAGTCTATTTGCAGGGAATCTTAAGGATGTGCCACATGCTTGCAGTGGGCAGTTAAGGCCAGCTTACTGCCCACTAGTAAAATTCAATGTTGCAGGTTTGTAATCCAAAAGGGAACTAACTCTCAGAAAGGGCCCTCCTTCCAAGAGAACTATGTCCCTTTTCCCATAGGGTGACCACAATCCCCTCCTTCTCTTGTCATAACTGAGTATGGCCATTTACCCAATCACGACAGGATGGAAAGGCGTGTCTAACTATGTAGGTGCAGCCATTGCTGACACCACTAAAAGCACGTCTGCTTGAGGTTTGATGTGTAAAGGCCTTTGGACATCTGTGTCCTCAGCTTGTGAAAACATCTCAATGTCTGATCTCCCCCTCAAAGGTGCCAAAGTGTCTTTTGAAATGGACATCCAGGCTTGGCATCTGACATGCCATTTGTGCAGGTGACAAAAGTCACAGGTATATGTTAACAGCCAGACCATTTGGGCCTAGCAGGAATGAGCCAGGAAAGTCTTTTCCTATACAAGCTCCACTGCTTGTAATACACACACCAATCCAGCTCCAAGATCCCCAAGCCATACCTTTGTCCTCTGTGTTAGTGGTGGTGATGGGTCCAAATGAGACCCACTCTTTATAGAGAGAGACTGGCTGAATGTTCATTGCCTCTTCAGCCTGCTGCGAACCAGAGAGAAGCCTGCAGATCTGCATGCCCCACTGATCTGGTGATGGGCTGAACTCTTGGGGAAGCTGCTTGGGAGGAGAATAACCGACAGCCAGTAAAGGGCCCAATTTGGCAAAATAATATTTGTCCTGCACCCCAAGGCAAAAATGATGCCCCAGCTCAATGCTGGAGCTGTACTTCTTAATCTGGTAACGGTAAAACAAATAAATTAGCTTCTATCTGCATAGAATTTTTCAGAGAGATACAGAGTCCTTCTGAATGTTATCATAAAAGGTTGCTGAGGACACAGAGATTCTGGATCAATTGTATGGGTAGCCAGCTACGATTCATCATTTGAAGATTCTATCTGTGTGGATTTGAAAGAGTAAGCTAGTCAATATTGTACGATGTAGATAGAAGGACACAGACATGGTACAAGTATTTGAGATAAAAATAGTACAGAAGAGTGAAGGTTGTTAAGATAAATGCTGATGGAGGCAAGTACTTTACCATAATTGTTCTGAGCATGCAGCATTAGGGACAAATAATTCTTTTTGAATACAATGAGCCATTGTTCCTTCTGATCCATTAGTAAAATTTGTTCTGAGGAGTAGAGATAGTAAATTACCAGGTAAATGGAAACGGATATAATTATTGCAATATGTGTTACTGGTCTCGTTTAAGTAGAAAGGTGAATTAAATATGTTTTAAAATAAGATCAGGATTAGAATCTCTTGGAATCAAGTAAAAATATTTTGAAGGCCTGTTATCAACTTTTTTTATTTGCTTCAGTTTCTGACCTGCCAGTCCTTATAACTTGGTGCAACAATAAATAATTTAAAACATAGCAGAACCCCAACTCTCACCCCCGAGGATACAGACTCAGATATCATAAAACTGATTAAAGATGTTGTTGGCATGGTTAATTAAAAAGACAAAAAGATAACTTAATAACTTCTCAGGAGTGGTATTCAGTAGTACACTAGTGGAAGTGAGATTCTCTGTTGTTGGCCATCAAGAATACTTCTTGCTGTTTGAATTTGCCACAGCATATGATTATTCCAAATTCTTCAAGCTTTGAATTAGTTCTACATTTCTTTTATCACAAAATACATATATAACAAGCAAAAACTTTCCCCCCACAGCACTTTTGTCCCTAAATTTCCATAGAGTTTTCTACTTTGCCTCCCCATGCTCTTGAGCATCTATAGAAAATTTGTAGTGTTTCAGAGATCCTTACTATCCTGAACAACTTCTGTGCATGTAGACTACTTCAGTCAGTCAGTTTATTACGATCCAAGATCAGCAATTGACTCTTTAGATACATACATAAAATACATTGTTTCAACAAAATTTGTAAAAACAATACCATTTTCTTCAGTCTAACTGAACATGCCAAGGCACAGAATCTGGCTACTTTAAAAGTAATTTCATTGCATTGATTGCCAAGAAGAAGAGAAATATAAAATTGGTTAGATCTACCTGGATAATTGGACATAATTGGATACACACACAAACACACACACACACACACTAGGAATAAGGCCCATTGTGGAAATAAATACAATGAGCTCTAGAAAGAGGCTCTGGAAGAGTGCCCCGGCCTTGGGCACTCAGTGTCAGTGTGCTGTGTATAATGACACAGAGTCCACCATTTTCTCCAAAGGAACTGATCTCTGCTACCTGAAGAGCAGTTGTAATTTTGAGTGATCTCCAACCCTGAGATTGGCAGCAAATGTTACCCAGGAAGAAATGGCTGGTTTGGAGGATGGAGTCTATGGCATTGTACCTGTCTGAGGTCCCACCCCTCCTCAAACTTCACCCTCTCCAGGCTCCACCACTCGGATCTCCAGGAATTTCCCAACTTGGAGTTGGCAACCCTATTTCCTTCCCAGCCAAGCATCAACCTGCCATTATCTGCCCCTCTGATTTCAGCTTTGCATCTCCTCCCCCCTCCCTCCTGGAGATCAGTTGTAATTCTGAGTGATTTCCACCTCTCTCCTGAGATTGGCAACAGTGGTTCCTCAGGAAGGAATGGCTGGTTGGGAGGGTGGAGTCTATGGCATTGTAGCTGTTTGAGGTCCCACCCCTCCTCAAACCTCACCCTCTCCAGGTTCCATCCCTCAAATCTCAAGGAATTTCCCACCTGGAGTTGGCAACCCTATCTCCTTCCCAGCCAATCATCAACCTAACTTTATTTCCCCATCTGTCTTCAGCTTTCCATTCCTCCCCACGCATGTGCAACCTCTTCCATCCTCTGAAGCCCTGACTGCCACAGAGTCCATTTTCCATGCTCTGAAGTCCTGACTGCCACAGAGTCCACCATTTTCTCCAGGGAAACTGATGTCTGCCATCTGGAGAACAGTTGTAATTCTGAGTGATCTCCAGCCCTCACCTGGAGATTGGTAACAATGGTTTCCCAGGAGGAGGACCAAAGCAGCTTACATTATTCTCCTCTCCCCCTTTTGACTTGCACAACAACCCTGTGAGGTAGGTTAGGCTGAAACTCTGTGACTGGTCCAAAATCATGCACTCAGCTTCTACAGCAAAAACCTGGATCTAGCAGACCCTGCTCTGAAGCACTGACAGCGAGGCCTAGGGCATCCAACCTCCAGGTGGAGCCTGAAGATCACCAGGTATCACAACTGAACTCCAGACAACAGATCTCTCCTCCACCCCCAGAGAAAATAAGTCCTTCGGAAGGTGGGCTGTATGGCATTCTGTTCATCTGAGGCCTCTCCCTTCCCCAAACCCTGGCTTCCATACACTACTCTACCAGAAAATCTCCAGGAATCTCCCTACCTGGAGTTGGCAACCCTAGTCAGGACTGGCCCCAATGAGTTCCTCACAAAGTCCTGCAAAGGGTTTCCTTCCTTTGCCTGAACCAAGCTTGGTTGCCTACTATGGTGAAACAGGCTCCAGTTTACAACTCAGCTGTTTGCTTCCCACCCTCGTCCTGTGGGCATATCTCACTCCTTAAGTTCACTGCCACCACTCACGGAATCATCACTGCCTTTTTAGAGGGACAGCAAGACCCCTCTGGCTGAATCTCCCTATTTGGAGATGGAATCCCCAGTCTTGGGGGAATCCCTGGGTCTGGCCTTTCCTTGCTACCCTAGGCTACCCCCTCCCTTTGGTATTGTGCAGAGCAGGGGACACTATGTGGTCAGAGAACAACATTTATTTAACTATTTACACAGTTATGGAACACACACACATACACTATAGGAGTAAGTACACACTATAAACCAACAGGGCATAAATCAACAGGGGTTAAGCACAATCCTCTTTCCCTACACACAGTATTCTCTACCTCTGGAGATTGTGGGCTCAGGATAGGATCTCTCCTTGGACTGGCCGCTGGCTGTACTTCAGCCTCTCTGACTTGCCCAAGAGAGCAGGGAAACTTCCATTCATTCCCCAGTCCAGCTGACTGTGGAGTGGCTGAATCTCTGCTGCCTCCCAGGGTTGAAGACTGCCTTTGGACAGTCCCTGTTTTCCCACACTTTTTGGCCTTGGGGCAGCTGGGAACTGTAGGCCAGCAGATGAGGAAGCCCCATTCAACTCAGTGAGTGATATCCCTGCAAGCCCCTCCCTGGCACTACAGTTCAATTAAACTTTATGGGGGAACATTTTAAACAAAGAACTGCAGCCATCTTACAAACACAGGTAACTGCCATTTCGTGACACCTACCAACAGCCACTGAGGGGACAGTTAGTCCCACACCAGAGGCAAGCAGGAAAAGTGTCTTCGTCAAGAGAGAAAGCCATTTGCCAGTAATTCTGACAGGGCACAGTGGCTGAAGGGGGAGTGGGTGGGGAAGAGGAGCAGACCCAAGACCTGGCCAATGGCATACGAGTACTCTTGAGTAGTGGCTGACAGATATATATATATATATATATATATATATGTTCCAAATATTCTGGTAAATCCAACAATAAAACAAGACATACTCAATTGTCTGTACCATATTCAGCTGGCATGGGCAGAGGTGTTTCGCATACGAGAGATGTGTGTACCTCCCTTCTCAAAGGGCAGATGGAAGAACGTTAAGTCAAGACTGCTTGAAGGAGGTGTATAGTTGTTTCCATTCATTTTTACTGCAGTATTACAACATTGCTCATTGTTCTACCAGATCAATTCCATTTTGCCTCAGAGCACAAGAACATGTGCAATTTTGAGAAGAGTAGAGCAAAGTTGGATCTTGAAGCACATGTTCATTCAAGTGCCAGCTACAGTGGTGGTAGTTAACAGTTGACTAGTTGTGCTTACTATCAAATGACAAAGTGCATTGGAATGGACATACCTTTGAAAGTAAGGCAGTGCTGACAGACATCGCATTGAGTGGCTGCATGTCGTCTTCTGTTCTCCTACTCTTGCTCAAGTGTTTTTCTAGATGCTGCTTTATTTTATTTTGTTCAGCCTATGGAACATATATAATTAGGATACAATTGGACATAAGGCAGGTTCACTATAATCAAAACTGGTGGATTACTGGGGCATTCCTAGTTGAGATGGAATGTTTGATGAGTGGGATGCTGCCGCAGAGCAGAACCTGCTCTTTTGAAATATTTCATTTTTATTTCATTATTGTTGGTATTCTCTTTTCTCCAAACATGGTTGTTTTGCGAATTCTAAGTGTGCATTTTTTTAAAAAAATCTTTTTTTACCGTCAGACAATTTATGAATACGTTATCAACAATCCCTATAAAAGCAAAAGTACAAACATTTAAAAATATTTATAAGGCTACGAATGTTGCCAATTAATGCATTTATCAAACTGCTGCAGATATTCACTTAGGGTTAAGAAAATATGCTTTCCGTTGGAAAAGCTAAGTGTATATTTATTACTTGATATTTAAACATGGCACCATTCCAGCAAATGTTAATTACTTGATTGTGTTTATCTCCATTGCATGCTTAGACTGTTTTTAAAAAAGAAACTCATGCATAAACACTGAGTAACTAGGGATTTGACTGAAGAGGCTGCATATATAAAATTCAGCATTCTGTTGTCTCTCTAGCCTAACCTAAAGTTCTTCTGCCTTCTTCCCTAACCAGTCTGGTCCCTAAAAGTACACAAACCGTGCCCCCCCCCCCCATGCACACACTGTATTGTCAAGACTGTTTTGAGTTCTCCATCCTCTCTTTCCCCTTGGTTCCTCTGTCCCTGCACTTTCCTCCTCAGTCCACTGGATTCCTTTCTTCCACACTACTGTTGAGCTCCTGCATGTTAATTGCCTTGCTTCTTAGCCATTCTTTAAAGCCTTCTTAACTTTACAGGCCCTCTACTGTTGTCCTTCCTGACAGCGGCGTATTGTTTTAGCAACCTTTTATAAAGGTTTGTGTAGCAGTCAAATGGGTTTTTCATTTTGCTCAAAAATGTACATTGTTGATTCACATGTAACTTACTTACTAAGGCTCTACTTATATAGCAGCCTCAGACTGCCTGTAGTGGCCATCAGTTCTGAAACTATTACAGGTGCCTGCATAAGAGAATCATTAATGCAAATAACAAGACATGATCGTGTACAAGGGTGAGAAATAGTAGTGTGCTATAATGTTGGCTACCAAATGAGAAGGGAGCACTTACTGGAGAAGACCCTGATGCTGGGAAAGATTGAAGGTCAAAGAAGAAGGGGATGGCAAAGGATGAGTTGGTTAGACAGTGTTATCGATGCAACAAACATGAAATTAAGCAAACTTTGGAGCACGACGGAAGACAGGAGGGCCTGGTATGATGTGGTCCATGGGGTTGCGAAGAGTTGTGCTTGACTGTGCGACTGAACAACAACAACATAATGTTGTAACATATCCAAGCAGAGTCATTTCAACATGCTAAAACACGTTGTAGCAGAGAAGAGCATCTGTTCAAGAACAGCTGGTTGGGTCCAAACAACTGAGTGAAGCAAAGGATTCTTGCCACTTTTTCTGCATCCTCTCACTGCCCCACCCCCCAGCTACTGCTTAGAGCGGGATCGTCAGGCAAATATGAGATATGGCATGGGGGAGGGAAAAGCAGTAATAATCATCTCTACTTGAGTTTTTCTTGAGTTCCTACTTTGTTCATTGAAATTTCTGCTGTACTGCATTCCTCCCTCATATAATCCTGTACCAATGCTGAGAGTCCTTTAACCCTCAGAGTTGGCTTTCAGGGGTGCTGAGTAAAAAGGGGTAGTTGCCAAAAGTCTCTTCCACAAACTCCACACCACTATTACTTGTCTAGATTCAACATAGTCTTGAAAAATATTTCGGGGGGGGGGGGTCCACTATGGGAATACTCTGGTTTTTTTATTGCCAACCAATTGCCCTCGGACTGTGCCTGGTAGTTCCAGACGCTGCTCATCATGTTTATGTCACTGTCTAAACCTCCAATCTAAGTATAATACAATAAATACAGCTTCTACCCCAGTAAATTGGGCTTCTTGCAATATTCACTCAAAAGTGGTGTATATGTGATATGATGGTCAGGCATGCCCTAGGGCAGAATATGCTGATATAACCATTTATATTTCTTTTTCCTTCTCTGTATCATTGTCATCCATTTCAATTTTCATTGTTCTTACCAATTATTATTTTATTTTTTAAAAACAATTTATATACCGTTCATACACTGTTGTGCATTTATGTAACAATTACATGAAATACAATAATAATGCTGGCACAAAAGAAATACTGAGAATTGTTAATTTTAAGGAGAAGATGTAGTGTTAATTTTGTTAATTGTTAATTTTAAGGGGGAGATATGGTGTGAGAAAAATACTCAGAGGCTTGGTTATCACAAGGAAGAGTCAAAATGTGGGTACTTAAATCAAACCTAGATCCCTTTCACACTTTGATGTCATTGTTAGTATTCCAGTTGTGACTGAGGTATGAGCTAGTGCATGTGTCACATTACAGTGATTTCTATTGTCAGTTTTGAGAGACATGGGTGCATTCTGAAATTATGGCTGCATTCTGAAATCGGATGTATATTCATTATTAAAATGGTTGGCCACTGGTACTGCATCTCACTGAGAAAGAATGTTATGTTGAACTACTGTTATGATGTTATGTGACATGACAAATTGCCTGGCTTTATTCAGAACATCCTTTTGTGTTTTTATTTAACGAGGGTGTGTTTGATGCACCTCACAAAGTAAAAATAATTCAATAAATCATAACAACAATAGCATAAGAGTAATTAGCAATGAAATAGTTATTAGAAGCATTACCAATCAAACTTGTTAATTAGATAGTTGATTGAAATATTAGCTATTCGTGTCTTCAAGTGTCCTCAACCACTACCATCCACTCTGTGATGTAGTGTTGTAGTGTTGCTGTTATTGTTCTTGGCCAGGCTAGCAGTGCTGGTGCTGCTTGGCTGTCCAAGCAACTAATGAACAGGTGATAGTCTTTTCTCCATCCTTCTCCCACTTCTTACCCATGTTTTGGCAGTATCATGTGTCACTCCATCATGAGCTTTGGGAAATGTAGTTCTCAGAATATTTGAAATTTTGACAACATCCTAGGGTTCACTGAGGCACTTGGGGAGAGGAGAGAGTATGATGAGAGGACTGAAGCAGATAAGCTTTTTGCCCACCTATTTGCCTGTTGGATCACTTGGCAATCAGCTGCCATCAGTACCAGCCCATCTCAACACAAGCCACAGTAGCAATAATAAGTGGCATTATGGGGAGAAGAGAGAAGGTTCATCATCATGGTATCTGTACAGTCCCACATGGGTACTATGCACACAAAAGTCTGCCAAAGAGAGGGGTTTTTTGAATCTCAAAATGCTTAGAGGCACTCCATCTTCCTCCCCCACACTGTTTTCCATCTTTTTCAGTGTGATATAGAAGGGGCAGTCTCCTCAGTTCTCTCTCTGAAGCTCTGTTTCAACGGCATGGGACTGCCAACAAATCTACCTCAACTTAAGTACCTTCATAGAACTGAGTGCCTGGAAAATGGCACCAAAAACACTCTCTAAGAAATGTGGACCTGTGGGTCAACAATCCCCCACGCAGATGATCACAGCAAATGCCTCCTGTGCCTTGCCAAAGGGCACAACGTCTCACACTGATCTGTCTTTCACCAGTTCATTCTGAAAGCCAGGCAAGATGGAACTTCTCGCCTAGAACTGGCACTGTGGGTAAAGGCTTTGTCTGGGGTTGCTCATAAAAAAAGATTTGAGCTGTATGTCACCTTCTGTTACAGACAGATGGTTCTGAGCTTCCTTGGTTCCAGCAGTTCTGAGACTGAATCTGACTGCCCCAGGTCTAATACAAAAGACAGGGAAAGTTTTGTGCTCTGTCCCAACATCTCCCAAATGCAGCTCCTCAGAGCCTCCACCTAAGTAGGTGCGTCATAAATGTAAGCATCAGGAAAAATTACTTAAGTCAACCTTGTCCACTCCTTTGTGTCCCCAGTCCAAGGACAGTTCCTCACAAGCCATCTCTGAAACTGGTCAAGGAGGTACTTTCCTTTCTAAGAACACCATTTCCAGTCTTAGGAAGGCAGGCGTGAGCTCTTAGTTGAACAGATTGCATTTCTTGTTCAGACTGGTAGGTAACAAGTCTATTATTAGTACCCCCAAAAGTTGAAAAATCAAGGCTAGGTAAGTCCAATTTACTTGCCATTTGTGTGGTGCTAAAGGGCTGTGGCTGAGGAAATCTGCTATGCTGTTGATCCCAGCTGTGCAAACAGCTTGCATCATGGCATTTTTGTCAATTACTCATTCCCAGCTCACCATTTTTCTTCTGATCTATCTCAAAAGGAGAGAAAGAGAAGTCAGAACCTCTGGTCCCTTGTTATCAAATCCTCCCCCCCATCTCACCATGTGGCTCCACCGTCCCAATTGGATCTGATGGACTTATATTTGATGTTGTCCTGATCATTGTTCCAAGGACAGTGTGACTACTATGACCAAGGCTGGGATCTTATGCTTCTCTCAGTTCCAACCAGCCTGAAACAGGCTGCTATTCCCTGGACTATCCAGAATTCCAACAGGGCCCACATGAAGATGGAAGATCTTGTGATGATAAGGCCATTTTTATGAATCTCCAACCTTTGAGGACAGAGAGCTCGAGTATGCCTTTGAACCTTCACCCAATGATGTGCTAACAAAACCATTCATATATTCCTCCAGCTAAGACCTACACATATATAACAAGCAGCTCATCCATATGATTTATCCCTCAAAATTGACATGTCCTGCACTCCACCCCAGGGCAATGAATCCAGTATTCTGGATGATGCACTCAAGAAATACAGGACTTGTCATGGAAAGTCTACTAGAAATTATAGCTGATCCTTTTTCACATCTGGCACTGTTGTTGCCTTCTGCTAGGCGTACTGAAAATCAGTATAGAACCAAGTAGGAGGATGCCTATTTAGCTTCCAGCAATCCACAGATGACTCCTTAGTTGTTCATGATATGCAGGGGAAGAATAAGGGCACTCAGCACTCTGCCCCAATAAACAAAGAGGGACATAAACCTTCTAGTAAGGAGTCCCCTTTCATCCCCCTCTGCACAGACACTATGATTGCCTCCCCGAGTGACTCGGGTTGCCCACATCATACATCAGTGGGACATGGTTCACTCAAGAAATGCTCTACCACATCAATATACTAGAGATCAAAGCCATTTATGATGATCTGTTAGCCCTTCATATACATGTGTCAGACAAAAGCACCCAGACAACCACAGTCTCACAGCCATATTTTACACAGACAGGGTGGCACATCCTCACTAACTCTGTCACCTTTCTACAGTGACCTGGGAATGGGTCATTCACAACAATGCCATGATCCAAGCTGTTCAAATAGCAGGGATCAACAGCGACAAAAAGGATTTCATCAGCTGCATCCCTTTAGCACCACATGAGTGATAAGTAAATTGGACCTACCTACCTTTGATTTTTCAGCTTTGAAGGTACCATTAATAGACTCATTTGCTAAAAATCTGAATGAGAAATGCAACCTCTGTTCAACTGAGAGCTCATACCTGCCTTCCTAAGTCTGATGAGTCAGCTCATTAATCTCCTATGTGGGACTGCACAGATACCACAAGGGGTATGTGCTCAGTATATACTAAATTGAATAAATACCCGAAAAATACCTTAGCTACCGAAGTGTTATTCAGCTTTTATTTGGGCAACCCCTCCCCTACTGGAGTCAGGCTGCAGTGCGACCCCAGGAGGGGAGGGGAGGGGAGGCATTCAAACTTTAAACCCCTTCCCTCCCCTCCCAGAGTCAGGCAACTCTGCAAGAGGAAGGTAGGGGTTTAAAGTTTAAATGCCTCCTTTCCCCTCCTGGAGTTGCGGCAGGACTCCAGGAGGGGAGATGTTTAAAGTTTAAATAACTTCACTCACCAAGTCGGCTCCTCACAACTCAGCGAGTGCAACTATCCATTATATCCCATGGGGACTGTCCCCATAGGGTATAATGGAACCAAATATATTAGGGTTTCCCAAATATTAACCTGAATACATGTACAATACCCAGGGCTCTTTTTGTAGCAGGATTTCCTTTGCATATTAGGCGACACACCCCTAAGGTAGCCAATCCTCCAAGAGCTTATTGTAGCCCCTGTAAGAAGAGCTCTATAAGCTCTTGGAAGATTGGCTACATTAGGGGTGTGTTGCCTATTATGCAAAGGAGTTCCTCCTTCAAACCGTATTGTCCTCCTGACAATACCGATACTGGTATTTGGGAATACCAAATATTTTTGGGTCCCAAACACCCAAATCCAAAAAGAGCCATTTTTTTTTCTTGCATACCCCTAGATACCACAATGATGTAAACAGGGTTGCACTTACCTGTAACTCATGTTCATCAAGTGATTACCTGTGCAGTTACACATCCTTCCCTCCTGCCCCACTGTGAGCTCTTAACAAACTCTGATGACTTTACTTCACTCCTATGGCAGCAGAGAGGAACTGAGGGGAGGACATTCCAGTCCCTCTATATCACATTGGGAAAGGTGAGAAATGGTGTGGGGAGGGGGATGGAATGTGTCTAGGTATTTTGAACTTCAGAAAATGTTCTCTATGGCAGGCCTGCATGTGCACATATCCATCTGTGACTGTGCAGGTTACAGGTAAGTAGAATACTGTTTTATTCTCTGGCTCAGTTATACAGTTTGAGCCAGAGAAGAATTTGGATCTGTAATGTTGACATTTGTATTTGAAGTTGAGCATTACAAGCTGCAGTTCAGCATTACAAATTTCAGCAGCATCTCTGTGGAATGATTATAAAGACTGTCATGCAATGTCCTATAAGCATGTCTCCCATTGGGTTTCCTAAGCTTCTTCATGAGCATCCTCTGTAGTTTCTGAATCAGCAACATGGCTGGCTCTAGAGGAGCCAGGTTAATTCATTTAGATGTTGTGCTGAATAAACACATTTCCCAGACCGAGATAGTGGTTTTCCCAGACACTGAGTATACCTTATTCTACAAGGATTTGTTGGAATTCAGAATAGAATTTCTTATCTTTAATCTAGAGATCGGCACCAAGAGAGCCAAGAGGATATAGCATATCCAAAACATTTCAACAACAGGAAACCCCCACATAGCTTGTTGTTTATTTTGGTCCCAGAACTGGGGTATAAATTGTTATTTTTTAAAAAATAGAATTTCCATTATTCTGCAAACTAATGAGAAAAACATAATGCCTTGATAAACACATTTACTTCTCTCCTTTTCTGATGTTTCACAGCCATATACTGTGGGTTTTCGAAGGGGGTGGGGCTTGGCATCTCTGCGGTTATAAGCTATGGTCATTATTATTTTGCAGATTAAGTACTGCCTGGGCTGAATGTGTGACTAAACTTGCTAGCATTCTTCTTGGATTACCAGTGATTTCCTAAGGGCATACTTTAGAATGAACCTTTTCCCTGGGATGAATATATCAGTGGATCGTCCTGAAGTAATTCACTTATGAGCTTATTTTTCCCCCTTTAGCTCCTTGCTGTGCTTATCAATTTGTGTGGCATGCAGTACTAGTAAAACAGTTGAGCTTTTCTGACTGGAATCTTGAAAAACATAGCTTCCATTCATAGTAATTATTTTAGCCCTGATTTATAAATATTGTCAATTTGTCCCAGATTGTGAGATCCATTTCCATTTTGATAACTTCATTTATGCCAGGGCAAGTAGCAGCAAGGTGCTTCGGTATAATTTTGTCGATGAGATTGGTAGCCAAGATCTAAGTTGAAATACAGAAAATGCTGCAATGAGGACAACCCGAATGGGAATTGACTGAAACTAAAGTCAAAGCACAACACTGTGCTCAAGGTATACAGGAGAAAGCAAGCCCTGGGAAACAGGGAGTGGCATGAGACTTGTGACAGCATATAGTATCTGGACTGAGAGCTGTGTCTCAGCAAAGACCTGGTTATCACTGGTAGGCTTGTGTTCCTTGGAGGGCCATGGCTGGGGAGAACAAGGCTGGGGAGATAGATTGACAAGAAAGTGCAAGTCCTATGCTAGTGATGACAAGACTTGGTTGTGGGTAAATAGCTACATTAGCATAAGCGTTATCTCAAGCAGTAGTTTGAGACTGTGCACACTTGAAGAAGCTCAATATTCATTATCTGTTTTAAATGCCATGTTTATTGACTGACATATGACTTCAGATCAGCGGCCTATTTTCAGGCAGTGTTCATTGGCACGCTGCCATTAAGGTCAGGAGAGCTATGCCTATTG
Organism: Gekko gecko; assembly: GCA_029375565.1. NCBI lineage: Eukaryota > Metazoa > Chordata > Lepidosauria > Squamata > Gekkonidae > Gekko > Gekko gecko. Next base: position 137,352,693 of record JAPDNY010000003.1, on the reverse strand, counting down.
ACGCAAATTACTGCCATTGTATGTCTTTCAGTTTGGGATAAGACCTGCTTTTTTTTGTACAGGAAGGCCTCTTTGCATGAGTGGACACTATCAAATGATAAGCTTATATCTTGATAAGCATGCCTTTATTTATGTGCTGTTAAGGCTGTCCATGATAGCAAAGCTATAGTTATTTCTGACAGTTAGAACAAAGTTGGACTCCAATAGCACCTTTAAGACCAACAAAGTTTATTTCTGGGTATCTGATGAATTCTGGGTATCTGCTGAAATGTGCATGCACATGAAAAGCTTATACCCAGGATGAAACTTTGTTGGTCTAAAAGGTGCCACTGGACTTTGTCTATTGCTTCTTCTGACCAACACAGCTACCTACCTGAATCCATCTTCCTGCAGTTAGTTGTCTTGTGAAAAGGCTGCTTGAATTGGCTTTATGCTGTTTTAGATGCAAAGGGAATATAACCTGGTTTGAACTGCTGTTTTCCACTTACTCCTGTAATATGGAACAAAATATCATGAAATAAAAAGCTACCAACATGCATATTAATTAAGTACCCTGAAACCATCAAAAGAATAGTATCATGTGCCATGCCAGACTAAACTGTGATGCAGTAAACCTCACCAAAAAGCCTTAGCTAAAGTGACTTCTTGTCATTATAGCAAGCTGGCTTATGCAGACGGAAGTTAGTGATATGTGAAGGATCATTATGTTGTGTCAAATTTCATTTTAAAGACCATAAGTATACCTTTTTATAAGAAAAGCAAACTACTTCACCATCCTAGGGAAAGACATAAATCATGTGTTTTTATCATCTCAAAAGACCACAAGAAGACAAGCTCTAATATTTCAAATGCGACAAGCAATCTATGCACATGAATCACAATTTGAGTTCCATAACAGCCAAACTGATGTATACCCACTGTATGGTTTATGGATCGTACTGTAACAATGTTAAATAGAAGTGCAAGCCTTTTGTCTTGGACATCCAGACTTGTACATTTTTTTTTACAGAGAAATGAAGTCAGTATCAGTAGCTCTCATCCTTTGACCCGAACATATCTTAGCAAAATTATTTTGCTGAATGGAAGCCACTTACCAATGCTTTAGGAAATGGCACAGTAAAGTTGAAGGAGAGGAGCATGTGAAAACTAAAACCAAAAGCTAAAAATCATGTCAGGATTATCAGTGGGGCTTACTCCTAGGGTTGCAGCCTTACTTTACCATGTTGCAGCCTTTGGATTTTCCTCTTCCCCTCTACATATCTGCATAACCCAAAGCGTTCTATGGGAACTTTAGTGAAAAATTCTTAGTGTTACTAATACCTAGGAAACTCTTCTTTTGTACTGAGAGAAAATGCCAGTTAAGTTGTTGCCTTAAGCTTTTCAGTAGCCACATCTATTTACTATGGGTATGGTCTTGTTTTCTGCAAGCAATAGACGAACATTGCACCTTGCCAGATGATTTTTTTTAACTAGTTCTGCCTTTTTCTTTTCTTTACCTTTTATATTTGAATACATGATTGAATAAACAATACCCTTTTATTTTAAAAAGATAGTAAATGGAGCAGTGCATGAACAAATACTGACAGCCAAGTATGTCCCTTATAGTTCTAGAGCAATTTGGTGTAATGGAGCTTTTCTTTGTTTTTTGACCGTTTTTACACATTCTTCAAGAGAATCATAATCAGAATAGCAAAGATAAAGGGCCTGGATAGTTCAGGTATTTTTAATGGGATAGAGACTTTTGCCTCTAAGCTATCATTTCAGATTCAGTCTAGGCCACTTACTGATCAAGTGCCCCTGTCAGTTTTCCTTGACACCAAAGGGGAGGGGACCCCTCCCAAAGAGATTTCATTAGTGGTCATAGCTACTTGGTTATTGGATAGCATAATGGATGTCCATCTCGTAGATGGATTTTTTTTATTGCCGATAATGTGATTTCTATTCCAAACACAGGTACAAGATCACATAAAAGCACACACCCCTCTTTTCCCACCTACAAGTACATAATGGGAGAACTAATTGTGAACAGTTCTGGTGTCCTTGCTTTCCATGTTCACTTTCACTTGTCACTGTCAAATTTTCTGAGACCTTTGTCTTCTGGGAATGGTCAATATTACTGAATTTGTAACAGGGCTGTATTTCTTAAGTCTCAAACTGATATAATTACTTAATTAGGAATAATAAAACAGACGGGTGGAGACATTTCATGTAAACTGTATATACAAAGAAAGTCACCCACAGTTAGAAAATAAATCATTTCTACCCCAGAAACCATCTGTATTATGACAGTTTGCCTTTAGGTAAATTCTAAAGCAGGGATCCTTAAATTTAATCAGCTACTGTCCTTATCTGCCCAAGTGTAACTAAATAAAATAGAGACAGATGGGCCATATGACAAAGGTCACTTTTGTCCATGGCCTAGGAAGGGAGGGAAGAAGATCAAACAAAAATCGAGGGAGTATGCTTTAAGATGCCTTTGGGAAAGGGGTCTGACAGAAGCACATAACATGTAGAAAATATAAATCCTTTTACAAAGCAACCCCCCCCCCGCAAATAATTTGACAGTTTATACCTCTTCCTTCACTAATTAGGGATGAGTTGTTACATTTTTACTGTTCTGTGACTGCAGCAAGTGAGGACTTGCATGCATAGAGCAGTCATCACAGATTAGGCACCATAGGGAGAGTTTCACGCCTTGCCCACAATGCTCTGAAGTGAAAGGCCTTACAGTCTGCTAACAAAAACAAGTTAAGAGAAATAAGATGTCATTATCAAGTGATGTACATTGATGTGTGTAGAAGGTCTAATCCCCCCCCTTTCTGTAGTTAGGGTTGCCAGCTCTGGGTTGGGAAATGCCTGGATTTTGGAGGTGGAGCCTGGGGAGGGTGGGGGTTGGGAAGGGGAGGGACCTCAACAGGGTATAGTGCCATAGAGTCCACCCTTCAGAGCAGTCATTTTCTCCAGGGGAACTGATATTTGTCATCTGGAGATCAAATGTAATAGCAGGAATCACAAACAATTCCTATGAGAAGGGAAAATGGGAGGAGCCTAAAGAAGCCAAGTTGGCTCCATAAACAGCTTTCTAAGGACTTGAAAAATAAAAATCTCATTTAGAAAGTGGAAGGAGGGCCCTATAACCAAGAATGAATATAAACAAATAACCAGTGCCTGTAGAGAGAGAGTTAGGAGAGCTAAAGCTCAATATAAGCTTAGGCTGGTGAGAGATGCTAAAAACAACAAAAAAGGGTTCAAAGTAAGAAAAAGAGCAAGGACATGGTAGGCCCATTGCGGGGACAGGAAAGTGAAATTGTAGCAGGTGATGAAGAGAGGGCAGAACTGCTCAGTTCCTACTTTTCCTCAGTCTTCTCTTGCAAAGGAAATGGTGCTCAACATGGCAGAAACAAACACATGATGAGGGAAGGGAATTGCAGCCTAGGATCGGCATACGGGTACTACATAAACACCTAGTTTCTTTAAATGAAACTAAGTCTCCGGGGCCAGATGAACTGCATCCAGAAGTACTAAAAGAACTCACGCATGAAGTGCCAGAAGATTGGAGGTGGGAAAATGTTGTCCCCATCTTCAAGAAGGGGAAAAAGGAGGATCCAGGTAACTACCAACCTGTCAGCTTGACGTCTATACCTTGGAAAGTTTTAAAACAAATAATCAAATAGAACAAATTTAGAGTCCAGTGGCACCTTTAAAACCAACAAAGTTTTATTCGAGGCATGAGCTTTTGTGTGCTTGCACACTTTTTCAAATACATTAGAAGGAAGTTAAGGTTCAAACTTATGGATGGGATGAACAGCAAATTAACACCTAACTTGATAAAGATGTTTTAAGATATGCAATACGACATGAAATAACAAGCTAAGGTTATAAGGTCAACAGTTGTAAAGCAATAAATATGTCAAAGACTGAGATTTTCAATTCACTCCTCTCAGGCATGGAGCATGTTATTTCATTTTGTGTTGCATATCTTAAAGCATCTTCATCAAGTTACGTGTTAATTTGCTGTTCATCCTGTCTATAAGTTTGAACCTTACCTTCCTTCCAACGTATTTAAAAAAGTGTGTGTGCACATGAAAGCTCATACCATGAATAAAACTTGGTTGGTCTTAAAGGCGCCACTTAACTCTAAATTTGTTCTACTGCTTCAGACCACCACAGCTGACCACCTGGATCCATCAAACAGAAAGTCCTTGAGCATTTAGAAAGGATGGCTGTGATTACTAAGAGCCAGCATGGGTTTCTGAAGAACAAGTCATGTCAGACTAACCTTATCTCTTTTTTTTGAGAAAGTTACTACCTTGCTGGATCAGGGGAGTGCTGTAGACATAGTTTGTCTTGATAAGGTTCTACATAATAGTCTTGTTGACAAATTGGTAAAATGTGGTTTGGATCCTATGACTGTTAGGTGGATCTGTAACTGGTTGACAGATTGCACCCTAAGAGGGCTTGTTAATGGTTCTTCGTCTTTTTGGAGAGGAGTGACATGTGTAGTGCCTCAAGGATCTATCCTGGGACCTATTTTGTTGAACATCTTTATCAATGATTTGGGTGAAGGAATAGAGGGAAAGCTTATTAAATTTGCAGATGATACAAAATTGAGAGGGGACAGGCCATGCTATGGTATAATCTTGACAGGCTGGAAAATTGGGCTAAAACAGATGAAATGAATTTCAATGGGTTCTGCATTTAGGTAGGAAAAATCAAATGCATAATTATAGGATGGGGGAGACTTGTTAAAAAGCATTGGGCCAAATACTGATCCCTGTGGTACCCCACTGCTTACCACCCTCCACTGTGAAAATTCCCAGTTTATAGTCACTCTCTGTTTCCTATTAATTAGCCAGTTTTTGATCGACAAGAGGACTTGTCCTTTTATCCCATGACTATTGAGCTTACTTAGGAGTCTTTGATGAGGAACTTTATCAAAAGCTTTCTGGAAGTCAAAGTAAACAACATCTATTGGGTCCCCCTTGTCCACATGTTTGTTCACTCCCTCAAAGAACACTAACAGGTTAGTGAGACAAGATTTTCCCTTACAGAACCATGCTGAGTGTTCCTCAATAGTTTTTGTTCAATGTGCCTACTAATTCTCTCCTTAATAAGAGTTCCACCAACTTACCCGGTTGTGGCACGTTGCTCACCTGTATCTCCAAAGGCAAGATGCTCTTTTTCGTCAATATAGAAAGATAATTGAAAACAGAGAGTTGCCCATCCACAAAGACATGGCTGACATGAGCCTATCCAGAATAACATCCCAGCATCCAGCAATAAGATCTGCACAAGTCCTGCAATCACAAAATATTGATATAGAGAATGAATGGTTGCAAACATGGATAAAATCAGTTTCACCCAATATCCATAATCTGATAAGCACCAACTAGAGTTCCACAGAATTTGACTTGCCACGGAAAATATGGAAGATAGATAATAGAACATGAACAGGCTTTTAGCAGTTGTGCAGACCTGTTATTTAAATGGGGCCTGAATGTGATTGTGGTGCAGCCCACCAAACTATTTTGTATCTGTCACAATAATGTGAGCGTTGTACTTTTCAGGGAGATGTGACAGAGCTCTTTGTACACTGCCCAGCTGTGATTGAATGGATTGAAAATTTAGATATTTGTACTTAGTTGGAATTGCCCAGTCTGTTTGCATACTCATTGTATATACTTGGTCACAATTTTTCTATTATTATATGCTTCCTGTGTGTAACTCAATATGTAATAATATAAGTAAATGTTGTAAGTGAAAATTAACAGATACTGGTACAAGGTTATGATCTGATAAAACATGTTAAGAACATTGACATTTAGCATTTAAAACAAATAAGAAAATCTCTTTCAGAACTTAATATAAAGCAGGTCTACTATAATTACCAATTAATTTAACAAAAAGAATTTGTGGTGAGTTTTTTGTTGTTTTTGTTGCTACTGAGTATCAGGTATGTCTGGAGACTTGTGGCTCCTCTCCCCACAGGGAAATCTGCTCATGTGGCGTTTACTGCTTTAGAGGTATGGCTGAGCAAAAGAAGCATGTTGATACAATCAAAAACTATTTGAAGAATTAATATTTGAAATGCAAGTAGTAAGAAGAGAAAACCAATTTTACCCCTGCCCTTCTAAATGCATAGTTGAGGAAGAGAGTCCCTAAATCCTAAGCAATCAGCTGGTGTCTTTGTATTCCTTACCTGGTTAAAATATTAGAATGAGAGGCAGGGTGTCTTGCATTACTCAGGATATGAGAAACTCCTCTAAGAAATTTTGATAGTCTTATCAAAACACTTTTGGCTTATTTCAAAATTACTTAGATATTTTGCCTGTGCAAGAACCTTCAAGGTTTGTCTCATATTTTTCTTTAGGTGAAAATTTGGGCAGTTCTTAACACTATGGTTATAGTCATCTGCTATGTAAAATGAGATTTCTCTCAGTAAAATAAATAGGAATATTAAATAATCAGTAAAATGAATAATCATAAGTAATCATAAACATGTTTAATTTATGGGGAAAGTGGGCAGTCAGATGTTCTGAGTATATGACGTATGTATCCCATCCATTTGCCAGATAGTGAGGGACTGAAAAAGTTTGTCTAAAAAAGGAATTGAAAGTGGGAGCAATTTGGAGAGCTTGGACAGAGAACTTGTTTAAGATCTCAGTGTTCTAATTACTCTATGACTACTGTTGTCTCCCATCCTGACTGCATTGTCTCCCCCCCATATACCTTCTAAACATATTTTTAAAAGGCTATGTCTGTGACATCATAAGGCTCTAGTGCTCTCTCTTACAAGAAAAGCATATCCTATAAAAGTTGGCATTTAATAACAACCACTTGAAGACATTTGTGATTTATTGGTATGCAGGTTTTGGGGGGGGGAAGTGTGTTTGGGTCTTAATTGAATAAAGGTTGCGTATTTGCGAATACTCTTTTTTTTTTCCTTTTTTTTTGCTTTCATGCTTGGAAATTTTATTTCTTTGAACAGTCCAGATACCAGTCCTACTGTAGTACTTCATTAATATATATCTTGCCTCTACAATGTAAGAAAACTCCTTCATAGCAGCACTAGGTAGATAATTTCTGACAATAGGCTAGCCATACTGTAATTATGTTTTTACGGAGTAGTGCTGAAGTGTGTTTGTTCAAAGGTCATAGCAGCTTTTGGGGGTTTTGGTTAGATATTTATATGTGCTTTTTCATATTCTAATATTGTACCACTGTTGACATGCAGCTGTGCAGCAGATGGCAATTTCATAGGGTATTTTTCTTCCCTCAGATATTGATGAGTGTGCTGCTAAGATGCATTATTGTCATGCCAACACAGTGTGCGTGAACCTGCCTGGATCATATCGCTGTGACTGTGTTCCGGGATATATTCGCATTGATGATTTCTCATGTACAGGTAAGATCTTCATGTGATACTAGTCACACCATGATATATTATTGATAATCAATGGTGGTCAGTTGGAAGGAGGTAAACATTGTATTTCAGGCAAGTCAAGTTTATTCCTTAAAGATTTTTTCTGCCTTTAATATTGTAGAAAGTAGACAAAAATATTTGTTTCAGAACTTTTCAGAACCACTTTAATTGACTTCTCAGGATCTTACAGTTTGGTGTAGTGGTTAAGTGCACAGACTTTAATCTGGGAGAAACTCGAGTTTGATTCCCCACTCCTCCACTTGCAGTTGCTGGATGACCTTGGGCAAGCCATAGTTCTGTCAGAGCTGTTCTTGAAAAGAGCAGTTTCTGTCAGAGCTCTTTCAGCCCCACCTATGTCACAGGGTGTCTGTTGTGGGGAGGGGAAGGGAAAGGAGTTTGTAAGCCACTCTGAAACACCTTTGGGTAGTGAAGGGCGGGGTATAAATCCAATCTCCTCCTCCTCCTCTTCTTCTTCTTCCAAATATTGGTAATGTGGTATCATTTGGTTCAGCTAAGGGCAGTCCATTCCAGCAACACACCCCAGCAGTGCAAGGTATGTCCCATGGGTAGAACGGCCACTTCCATAGACATGACACATTTGTACTGATTGAACATACTGCTTTAACAGAACAGAGTAGTAGGATACATCCCATTGTTTAATTATTATCGATGGAAATGTACTAGTAAACGGAAACATAAATAGGTAAATGAAATATATAGTTAAATTAAACATCAGTGAGATTTAGAGTTTCATTTTCTTTTAGATATGTATGCAGTCATATCCTTAATACTAATCCATATCACTTTCTATTCTGGAAGTGGAGAGTCCTTTGAGGATCCTATGAATCCTTTCCACTAGCACAAGAAGTCTTCTGCCAGTAGAAGAGATTCCACTGGCATAAGATGCAGGAATTCTGATTTCACCCACTTTTGCCTCCTCACTTCAGCAACTAATATTCCATTTGTATTTATTTATTGGCCACATGGATTCCTCAGTGTCCACCACTGCATTTTTGGTGCTCACAGATTTAACTCCTTAGAAAACAGGAAGGTGAAAAGATTTGCCTCCAGCTGTGCCTTCTGAAAGGTGGTTCATAGAATCCAACCTAGACAGTTAACAATGCACCACTAATGTCTGAATACCTCTTTAATTGGGTCAAAAATAACATCATTCAGAATATTTGTAGAGGTGGAAGAGTTTATGTATGAGCACTTGATACTGTTATTTATAACAAGTGTGTATCCATTTACTTAGAGTACATTTAAATTTGCGGAGCTTTGAGTGGCACAGTGTGTTTTCTCTACATAGAAAGGCATGAATTTACAACCAGATGTGTTTGGACTTTTCCAGAGAGCAGTGTCTCATTTCATGATTATACTGTGTAAATGGTGTGAATTTCTCTCTGTGCTTTTGTTTGATGTTGATTCAGAGCTTGTGAACTTAAAGCAGATGGTTTATTCCTAAAGCTATGCTAGCAAGGCTTCCCCCCTTCTCTGTCTTACTTATCAGTGCTGTTATCTCTTTACATCACAGAAGCGCTGGAGTGGGAAAAGGGGTGCTTGAAATGAACCCAGAATCTGCTTTTTCCTCTCCCCACTCATGAGATGATGCAGAAACATGCATTACCAACACCTGCTTCTGGATTCAGGACTAGTGTGGGAGTGTTACCCAAATTGGTCCCCACGTCACCTGTATAGGTGCTGAACCATACAAATCTTCCAGGGCAATTATGTGGGACCATTCCAATCTTTTGTATACATGGATCCCTTAGGAAAATGAATCATAGAAAGTCTCAGACAAGATCATTATTTTCTTATCAAGATACAGAGCTAGAATATGAGATTCAAGGGAGAACAAAAGCATAAACCAGTGCTGCAAAACAGTAACAACCATTGCTATACTGGCCTTGAATACTGCCTGATTGGTGTGTGCATGGAAATCTAAGGGAAAATAAGGGGATAAAGGAAAATCATACAAAGCTAATTCTGAAGACTCTTGTCTGATGCAGTTGGTAGGAGAAGAAAAAGCCAATCTTAGATGGGGTCCCCAAAGTGGAAGGTGGTACAGAATGGAAACCAGTTGTGTAGGTCTTGTTGTGAAGAGAGCTCAATGATTTCAGCAAGGATGGAAGAAGATCTGGGAGCAGAACCATCTGTCTGTCTGTCTAGTTCATTTATACACCACCTTCCCCCCCAGCCAAAGTGGCCTACATCACCTCCTCCTACATCTCCTCACCTCCATTTTATCCTCTCAACAACCCTGCAGGGGTAGGTTAGACTGAGAAGGTCACCCAGCGAGGTTCCATGGCACAAGTGGGGATTCAAACCTGGGTCTTCCAGGTACTAGTCCAACACTTAGGCCTCCTTACAAAATTGGATGGGCTGAGGTGCCTTGTTTTTAGGTTTCAAAGTGCCCAGAGTTCAGTGGTTATCTCTGTTATTGGCCCAATCCTGTACAGAGTTTAGTGTTGGCTTCAGGATCGGATCTGTGCTGCTGGTCTTGTTTCTTATTGATGTTTTTGAATTTTGAGTGAGTACAGACGGGAACATTTAGTGTATAATTTTGGGGTCTGAATATGGCCAGGCCAGGTGGGATGACAGAGGACAGTGGACTAACTTAGCTGGAGTGGAGTGATTGGGTTAGCTGAGTGAATGTGAAAGAGCTCTGGAGACTCAGTGTGCTCCTTGGGGCATTCCAGCCACTGTGCTGCTCCCATGTGAGAGTGTGGAAGGGAATGCCTACCTGTTTCAGGGTCCTCTGCTTTGATATCAAACTGAATATTTTATCCAAGCCTTCTGCAGTCTACCTAGAGGATGTTTTGGAGCTGAGAAGATACAGGTGCAGCCTTGTAGGTAAGAGAAGTGCAGTATGGGGTAGAACTGGTTTGTATGTGTGGTGTGTATCTATAAAAAGAATGTGCACAGTTGCTGTATCATTGTTGTACACCCATAAACAGTAAAATCCACTAAGTACTTGTTTGAATGGCCACATAGAAAATATTGTGCTTTTGAGGCCCAGAGTGATTTTTTTTAAAAGGATTGTCAGAAAGATTGCTTAATAATGTGGAGCAAGTACCATAGCTATACACATCAAAATCAGTAATTTTTTTAATAGCTGTCAGCAAAAATCAGTCATTACAAGTCCTAGGGGAACATGAATGTTTTATGGTAAGGGCTGCAGGTGGTTTGTTTGAGGCTTAAGAAAACAGATATAATTCCTCTAGAATGTGAGAGAAGCTATTTGGGTACCAGTACCTGTCTGAGTAGTCTTCATTCTATGAAAGGGCCCACTCAGAACTCTGAAATATTGTATGGCACAAAGTTTCTAACACAAAGTGAGGTTGTACCAGAAAGTCTCTCTTTTAAGTTGTACAGATGGACAAGTTGAATTAGGAGTATGAATATTTATTCTAGACTAGAAGCCAATTTATGATATTTAAGATCTTTATTTCAGGTCATCTTGGAATTAGTAATACCATTTCAAATTTCATGGATATAGATAGATTTCATTGTGTGGTAGGACAAGACTCACAGTAGGGTTCAGTAGCCTGATCCTGAATATATTCAGTGTTAGTTATGGTGGTGACTTTTTTTATATTTCAATAAATCAGGGGGAAAGGAGCATGAAAGAAAAGTTATATCAAAAATACAAAATGTCTGGACCATGAGTAATTGTTGGCAAAAGGGGAAAGAATTTGGAACCCCCCCAATTCCATTAACTGTCCCCATTTTCCTCCTTAAGTATTCTTTAAATTCCCTGGGCTTGAGCAGTCTGATTTCTCTTTCCCCTTCTTTTCATGTTTAACCAATGCTTAGTGATTTTCAACTGACCACGCTTTCTGGAACATATTTTTAGGGTTTTAATGTTTTGTTTAGCTTAAACCCCTTCTTTCTGATACTACTGGAGTCTAAGGTACAAACTTTAATTGCAATTTGCCTTGATACTTAGTACAGGTTGTGTTGGTCTTCCTTAAATATATATGTAGGCTTACATATACATGTAGTCATCTTTAAATATATGTGTAATTTGCTAATGATCCTTTCCTTCCAACAAGACATTATCATTAGATAAGTGAACAAGATAGAAATCGATGCTTTGGTAATTGCTGCAAGAGTATGAAGCAAAAATGCAAATATGCTACAAGGTGCAACCATCCATTTATGTTGCACATGTTCCTAGTGAAAAAGGAAGGGATAATTGAATAAATCAGATCACAAATATTGGTTTCAGTGTTCATTACTTATTAAAGTGATATGTTTTCCTGCAGCATTACAGAGTAACATTTCAACTTGAGGTCAAAGTTGACAGTGAAAAATAAATCTTGTTTACATTGATGCTTTTTATCTAGAAATAATGGGCACTTATTCTCATAAATACATTTAAATTAGGTTTGGTTGTAGTTCAAGAAGGGGGATTTTCTTACTAGTATTTTGCAGTAGGCAAAAATTGGAGGGGGGAGAAAAAAACTCAACGTTTCACTCCATACTGTGATAATCAACTTATTATAATTAACTTATTATAATTAACGACTACACCGTCTCAGGCTCATTCACTTGCTCATCTTCTAACATTGTATATGCCATTAAACACCAACGATGCCCTTTGGTTCTCTACATAGGGCAAACAGATCAAACCCTACGCCAAAGGATAAGTGGACACAAAGCTGACATCAAGAAACCTGTAGGAGAACACTTCAGCCTTCAAGGACATTCAATGAGTGACTTCAAAGTAGCTGTTTTATTGCAAAGGAACTTCAGGAACAGTGTAGAAACTTCAGGAGCAGAATAGGAAGGGAAATTTCTGAGTTAAAAGTTATTACAACACTCAGAGCAATGGAATGCCAAGGACTTAACAAGGATACTGATTTCTTATCTCACTACATATGCTAACATCATTTAGTCCTTACGTCTGTATTCTCACCAATCCCCCAGAAGGGTATACAGCCATTTGGTTTTATTAATTATATGGAATGGTGGACTTGAATAGTAGATTATAATGTGATTAATAGTAGAATGTAATGTAATTTGGAATGGTAGATTGGAATGCATTTGTCTGGTCTGGGAACAGAGGAGATACACTGCACAGCTAATAACACCACCTCAAAAAAGAGGATTCTGTACTGTTGCCTCCACATTTGAGAGGAGATGGATGGAGCATGATAGCAGGGTCTCAGTTAATTACTCTCAGCATTCCACAGTTAAGAAAGGTACATCTGCTCACCAATCTTCTATTTTGATATATTTATTTCCTTCACTATGTTTTCCTGCAGAATTAAACCCAATTGTGACCCTATACACTAAGCTTGTTATTCCAATTTGGTCCTTTATTATGCTATATGCTAATTTGCTGCTGTACCTATGCTATATGTATGGAGTGGTAATTTCCATTTCAGTGTACCTGAAGAAGTGTGCATACGCACAAAGGCTTATACCTTGAATAAAACTTTGTTAGTCTTAAAGGTGCCACTGGACTCAAATTTTGTTCTGCTGCTTCAGACCAGCATGGCTACCCACCTGCATCTATCTTCAGAAGGTAGTCGTTTGGGATAGGATTTCAACCAGGCGCCCACTAGACTGTGTGGTTCCACAAGGTTCAATCCTGTCTCCAGTGTGGTTTAATATTTATACACAGTGTCTTTGCTGTGCTGCATGTGAACTTCTGGTGATGTCTGGCCCTCAGTTTGCCTATGTGAGTGGGACAAGTTTGAGGTTTTTTTCCATCATGGCCCTTGGGTTGCAGGTCCAATCTTCTCCCCATGGGGGGATTTGGGGGGCATGCCAGGAGGGGGAGGGGCCATCCTCAATATGATGATGTCACACAGAGTGATGTCATCCCTGTTTTCCCCCAACTATTTAAAGGCAACCTTCCCTTTAAATGGTTGGCGGAAAAGTGGACACCACAAGCACTGGCCCTACAAGCAGTGAGTTCACCACTTGCAGGGCAGCCATGGGTGGCCTGCTCTTGAAAAGAGCAGGCTTCACGGTGCCTGCCCCGCAAGCCACAGATTTGTGGCTTGTGAGGCAGGCACGCAGAGTGCCTGCTCTTCTCAGGTGGGGCTGCAAACGACTGTTGGGCACAGTGTTCAGTTGGCACATAGGGTTCAGTTAGATGCTGTCCAGCACCACTCCACATGCTCCCCTTGGCTATACAGCCAATCAGTGGCTGGTTTAGGCAAACTTTCTTCATCAGTAGATGCCTCCAGGTGCTTGCCAAGTTTTCCAGCCCTCTAACTTTAAAAGAAAATATTTTTATTTACTTATTTGAAACCTTTTTTTAAAAAAAGTAATTGGACAAAGACACAAGTTGTTATTTATTTATTTCCAAACTAATTCTGGGCTGAGTTGTTGCCAGGAAATGGCCTACCAAAGTCTACCCTGGCCCTAGCCTTCTTTACCTTCCTATGTATGCTAATATATGTTATTTACATGAAATAGAAGCGAGTATTATAGCTTGTCAGCAAGAAGACTAATTAATATGTTCTCTTCTGGAGTAACAGTTTTAAGTTGTAGATTGTAATATTTTTACTTCATGTTGCATAGAGCTATGTGGAGAGCCCAAGTTTTATTAACATTTTACTGTGTCTTCCCTTAATATCTCCTTAGCATTATGATTTTTTTTTGTGTTTCAGGCTGTCTTCTAATGATTCCTGACATTAATTTTACACACAGAGCTGGCTTTTTAGTGAGTTGTGTACCCCATATCTTTTTTTTCCCTTGACACAGATAGTTAATTTAGGTCCTGTCAACATTTGTTGTCCTGGTCTGCACAGCTTTGTTGTCTGTACATCCAGTTTGAAGAACCTTAGGATGCACTGCATATTGTCTGAGATGTTATCATTCTGATAATGTGGGGTTAAATGCAAATTTAGCTACTAAACTTTGCTTATGAACACCGTTAAAAGTAACAGTATACATTTTTAAAGGATACTGTTTATTTCAGTCCAGCAAGAAATTGCCCATTTATTTCTACCCTTTGCTTTCTGGTTTTAAAAAAAACAAAAAAACAACAACAGTAACTAGTACATAAGATGACCTGTTTTTATCCACTGAGTGTTGTGTTTTCTGAGGAGTCCTTGATAAGGGACTTTGTTAAAGCATATGCTGTATATTATTTTTTTCCCATTTTCTAGTCTGCCAGAACTTCAGTTTCCATGCCGATAGACTCCTTATTTTGACTATTGAATTTTCATCTTGTGCATCTGTCTTCTGAGATCAATTTAATAGTTCAAGTGTATTTCTGTGTTCTTTTTGTGCTACACTGAATTGTTCCCAGCATTCATATACCTATTGCATTTATTGCATGAACTGGGTGGCTGATCTTTGTTTATTTTTATTTATTAATTATTTCAATTTATACCCCACCCTCCCAGCAAGCAGGCTCAGGGTGGCTTACACTTTGGTATGTAGTAAAGAAATCTCCAGATCAAGGAGTTTCAGATGAAAAGTATGGAAGTGTACTCTGACCTGGCACAATTTTAATACATAACTGGTGAAAAAACAAATAGTAATTTGCCAAAGGTCTCACTGGAATGGTGAAGACCATTAGTAAGCTTTATATTTTTTTAGTTTTCGCCACAGATGCACTGGTGGGTATTAAAGCTTTTCATGCTTTTGTATTTTGGTAATGGGTATATAATCAAGGAATGCTCTCAGTGTATCTCAACCTAAAGGCCTCTTCACAAAAGAAGGGCTTCTCTTAACAAAATGTAAATTTCCTCTGGATTTGGAAAGGAGAAAAATGGTCTAATTGAGGCTTTTGTGTTTTCTCACAATACAATTGATTAAATTACAATTCACCTGAGATTAATGAGTAATTTTGTTTTCCTATGTGTTGCAAAGGAACACATTTGAAATATTTGTGCTGTGTGCTTAGAGGGAAATAAGTGTTCTGTATTGGGGTTTGCAGGGTTTTTTAAAAAATAATCACTTTACATAATCTAAAACTACTAAAAACTGAAAACTCTAGAAATCTATGACGTTCATCTGGGGTAGTTCATCAGCAACATAAGCATGTTCTAAAGCTCTTCACACAAAAGCATTTTGTTACCTCCTATAAAAAGAGATGCTGCACATGTGCCCAGGGATTTTATAAACAGTGTGTGTGTGTAAATAAAAGAACAGATGAATCCTGATGTGTGTGGGAGCCATGCATGTTTCTAATCCCATATTAGCATATTAGAGGCACTGGATTATGGCCTAGAGGGTTTGGCTGTAGACCAGGACAATGGTACCCAGTTGGGAACTCTATAATTACAATTTGTATGTTGTACCCTAGATTTTGGTTGCTGCAAAAATGCTGATGATTTCAAAAGGAAGTATTTTTCACCTTTACTACTTAGAAAAAGTAGTGCCATGGTTGTAGCTTACTAATACTACATTTTCATTAAAAAGATCAGTCCCAGATTTCTCACCATTATGGATGCTAGCCTCCAGGTAGGACATGGGGATCCCTTGGATTTACAGCTAATCTCCATACTTCAGAGATCAGTTCCCCTGAAGAAAATCAATGCTTTGGAGGACAGACTCTGTCGCATTGGACCACTGAGATCCCTGTGCTCCCCAGGCCCCATCCCCAAATCTGATGGGCAGGCAACAAAAGCAAACCTCTTCGGCAGCTCAGATGGTAGTGCAATTGGTACTGACTCAGTCGATCCTGAAGCTCCTGGTACCATTTCCAGACCCTTTGGAATATTCTGCCACTTCGATTTCCTTGCAGCAGTCAGGGGATGAGGACCAGAAGCACCCGGTTTAAACCTTCCCCACCGCAGGATTTGTTGGAAGACTTGCCAATATCCCCCTCCAAGGATCTGAAATCCTATGGGGAGTTTATTAAGCAGATGGCCCATACCTTGGCATTGTCAACAGTACAATCTCTGCCGACAGTTACGGACTCAATATTTGGAATAGTCCAAATGGACACTTTGACAGCAGTTGCCCTCCCCATGACATCAGTCCTGCTGCAAGCTGCTAAAGTACCATGGGCTCATCCAGCCTCTACCCCCATCTCTAGTCACAGAATTGACCACATGTATAAGGTCCAAGAGTCTGGTGCTGAATTTTTGTTCACCCACCCCAAACCAAACTCGGTGGTGGTGAACTCATCCTCAAAGGGCAGATGGTCTCAGTCCTCGCCACCTGATAAGGAAGGGAAGAAATTAGATTCCTTCAGAAGGAAGTTCTACTCCACAGGAGCGTTGGGCATCAAGACCTCCAACTACACAGCCTATATGGGCAGATATCAATATGCTCTTTGGGAGCAATTATTGGAATTCGTAGCATCCCTTCCTGAGGACCTGAATTGCCAAGCCAGACAAGTCCAGAAGGAGGACATACTTCTGGCTAAACACCAATTCAACTCAGCTAAGCAACCAAGACACTTTCCTCTGCTATTGCCTTTTGGCTCCATGCATGGTTGCACTCCACATCATTGCAACAAGATACCAAAGCTTTCATGGAGGATCTCCCTTTCGAGGGTGAAGGCCTGTTCAGCTCCACCACAGACTCTGTTCTGCAGGACCTTGATAAGAGCATCAAGATGTCATGCAACATGGGAATTTCCCCAGCCCCCAGACAGTCCAGATCCAAAGCTTGGAATAAGTCGTGGTCACATAGATCCTCTTCAAAGTTGTCACCTGCAATGCAATGGCAGAGATCACCAGGTGCATCTTCCCGCCAATATGGAAACAAACCGCAATTTCCATCTGCTCCTCAATCAAGAGCCAAGGCCCCCAAGGCCCCAAAGCAGAGCCTTTGACTTTGTTTTCCCACCCGCCACCTGTCTCTCTCCTTACCTACCTGCTTGGGAGAGAATTACATCGGACAGGTGGGTTCTTTCTGTCATAAAGGATGGCTACCTTATAGACTTCTTCCAAGTCCCTTTGACTTCCATCATTGTGGTCACCCCACAGTCGACCACGTTACTGGAAGAAACTCACAATCTTATACTCAAGAATGCCTTAGAACTGGTTCTGCTCCCACACCAAAGCCATGGCTTTTATTTCCATTATTTTATGGTCCCCAAAAGGGACGGAAGCCTCCACCCTATCATGGACCTCAGGAACATCAACCATTTTGTAGATTACAAAAAGTTCAGAATGACTACCCTGTAGCCTATTCTTCCTCTCCTCCAACCAGGAATGTGGATGGCAACTTTGGACTTACAAGATGCCTACTTTCATGTAACAATCCATCATGCCCACAGGAGGTTCCTGTGCTTTGCAGTAGGGAACCGTCATTTTCAGTACAGGGCCCTCCCTTTGGGTTGTCTACAGCCCCCTGAGTATTTATGAAGATGATGGTGGTCGTGGTCGCTCATCTTCGGCTTCGAGGGATCCATATCTTCCTGTACATTGACAACTGGTTGCTGGTAGCGAACTTGGAAGAAGTGCTCCTCTGGCATATAGATTCTACCTTGGAGTCCCTGAAAGAATTGGGTCTCTGTGTGAATCACAAAAAGTCAATGCTTCACCCTTCCTTGAAGGTCCAGTTTATTGGGGCAATATTTGACTCCAGTGCCTGCAGGGCCTTTCTCCCTCCCAAAAGGGTGGGAGATATCATCACTCTTATTCAGCTCTTTCATCACTAGGGTGACGTCTTAGCAAGACAGCTCCAACACCTTCTGGGGTTGATGGCTGCCGCAACCTCAGTAATCGTGTTCACCAGGCTGCACATTTGACCACTCCAATTGTGGTTCCTGAAGTGATTTCGGCCCCAGCAGCAACCTCAGTCACAGCTCTTCATCCTCCCTCCCCAGATGTGGACCTCCCTGCAGTGGTGGGAGAACCCGCAGAACTTACTAGCGGGAGCGCCTTTCCACTTTCCCGCCCCATTGATGACAATCACAATGGATGCATCTCTCTAGGGCTGGGGCGCACACCTGAATGGCATGTGTGTAGGAGCCAGATGGGAGACCACGGTGGCCCA
Organism: Gekko gecko; assembly: GCA_029375565.1. Classification (NCBI taxonomy): domain Eukaryota; kingdom Metazoa; phylum Chordata; class Lepidosauria; order Squamata; family Gekkonidae; genus Gekko; species Gekko gecko. The sequence continues at coordinate 137,334,347 of JAPDNY010000003.1, read as the reverse complement.
CAAGCACATAAATCTGTTAGAGCTCTTGGCAATCCAGTATGCTTTCCGATCCTTTCACCAGTTGGTGACCCATCAAACAATTGCAATATTGATGTACAATATCACAGCAATGTCTTATATCAGCTACCAGGGTGGCATGGTGTCCAGACCTGGGCAGGTTGGCTCTGGAGATATGGAATGAGTGCCAGACCTGGGACATTTTCCTGGTGGCAGCTCACCTGCCCGGTTCTTTGAATGTGACTGCAGATTACCTCAGCAGGGGGGGAGCATCCCTACACAAGTGGGAACTCAACTGGAGTTATCTCAAACGGGTGTTCAACAGATGGGGTTATTCAGATGTGGATGTTTTTGCAACAAGAAGTGTCACTTGTTCTGCTCCAGAGCGGGAATGGACCCCCCTCTCCCTAGGGGATGGTCTCCTATACCCCTGGTCAAATTGATTCCTATGTCTGTTCCACCGATTCTGCTACTTACCAAAGTGCTTCACAAGGTGATGGAAGATGCTCCTCAATGCATTCTCATGGCCCCCTGGTGGCCTTGGCAGCATTGGTTTCCCACTCTGCTTCACATGTCACAGGGCTCCTTCATTCACTTTCCAGTGGTGCTGGATCTCCTCCTCGCTCAGGAGAGCTTGGTGCTATACCATCTCAGACGGATGGCATGGAGGATTCTGTGAATGTTCTCCAACATAGGGTCGTTCATGTGCTGCTGAACTGTCAAAACCCCTTCACCCATAGTTCCTACAATGGAAAGTGGAGAAAGTTTTTGTCTTACCTTCAAGAGGTTGGTCTGCCCCTTCCACCTTCAGACCTCGTTGTTGTTTTTTGTTTTCTGTTGTCCCATTTGGACCACGGCCTCAGCTATTCCTTGATGCAGGTATACTTGGCAGCAATCTCTGCTCATCACTCTCCAGTTGAGGGCTACTCAGTTTTTACTCACCCACTTACTAAGTGTTTCCTTAAGGGCCTTTTTCTGCTGTCATGTTTCCCCATACGGGCTTGGGACTTACCTTTGGTGTTAGCCAGGCTTTCTGGGAAGCCTTTTGAGCCTATGGCCATGTGCAGTTTGCAGCTTCTTTCATGGAAGACAGCCTTCCTCGTGGCTATCACGTCAGCATGAAGGGTGAGCAAACTCTCAGCCCGTCGTTGTGTTTCACCTTATCTGGTTTTTCACCATGAAGGGGTCACCTTGGCCCCAGATGTCTCTTTCCATATGCAAGCTGACATCGTTCTTCCCATATTTTTTCCTGCCCTGGAGGACAATGTGGAGCATCGTCTCCACACGCTTGATGTCAAGTGGGCCCTTCTCTTTTACCTGGATAGGATGAAGGGTTTTTGAAGGTCTCCTTCCCTCTTTGTATCCTACACTCCCCTCTCACTCAAGGGTAAGTTGTCATTGCAACAACTTTCCAGGTGGATTGTGGAGACAATTAAACTCTGTTACTTGATGGCCAAGAAACCCCTCCCGGGACCGCTCCAAGTGCATTTCACATGAGCAATGGCCACATCCACGGCCTTCCTGAAGGGCATGCAATGCAGCGACTTGGGCCACTCCTCACATGTTTGTGAGACACTACACCCTAGATGTACATCAGCGTTCTGTGTTGGACGATCTGTATTGCAGTTGGCGTGCAGCTGAGGACCTCCAGCTCCCTCCTCCAGGTAGGTGTGTTGTTTTCTTTCTGCTTGCTACTCTCCCTGAGGAGTGATGCACAAAGACCATGAAGAAGATAAACAGGTTGCTTACCTGTAACTGATGATCTTCGAGTTGGTCATCTGTGCATTCATACCAACCGCCCTCCTTCCCATCTGCTGTTGGTCCTGTTTCTGTTTTTGTGACTAATGGCAGTGGTCAGAAGGAACTGGCAGGATTATTGTGCCCCTCTCCTAGTCATGTGCACTGGAGCCCAGCACATGACAGGGGAGTGGGCGCGAAAATCCTTTTTGCTTTCAATATCTACCGGTTGGGGTCGGTCCAAGTGAACTATATCCCAGAGGTGTGAATGCACAGATGACCACTCGAAGATCATCAGTTATAGGTGAGCAACCTGTTTTTCTGATCCAGATAAAGACAAGTGCCTCAGTCCAGCTACAGTTATAACTGTGGTAAAGCTGTTTTCCACACACATCTCCCTGGTACAGTGCAGCAGCAGCAGCAGCAGGTGGTAGTGTTGACAAGCTACTTGGGGGGAAACTGCTGGGGGCTAGATTTAGATTCCTTCCTTCCTTCTGCACATCTGATCAGCATTACAGCTAGGGTATGCATGTGCTGCTGTTACACATAGAGGAGGATTGGGAAGTGTTATTTTTAAGTGTCTTCAATAATGGATGGCTTTTCCTTTGGAATAATGTGATCTCTAATCAGAGTTGTCTTGATTTGAAACACCAAAGCAGCTCTAAATAAAACTGTTTCATTACAGATTGCTTTTCTCCCCTCATTTAGCGACCTGAATAATTCAGTTCACCTTCCAATGAGGAATTCAAAGGAATGTTTTCAGGTTAAGAACATAATTTACAGGCACCTGGTAACTAGATTTTATTCCAGTTCTTTTTGTCTCGGCCAATGTAAACTATTGGAATAAAAAAAAAATGTCCCTTTAGTTTTTTTGCAGAGGCTGATCTAGGGAAGCACTGGTGTGAATTCGTTTTGTTAAGCTTCACTGGAAAACATTTGCCTCAATAGAGACAGAGATTGGAGCAGAAAAATAATCTCAAATACCAATAACATTAATGATTAATAATGATAGATGGTTTTACTTATAATTTCATGAGTTTTTGAACATCTTGGGTTCAAAAGCTAGTTTTTTGTTGTTTTGAGCAAAATAAAATAACAGATTTATAAAGGAATAGAACGGGTATGAATTACTTAGTGTGAAAGGGAAGGGGTGGGAATCTGCTGAAACATTTCCTCCTCATGTGAAAGAGTATATATGACCATTAGGGTATTGTGAAACGGACATATTTTTCACACTACAAATTTAGATTTAGGGAGAGTTTGGTTGCCAACTCCAGGCTGTGACATTCCAGGAGATTTGAGGGTGGAGTCTGGGGAGTTCAGGGTATGGGAAGGCAAGGGACATCAACAGGGTATAATACCATATATTTTACCCCAAAAAACAACTGTTTTCCCCCAAGGGGAACTGATCTCTTATGTCTGGAGATCAGTTCCTACCTGGAAGTTGGCAACTTAAGGAAGGAGTAACATTTTACTTCTTCCAGATACATTGGAATTTGTCTTGGGGTAGTGAATACACACCAGATTACAACTATAAATTTTTCTCTGATTTTTCCCCTTAGAGGTTCAGTACAGAATCTAAAATTACCTAACTACCATAGTTCTGTTTTTGTGTTCCTTCATGAATTTTAATTAGGACTGTGTACAGTTGTGGGTTTTTTTAATCACAACTTTCTTCAAAATTGCTTGGATGTTTATCTAAATAAAATCCTCTAAATTTATTTCAAAAATCCCTTTTGGTGGAATTCAGTGGCAGCTTATCTCTAGCCAGGATAGTTTTGCAAAAGGGGTTCATATCTAAATTTTCACTTATGCTGTCCTTTTAAAAGTTTCTGATCTGATCAGTTGTTCACATCTTGTTAGTACAGATCTAAGGAAAGTGACGGCATATTGGGAGGGGGGGTCTGCGTGATTACGAATACAGGTGTGCATCTGGATACATTTGAGTCAGTATTTTTCAGATATATTTGGTATCACAAATATATCCAAGGTTTTTTTAAAAAAGTGAAAAAATGGCCCCCCAAAATCCCAGAAATATTTGGGAATGGCTGGTAAGATCGGGAGCCAGCATGTGTAGGCTCCTGGGGACTGTTTTTCCTTTTCCTCCCTCTAATTTGTTTCTGCTTCCTGGCATTCCTTTGTGTTCCCTTCCTGCCTTTTTGCACACTGATTGCAACCCCCCCCCTTTGTTTGGATTTCTTGTGATTCCATGGTTTGACATCAGTCCTATTGAGTTCACACTGCCATAGTGGCACTGGTTCTGCTGAGTATTCTGGACATTGCAACTGGTTGTGCTGGGTTTGCAAAAATGCCCTCCACCTTCAGTTTGGATTGCGGGAATTCTCTGGTTTGATTTTGGTTCTTTTTGTGTTGGCACATTGGCTTGTGTTTCTCCTGGGATTACTGAGTTCTGCAATGGTTTTGTTGAACTTGATATTTGTTCTCAGTGATTGCTACTCGCAGGCATGGATTTTTGCCTTGGAAGCAGTCTGCAGGGGTTTTGTTTCCTTGCCTCCCCACATAGGAAATAATGGAGAACAGCTGGGGGCACCCTGTTTAGGGGCCCATAAAAATTGGACCCCTTGGTCCAATTGACTTGAAACCTGGTTGTTATTTAAAGGACAGGGACCAACAGCTCTGCTGCAATTTTGGTGCCTGTACCTTTAAAAGAACTCTCACAGCCACCCAAAAACCTTTAAAAACAAATGTAAACACCCCCCCCCAGCCATTCCCCACAGGGAATAATGGACCCCCAAAATTTCGATACTGGGGGGGGGTGAACCTAGAATACCATACTAGTATTTGGAATTCGGGAATACCAAAATTGTTTGTGTTCAATATACCCATTCCTGGAAAAAACTGAAGCAATGGTTTTTATCACATCAAGTCTTTTCTTTTCTGAATTAGTAGTAATGAGAAGACAACCTCGTGTTCACTCTGGAAATAATGTGGCGATAATTTTGTTTAGGGGCCCCATTATGCCTGAAATTTAAACTAGAGATTGAATGTGGAGAAGATTGGATCCCTAAGCTAAAGAATATAGTACTGACATCATTACTATGCTCTAGGCCTAACATCATCTGACTCCATGCCCTGTTCATTTTCCCAGATGTACCAAGGAAGGGGATGATGGCTGGTAGTGGCAAATGCATGCTGGACCATGTTGATGGACCTCCATGCTGCTCCTTTTGCTGCTCGTGCTTGCTTTCTTGCCCCTCTCTCAGTCTGGTGTCTCTACACGCTGTACTGAATCCCAGGAGAGCAGGATCATGGCTTTACTACATAGAAATGCTCCAAAGTATATTAAACAATTTGAATCATGTAGCCCATTTAGGATCTGATGTGAAATTATAATTCACTGTAAAAAATGTAATTATTAAGTGTGTGTTAAGATTTTAACGAATAGAGCATAAAATTTTATAGGCCTAAAGAATTCAAGGTTTGTTTGTATGAGTCTTTCCATTTACTACAAGGTACAGGAAAATCATGCCCTGATTGGGATAGCCCCAAGCTAGCCTGTTCTCGTCAGATCTCGGAAGCTGAGCAGGGTCAGCCCTGGCTAGTATTTGGAAGGGAGAACACTAAGGAATATCAGGGTCATGACGCCGAGGCAGGCAATGACAAGCCACCTCTGAAGTCTCTTGCCTTAAAACTCCCATAGGATTGCCATAAGTCAGCTGTGACTCAATGGCAAAGAACAACAACCCCCCCACCACAAAAAACAAACAAACCAGGAGAATCAGGCATCTCTTCTGAAGAGCCGGAGATTTAATATAATACATTGATGTCTTTGCTTCCCCTTCAAGGGCTTTTGAAAAGTGCTCATATGAAGATACAACATGTACAGCATGTACGGTATTAATTAATTGTAGATTCTAGCCCTGTATTCTTATAAGAAAATCATATTTTATTTTTTTATACAAATAGAAATATGTAACTATAATTAATTTAGTTATTTTTATGTGGCTGAATATTTCGTGGACAGGATATTGACTGAGGCAAAGGTATTTTTTTAACCATTATTGACTCTTGGGTGTCAATTACCATACAATTGATCCAAGAACATGTTTCTGAGCATCCTTAGACTGATACTGCAACAAACTGGATTCTGCTTGTCCAAGGGTGAACAACTCGTTTTTGCTTGACAACCTATAACTATGTGTTTTCCCCCTCTAATGCTGTGCTGAATTTTTATGATGTTTGATTTTTCATTTGAATATTGGTGTTTCAGGAAGAGTAAAGCTCCCTCCAAAAGACAACCTGTACCTTGTGGAAGATCTCTTTTTGTGATGAACAATGGCACCTCCTGGTTAGGGTGCTTATTTTATTTCACATTCCAGTTCTCATAATTCTCCATCTTTTTTTTTGCATTTGGTATTGACAATTTTCATTGTACTCTATTTTTTCTTCTTCAGTGTAATAATCTGTTCCTGCAGTAGCACTCAGCAAGAATGGGTGTTATCAAAAAGTGTGGAAAGATATTACTGTTTTTACTTCAGAGAGCCACTGAGTATGTGCAAAATTGCAGGAATGACTTTTCACAGGGAATACTAGAAACTGAACCTGAACACAAGTTTCTTTCTGCATTCCTTCACTCGAAAGGAGAATGCAGTTTATGAAGCCTCATCAGGTATGATGTGCTACATTAAAACTTGGTATACTTTCCCCAACTGTCTTCCTTCCACTCACCTGGCTTTGTTCCAAGGGAGTCTTTTTGCAGTGTGTGAGATAGGGACGCACTACTTCTAATTTCTGCAACTATTGGGCTGTGTATACAGCTTTCAGCTTTTGCAACATTTTGACATTTACCAGGCTTTGCTGTTCCTGCAAAGATCTTCTAATTGACCTTCTTTGTCATTCCTGAATATCTCTAAGTCAGACAAGGGCTTCCTTTATGTGTTTGCAGCTGCAGCTCAGTAGTAAACCATATGATATGTATCCTGAATCCCTGGCATTTGAAATGATTGGATGTTAGGCAGCAGTGGGTGGAAAAACCTCCCCCCCTCCCCGAGACCTCAGAGAGTGACTCCCAGTCAGAATCGATAGTACTGAGCTAGATGGACCAGTGGTCTGACTCAGTTTACATTAACTGCACTCACTGTATATTGCCATTTGTCAGCTTTGTTGTTTGCACATCTTGCCATTCTTCTCTTTTTTACAATGTACTTGTCCATCCTGTATATTTACCAGGCAGAGGCACTGAGGTGTGTGGTGGGCAAGGATGTAGTTACTGTTTGCATCTTATGGCCGTTTTTCATCAGGAGTAGTTTTTTGTCCTGTCCTCCCCGCCCTTCAATATCTTACTGCCTGGAATCACAGGATGGCTGCCAAGAAACAGGAAATATTCAACAGTATTCTGCAGCTACATGCAGGATTTACTGGCACAACATGAATATATCTGCCAAAGAATTAGTTGTTGATTGATTAGCTGCATTGTCAAGGCCTATTTCAGAAGCTGCTAGAGGAGTGCTCCAAAGTCCAGCAGCGGACAAAAACATTTTCATTGCAGAGGACACATAGATCCTATCTAAACTGGCAGAAGCTTCCATCAGTCTCTGGTCCACATCCACCATGATCATACCCAATTAAAGACTAGGAATCAGATGCTTCCCCTTGCCAGCTTTAGGAGTCTTCACATTATAGTCTCCATCATCTACAAGTTTCTGCAGTGACTTGTTGTGGGAATAGCTGATGTTTCCCAAAAGAACCCAGAACAGCATCCTGCATTTGGGGTCAAGGTTCTGGAGTTCTGGTATTGAACTTCAGGCCTTAAACAGTCAGGGACCTACATACCTTCAGAACCACCGCTCCTCATATACCCCCAGAAGAATGTTGTGCTCCGCAGATCAAAATCTATTGGCTGTCCATGGCCCAGGAGACAATGGGCTGTCCTCAACCAGAGCCAGGGATTTCTCTGTCCTGACTCCAGCCTGGTGGAACTCTCTGCCAAACAACATCCATGCCCTGCGGGACTTGTTACAGTTCTTCAGGGCCTGCAAGGTGAGATGTTCCACCAGATGTTTGATTGAGGACAGCAATGGTTCCCATCCTGGTACTCCCACCCCTTCCCCTCCCATAAGATAATGGCGTTCCCATCGTGGCACTCCCACCCTCTTCCACATGCACAGACCTTTATTGGCATATGTTAGGTTACAGGAAGAAACAAAAGCAGATAAAGAGGTAACAAGGAGAAACCACCCTCTTCCACTCTCATAGTGGTGTTCCCATCCTGGCACTCCCACCTCCTTCCCCTCCCATGAGATAATGGTGTTACCCAGGCTTTGGCTGAGAGGGCGGGAAATATGAGGAATGAATGAATGAATGAATGATGAATGATGAATGAATGAATATTGGTTTTTCTTGCACCATCTCCACTTGCTTTGTGTTTGTTACTGGTTTTAATCTGTTCTTAATTAATGTTTTATTACTGTCTTGTACACTGCTCTGAGCCCAGCTTGCTGGGGAAGGGCAGTAGAAAAGTTCAATAAAACAAACAAAAAAGACCAGTAAACTCAAATGACGGTTTGTTGCATCCTGAAAAAAAATGCCAAGTAACAACGTGGTATGAGAAGCCTAGCAGGGGGCAGCATATTTGAGCATTTGCCAGGACAGCATCAGTTCTCCATAACTCTCATCCCATGTCATCCTGCAATCACCAGCTTCGTGAAGGCTCAGCACCTAACATTTGAAAAGCAGCAAAGTGAAAGAAGTTTTGGTATCAAACAGACCCAAAGGCTGTTTCACTGAGACAACTGCTCACATGCTTTCTTTGGATATGCTTCCTGTCTCACATGTAGAAGATAAAAGTTTCTTTGGATTAGTTGAGACCAGTGTTCCCTCTAAGCTGAGCTAGTGTGAGCTAGCTCACAGTTCTTTAGCCTCCAGCTCACACATTTTTGTCTTAGCTCAGGAAGGATGGCTCCAGAGCAAACTAATGTATGCAGTAGCCAAATCACTTGCTCACAACTTTAATGCCAGTAGCTCACAATGCAGAATTTTTGCTCACAAGATTCCACAGCTTAGAGGGAACATTGGTTGAGACAGCACTGCTTAAATGGGAAGTCGCCTCCCCTCTTCAAGGACAGATGTGCCAGAGCTTGCATTAATGGTGGCTGTTGAAGACATCAAAGCCCTCAGCTATACATGAGCAATCTCCCAAACAGTGAGTTGTATGGTAATGACTGTTGGTTGGATTGTAGACCAAGGACTGGTACTTAGCAGGAAGGCAGCTCTCTTCATTGCTTGCTTCTCCAGAAACTCCTGCATCAGGCCACATTGTTATCCATCTGAGTCATATTGTGGATGGACAGTATGGCTGCAGACAATGGAGTCATGTAACAGGGGGAATAAATCATTTAGGCCTTGAGCATGTAACTCATTTGGCCCATTATATTAACAATTTTGTGACTAGAGCTGGGCTGGGCATCAGTTCAGTATGTCTGCCAGCCTGGCTGGATATAAATGGCTGGGCTGGAAGTGGTGCCACACCCCCACTGGTGGCACCACACCCCTGCAGCTCTGGAAGAGAGGTGCACCCCGCTGGGCTGGAAGTGGTGCCACATCCCTGCAGCTCTGGAAAGCTCAAAAGGAGCAGCAAGCCAAAGGAGAAGGAGATCGGTGGTGCTGAGGAAAGCACCAGAGAGGAGATTGACTGGGGTGAGGACAGCTTGGGGAGAGACGCTCTGGAGCAGTGTGAAGCCTCTGAAGCAGAGTAGGAACCTACCTCTGGGGTTGTTCCCATGCTGGAGGAAACAGTCATTTAATTGGACATGGTGGGAGATGCTGAGAGGCATCACATCTGCTGGGGGTGGGGAATGTTCAAGGGAACCACTTGTAAAGAAAAGATGCAACTGCAAATAAAGCTGGCCAATGTGGAGCACCCAGCAAGAAGGAAAATGAGGGTGGCCTTAAGTCTGAGACCCTTGGGAATAGAAGCATTAAAAATTTATTGAACTTTCCTGCATGTAGAAGTCACAGATATCTTAAGACTTGTAAACAAATGTAAAGAAAATATGTGGATGTATCAGCTTCTCACTAGGAACATTCTGTTAGCTAAAGGACATGCACTCAAAACTGCTTCAAGAAGCACTAACCTCATAGAACCCAATAGTATCTGTAATTGAGAGAATGCATAAGTGGAGGTTAACACTTAACATTTATTATAAGACCTGTGTTTGCCTACAGATGAATAGTGATTCCTGAAGGCTGGCATGGATCAGGGCGGGGTTGTGGGGGTGGGTGGGCTGTGGCTCAGCAGTAGAGCATCTGTTTTGCAGAAGGACCCCAATTTCATTTCCAGCACCTCCAGTTCAAACATTCAAGGAATATGTGATGTGAAAGATGTCTGTCTGAGACCACTAAGAGCTATTGCCAGTTAGAGTAGTCAATACCATTTCTGACAGAACAACAGACTGGTTCAGTATAAGGCAGCTTCATATATGTTCATGGACCTGCGTTCTCAGAAGATGAGGATGGTGAGCCCAAAGAGTACCACAGTTCATGAAATTTCACCATGCTGACTATTCTAAAACAAGCACCCAGTACGTAGTTTATGGCAGAGGACAAAGATGTTGGGCCTACTGAGATTGCTCCCTGCAGATTTCCAACAGAAACAACATACATATACATAACACCTTTTAAAACATAGTCTGCTGTATGAACAACTACCTTGCTACCAAAAGAGGTACTGAAACTACTGGAAAATAATGCAGATGACATCCTTGGGAAATCAAGCAGCAGGTAATTGAGTTTGTACGTCCATCATTCAGTCTGTCACATGGCACCAGTACAACAAGAACCACTTGGAAGGTGGCCAAAGAAACCCAGTTTGGACAACAGAGGACTGTGGCACTTTGATTCAGCCTCAGAGAGTGAGGAATAATATGAACAGTTTTCCACCACAATGGCTGACCTCGAACTACAGGCCTTTATGTGGGATTCAGAGACTCAGTTTACGAAGAGAAAGGAACCCCTTTTTCACAAAGGGAATGTAATTGGCTCAGCACCAGATTTTGGCTGAGCACTAGATTTTTGTCTATGTAACCCAGTTTGCACATGTGCTTTAAATGGCTGAGTGATTTATTCCACTCTGAACGAAGCAGTGGTACAGCTCTCTCTATTAGAATATGTATGTATGTGCTATCAAGTCACAACCAACTTATGGTGACTCCAGCTAGGAGTTTTCAAGGTGAGTGACAAGCAGAGGGGGTTTGCCATTGTCTTTCTCTGCAGAGCCTTCCTTGGCGGTCTCCTATCCCATCCCAACCCTACTTAACTTCCAAGTTCTGATGAGATTGGGCTATATTATGCTGCCTTCCCTCCCCCCATCAGAGTAGCATACTTTAAATTATTAGGGTATTGAAAGCACAATTATGTGAAGCGTAAACATATATTTGATATGAGCCTCAAAGTTTATTGTAAATAATTGTTTATGAAAAAAGCAGAGTCTTTATTTGCTTCCTTGAAATTTGGCATAGTTTTGCATCAGTGTGGGATGGATTTCTGGTCTCTCACTGTGTTGCATATTGTCATAAGACTGAAGATGTTTTTAAAACCAAGTCTACTTTTGACTCTGTCTTCCCTGCATTAGTCTTCTGTTTAGCTGAATATAGCCTCAGATTTTGCTATCCCCAAAACATCCATGTCCTACTTACTGTAGCAGGATGTGTATTTATTGTGCTACTATCAGCATGGATGTAATTGTTTTATATTTTAGGCACATTTATCATCCTAACAAAGGGAAATGTTTTGAGAGCACAAATTCACTTTGTTCTTTTTAAATGCAGAACTAACAGACGTGCTTGCTTGGGGCCTGACTGAGTGCTTTAGGCAGAGAAACAATGCTGTAGATACCCTTTCTGTAGTTTTGGAGCATGAGGCTTTTATACCTTCTAGCACTGCTTGAGGATATAAGTTAATCACCAAACATTCACAGTAGGAAAGAAACTTCCTGTATAGGCATATAGCACCTAATAATTTTGTTTTGGGGAGACTTAATGCACAGGTTCCCAGACTTCTTCACAGAATAATTCCTTGTTCAAGACATGTGTCTGATCCTGTCTTTGACCTGGAAGCTGAAACCTTCCCTAGCCCCTTTCTTTAGTTAGAATTTTCTGTTTTAGTGAAGAATTTTACTATCCCCTGTTAAAAGTTGGACTATGCATTTGAAATATGTAAGAGTACTGAGAAAATATTACGGACTAGGATCCAAAGCATTGCACATTGTGTTCTGCTCACATGCAGAAGCTTTTAACTTCCCTGTTTCTAGCAACAATCCCCATTACCCACTTACACCCCCTCATCCCATAAGACAGCATGCTGTTGCCAGAAAAAAAAATGGGCCTTATCCACATACATTCCACTCATATATCTGCGGAAGCCTTTTCACTGTGCTCTTGTGTTCACATAATCATAATAGATTTTTATGTACTTCATTTATACTCTTCCTTGCTCCTCAATGAGGACCCAAACATTATTCTCCTCTCTTCCATTTTATCCTTAGATAAAAGAAACACCCAGAAAGCTTCCATCGCAGAGCAGGGATCTGAACTTGGTTCTCCCATTTCCTAGTCTGACATCTAGCCATACTCTCTTATTTAGAATTAGTGTTGATATTTCTAACCAACCTGTCCTTCAATTAATAGCTCAAGTGTACAAAAATATATTTTTTAAAAAATTGTGCAATCACTAAAATACATAATTATTTACTTAAAACCTAACAATGGCTGCGATCATACACACAATTAGACCCATCATAGATGCAAATGCCAGGTGGATTTAAAGAGCACAATCAATTAACAACATTTTGGAAGTGCCCCACAGCCTTCGGCAATCCATTCTGTTCTGCCGCAGAAGCAGAATTAAAACAAATGGGGGGAAATCCGGTAGAAAACGGATTGCGACAGGCCACGGATGGACTTTCCCCTGTCTGATCACTCCAGTGCGCTCTCATGGCATTGGGATGGTCTGATTAGGCCATCCCAACTCCGTGCCATTGTTTTTTCCTCCTTCTCAGTATGTGCATCATTGCAAACTCCTTAGGGAGCCCTCAGTGCGGATATGCAATTCATCGATTCCGCGTTTAAATGCATCAGAAACAAAGGGCAACCCCTTTTGTGTCTGATTACGCAGTGGCGGGCTGTTCCTGCAGCTTCCAAGGACTGTGTGATCGTGCAACTGCAGGTCAAATTCCTCTGGAGGAAATAGCCTCGCTCCCCCCATTTTTTCTGGTGCACGTGATCACAACCAATATTATAAGAACAAACATACAACAGGACAGCATATCAAACCATCGCTGTAGGTCTGCAAACACTATTCTGTGTTTCTATACAGAATTAAATGAAAACAAGTAGCCAAGTACTGCTGGGACATTATCACTGGAGCATTGCACATCTCAGGTTTGTCAGTACAAGAAAACTGACCTCACATATGTTTACTAGGAACCCCCCCCTCCCGATTTAGCACTGAAGGTGCAGGGGCAGAAGAATGCAGGGTTGAGCAGTAGACTCTAGGATCTGATGCAAGGAGCTGCTGCTGGCACTGAAAATCACTCCTGACGACTGTACCAGAGAGTGCTGGACAGCAATATTTTCAGGGTTAAATAGGAATTAGGAAGAGGGCTAAGAATGTGTTTCTGGAGCTGTGATTGGAGCTCTTTTCCCTAATGTCAGATCAAGGATGAAATGCTGACAGTAGCAGTGAGAGGGGTTGTAGTTTAGAACTGTCAATTTCTGCCCCATTTACTTCAGATAACATGCTGCTTTAGCTGCTTGACATAAGTCTTTATGCTATAGCAGCTAACCCCTTGGGTAGGATCAGCTGCTAGAATAATCATCTTGTTCTGCTTGCCAGTAAACCGGATACCCTTTTTCTATGTGTTTTTCAAAAAAGAATTTATTTAAACAATCTTATTTATTAATGGCTGGAGACCGTTATTTCCATGGCGATATAAGTTAATTATACTGGGTTTCTCTTCTTATATTTAAGAAGATGCCAATGAAATCTAATTGGGATCAAAATAAAAATTGCTTCTCTCCATGAATAGCATACCTTACATGTTCTTACCTCTTCTTTAGTCATCTAGCAAATTGTTCAAGAAAGGAAGTGTAGACAAGTCTTGAATTTTAATGTAAAAATCAAGCTGTGCCAAAAATAACCTTCAAATGTATCTTCTAAGTCATCAAAAAGCCCAACAGAACACACTGCTTTGCTCTGAGTAGAAAGGTGTTTCTTTCCACTCAGTAATATCTCATCTGTTTATAAGAATTCTGAATTAAATGATCAGTTTATTTCTGAATCAGTAACACCCCCCCGAAGCATCTTTTCCAGGAGGAGCTGTTTTTTTTAAAAAAAAATCAATAAAAACTTACCCATGTATTGCAATTACAATTTTAATTTGAAGGTTAATTTAATTTTCAATTTAAGTTTTGTTGGCAGAAGGAATGTTACAAGCACAGGAATTAGCTCCCACTGCCACAATTTCCCCAAACACAAATCCTATCCCCCAGCCCTGGACTGATAGTTGTTCTTCTGGGGAAAAAGCATAACCTCCAGAAGAACTGATCTTTGCTACCTGAAGAGCAGTAGTAATTTTGAGTGATCTCCAACCCACCCCCAAGATTGGTAATAGTGGTTCCACAGGAGGGAGTGGCTGTTTTGGAGGGTGGAGTCTATGGCATTGTACTTGTCTGAGGTCCCACCCTTCCTCAACACTCACCCTCTCCAGGTTCGACCCCTCAAATCTCCAGGAATTTCCCAACCTGGAGTTGATAACCCTATCTCCCTCCCAGCCAACCATCAACCTACCTTTAGTTTTTCATCTCCTCCCCCATCCCTCCTACAGAGCAGTTGTAATTTTGAGTGATATCCAGCCACCACCTGGAGATTGGCAACAATGGTTCCCCATCAGGGAATTGCTGGATTGGAGGGTGGAGTCTATGGCATCGTACCTGTCTGAGGTGCCACCCCTCCTCAAACTCCACCCTCTCCAGGCTCCATCCCTCAAATCTCCAGGAAATGCCCACCTGGAGTTGGCAACCTGATCAGGACTGGGCCCAATGAGTTTTCTCCCAAAGGCCAACATAGGTGTGGAAAGGGCCTTTTACTGACAGAGGAGAAAGGACAGGTGCCAACTCTGATTAGGAAAATACCTGGAGATTTGGGGGGGTGGATCCTGTGGAGGGCAGCATTTGGGGTGTGTGTGGAAGGACTCCGCAGGGTATAATGCCATAGAGTCTACCCTCCAAAGCAGCCATTTTCTCCCGGGGAACTGATCTCTGTCATCTGGAGGTCAATTGTAACAGTGGGAGAACTCCAGGTCCCACCTGGAGATTGGCAGCCCCTAGGGGAAAGTCAGCCGCACAGCGGGGAGTTGAAGAAAATGGTCTGATGGTCGTTGGCCCACCTGGTTAGCCAGCCAGCCAGCCATGCTGAAGCTAAGCAGGAGAAAGAGCCTTTTTCCATTTATTCTGACAGGAAAGTGGCCGTTGGGGAGGGAGTTATGGGCGGGAGAGGGGGTTATGCTGAAAGTCCTTTGTTTTTTTACTCACAGAACCAAGCTTGGCTGCCTACCAACAGCCACTGAGGGGACAGTCCCTCACAGGAGTCAAGAGAACTGTCTTCCTCAGAAGAGAGAGCTGTCTGCCAGGGGGAGTGGGTGGGGAAGAGGAGCAGACCCAGCACCCGGCCAATGGCACGCGAGTACTCTTGAGTGGCGGCTGATGGGCCAATGGCTGAGGGAGGGCATTTTACAGCCAATGGGAGCACATGGAATCTTGCAAAACCAAAAGATAAATATTTATAAGGAGAGATATATATTAAGCTTTTATTGTTGGCCCTCTTTTCTATGGAACTGCACAGAGACCATGAAGAAGATAAACAGGTTGCTTACTAACTGATGATCTTCAAGTAGTCATCTGTATAGTCACATGTGCCTACCCAGCTTTCTCCACTGCTGGCATCTCTCAGAAGCTTAACTCTCATTTGCTGGGACTTGTCATCGGCAGCTGGAAGAAACTGAGTAGGAGGGGATTTACTTCCCCGCTCCAGGCATGCACAGTCAATGCCTGCTCCCCAGAGTGTGGGAGGAAAATGCACCAAAAGCCAGAGGCTAGCTATCCAAGTTCAGGTTTGAGCGCAGGCACAGAACCCATGTGTGGAACTGTTTATCTACTATTTGGTTTAGCCCTGAAGATTTAAGTAGTTTTATCAGGAAGCAGGCCCATAGTTACGGGAGGGTGGGCTGATGAGGGTGATGTCCCCTCACAGATGTGTCCTGCCCTCTCAAGGATGCCAGACTCACCAGTGCAGCAAAGAGTCCCCTGCTGATGGGCAGGCAAAGTTTGAGAAGACAGCCGTGGAAGCAGGAAGACCTGGTAGGGCCACACAGCGGCCGCCTCCCTCCCTCCCCTCTGTCTCCACCACATGCACCAGGGGCATCCACCCTCATCACAGCCTTGTTTTCTCTGCCTAGAAAAGGAGGAAGGGGAAGGTTTCCAGCACTGAGTACCATCATACTCATTTACAAGACAGCGTTGCTAGCTTGTGTGTTAAGCTCTCTCCTCACCTCCCCCACCCATAAGGCTGAACAGGCATGGCATATGCACAGACTCTGCAGAAGAAACTGATGTACGGTGACCAACTGTCACCAGCTGCCAGTATCTGAGTGCTGCCACTGCTTGAAGTTCCCCCTTCTCCTTTTTCTCCTCCTCATCTTCCTAGATGGCAGGCTCCAGGCTGCCACTTATCTTGCCCTCTTCTCTCATTAATGCCCCCCTCCCCCATTAGGAGCTGTGCACCCACTAGAACGCCCTTTAGTCATGGAGGAAGCAAGTTGGTGATTATTAATGAGTGTTTTTTAGTGATGTGCCAGCAGGGATTCTCTCATGCACTCTCCCTCATATGCCTTAAAGGTATAGTGCAGCGTGGTATTCTTCATAGTTGTGATCGGGGCATATCTAGCAAGCCCTTTGGAGAAGGTGGGGAGGTTACATGACCCAGAACTGGCTTGGTTCTCTAGTTGACTTCCAGGAGGATGGTTGGAATGGCCATGGAGGGATGAGCGTCACCCCCAACATCACCAATGTGCCTACCTCACTTCCAGGTTATGTAGGCATGTTGGGTTTATTTTTGCCATTCCTCCCCACTTCTGATATTTACCCTCCTAACAAAAATTTTCTGGCTACAGGGCTGGTCTCAAGTCCTGTTTCCCTTGTAGGAAATGTTCAACATTGAAGAGACTACATTCAGGTTTGTAAGTGTGACTCCAGTGTAAGTGGAATACATCATGTTGTTCCTGGAACTGGTGGGGTAGAGGTTCTAGTGAAAGTTGTTTAGGGTATCAATTCTCAGAGTGTGAGGACTTCTTTGATACATTAGAACACCTGTATACTTGAGTATCATAGAAACAAAGAACTTAAAACCCTTTCAGAATTAGTCCTTTGTGACTAATGGTTTTGGCGGGCTGATGGCAGCCGTTTCTCCTAGCTCCCAGAGACACAGACTGCAAACCAGCGGGTAGACAGGGGGTGCGATGTATGCATTCCCCCAGGGCTCAAGTGATGAGCCCTGAGTCAGGGGGTGCTGAGGTTCGCCACCCCCCTGGCTTTTAGCCTGGGGGTGGGGGCATCCTTTTGCCTCAATGGTCTCTCTGTTGTGTTCCAGTATTGGACGAGGCTATGCACACCGGACCAAGCAGGCAGTGATCAAGTTTTAATTAAGCGACTGGCAGAATCGATGAAGTAACAGAAGAAGAGTGAGTAAAAGTTAAATGAAGCATTAGAGGGAAGCAAAATTTATCCCTGTAAGCATGGGGGGAGGTAACTGCGGACCCCCCTCTGGATGACCAGATAATGGAATTAATTACTACTGGATGAATGGAGCTTGAAGGGACTGTGATGGAGGAGTACTGAGATTTAAGAACTGAGTAACAAATAAGAAACATTCGGGACTTTAAAAACAATATCTGAAAATATACACCATCTGGCTGGCTAGAATTTCTTTTTAAAGACTGTCAACATCCCAGTAAGAGCGGGGGTTTCGGTTTCGGCATTGCGAATGGCAGCCACCTTTTGGGACGCTCCCGGAGGTGGTTAGCCCACCCGCAGTTTGGGGGGTCTTTGCATGTATGCAAGACCCTAGTGAGCCTAAGGCAAAGGCTCCGAACCGGGGGCGCTTGGGGAGTAGTCTCTTTGCCGGCAGACAGCCGGGAAATTGAGGCTTTCTCCCCGCCCCAATCGGCCCCACTGCGTCGTGCCCGTAATGGGACTTAGCAGCGCCCCGAATTCCACCAGGAGTGAAGAAAGCGGCATGAGTTAAAATAAAAAGAAGAATTGCATCGAATCGTGAGTTGAAGATCTAATTTGAAGCGAGATAAAACCCCCCGCAAACGTAGGGAGGAGGGAGGAGTCCCCACCCCCTTTTGAGAAGCGAGATCTATAAAGGGAGTGCGAGGAGGGGGGTAAAGAGAAAAAAGTGTTGGTGAAGGTACCGTTGGGGTTTGGCAGGCGATTACGACATTGTTAGCCTCTTGGAGGATGCGGCACGAACTTTGAAAAAGTAAACAAAAAGGAAAATGTCGACGCTGAAAACTGTCCTGCACAAACCGGAAGAGAAGAGGGGAGGGACTTCCGGTCCGGGTAACCCCCCCCCAGAGCTTGCTGTCATTCAACAAGAAAAGGAGCTACTGCGGCCCCTGCTGGAGCAAATGCAGAAAATCAATGAAACTTTGATTAAAGTGGAAAGTGTTCTCATCAGTCGGCAAAAGCAAATCTCGGAAACAACAAGAAAGGCTAATCTGACGTTAATCCTTTTGGGCGAGAAAGAAGAAGAGAAAGAAGATCTCAGTTTTACCTTGACGAATGACTTGGCACCCCTAACTGGCAGTGAAGCGAATGAATTAAAAGAGGAGGTGGACATGGCTCCAAAAGCCTATTCCACTTATATAAAGGAAAATACTCTGCCAGAAGAAGGGGATGCCGAGCTGAACAGGAAATACATCAGAGATCTAATTTCATCTGTAGTGAGTATGGAGCCCGTAAAAATTGATGGTCGGAAATATAAGAAAAAAAGAAACGAGAGAAGATGGAATTCATCCTTAAAGCAACAAAACTTCTGAAGAGACACGCCAGCAAGGTGGAAGCAGCACTCAAAACTGGGATTAATGCAAGCAGCGAAGAAGACAGCGGCCCAGGGGAAAGAGGTGACGGAGCGGGAGCCATCAAGATTAAAAGGACTCAACTTTTAGTTGAAGAGACCTAAGAAGACACCTTGAGCAGTGGCTGTTCGTGTAACATCTGGAAGGAGCTGTTTAATAACTAACCCCAATGGACTTTACTAACTGTATTAACAGAGTTATTTTGGACTTTGGACTGTTAAAAAGAAGATCTTCCAACCGTGATGGATGCTAAAAATAGTACTAACTAAAACTAACCCTTATTAACAGAAAATTTTCACTCCGTGTTTTTTTCTTTCTCCAGCTGTCTACCCTACCCATTTCGTATAAAAAGAATAAAATTCTCTCCTCTTTAGGAGAGTTTTATAAAAAAAAAAAAAAAAACACATCCCAGTAAGAGCCAGAGTGAAGCAAAGTCTACCCCTAAAAAAAGAAGAAGCAGGGGTAGACGGAGCGAACAATGTAACGATGTAAAAATAACAATGTAAAATATAACATATAACAATGTAAAAATAAAGATCCCAAGGGGGTAGACGGAGCGAAAAGAGAGAAAAGATTGAATGGAAAAACTTACGAGTGTTGAAGTGCTTTCATGAATGGTGGCTGTAAATGCAGCAGAAGTCTTTAGCAGACAGAGGGTGGGAAACATCCCCTCGAAAGACAAAGTAACTATGTAAGCATTTAAAAACAACCTCTATAGGCATTGGAATTTTTTTTTCTTCCTAAAGAGACTCTAAACATCTCCGTGATTGGTGGATGTAAAGTGTGGAGAAATTTTGCTTAAATGTTGTTGTTGTTCAGTCGCACAGTCGAGTCCGACTCTTCGCGACCCCATGGACCAGATTACGCCAGGCCCTCCTGTCTTCTGCTGTCCGCTGAAGTTTGCTCAATTTCATGTTAGTTGCATCGATGACACTGTCTAACCATCTCATCCTTTGCCGTCCCCTTCTTCTTTGACCTTCAATCTTTCCCAGCATCAGGGTCTTCTCCAGTGAATGCTCCCTTCTCATTTGGTGGCCAAAGTATTTGAGCTTCAGCTTCAGGATCTGGCCTTCCAGGGAGCAATCAGGGTTGCTTTCTTTTAGGATTGACTGATTTGATCTCCTGGCAGTCCAAGGGACTCTCAAGAGTCTTCTCCAGCACCATAGTTCAAAAGAATCTATTCTTCGGTGCTCGGCCTTCCTTATAGTCCAACTCTCGCAGCCATACATTACTACGGGGAATACCATTGCTTTGACCATGCGGACTTTTGTTGGCAAGGTGATGTCTCTGCTTTTTATCATGCTGTTTAGGTTTGCCATCGCTTTCCTCCCAAGGAGCAGGCGTCTTTTAATTTCATGGCTGCAGTCACCATCTGCAGTGATCTGGGATCCTAGGAACGTGAAGTCTGTCACTACTTCTACGACTTCCCCTTCTATTTGCCAAGGAGTGATGGGGCCAGATGCCATGATCTTAGTTTTTTTGATGTTGAGCTTCAAGCCCACTTTTGCGCTCTCCTCTTTGACCCTGAGCAAGAGGCTCTTTAGGTCCTCTTCACTTTCTGCCATCAGAGTGGTATTGTCTGCATACCTGAGGTTATTGATCTTTTCCCCAGCAATCTTAACTCCGGCTTGTGATTCATCCAGGCCAGCATTTCGCATGATGTACTCTGCATATAAGTTAAATAAGCAAGGTGACAATATACATCCTTGCCGTACTCCTTTCCCTATGCTAAACCAATCAGTTGTTCCATATCCGGTTCTAACTGTTGCTTCTTGACCCTTATACAGGTTTCTCAGGAGATATGTGAGGTGGTCCGGTACTCCCATCTCTTTAAGAACCTGCCATAATTTATTGTGATCCACACAATCAAAGGCTTTAGCATAGTCAATGAAGCAGAAGTAGATGTTTTTCTGGTACTCTCTTGCTTTCTCCATAATCCAGCGAATGTTGGCAATTTGATCTCTAGTTCCTCTACCTCTTCGAAACCCAGCTTGTACTTCTGGCAGTTCTCTATCCACGTACTGTTGGAGCCTAGCTTGTAGGATTTTGAGCATGACCTTGCTAGCGTGTGAAATGAGTGCAATTGTGCGATAGTTTGAACACTCCTTGACGTTACCCTTCTTTGGGATTGGAATGCATACTGACCTTTTCCAATCCTGTGGCCACTGTTGTGTTTTCCAAATTTGTTGGCAAATTGAGTGCAGCACTTTAACAGCATCTTCTTTTAAGACTTTGAATAACTCAGCTGGAATACCATCACCTCCACTAGCTTTGTTGTTAGTAATGCTTTCTAAGGCCCATTTAACTTCGCTTTCCAGGATGTCTGGCTCGAGGTCAGTGATTATACCATCGTGGTTGTCAAGGACATCGAGGTCCTTCTTATATAGTTCTTCTGTGTATTCTTGCCATCTTTTCCTAATCTCTTCTGCTTCTGTTAGGTCCCTACCATTTTTGTCCTTTATCATGGCCAGCTTTGCATGGAACGTTCCCTTGATTTCTCCAATTTTCTTGAAGAGATCTCTAGTCCTTCCCAATCTATTGTTTTCCTCTATTACTTTGCATTGTTCATTCAGGAAAGCCTCCTTATCTCTCCTTGCTGTTCTCTGGAAATCTGCATTCAGTTGGGCAAATTTTTCCTTTTCACCATTGCCTTTAGCTTTCCTTCTTTCCTCTGCTATGTGTAAAGCCTCATCAGACAGCCACTTTGCTTTTTTGCATTTCTTTTTCTTTGGGATGGCGGTGATTGATGCCTCCTTTACAATGTCACGGTCATGTTACAATGTCTGTCCATAGTTCTTCAGGCACTCTGTCTATCAAATCTAGTCCCTTAAACCTATTCTTCACCTCTACTGTATATTCATTGGGGATGCGATCTAGGTCAAATCTGAATGGCCTTGTGTTTTCCCCAACTTTCTTCAATTTAAGTCTGAATTTTGCAATGAGTAGCTCATGATCTGAGCCACAGTCAGCTCCAGGTCTTGTTTTTACTGACTGGATAGAGCTTCTCCATCTTTGACTGCATATTATATAATCAATCTGATTTCGGTGTTGCCCATCTGGTGATGTCCATGTGTAGAGACACCTCTTAGGTTGTTGGAAAAGGGTGTTCGTTATGACCAGCATGTTCTCTTGACAAAACTCTGTTAGCCTTTGCCCTGCTTCATTTTGTTCTCCAAGGCCAAACTTGTCTGTTATTCCGGTTACCTTTTGATTTCCTATTTTAGCATTCCAGTCCCCTATGATGATGAGGACATCATTTTTTGGTGTTAGTTCTATGAGCTGTTGTAGGTCTTCATAGAACTGGTCCACTTCAGCCTCTTCTGCAGCAGTGGTTGGGGCATAGACTTGGATTACTGTGATATTGAATGGTTTGCTTTGGATTCGGACCGAGATCATTCTGTCATTTTTGAGATTGTATCCCAATACTGCCTTTCTCACTCTCTTATTAACTATAAAGGCCACACCATTTTTTCTACGGGATTCCTGGCCACAGTAGTAGATATAATGGTCTTCTGAGTTAAATTCGCCCATTCCTGTCCACTTTAGTTCACTGATTCCCAAGATGTCGATGTTCATTCTTGCCATCTCAGTTTTGACCACGTCAAGCTTACCTTGATTCATAGATCTTACATTCCAGGTTCCTATGCAGTATTGTTCTTTGCAGCATCGGACTTTCCTTTCACCGTCAGACACATCCACAACTGAGCGTCCTTTTGGCTTTGGCCCAGCCGCTTCACTCTTTCTGGGATTACTCGTACTTGCCCTCTGCTCTTCCCCAGTAGCAAATTGGACACCTTCCAACCTGAGGGGCTCATCTTCCGGCGTCATATCTTTTAGCCTTTTGTTACTGTCCATGGGGTTTTCTTGGCAAAGATACTGGAGTGGGTTGCCATTTCTTTCTCCAGGGGATCACACTTGGTCTGAGTTCTCTGCTGTGGCCTGTCCGTCCTGGGTGGCCCTCCACGGCATAGCTCACAGCCTCATCGAACCACACAAGCCCCCTCGCCACGACAAGGCAGTGATCCATGAGGGATCACTCTATTTATTGCTTAAATAGAGGGGGGGAAACCACCCATCTAAAAATAAAATAATTTGGAATCTATTTGAAATAATTTGGACAGACCTAGCGAATCACTAGAGGTAGCGGAATGATCTAACGGATTTATGGGACCCTGGCAATTTGGTAATAAAAAGAAGATAAACAGACCCCTAACTCTGAAAATGGTGCCTGTTGTGTCGAAAGAATTAAAGCGAAATGGAATCTTCTTGAGGAAGTTGAAAGTTTAACTGAACAATAAACACTGCTGAGAAGGACTGGCGAGGCAGCGACATCCTCCTCCGACAAGCGAGGGGGAGAGGCAATTCTCCTCCCAAAAATAAAGTTATTATGCACTTTGGTGGGGGGGACGGAGCTAATAAAATCTTGGGTGAAAGGTGGCTACATGGGTAAATTGTTCAGGAGATAGTGGATTTTTAGAAGATATCAACAATATGGACTGTGAGCTGAAGAAGATTGAGAGAAGAAGATTCTCCAGTGAAGATTTTTTTCGGATAAGGCTTTTGATTAAGGGGGGGATGTATGGATAAAATAGGAGTGAAGGGCTCATACAGAAAAGATGGATGTTTGATGGTGATTGCTCAAATGAAATTTAAACGTATTTTATCAACTTAGACTAGTATTATAAATGTAAGAGAGGTTGAAGTGTCTGGAAATGAGTTTTATAAGCTTAAATAGATTAGGTTTTGCTAATTTTAAGACATTAGTTTGATGGAAGTCTAATTGAGGTGAAGGGGATATTATTTGATGCCTATTTAGGTTCTTTCTTTTTTTTTAATAAGAGCGTAAATGGAGTGAGCTCTTAATTTTGATGTATTTAGTAATTCTACTTAAATAATTTTGGATGTTGGAGGATTGCAGGTAATGGTTGGTTAAAATTTTTTAAACAGTCAGATGGGCAAAATGTAATAGCCAGATGGGCAGAAATTATTGTTATTGTTTTTAGATGATGAGGATGTTTGCATAAAAGAAATTTAAGTGTATTTCAGAAGTATATTCCAAACAGTCAGTATGGGCTACAACTTCTATAAGCAATTTACTCAACTGTCACCTTCAAGGTTAACTGAAAGCTTTTATTAATGCCATATTTGTAAGCATTGTATATGATCACCATACCTCGGATTTTCTTTTCTATCTCCCTTTCTTGTAGTTTGTATTAGTACCCTAATACAATGCTACAAAAACAGCTCTATAAAGCAAGAAAATCTTCCAACACCAACCAAAGCTTTTGGGAGAAGAGAAAACCTTACAAACAATTTGTATAAGAAACATATGTTTGATTTTGTCATACAGCCTCAAGCGGGCTATTTGAAAGGACTGGAACAATGCAAAAGAAGGTTTCATTTCTGGTGGAGCTTTGATGTAAAGAAAAAATATTGTCTAAAATTGAAATCAAATATTTTATTTATTTGTTTGTTATTTTCCTGTATAGCTTGTCTTTCTTACTCAGGCTCAAGGCAGATTATATTTTTTTTAAAAAAATCAGTCATAAACTGAATAAAACAATGGAACAGGACTAGAATTACAGAATTAGAAAACAAACAAGAAATCCTGCCTAACATATGACATATTTTTAAATAAGGAAAGGGGGTTGCTGATGTAGAACACAGTGCAGTAGAATCAAGGTGATACATGCATAAACAGGCTACAATTTTATCACTTTATCCCTGTGTCCTCCAGAGTTATTCCATATACTACAATTATAATTGTTTTATAAAAATACTGTCCTGAAAATTTCTGTTTTACACATTCTGCAAAATGATAGAAGTGTGGGGACCCTTCCTGATCTCTTCAGGCAGGCTGTTCCAGAACAAAATAGAAAGTTCATGTGTATGAGCCATTTCCAATCTTACCCATTTGCAGGTGAACAAGTTCAGAAAGTCTTGCTTAAATAAGCAAAGCTCACATGGTGGAGAACAACAGGAGAGGTAGCACTGAAGGGTACATGGGTCCAAAGCCATGAAGGGTATTGTAGGTTCCTTGAACTGAATCCAGTAACTGAATAGTAACTAATGAAATGACTGTGGAATGGATGTGACCTAGCTCCTGATAGCAACCAAGCAGCCGTGTTCTGTACCAATTTCATTTCAAATAATTATCTGGTCTGTAAACTAATGATTTTCATGAACATTTTATTTACTTAAGTATGTATGTCCATGTACCACCATTCCACTTCATTGTTGACTTGTCTGGAAGAGAAGTGAATAACTGTATTTCATTGGTGTAATACAGTGACATAAATCTACGCTTTGAGAGCTATAGTCCATGACTGTGTGTGTCTGTGGCTTAATCATAGTTATGACGGCTCTGAGAAATGAGTAAATCCAAAGGGTTGAAATAGCTGGATATAACAACAAGATTATAGAAAACCCATAGAACCCTGTGGACACCGTATTTGTAAGAGAAACTACTTTCAGTGAAATTTGATGTATAATGCTTAATCCCATTTTGCAGAGAAGAAAGAAAAATTGCATTTAGACTCCACACAAGTAACACTTAAACTATCTACTTTGCGTCTATTATAATGTAATGGCATTAATCATCTAAACCAATGATTCCGAAACTTATTTGGCCTACTACCCCCTTTTCAGAAAACAAATTACTCAGCGCCCCTCTGGAAATCTACCTTCAAGAAGTGGACAAAAAGATGCAGTGACAAATTTGCACATAGTAAGAAAGATGTTGTTGTAAATAAAACACTTTGAAGCTCGAAATCATAAAAGTATTTTATAAAATCAAGCACAGTAATATTTGCATCCACACAGAAAATTAAGATAACAAAGGATAATATTACAGTAAAAATCACAAATTACATTAAAAATAATCCTAATGAGAAGGATGAACCTGGTGCACTGCTATCAATTAATTAATGTTTGACTCTATTTCTGTCAGCAGCAATCTTAAATCACCGTGATTAGCTATTTGCAGTCGGTTTCTTTTTTTAGTTAACAGATTTGTGACCATACTGAACCCACATTCCACTAAATATGTTGAAGGAAATGCAATTAGTAACTTTTGTACTATAGCCCATAATCCAGGATAAAGTATAGGTATCTGCTTTTGCAGCCAGAACTGTTTGGTAACCATCTTGAATTTAAATTTCAATTCCTCAATTGTTGTTACTTCTGTAAGTTCTTGTAATTCTGGAGATTCTTCTGTGTCTGTACTTGAAAAAGGGTCCAGTTGGATATGTTCATTTTAAGAATATCTTCAAATCATTCATTAAAGTCAGAATAGAGAGCCTCCAAGTGCTGACAATAGGTAAGCAAGTTTTCATCATGTTTTTCTACTGTTGATAAATTTGTAAACTGGCTAAATTCCCCTTGTCCTAAATTTCGTTTGTACAGAAGAAGTTTTGCCACAAACATAGAAATGACAGTTTTTGTTTTGATTAAATTCAGCTCATTGCATTGGAGCTGTAGATTTGTTTAATTAAATTTATTAAACAAGTCTGTCAAATAAGCTATGTCTTTTTTGGAATCAATCAAGTTGGCTCGTAAAGCATCATCTTTGTTTTCTAGGAACTCTAGCACTGAGTCAAAGAGTTTATAAAACTGATCCAAACACACATCTTTTGATAGCCAATGGACTTCTGTATGAAGCAGCAAGTGATTGAATTCTTCATCGTTTTCAATACAAAGTTGTCCAAACAATCTGTCATTCAGTGAATTGCTTCTGATTTTGTTGACTGCTTTAATGACATAATAATAATGACCTATGTAGGTGTTCACTCAGATTTTTGGCAACTAGATGTTGACAATGAATGACACAGTGTAAAGTAAATACATTTGGAATCACTTTTTTAAAATATGCAAGAAACTCCATGTAGCGCCCCATCATCACTGGAGCACCATCAGTAGTAACTGACAATATATTACTCAGGGGAATTTCTTTTTCTTTAAAAGCTCTTCCAATGCATTAAATACCCATGCTGTCTTGCGCAGCATGGTGTATATTACCTCACTTATAGCTGGAAGAATTAGTTCTTCACCAACAGAATGCAGTTTTCCCGATTTAGCAATCAGTAACAAAATGTTGTAAGAAGTATGCAGCCCATTGTCATCTCGTTTGGATGCTACTGAAAAGAGTTTTGCCAATGTTGGCTGTCTCAAAAAGTTTTCTTTAAGTGCTTAAAAATAAGATAAATCCTTGTCAGCATGAACTTTTGTCAAATGTTCTTGTAGTCTTGAAGGCTTCATAGCTTGATTTGATAAAAGTTTTTTGGCAAATCAGGAACATCAGTAATATACTATTTGTAGGCGACTGAATAAAGCCATAGTTCAAATATTGAATACTATATTGTCTACATTTTTTCTTAGGTTCAGCCATTATATTATCTGTAAAAAAGTAAAATTTCTGTATTTATAAAACAATTAATTAATATTACTGGCAGCGGGCATGAATTATAGTTCTTCCCACCACTGGGGAATAACACCCCCCAAACAGCCAGCTCTGAAATATCTGGAAATCATTACTCTCTTGCACCCCCATACTAGGTGCAAGACAGCTTACATAGTGCAATCCAAAGAGCAATCCAATACCCCAATTTCTTTAATCTTGAAATCATTACTTATCAGTGGCAGAGAAGGAATTCAAACCCAGATCTCCCAGACCCTTGTCTGACATTTAAACACTGTACCACACTGACCAGGCGGCTGTCCCAAATAGAAAGAGAAGCTTCTCAAGAATTTCCACTTTAAGTTCTGGCTTCCCAGCTGCAGAGTCCTGCTTCAAAGCATGCAACCAAGTCTCAGTGAATCTCACAAGCCCAAGTGCAAGGCAGTCAGAATTTGCAATCTTTGGCTTTTCCCATTAAATGTGCTCTATTTGCATAACTTCTGCAGACAACAAAGAATTTGGCATTCTTTGAGGCACACAGCAGTACAGTCGCAAGAAATGTATTTAAAAACCAACCAGAAAATTACAATATTTAAACAACCAATGACAAAAGTTGAATCACAAAATTAAAAACATTGAGCAAAACCCTCCACCACACCAACAAGCAATTACTACAGTTAATTTTTAAAAAAATCCAACGGAAATACTTTGAAATGCAAATCAAACTTTTAAAACTTTCCCACAAAATTATTAACTGTAAGAGAGTAAGGCTTAGCCAACCCCTACCCCACACCCAACAGTGCTATAACCCAAAGCCACCCCAAGCAGGCCACCCAACCTAAAGTAAAGGGACACTAATTTAAAATGTCATTTTACTAATATCTTCACCAAATCTTAACTTTTAGATGTCTTCTTCAGTCCATGAAGGACACTCTGTGACTTTGGGCCAACAGTCACACACTCAGCTTAAGTTGTGCAGAAGGGGTGGGGGTATTTCCTTTCATAACCAAATGAAATATTTACTCAAATTGTCTCAGTGAAGGAGTTAATGATATCTTTCCTCTCTTCTTACAGAGTCATCTTTCTTTGGCTGAGATTCAGACTATTACGTATGGGAAAATATATTTTTCAAACCACATGATTAATGTTGATGGCATATGTTTTTTTTGGAAATATAAATATTTTTTTATTTAAATAATTTAATCTGGATTACTAAATATGGGCCTGGACCAGGTACAGCCCCATACCCTGCCCCCAAACTAAGAAGTCTGCACCCCTGTCTTGCAGCTCATATGCATCCCATAAAGACTACTTTAACACTATCTCAGTAGAAATTCAACTAATAAAATAGCACCAATAAAAATAGAAGTAAAATACTAGAATTAAAAAATGACAGTCCAAGAATTTATTTCCTCAAATTTCTGCTAAAACACAAACCACTCTTGCTCCCTAACACCCTCCCCCCCAAAAAAACCAGCAGATATATATTTCCAGACTTCTCTGAGGACTAAACTCCATAGCCCTAGAGCAAGGGTGGCCAAACTTGCTTAATATAAGAGGCACATAGAATAAATGTCAGAAGTTTGAGAGCCGCAAGACATGAACAAATATTACACATTTTTACTGGAAATATGCAAATTTGCTTTTTATTAACATTAAATGAGATTGCCAGAAATAATAACAAAAGTGGTAAAAGCAGATATTGATAACGATATTTATTTGTCCAATGATATTTGTTTGCTAACGATATTTAGCTTCCCCAGCTGCCCTTCTGGGAGCCACACAATGTGTGTGAAAGAGCCGCATGTGGCTCCCAAGCCACAGTTTGGCCACCCCTGCCCTACAGCAACCGTGGAAAGAAAATTGTCCTGTCTTACAACTGATCTTATTTTCTTTATAGATGATATTTTGACCAGGATACTATCACTGTTCAGAGATTAGGCTACTAAACATAGTTATGGTATTGAAAGTCTTAATGTTTAAAAGAAGAAGAAATGCCATGTGCTTGTTAACTTCTGCTTTTTCTGGCTGATTCCTCAGACTAAGGCTCTTTGAAATTTATATTTCTGATCTGATCTGTTGCAATGAGCCTATATTTAATAAATCATCAATCCGAACCATTAGATTGACTGCAGTAAATTAGATTGGGGACTAAGGGCAATTATTAGCCTTTTTGGGGGTGCTTTTAGGTGGAAGGAAATATACCAATTAATTTGCTCACAAAATGAATTCATGCCCAGTTTTAAACACAACAGTTGCAATCCTTCATATAGTTTAGCCGCATAAATGGTGTTGACGGCAATGAGAATTAAGTAGTCCAAGTGCATCTAGGATTGTAGTACATGCTTCCTTCCATGGCATCGAAGAATATTTATTTTATATAATATATTTGATGGACTTATCGCCTCTCATTTCCAAGTTATGAGTTTTGTGGTGAAAGTTCAGCATCCTAATGTATTTCAACTGAAATCTTGAATTTGAAGCAGGCTAACAAGATGCAACCTGTACCTGGAAACAAACACCACAAAAAGTAAGTGCTTAGTTGCTGTCTTTGTTCTCAGTTTTGTTCATGTAGCTCATAAAAGACACTGACAATTTAGAATATTTTTTCTTTAGAATACTGTAGTTTTGTAATAATGGCAAGGTTATTTATTTATTTATTTATTCCATTTTTACCCCGCCCTCCCCGTGAACGGGCTCAGGGAGGCTTACAATGGGGCAACTAAGTGCCAAAGATAAAACAGCTTAAAAACAGATAAAACAGATAAAACAGGTTAGGTGTATCATATACATATACCAATTTGGCATACCAGAAATCAATGTATTAAATTATTTAATACAAGTACTGCATATAATCCAGACACATGATGCTGAGTGAAAGAGAATTTCTTATGTGGTGAATATGTAGAAGGTAACACAATGCATTGTCATTAAAAATTCCACATAATTAAATTATTTAACAAAGAACCACTCAGTACTCAGAATAAATACTCCGTCCCTCCAAACTTAAAAAAGTCCAACTGCTTTTTTGAAATTTCTCTGCATGTGTGTGCTCTCAAACAGGTTTCCCCATCCCTGTATTTTATACATAATTTTTGTTATCCATTTTAAAAAACAAACAAATAAAAAGCCACCTTGTGGCTTTTTTGTCTGTTTTGGCCTTATACCATTATACAAGCCTGATTCAATGTTCATGGAGTCCAGATCCGAGGCTGCATGTTCATGGAGTCTGATTGACAATACTTCGTTATGGCAGTGCCTTCCTATATCGGTTCACCCCGTTTTCTGATAGTTAAAAACCCCCTCAACTTATAAAAGAGTTGGTTTGGTTGGCTGGGCTGTGGGGCTGTGGGGGGCTACATTGCTTGTGTCTCAAATATTTCAACCTTTCACATTTTACTTCCATGGCTAAATTTCCCAGCCAATTATGTTCATGTATGTTTGCATTAATGGGATTTATGTTTCCTCACACTGCTAATTCAGTCCATTCAGTTCTGAATATGTACCAGCACAACAGATTCCTCCAACTGATCAGTGCCTCTGATTATGCACAAAAAGCAGCACATACTAATACTGTTGAATTTAAATGGCCTACCCATTATGATATTTGGGAATGTGTAATATAAGCAAGCCAGAAAATTGTGATTATGGAATAACAGTGATTACCTTGCCAGTCCCTATGCTGAATGTCACCATTATCCAGATAGAAAATAAATTGAAATTGCTGAGGGGATCATATTTGGTCTTTGACCTGACATAAAACAGCCGGTGAGGACCATAAGTTACAGTGTCAGTCACTTTTTTTTTTTTGCAGTTGGCAGCATCTTGGTAGGAAGTAGAGAAGTTGGGTGTGACTTGTATACATATTTACGTTTGTGTATATACTGCTTGTCAGATCTTGGCAAGTCATAGGATGGTACTCAGAGCCAAAGTACAAGTGATGGCATCCATGGATCCATCCTATGGCCACTGACACCATTTTGTAAGCAGTCCTTTAAAAATTGCTGTGAGGCCCCGATCTAGATCAGGCACATGGCACAGCAGCAGCAGGAGCTCTTGCCCCCCCCCCATGCAGAAATTTTTAAAGAACTACCACTGCTTATAAAATGGCATCAGCAGCTATGGGATGGACCTGTAATTTGGACTTGTAATTTGGACCTCAAGAAGATCGAGATTTGAGGTAGGAGAAGAGGTAGCATTCTCTTATTATGCCTAGGCTATCACTGTTTGTAAGATCTGGCCAGTATGACAAAAATGTTAAAATCAGGATGAACTGTACTTAACAAAATTATGTGGCTCAATCTGCATCATTAAAAATCCCAATAAAGCAGTTTTCGACAAGACATTAATCTCAATGGAACAGCTTTGTGACCTATGGGTGGGGGAGACTTTCTATTCCCATTGTGTTATTTTCCTGTTTCAACTTCTGGTGGAAGAATTAACTTGTCTGCAGTCCTTAACCTAGGTCAGTGGGCACTCCCTTGCCAGTTTATTATCTTACCTTGGGAGGTATATGTCTATTGAATGATTAAAGAAAGAGGCATTGAGTAATGTCTTGCATTGCCTGTACTCCAGCTTTTGTGGATAATTGTAGTATTTTGATCATAATGACCTTGAACAGAATTTACTGTGCTCATTTTAAACATTAAAAGAGATAACTCTAATTAGTAGGTACCACTTGGTTGTGACAAAGAATTTTTTCTATCTTCCACTATGCATCTTTATTGTATAATAGACAAAGTTTTACTGATATTATGCAAAATGGGGAAAATGCCTTGTGAGTACTGTTCTTTATTTAATATACCTTTGTCATATATCTTATTCATCTACTTTTTAAATCCTAAACAATCATAATCTTTTCAAATCTCTTTTACTCATTTATTCAAAGGAACAAAATGAGTCTATCAGAAGCAGCCAGCTAAGTAGATACATGAATATTGCAGTAATGTTCAAGCCATAATCATTTTTTTGCTGAGAAAAACAGATAATTGCTGCTATCTGTATAAATCCTTTGCATTGTGTGTGTTGTTGTAGTTTCAATAAGACACAGTGCTGCATTTTAAATGCTCTTGTTTTGTAATCACTTAACATGAAAAGGTGATCCACTTAACAGATCTTTTTTTAAAAAAGAAACTGCATCTGAATTATAGAGAACCCCGAGAAAGATTTATTAAGCCTGCTTAGCTGAGGCTGCTTTAAATCAATACTTCAACACCAATAAAGTGATAATATAGCGCTAACTGAAGGTGGATGCTACTGGTAATAATATAATCAATCCGTAGGTGTAAAATGAGAAGCAACAGCTCTTTGATGCAAGATCCAGAAGTGTCAGCTCAAGTATTTTAAGTGTGCAGGACTCCTATTGCCCTGAGTTCGCCATTTGCAGCTTCCATCTCTTTTTTTGTAAAATACTTTTTGGAAGATTTTTTTATGTACTCAGTATCACACTTCTATGACTGGGCAAAACTCTGCTATATTAACCAAATATTCCAATAATTAGGAGTAAGACCTGTTGTGAGAAGAAATACAATGGGCTCTAGAAAGAGACTCCAGGTGAGTGTCCCGGCTGTGGCTGGTAGACCCATGCGAAGGTAGAAAAGCACCTCCTCTTATGCCATGTTTTCTGGGTTCCAAGGGGCTGGAAAGTTGTTCTGTAGCCAGTTACAGGGTTGGCAACTCTGGGTTGGGAAATATCTGTAGAATTTAGGGGTAGAGTCTGGTGAGGGCAGGGTTTGGAGTGGGGAGGGATGTCAGCAGGGTAGAATGCCACAGAGTCCACTGCCCAAAGAAGCCATTTTCTCCAGGAAAACTGATCTTAGTTACCTGGAGATCAGTTGTAATAACTAGAGATCTCCAGGTGCTGTCTTGAGGTTGGCTTATGTTTATTTCCCATCTATTTGGGGCTATGCAGTGGGCAGCTAAGGTAGAAAAACATGTCCTCTATGCCATGTTTCTGAGTCCCAAGGGTCTGGAAAGCACTTCCATAGCCAAACTGAGGGCATTCCTACATACCAGGGATACTCACTGGATGACTGGGCCAATCACACCCTCTTAGCCTACCCTACCTCATGGGTTGTTGCGAGGATAAAATGAAGGTGAGAAGAATTCTGTAAGCTGTTTTGGGTATAAATGAAGTAAATAAAAATGGGCTGTGCTAGGAGGAGAGAGTGAAGAAATAATATAGGGAAGGGGATGCAAGGCAAAATGAAGTGATCCCTGCAAGTCCTTGTTGGTTCCCTGCTTGTAGAACTATGATTGCTACTCTGTGAGTGTGATCACACACACAATTAGCCATACCATAGACACGAATGCCGGGCGGATTTAAAGGGTGCAATCAGACACAAACTTCTGGGAAGCACCCCGCACCCGTCGGCAACTTGTTTTGCTCCACCGCAGAAGTGGAGTAAAAAGACACCAGGGAAAGTCCAGTAGCAAATGGGTTGCTATGAGCCATGGACAGACTTCCCCTGTCTGATCGCTCCAGCGCACTCTCATGGCATCAGGATGGTCTGATCAGGCCATCCCGACTCTGTGTTGTTGGTTTTTTCCCCCTTCTCAGTATGCGCATCATCGCATACTCCATAGGGAGCCCTCAGTGCTGAGATGCAATTCATTGATTCCCCTTTTAAGTGCATCAGGAGCAAACAGCAAAAAAAAAAACCCACAAAACCCAACTCACCCACGGTTGCATCTGATCACACAGTGATGGGCTGCCTCCGCAGCTTCAGAGGACTGAGTGATTGCTCAACTGCGGGTCTAATTCCTCCGGAGGAAATAGCCTCGCTTCTCACCCCACATTATCTCACGTGTGTGACCACCATCTATGAGAGCATAACCTATATCCTGTTGACTACAGGAACTTCTTCCTTCCCTGTATGATCCTACATAAAATAAACTGCATGAACAAACAGGAAACAGAAACTGCTAGGAAGTGTCATTGTATCATGGCAAAAAATAAATAAATAAATGTTTGTACTCTGTGTGAAGCATATTTCCACATAATGTCTGTTTACCTGTTTTTAAATGTAATTGCAGATGCTTAGATTACATATAACTTATTTTTCAGTTGTTTGGGCTTTGGGCTGTCCATTCTTGATTGATATATAGAAGTGTTTGAAAGCAAATAGAATGTACATGCCTGCCTTCATGATTTGTTTTCTTTCATTTTTTCTGAAATCCATGTTTGATTTCAGTGCAAAGTGATTTGTTAATTTGTTGCCTCTTGAAGCAACACTGCTTGATTTAGCTTCATTCTGTTTTGCTTTGTGTTTCTTTTATACAGTCTGATTAACTGGTAATCTCAGACTTACAGTTCTAACTGATTACCACATAGTAAAGGCATATTATTTATGTTTTTATTTAAATAATTATTACTCTCACCCTATCTGCTAAAGGCATTTGAGATGGTTTACACACAATAAAAAATATAAACAACAATCATATTTTAAAATCACAATTAAAAATAATCGATGGCAAGCCTGGGTAAGCAGCTGACTCCAGAAATTTAGCACACGGTGCAGGCCAAGTATTTGTGGAGAGGTTATTCCATAAATATAGCTTTCTTCCTGGGAAAAAATACTGAGAGCCAGTGGTAGTTGTGTCGCTATACTGTTGTGGGGAGTCTGAGACTCAGCTCACTGCTCTTTGATATTTAATTAGATGCTGTCTACAGTTGCTGCGATTGGGCTGCTCAAGAAACACACTGGAATTCTTTCTTTTGGCGCCTGGAGGAGAATGTGTCTCTTTGAGCTGATAAAAATCTATACTGTGGCTTGTCACTTCTTACCCACCTAGGAGATTTATACTTGGCTTCTTGCCTATGCAATTTTGTACATGATTTGATGCCATTCATGTAGTATTTAGACATAGCAGCATGCAATACTGAAATATATAATATGCATGCAAGTTATTTATTGAGGTGCAAAGAGCACTGAAATATGAGCAGATTTTAGGAGAAGAAGAAGTCAGCATGAGGATACAGAACAAAGACTAATGGGTTCACATAAGAGAGGAACAAAAACTTGTTTTTGAATAGTACAAGTTTATGAAATGTAATGGCAAGCTAGGCTCGGGTCAGTTTTGAACTTGTGCATTTTTGCTGATGTTATTCTGTCTTGTGCTTCCTCCAGTCCAATATCAACAATCTGTTTTATTGCTGAAGATTGTACAATTCACATAGATAATTATGTGTACTCTGGTGGTGCAGTTGATGATATATTGATTGAGGTGCTAATACAATGCTGGCATTGAGACGAATATAGTGGGATGTCTCTGACTCCCTCCTTAAAACGCCATTCAGGAGCTTATTGTTAGAGTATCTACTCTTCTGGGCTCACGTCTTCCCAAATTGTTAATGTATTGGGAGAGCAGACAACTGTGAATGAAATCACATATACAGTATAGATCAGTGTGGCTCCTATCCCAGTGCATTCAAAGGACTCAGATCTTGGCTACAAAAGTATTCTCCTTGACTCAGGATTATATCCTTCCCTGGGAATTCACACATCTTCCTTTCAGGCATCCTGTTTCTAAGTTGTGTGGGAGTACACATCTGCCAGACACAGCCGCTCCACTCCACTCCACTCTACTCCACTCCACTCCTCTCATTTCATTTTATTTCTTTGCTTTGTCTTTAAGAGCCAGTTTGGTGTAGTGGTTAAGTGCACAGACTCTAATCTGGGAGAACCAGATTTGATTCCCCACTCCTCCACTTGCAGCTGCTGGATGACCTTGGGCAAGCCATAGTTCTGTCAGAGCTGTCCTTGAAAGAGCAGTTCATGAAAGAGCTCTCTCAGCCCCACCTACGTCACAGAGTGTCCGTTATGGGGAGGGGAAGGGAAAGGAGTTTGTAAGCCGCTCTGAGACTCCATGTGAAGGGTGGGGTATAAATCCAGTCTCCTGCTCCTCCTCCTCCTCCACCACACCTTGATTAGATCATGAAAGCACTCTGACCCAACTTCACTCTGCTGATTTACTTTTCTTGCTATTATCTTTTCACTTTGAAATTTGGTCATTGTTGCCCCATC
Organism: Gekko gecko; assembly: GCA_029375565.1. Lineage (NCBI taxonomy): Eukaryota > Metazoa > Chordata > Lepidosauria > Squamata > Gekkonidae > Gekko > Gekko gecko. Next base: position 137,298,040 of record JAPDNY010000003.1, on the reverse strand, counting down.
TTCTCTTGTATTCCATGCCAGCAATGTACCTTGTGTGCATGTCGCTGGCTTAAAACTTCTGAATTATTACAAGTTATGCATACAAGCTATGGGTTAAACTGGGAATATAAAAACATTGCTGCTAAAGTTACATTTCCCCCATAAAATGTTCTACAGGCATCCTTTCTATCTTTAAAAAAAAAAAAAAATCCGCTTTCCCATATAATTAGCATTTACTATGAAGTCTTCATTGTTTATTCTCCTGTCTAGAGTTTAGAGGCTTCAGATTATACCTTATGAATCAGATCATATTTTGTTGTTGGAAAGAGAGCCATCCGGGGTCTGCACCCAGCAAGGGTCTGCAAGAGCCCTGCCTTGAATCCCTGATGAGCTGTACTTGTAATGCAGTCGGTTGTCTCTGCTTGAGATTTCAGGTTATTGCCTCTGTGTCTCATATGCTCTCTGCTAGTTCCTTGCTGAAAAGGCACTTATCTTTCCACTCCTGTCATCTTGCATAATCTTGTGCTTTAATTCTTATATTTCTCATACAGTAATATGGTTTACCACTTTCTTATGACTTTTTTCATGCCTTCAGGGGCATAAATTCTTCAGAAATGAATTTCCCGTTGGGCTTAGCATCATTCAACCATGTCTTTTTCAGTCTACAGCGTCATGTGTCGAGATATTTAAGTTATTTTTATTTATTATTTTGCAATAGATAGGTTTTTGCAATAGAACCATCTTATGATTATCCAGTTCTAAGCACCAAATAACTGCTGCACAAACAGCACATGAATGCTGTCTGACCTAACTTTGAATTCAGCAATAAAATAGTGTGTCTATAATTCAAAGTAACTACCTTATAAAACATATTATGGCTACAGTCAAAAGGTACAGAGCCATCAATAGTCCCACTATGCTGTAGCCCAGTAACATGGTATAATATCACTTAGTTGTTATCCTGTGCATTCCCAGAAAGAAAACTGAGCAGACAAAATCTATATAACTTGTGGAGCAGAGAGCATCACACCATCAAAGTCAATGGCTACACTGCAGATGTGTAGCAGTCACAGATGAGCTATGTTTAATATCAGCTTGTCCTTTTAGAATAGTTTACCTATTGCTAATGTGATTTTTTTTTGCCACCATTGCAACCAACTTGTGATGACCCTATAGGATTTTCAAGGCAAGAGATGTCCAGAGGTGATTTCCCATTATCTGCATCTACATTGTGACCCTGGTATTCCTTGGTGGCCTTCCATCCAAATACTAACCAGGGTCAACCCTGCTTAGCTTCCAAGGTCTGATGAGATCGGGCTAGCTTGGGCCATTCAGGTCAGGGCATCGTAATCTTACTTACATGTAACCTGTAGTTAATTCCTATTTGATAGGTATCTAGGGATTTCTGAATTTAGGGGCTTGGGTTTGTACATGTTGGCAGTGTTGTTCCACATAAAGAGGTTGCATGCAAGCAGCACCCTTATGTAAGCCATGATGAGAAGTAGCCTGTAGTGTAGTTGGTCCTGACCGCATGGCACCTAGGGGCTCCACGCTGTCCTGCTAAAAACCGGAGCATCGCTCCAGTGAACAATAGACTAAGAGGATCCTAGCCCGCACCAATCAGAGGGCTAGGCTCCTGGCCAAGAGCCCATGGAACTCGCGGTCACTGGAAATAGCCTATTACGGTGTTGGGGTGTGTTTGGAGGTGTGGTTTTGCACTGAATATAAGCCGGCCTGCGAGCTCGGTAAAGTTGTCTTGTTCCTGATCTGAAATAATAGTATGAGCTGATATCACTCTCCTGATGCGTCAGTCTCAGTACTTTTCACTGGCGACGAGGATGGGATCCAACCTCCCATGAACAGAGACCAGGCACCGAGCATCGCATCGAGCAGCGCCAAAATCACTGCACACCAGCATCTCTGGTTGTTGCTCACCGCACCGCTCCTCGCCTCAAGCATCACACCGCTGACCCTGAGAGCAGCACTGCACTGCTCCTCACGCCGCCGCCACCGCTCCCAAGCTACAGTCTCTATGTGGTCTCTGCAAGATGGCAGCTGCATCCAAGAGCCTACTGGTTTTCGACATCTCCCAACCCTCACAATGGGAGACCTGGCTGGAGATTCTCGAGAGCCACTTCACCATCCATGAGGTCACCGATCCGGGTAAGAAGGTGTACCTCCTCTGGCACTGTGGAATGGATGCCCACCTTCTACGGAAGAACCTGATAGTGCCCTGGCTGACCAAAGATGAGTCGTACACCACTCTGGTCAAGGCACTAATGGACTTGGCTCCCAAACCAACAAAATTTGTGAATGGACTTTTTTGCAAAGGTCCAGGGCCCCGATGAGTCCACCTCCGACTACCTCGCAGCTCTGCAGAGTGCCACCACAAGGTGTTCATTCCCTGATCCGGCTGACACTCTTCTAAATCAGTTCCTCATGGGCCTAAGGGAGCTCAAGTTCCGGAGGAAGCTGCTCAGCCAAGATGACCTGGATCTCGACAAAGCGATCCGGGAGGCCACTGCTTACAAAAAGGCCCACCAAGACCTCTGTGCCAAGGTGGTCCACTGCACACAAGCGACTGTAGGTTCTGATGTCTCCAACAACAAGGGGATCCTCCAGGTGAAACGCTGTCTGGCCCAGCGCTCTCAATGCACCTCGGGAATCACCGCCAAAGCAGAAGCTGCCCCAACTTCCACATCCTGCGCAAGCTGTGGCAAAGCTCACGAACACTGGTCTTGCAGATTCCGAGATGCTGTCTGCAGAACATGCCACAAGGCCGGCCACATAGCCAAGGTTTGCCACTCTAAGGGACAGAGACAGAGGACCACGGCTCAACTGGAGATGAAGGACCTGCACTCCATTTTGGTGCACCAGCGGACATTGCTTTGTAACTTGCCCCCTGATGGCCCCAACAAGGTGCACGTGACTGTTCTTATAGAGGGGTCCCCCTGCCAAATGGAAATTGACTTGGGCTCAACCTTTTCCATTATTTCTGCGGAGACACTGTGTGCCCTCTGCCTGCAGGGGGGACTCCGTCTGCACAAGCCACGGGGTCTCAAGTTGTAGGACTTTAACAAGAACCCTGTGGCATTCCAGGGCTGGGGCAAGTTCTGGGTCTAATTCAAGGGACTTCTCGGGGTGGTTGGACCTGTTGGTAGTGGAGGGGTGCCTCTCCAGTTTGCTGGGCCTTTCCTGGTTCGGGCCCCTGGGACTTAACGATTATGGGGGTGAATCAGATTAGGCAGCCAGACTTTATGGCTGTATGTGAGGAATTCCCCAGGGTGTTTGATGGGGCACTGGAGAGGTACACAGGGCCCCCATCTCTCTGGACCTGGACCCCAACGTCCAGCCCATCCACATAAAGGCCCGTCTTCCCCTGCTCGCTATGAAGCCTAAAATTGAGGTGGAGCTTGATTACCTGGTTGCGCAGAGGGTACTGGAACCGGTGGTGTCTGCAAGATGGGAGACCCCCATTGTCACGCCGGTAAAACCGAACAGGGACTTGCACATCTCTGCAGATTATAAATGCACAATAAACAAGGCCTTACAGGACCACACTTATCCGGTCCCGGTGGTAAGCCATGTATTGGCCACTCTGGCGGAGGCATGGATTTTGAGTAAGCTGAATTTGGCTCAGGACTACCAGCAGTTACCGGTCGATGTGGCCTCCGTGGAGGCACAAACGGTCTCTACCCACATGGGGGCATTTAAGGTAACTAGGCTGCAATTTGGTGTGTGTGTGGCTCTGGGGATTTTTCAATCTTTTATGGATTCCCTGCTCAAAAGCATCCCAGGAGTGCAGCCGTTTTTATATGATATGATCATCGCAGCGCCGGACCCAACCACCTTCGCGCATCGGCTCCAAGCAGTACTTCAGAGGTTTGACTCCACTGGCCTGAAGGTAAAGAAAGAAAAGTGCGTCCTCAGGGTGCCCCACATTGAGTTTCTGGGGTTCGCCATGGATGCCCAAGGGATCCACCCCATGGATGTTAAGGTCAAAGCAATCACACAGGTCCCCCTTCCTTCTTCCAAGACGGAACTGCAGGCTTTCTTGGGCCTGCTCAATTTTTATCACGCGTTTCTGCCCCTGAAAGCCACAGTGGCGGAACCCGTCCACCACCTTCTGGACAAGGACCCTCCATGGGTCTGGGGGCCAGTGCACACCAAGGCTTTTTGAGGGGTCAAGGACTTGCTGACTTCAAATTCCATGCCACCACTTCGATGAGTTGCTTCTGGAGGTCCTCGCCTGTGACGCATCTCCATATGGGGTGGGGGCGGTCCTGGGCCACAGGTTGCCAGACAGATGGGAGGTTCCAGTCACCTATTACTCATGGACCTTGTCATCAATTATGTGCAAATTGACAAGGAGGCTCTGGCAATAGTGGTGGGCATTAAAAAATTCCACCACTATCTCTACGGGTGACCCTTTACGGTGGTGACGGACCATAAACCCCTCCTAGGTATCCTGGCCCCCGACTACCAGATGCCCCAAATGGTTTTGCCCAGGGTCCTATGTTGGTCCATCTTTATGGCGGGCTACACCTATGCACTGGTCCACCTGCCTGGCAAAGCCATGGAACACGTGGATGCTCTGAGCTGCATTCCACTGCCCAGAGTGGACCTGGCCCCAGCCCAGGTGGTTGCCCTCTTGGAAGCCCTTCCCAACTGGCCAGTTCATGTGTGGGATGTCGCCTGCCTCACGGCCAGGGACAAGGTTCTCTGTCGGGTCTTGGATTGGGTGGAGAGGGGTGGCCTGCAGCCAAAGAGGGCCCTGAATTCACGCCGTTCGTCCCATGGAAAAATGAGTTGTCGGCATACAAAGGTTGCCTAATGTGGGGTGGTCGGGTGGTGATCCCAGCCCCACTCCAACAACGAGTCATAGTGGCGCTGCACAAGCACCACCCTGGGGTTGTGAGGATGAAAGCGCTGGCGAGAAGCTATGTCTGGTGGCTGGGACTGGATTGGGACATTGAGGACAAGGTAAAAAGATGTCAACCCTGCCAAGCCTCACGCCCGGATCTGCCCAGGGCCCCAGAGAGGGCCTGGGAATCCTCGCACCACCCCTGGTCTCGGCTCCGCCTGGACTTTGCGGGACCGTTCCAAGGACAGTTGTTCTTTTATTCTGGTCAACACGTATAGCAAGTGGCTGGAGGTTGTGCTGGTACTGTCAACCTCTTCGAAATCCACCATCAAAGCCATGTGGCGGATCTTCAGCACCCAGGGCATCCGACACCCTGGTAACAGACAACGGAACTGCCTTCACGTCTGGAGAGTTCCAGCAGTTCACCAGTTATTATGGGATCTGCCATGTGCACTCTGCCCCGTTCCACCCCACCACTAACGGACAGGCCGAAGGCATGATGAGGACCACGAAAAATGTGCTCTGCCAGCTAGAAGTGACAGACTGGGACTATAAACTGGCATCTTTCCTCTTTGGGCAAAGAACCACCCCACACACAACCACGGGCCGTAGCACAGCCGAGCTGCTCATGGGCAGACGTCTCACTATGAGGCTGGACCACCTACACCCAGATCGAGCATCTGAGTGAGAGCCCAATATTGAATCACTGGAAGTTGCCTGAGGCTTCTTCCTGGAGGACCCAGTGTATGCATGGAACTTCACCAAGGGCCCCCCCCAGATCCCGGCGAGAGTGGTGTGAGTAAAGGCGCCCACTCCTACGAGGTCTCCTGTGAGGATGGCCAAATCCTCCACTGCCACATCGACCAGCTCCATCGGCAGATGCTGCCGCTGGATCCAGAAGACCCCAAGGAACCAGACACCTCGGAGCCTGCAGAGCTGCCAGCTGCTAACCCCATTCCCCAAGATGTAGCTCCCAGCCTCTCAACAACCCACAAGCTGCCAGAGACAGCTGAGGCCCCCAGCAACATCGCCCAGGCCACAATCACCTCACCGCCGGCAGCTGGCATCCCACCGAGTGCATTGGCACCTGCTCCGGTCCCGGCTGCGACCGGGATTCGATGCTCCATTCGGGAACATAAGACACTGGCGTATCTCAAGGACTTTGTGTGTGGGTGTCTTCGGACCAAGGGGAGGAGGGGTGTAATGTACTTGGTCCTGACTGTGTGGCACCTAGGGGCTCCACGCGGTCCTGCTAAACCCTGGAACTTTGCTCCAGCAAACAATGGACTAAGAGGATCCTAGACCACACCAATCAGAGGGCTAGGTTCCCAGCTGAGCCCATGGAACTCGCGGCCATTGTAAATAGCCTATTACGGTGTTGGAGTGTGTTTGGGGGTGTGGTTTTGCACTGAATATAAGCCGGCCTACAAGCCGGGTAAAATTGTCTTGTTCCTGATCTGAAATAATAGTATGAGCTGATTTCACTCTCTTGATGCGTCAGTCTCAGTACTTTTCATAGCCATTTCGCATACAATAGCAGTGGTAAGCATCCATGGACTCTATTTGTAAAATGCAACCTGGAATGCATAAAGGGAACACACTGTCCTGAGCTGCATGAAATATTGTGTTAAGACTTAAGAAATACTGTACTTCATGGATTCCTTGTGGGTGGGATTTGAATCTACACTGTGGTAAAATAAAACTTCTGCTTCTGATATAATGATCATAGAAAATCTCCTGAAATCTGTGAATTAAGAATAAAAGAAAATATATCTTCCAAATTTTGTTCAATGCATGGAATTAAGCAGTTTTAACTTTAAATGTTCTATACACCTCAATAATTTTATCAAATCATTTGTTTTTGAATTTCCTTATCCTCCAAACTATGTAAGTGCAATAAGGAGTAAGGATTTTAGGTTACTGATTTCAATGATTAATATCAACGTAATCTGCATAGCCTGTTTTGATCTTGTGATGAGTATAGTTCCTTTAGTTTTTCGTGGAAACAGGAGACTTACTGCTCAGGTGAAATACCTGTCTGTGTGCTGGGGCACAGCTTCTAATTTTTGAACTTACTTTGAAGATTCTGAAAAGTCCTTTCCTCACATTTTAGTGGGATCTGCCCACACCCAATAATTACACTGTAGAATATAGCTAGACTATTCAAAAATGTAAATTTGAATGGATTCTCTTGCTGTCCTTCAGATTTGCTAAAATCTTCCTTGATGTAATTTGATATAAGGAGTATGCTATCAAGCTGTTTTTCCATATGCACTAACTAGCTCGCTTTCAGTGAAGAGACTGGTTTTAATATGGCTAAACATTTCAGGTATCTTTGCAAAAGTAAAGAAGAATGCTACCAAGAAGGCTAAAATGGATCCAAATTAAATCCTTTCTACTACAGTCAGCTTTGGGAAGAGAGGCTATACTAACTACTGGAAATCTGCCCAGCCCTTGAACAAAACACCGTACAACTTATGGGTTAAACTGGGAATTTATTTTCACATAAGCTGATCTGCACCATCACATTACATTTTAAAGCACGGGTTGTATTGAGCTTGCCACATAAGCTTCCTAACAGGGCAAACCCACCCTGGCTCGGACCTGAGTCCAGAATCGTTCCAGACCCTACTCGTCAGGGCCTGCATGCCACTGCGTAGAGGGGATGGGGGGGCTATCTTGCTGAATATAGCATCATTCTTATATCTGTATTAGGTTTACTCAATCTGAAAATTCATATGCCTGCAGTGTTATAATTCTGTGTTATAGTACAAATATTTAGAAAGAGAAAACATTAAATCAATCTAAGTTCATATTTAGTGTAGATTGTCAAAGTTGTTAGGAAGTGGGCAGGATTTCATTTTTTCAACTCATAGAAAGAAAAAAAAGTAGTTCATGATATATTTTAACTCAAAAAAATATATTTTGTGTATACAAGCTAGTATCCATTAATGTGTAGCTATTAACAAATATCTGTAAGTATCCATGGTGTAGATCTTTGTTGTTGATTGTGGTGGTTCACAAAAAACCAAACAACAAACAGTGGTCATCGTGCAACAAAGCTTAAGAAGAAAAAAGACATCTAGATTTTGCAGCTTGTCCATTCGTGGAAGCCAAGAGAATTATCCAAAGTGCTGTGGTAGCAACTTTGCAAATTTGGCAAGCACACAGATCTCTTCAATGTATCTATATTAAACAAACAAACAGATTCAGTATTTCCAAGAATTAGCCTAAGTAATCAACAACAAGATCATACCTGGGTCTGAATTGACCCGTTGTAAAGCAAGACGGCTGTAACAATATTTTCTATCCTTTTCCACGCTGGTATATCTGGTGTGTATGCAGTCATGGAATGCAGGTCTTTGTTAGACCACTTATCATTGCTATTCTTGTTTCCACTCCTAGGTGTGAGAGCTAGTCATAAGCTCTGTGAGGCTGCTTTATCTCTGCATGGCACCAACCAGAAGGCCATAATTTGGCTAACAATAATGTAACTATTGAAACTGTCATCGTGCCATAAATATATTCTAAAGAATGAAATGCAAATGACTCTTTGGAAGGAAACTCTACTGAATAGTATATAACCGGTACTGTACAATATAGAAATAATGAAGTGGGATCTGGGAATGAAAACTGAAATAGGTCACTGACCTTTACTGATCTTTATAAAGTGGTGCACCTGCACAAATCTCAAGGTACGGAGTAATTTAAATTTTTTCCCATGCAGAATGGAGGATAGGAAGGCTATGTGGCACACTGCTCTCTATTCAAAGCCCCATTCACTGAAGTTCTAAGGCTAAAATGATTTAAGGCCACTGATGAGAAAGAAGCGTGTTTTGTTTTTTTTTAATTATGAAAATTTGTTTCATTAGTTGGCTTCACTTGAGAGCTTTATGCTTTGGATTCCTTTACTCATAAGCAGAATGCAAATGAGGGGGCAAATGCAAAATTGTATTATCTGATAAATGTTTCTAATGTTTTGGTTTTTTTTTTAAAAAAAATCTGCAATTGATCCTGTGTGTGTTGCAGGAACTTGAGATTAGGAAGACATTTTTATTTGTGAAGGGGCAAAGACAGTACAAATAATTTGCAGTAATAATTTGAGGGTAGCTGTGTTGGTGAAATAAATAAAATGGCAGATTATGGAAATGTAAAAGCAAACATGTTTTACTACATCATCTTTTGAACCTCTTTTCACAAATTAAATTTAGATTAGAATGCATCTAGGACAAATCAAGGTGCAGTGTTCTCGGGAGAATATGGGTTACAAAAGTTTGCCAACATGTGGACTGTTGCTAATTTTTTTTTGCTTTAAGTAATTGCCTTCCATAGTGCCACAGTCTGCAGTTTTGATTGTGTAGCTATTCTCTGTCCTTTCCCTGCTGCCTGACTTTTGAAGTGCCTTTAAAATTGCTGTATTTAAAACACAAAATGGGATACCATAATAGCCAGGCACTTCTAAATATTTTGTATTTAGATGTAGGAGACAAGGGAGAATTTTGCCCTCTATATCATTGAAGCTAATGCTGGCTCATTATCACTGTTTAAAGATTTATCGTAACAATACTGAAGTTTAAGTTTGAAAAGTGAAGCAGTTTTCCCTTTGTCATATGAACATCTCAGCCTTGGAAATGCTAGAATTCTGCTCACTTTGTTTACATGCGACCTCGTAACTGTTCTTGAGCCAGTGCGCAAATATAAAACAGTTACATCACAATTGGCAAAGCCCGAATTAATAGGCAATAGACAATGCTAGTAAAATAAGAAAACAGAAGCATTAAACAAGTTGAAAGCAGCAGATAAAAACTGTATAAACAACACTCAGTTCTGCAGCAGTAAAAAATCAAGTAGTAAAGCCACAAAGTAGTAAAATTAAGAAGCACAGACAGGCACTAAACAATAGAAATAATCATTAAAGGCTCAGGGGATTGTTTTCCCCTGACTAAATTAAACAATGCAAATGACAGACAAATACTGGTATGGAGTGAGTGCTGTTACATAGAACATGGTGTACCATAAGGTCACAGACAGAGGAATCCTGAGCTGTGCCTGCATTGCAGCAGCTGGCCACAGCATAATTAGGGATATGCATTCGGCATAAAGTGAGCAAAAAAAAAATGCCTAAAAAGTTCTTTACTGGTATTTTTTGGATATTAATTAAGCCAAATACAGATTCAGAGAATCTGGTTGGCTACCAGTATAGTTGAGCCCGAATAAAAGCCAATTTTCTCCAGCTTTTCTTTGGGTGTATTCAGCCATACTGAGGATCTACTGGGGTGGCAGGAGCTGAGAACTCCATGCTGCCTCAGCTGGGGCTGGCTCCTCTTGCATCTCAACTGAAACACACACAGGGGGGTCATGGTAGAAATTCTAAAGGTAGCCAAGTTCTTCGTGAGCTGCTGTTTGCATAACTTCCTGGATGCCCTGCTGGTCAACTTGTGAAAGCATGTTTCCCCACACAAGAAACTGAGCTACCCACCCATCTGGGCAGGATTTACAGTATTCTCAGGCTTCCCTAATATAATGGGGGCTGTGGACTGCAAGCACATTGCCCTCACTGCCCCCAGGAGGAGCCACAGGTATACAACAACTACCGTCACATCGGTACAATGCACATCGGTACAATGCACATCCCTCAACGGTGCAGTCACATAGGGTGGGTAGTCCTAGCTCTGAGGGCACTGAGCCCTGGGATGGAATAGTGGTGATTGGAACCTGATAACCATCTGCAGCAACTGTTTGTTCTATTATGGTTGTTTGTTTTGCCAAGGCCACCAGCCAGAAGCCTGAAGCTCACAATGGCCATGGCACCCATCATTTATGCAAATGGCCCCTATGATGCTCGAACACTGCAAATGTTTATAATGTAAATGTTTTATTGCATTTTAAACTTTACTGTATTATTGAAGACTAGGAATAAGGCCTGTTGTGGAAATAAATACAATGAGCTCTAGAAAGACGCTCTGGGAGAGTGCCAAGGCCTTGGGCACTCAGTGTCAATGTGCTGTGGTGACCTCAGCAGGTATAATGACACAAAGTCCACCATTTTCTCCGGAGGAACTGATCTCTGCTACCTGAAGAGTAATTGTAATTTTGAGTGATCTCCAGCCCTCACCTGGAGATTGGCAACAATTGTAACCCAGGAGGAAATGGCTGGTTTGAAGGGTGGATTCTATGGCAGTGTACCTGTCTGAGGTCCCACGCCTCCTCAAGCCTCATCCTCTCCAGGCTCCACCCCTCAAATCTCCAGGAATTTCCCAACCCAACCTAGAGTTGGCAACCCTATCTCCTTCCCAGCCAATCATCAACCTACTTTTATTTCCCCATCTGTCTTCAGCTTTCCATTCCCCCACACACACACCTGCAGCCTCTTCCACGCTCTGAAGTCCTGACTGCCACAGAGTCCACCATTTTCTGTGCTCTGAAGCCCTGACTGCCACAGAGTCCACCATTTTCTCCAGGGGAAGTGATCTCTGCCATCTGAAGAGCAGTTGTAATTCTGAGTGATGCGAATAATTCTGCCAGTAATTCTGACAGGGCACAATGGCTGAATGGGGAGTGGGTGGGGAAGAGGAGCAGTCTCAGCACCCAGCCAATGGCACGCAGGTACTCTTGAGTGGTGGCTGATGGGCCAATGGCTAAGGGAGTGCATGGAATTTTGCCACTCGAAAATAGAATTATATATAAGGAGAGATGATGTGACCCACCCTCAGCCCACTCGCTGATGGCCGGGATACAAATAAAATAAATAAATAAATAAATAAACTTTCTCTAGCTCTTTCCCTTCATTACCCTACCCAAATTGGGCCAAAGCTCCTGGGATCCACTTGGCTCTCCAGACCTCCATTGTGCTAGACCTCTTGAAACTGACCAGCATTGCTTCCCAGTGCTGAAAGATAGCTGTCCAATGCAAAAGCTGGTGGTGAGGCATTTATAGCCATTGAAGCCATCCACTTCACCCCCAGACTGACAGAATAGGGCAGACAGGGCCCAGCTATGCACCATGAACCCATAAAGCCCATTCCAACTGTCCCCCCCCCCAATTTAAATTATCCACAAAATTTAGCTCTGAGTTGGCCTGTACCTCTGCAATGTGGCTGTGGTCCTGAAAACCCAGCTATTTTAGCAAATAGTACTTTCTGACCTCTCCAGGATGTCTGTGCATTTTGTGTGGTATAAATTGGGGGCACATAGTTGAAAGGCTGAAATCATAACACTCCTTGGTCTGTTGAAGCAGATGCATGGCAGTTACTAGCCATATTAGTACCATCCACTTAGCCAGCAGATTGCTCCATCTGTGAAGCAAATCAGCCTTCCCACTCTCCTCAAATAGCACCCCCACACACAAAGATACACTTGTGGCCAATGAAGACACTTTATTGGAGGGCTTCAGGGGCAAGGGAGCTGAGTGAATCAGAACTGACCTCCTCATTCTTCCAAAGGGGTCAGTAGGTTGCATTAAGTTGACACCATCCAAAGACAGACTTTTTCTTTGGCCAGGGCACAGTGTGGGCCAGGGGGTCAGCGGTTGGAGCCAGGGCTCCACCTGTTGGATCTCCACCTATGGAATGAAAGAACTCAAACATGAGCATCTGCAACAAGGGCCCAAGCGTTCCTTGGTGGGCATTGACAGGTCTGTCGGGGTCGCCATGGAGTCCACATTGCCACCCTTGGGGCTGACCTTTACCGCAACCACCAACTCTCTGGCAAGGCTCATGCCACAGCAAGTACCCTCACCTGTCTGGCACTCATGTTCAAACCAACAAGAAATGATGGGTCCATGGCAGTTGTTCCACAGGCCTTTGCTCCTGCAAGGGAAGAAGTTCAAGAATTGTGTGGTTACCCACTCCACATAGTGTGGTGGGCCTTCGGCTCCCCCATAGCATCCTGTCTGAGGAGGGGCCCAGCAACTGCCTGAGCTGCTAGTTCAGTGCAGAGCTGAAACCTGGGGTCCCTTCCTACAACAGCTGTTCCAGCCAGTTCTGCACACACCAAACCCCTTTATGTGGGGGGATGATAGTGGAGGGGTCTGGGACTCCTGCTGGCCCTGCTGGATGTCAGGGTTATGTGCAGGAGGGGGTATTGCCGGGCAGCTCCTAGACACAGATGAGAGCAAACAAGGAAGGAGGTTGGGGTAACAGACCACCTCAAGGCTTCTACCATCAGAAGGTGGGGGGGAGGGACATTCTCCAGTGAGGCAGTTTCTGCCGGGACACACCTTCCAGCTTCTTCCCTTGGAAATGAGAGAAGGGAGGGGGATGGGAACCCTTCAGTCAAGTCAGTTTGCTGCATGCTTGCAGCACGAATACTTAACTCTAAGGAGCTTTTCAGCATGGGTTTTGTTTCAGCACAGGCAAGACTCACTGTTGCCATCTCCAGGGGGTACACAGAAGTATTCAGCTACTATGAGTTTGAAGGCAAGCCTGAGTAGTTGACATTCCTTCTCGGTTTCAGGGTAACCCTCAGAACCTTCAGTGTTTTGGGGGGGACTCCTTCGCTGCCTCTGTTTTCATTAACAATGATAACCCTGCTTGAGTCACTCATGTGACACAGTTCATACTGACAGACAGTATGTGGTATAGTGGTAGAAGTCTTCGGCTGGATCTTGGAGACCCAGGTTCAGATGCCATTTTGTCTGAAAACTTGTTAGCCTTAGATGATCGCAATCTCTCAACCTGACCTGCCTTGCAGGGTTCTCCTGAAGATTGAATGAAAAAGTATAAAATTGTATAAGGCATGTTATAAGTTCTAAAACGTGTATGTGTAGATTAGACTCCTGCTCAGACCATCTACCACTCACTGTGTTGGTTCCATGATGGACTTTCCAAACCTAGAGGGATGTTTCAGTAAAAATTCATTAACTCATGGGGACAGGTTCCTAACTGGATCCATTTAAGAAAGTTGAACGTTTGCATCCACCACATCAGTGAATGGAGAATCTATCTTGGAATAGACAGTTTCATCCATTGTGAATCATAGATGGGGGGAAATTTCCACAGAAACCAATTCTGCAGAGGCTTCATGAAAAGCCTGGCATATGGTGTCACAGTAAGCATATATATGTGCTAAGGGATTGTAGTACAGGCTGTAACATCCGCTAGTAATTACAGTTTGCACCTCAGAGACTTTATCCCATGGGGCAGCTGTTTTGATTAGGAAAAACATAAGATGTCCTTTAAAAATATCGGTCATCTCTATTGTTCTTGATGGCCTACAGGCTGTATGGTGCTTCATCTCTAATTTAACCACTGCAGTATGAGTACGGTATGATTAATCTGGGTGGGAAGCAGCATTTCTCTGCTGCACTCTCCCATTATATTGTGACTCAACAGGTCAATATGGCCTTTATACTGTCCCCTTTGGAGGCGCTTGAGACACTGTGTCTCACAGCCGATGTGGGTGATGTACATGATGGATCTGTTCCTTTAATATGGATCACTCTTTTTATATTCCTTTAGTCCATGCTACTTATTACTGGGAGGGAAAAAGAGCTCCACTGAGAGGCTATAAATTCTGCAGCCTAGTTGGCAATAACTTTGTGGAGACTAACAGGCTTGCTGTCAGATCCTTCAGTCACTTCTTCCCCTCCTTCATGTAATGTGATGTCTCAGGGTTGTGCACACATTTTCCCTATGTGCAAAATGCCAGGTGCCATCCTGGGCGTCTCCTGCTGAAGGAGTCTCTGGTAATCAAAAAATCCCTGGTCTACTGTCTGTATGCCTGGCTCCCTGCAATTCTTTTCACATCTATTTCGCTTGGTGGGCTTTGACCCAAGATCTTCCCCACCTCTCCTTCAAAGGCAGGCTGCCTGTCTCCCACAGGTTAGATTATTCTTTTCAGTGCTACAAGACTGCAATTTCAAACATTTATTGTGTGTTAAGATGCACACCTGTGTGTTAAGAAGCCTATTTTGTGTTAAGAAGCCTGTACTCAGCCCCAGATCAAATGGCTTATAGTCTAAACTTGTGTTGGCTGCCTTGCCCATTGACCTCTTTATCGCCCCTGCAGACAGTCCCTCTGCCATTGCTGATGGAAGCTTCCACTGGTGGAATTCCAACAGTTTCCTCCATTTGGGATTATGCTTTGGCATTTTACAATATGTGCAGTGATTAGGGTGGCCCATGTGAAGCCGTTATGGTGTTTTCCCCATCTCTATTGAAGGCCGATTGCTGCTCCTTTCCAGGTAAACCTCATGGAGTGTCTTTCTTAGTCTGTGTCCAGCTCTGGCCCGCAGCTATTGTGCGGCTATTGGGGGCTCCGCCCCCTCCCTTAAAGAGACAGCTCCACAAGATTTCCCTCCTCCCTTGTCGGCAGAGTCTTCGCCCTGCTTGCTAGTGGGAAGAAGACTCGAGGGCTGGCAGTGGAGGCCATGCAGCTGCCCCCTCTCTTCCTCCACTAGCCTAAACTTTAAACCCTTTCTCTGGAGTTGCACCACAGTGGCACCGGTGGAACAATTTCTCCATTGTATTGGAGAAATAGTGCTGCCGCTACAGCGTGAATCCATAGAGGGGGGTTAAACCCCAAGTCTTCTTCCTGCTGACAAGAAGAAGAAGAAGAGGAAGAGGAAGAAGAAGAAGAAGAGATTAGATTTATACCCCGCCCTTCACTTGGAGTCTCAGAGCGGCTTACAAACTCCTTTCCCTTCCCTCCCCACAACAGACACCCTGTGAGGTAGGTGGGGCTGAGAGAACTCTAACACAAACTGCTCTTTCAGGAACAGCTGTGCCAGAGCTTGTGACGGACCCAAGGTCACATCAGCAGGTGCAAGTGGAGGAGTGGGGAATCAAACCTGGTTCTCCCAGGTTAGAGTCCGCACACTTAACCACTACACCAAACTGGCTCTCCAAGCAGGGAGAAGACTCGCCCAGCCGGCAGTGAGGCCAGCCTGCCATCTTCCTCCCCTCGTGAGGTTTAAATGTTTATTTTAAATTAAGCCCCCCAGCACCAGCAACCCCACCCCCAGAATCCTGGAGCCCCCCAGGATAAAAAATCCTGGCTAAAGGCCTGGGCTAGTCCTTTTTTTACTAAGAGTGTCAGCTCTTTGTGGCTTCTGTTCCTGCTTTTTTTCTGAGGAATATATGTATTATATATGACACCATAACAGAATGTGTATGTTGGTGTACAGTTTACCCTTCAGGGGAAGCCCAGATTCGTTTTCTTTCTTTCTGGGACAGACCTATCATGCACCAGGCTTGTGGTCTCAGCTTGGCATTGTCTCAAAACAGATGTCTCCTTCCCTCTGGTATGGGAACTCCGCTGTATGCATGTGTTTTCGCAGTGGCTCTGAGTACTCTACAAAATTAATGTGCCATACCACCATTTTCTCTAGAACACCAGACATACTTTCCTTTTGTGTTCTGTTTTTACTGCAAACACTCAACAATATATATATACTAGGAAGGGAAGCCCGTTGTGGAACCGAGACAACGGGCGCTAGACAGGCCCCTTCCCGCGAAGAAGGTGCTGGAGGCAGGCGTATCTGGCGGCCATTGGGGAAGGAGCTCACCCGCCGTCCCCAGCCTCCGCTGTCCCTCTCGCTGAGACTCCGTCTCTCCGGGGCTGCAACGTCCCCCTGGCACTGGCCCTGCCTCGCTCCCCGGCCAGCACCGTCGGCTGGCATCGCAGCCTCCCTTCCCTGGCTCCTGGTGGCGGTGTTCGCTCGCAGCGTTCGCCTCCCGCCTCCCAGCCAATGGCACACCAGCAGTCTTGAGCGGCAGCTGGCGGGCCAATGGCAGCAACGCAGGCAAGCAAGGCAGCCAGTGGCAAGGGACCCTGTCTCTGACTGACAGGTCCCTCAGCCAACTGATTCCGGCGCGCATTTTCACCATATAAGGTATGACGAAAATCCTTTTATATATAAGGAAGGATATATATATCACCTAAGGGAGACCAACTCCCTGAGACTCTGATGCAAGATCTAGGCTGCTTCACCTTGCCCCATAATGGGACATTCCAGGCCCTGTCCTTTGAGTTTCCTTCCAGATAGGGGGTCCTGTCATTGAGGGATACCCTGCTAACCCTCGCCAAGGCAATCTGCTTTTACATTTTTCTCTGGCTATATTGCTTTGCAGATTGCTCCAGAAGTTGCACAAAGTTCATTTATGGCACCTCCGGTCCATCCTCTCTTTGTCCACAATACACTTGTTTTCACTGCCTTCATTATTATAGGACTGCTTATCCTCAGTCCTGCTAATGACTTGATATGTGGTTCTGCTCCCTGCCTCCTTTGCAGCAGTAGCCTTCCGTTTTTCCTGAGTGGCAAGCATCCTTTTCTATACTACCAAATCTTACACCTCTAAGTGGCAAAGAGTCTCTATGGAAACTGTAACAGGGTTTCAACTCTTCTGCCTTTACTGTTGATTATGTTTCAGCAACTCGTTGCAACAAACACACTCTAACCTTCTTCTCCCTTGTTGGAGTTCTGATGATGCTACAAATCAGGTATAACCCCTCGTTTTATTTTCCCACTTCTTTGGTGCTTCATTTAGAATTGGTTTTTTTAGTATGCAGCACTTCCAACTGTGGTATGGGGACAACTGCAGGTTCTAACTTATGCCCTCTCTATTCATGAAGGGCTTGTCTCTCACTCCTCATGTTACACAGGGTCAGTGTCCTCATGCAGCCCATTCTTTTGGATTGGCAAAGGCCCTTACAATCTTTCTTGAGTGCATAACTGTTCAGTGCTACTTTATGTGTCAGGGCTCTCTTCAAAAAAGTGCTGTTTTTTCTTTGCTATATTTCTGCATGTATTTCAGTCAGGACGCTTGTACAGAGCTCACTGCTCTGTTATAAGACAGTTACGGTTGAAAGTCATTCTAAGCACCTGTTAAGAAGGTGCTCCTCTGTGGTCTCGTCCTTTGAGAGATTTACACCCACCTCCTTCACTCAGTGAACTTGCTATTCTCCCCATGTGGGACTGCACAGAAGCCACGAAGATGAAAATGGGGTTGTGCTTATCTGTAACCATTGTTCATTGAGTGGTCTTCTGTTCAGGCACACATCCCTCCCTCCTGCCCTGCTGTGAACTCTCCAAAGCAGCCATTTTCTCCAGGGGAACTGATCTCTGTCATCTAGAGATCAATTGTAACAGCAGGAGATATCCAGGTCCCACCTGGAGATTGGCAACCCTGGCAGAAAGTCAGCCACACAGCAGGGGGTGGAAGAGAATGCTTTGATGGTCACTGGCCCACCTGAGTAGCCAGTCAGGCACGGTGGAGCGAAGCAGGAGAGAGAGCCGTTTTCACAGTTTATTCTGACAGAAAAGTGGCCAAGCTGGCAGTGGGAGGGGGTTATGCTGAAAGACTGTGACTGGTCCGAAAGCACCCAGGCAGCTTCCACAGCAAGAATCTGGGTCTGACAGACCCTGCTTTGAAGTATTAACTTCTATGCCACATTGGCTATGGTATCTCCTGGTATCACAACTGAACTCCAGACAACAGATCTCTTTCTCCCCCTGGAGAAAATAACTGCTTTGGAGGGTGGACTCTCTGGCATTCTGTTCAGCTGAGGCCTCTCCCCTCCCCAAACTCTGGCTTCCTTAGACACAGAATATCCAAGAATTTCCCAACCTGGAGCTGGCAACCCTAGTCAGGACTGGCCCCAATGAGTTCCTCACAAAAGCCTGGAAAGGGCTTCATTTCTTTGTCTTTTTACTGACAGAACTAAGCTTGGTTGTCTACCAACAGCCACAGAGGAGCCAAGGAGGAGAAGTGTCTACATTGAGAGAGACAGCCGTTTGCCAGTAATTCTGACAGGGAACAGTGGCTGAAGTGGGAGTGGGTGGGGAAGGGGAGCAGACCCAGCACCTGGCCAATGGCACGCGAGTACTCTTGAGTGGCAGCTGATGGTCCAATGGCTGATGGTTTTGGCAGGCGCTGCTTCTCTAGGCGGGACTCAGGCAACGCAGCCAGTGGATAGGGACAGCTTCTGGGTGACACATCATGAAGCCAACTGATTTAGGGGTGTGTGGAATGTTCAGAAAGTCCCACCCCACTACTCAGTTATATATAATTAGAGATTTCACACTACTTTCATAGCTGCTCTGTGTTAACTTTTAACCTTGTTGAAAATAAAAATATACCGGTGTCTGATGTAATATGAATTCTTCAAACAAGAGCTGATTGAAGATTTAAGAAGCCAGCTGTATGATGGTCTTGAATTCCTTGTCTCTTTGCAGTTTTTTTTTAAATTTCAGTGGCCTAGGGGGGCGTGGCCTGACACTAAGAAGAATGGCTGCACAATTCTAGAGCTCTGCTCCTTCTCGCCCCAATACCTCCTAAATCGCACCACTTTTGATTGCAAACGACTCTAAATATATGGGGAGATCCAGTGAGAGACCCAGGAACCAGAAAAAAGATACAGAGCGACCATTTACTGACTACTTCCAACTTGCTACAACGACTGCAGGCCGATCTGCTTCTAAAACTACTGAAGACAAGATGGCTGACGGCACTCAGCAACAAGGTACAGATGATTTGCAAATTGACTCTCAAAATGTTTTAAAACAAATGAGCAAAATGGAGACAAGAATTTTAGACTCCATGAAGGCATTATTTGAGCCTATACAGACCCAGCTAAATGATATAAAACAAGCTCTGCAGGAAGTTGATAAAAAAGCAGATCATGCAACTTCTTTAGGTTTACAAGCTGCAGAAGCAATTAAAACTTTTAAAACTGAAGAGACAGTAACTCAGAAAAGACTGTTGGCTCTAGAAATGGAGACCAGGCAATATAATTTGAAATTTCGCGGTTTTCCTGAGGACGCTGAAGAGAAAAGTGAATTACAAATATTTCTGGCACAATGGCTTGCATCTATTCTTAAGCTTGAAGATGGTGTGGCCCCTATGCTTTTAAAAGCTCACAGATTGGGACAGAAAAACAAAGATAAGCGTAGAGGACCAAGAGATATTCTGGCAACATTTCTGGATGCAAGAACCAAAAATAAAATACTAACAGAAGCCAGAGTAAACAAAAATCTTCCCTTTTTGGATATTAAAATAGAAGTTTTCCCTGACTTACCCCCGGATGCTATTGCACAGAGAAGGACTCTAAAGCCGATCACCATGCAACTCAGGGAAGCAAACATAAGATATAGATGGTCTGCTGCTGCAAAATTGCAAGTATGGCACAAAGGAACATTGTACACAGCTCTACAGACCTGGAATCTGGTCAAACATTACTGGAACTCCTGGAAATCACCCAGCAGTCTATGGAGACTGACAGACAATCTTTTAAAAGAAGACTGCAGTACAATCTAACTCCACATAAGGAAAACAAAGTAATGGCACGTCCTTGACTTATAACTCACTGAGAGTAAATGTATAATTATCTGCTGTATGAAGGTTTCATAAAGTGGTCATTTATTCTAATGGATTAAAGATTATTATGTTAAATATGTATACAATATTCTAAAGACCATATATGGTATTGGGGGGAAGGGGGGAGCAAGTAATATTCACACCAGTTCCTTCTATAGTTAAAGTCTGGATATAGTCTCAAATTCATAACTTCGATCCTTGTTCTAAGGAGTGAGAGATTTAATCTCACTACCTCTCCCAAGTATTTGGGGAAGGGTTACAGGAAGTTCTTTTTTCTTTTACCCTTAGTCTTTTTATTTTGGTGTGTGTCTTCAGTTAGGGGTGGGGGGGGTTGTTATTAGAGTTAGATATTGAGTATAGTTACCAAACAGGTTAAGTTAAGTAAAGTTACTGTTACACAGTTGATAAGGCAGGTAAGGCAGTATTAGTCTCCAGGAGAGTAGTTAAAGCTAGTTACAAAAGTAATATTTTCCTTGACTTTTCATTTCTAAGAGTGATAGTAATTCCTTGGTTACGTTGCACGCATTGTTTTATTATATACAATAATCAGGTAGAATATATGTAAGATATACCATTTACATCTGTGCAAAAGTATTGTTATTTTGTTGATTCTATAAAATGTCAAAACTACTTAGATGCATGACTTATAATACCAGAGGCATGAGCAACCCTGTGAAACGTAAGCGTATTTTTGCGCAAATAACTAAAGAACATCCAAATATTGTTTTTCTTCAGGAAACACACAACACTGCTAAGTATCCATGTCTTTTTAAATCACAAAAATTCAAATATCAATGGCAGTCGTATGGCTCCTCTAAATCTCGAGGTGTAGCAATCCTAATTTCAGCTAATACTAACTTCACGCTTAAGAAAATACTCAAAGACCCTGTAGGTAGATTTTTATTTGTGGTAGGAAGTGTTGATACAACTGTTGTAACTCTAGCTGTTTTGTATGCACCAAATACAAATCAAATAGCTTTTATGACTGAAGTCCTAAATAAGCTAGCCAACTTTCAAGAAGGTGATTTAATAATCGGGGGAGATCTAAACTGTATTATGGATTATTCCTTGGATAGATCCTCCTTCAATAAGATGCAGAAAAAATGCATACAGATTGAGAAGAAACAAACCCCCTTGCGAGGTTGATCCAACAATATTCTTTAATAGATATCTGGAGACAGTTACATATAGGAGAACGTGACTACACATATTATTCACAGAGACATAAAACCTATACCAGAATTGATTACATATTAGCTTCACCATCTATAATAAATAAAATTAAATCAGCCCAAATTGGGAATCTGCAATGGTCTGACCATCATTGGGTCAGCTGTGATTTAGAACTAGGTATGGAAGTAAGACAAAAAACATGGAAGCTGAATACAAATTTATTAAAAAATCAAATCATAGCAGCTGAGATAGAATCAGTCATTAAAAATTATTTCATAGACAATAACACAGAAGATGTATCCCCAGCAATTATTTGGGATGCAATGAAGCCTGTCGTAAGGGGTGAGTTGATATCCAAGGCAGCTTATCTAAACAAACAAAGAAAGCAAAAAAGAGAAAAACTGTTAACAGAAATAGCTGTGCTGGAAATAAAACACAAACAAACAGGCAATAAAAAAGCATACAAGAAATTATTAGCCATAAGACGGGAGCTAGACACACTTGACATCAATCAAATACAGCAAAACTTACTCTACTTGCAACAAAAATCATGGCAAAACACATCGAAGGCACTGAAAGTTTTGACTAGAAGAGTCAGACAGAAAAGGGAAGCCAGATTAATTACCTCAATAAAGGACAGACAAGGTAAACTACAATTTGAAACACAGCAAATAACAAAGGCTTTTTTAGAATATTATAAACAATTATATGAAACAAAAGAAATAAATGCAACCTCAATTAAAATATATCTAGAAAAATACTATAACAATATTAAATTGTCAGAAGAACATAAAGCAGTAATGGAGAGTCCTATTACTGAAAAGGAAGTGATTGCAGCTATTAAAAAATCCAAGTGTAATAAAGCTCCTGGCCCGGATGGCTTTAGCTCAGAATTATACAAAAAATATCAGGATACCATAGCTTTACCCTTTACTAAAACCTGCAACTATGTCATGCAATATGGAATTTTACCCCCTTCGTGGCTGCAAGCCTCAATAATAGTTATTCCAAAAGCAGGTAAAGATTTGACTGATGTTGCCTCTTACAGGCCAATTTCCCTTTTAAATAGTGATTTTAAGTTCTTCTCCACTATAATAGCATCACGTCTAAGCTCATTTGTGACGCAATATGTCCATCAAGACCAAGTTGGCTTTATGCCCCATAGAGACATTACGGACAGTACTTATAAAACACTGAGTTTAATTAATTTTTGTAAACAAAATAAATTACAATCCATTTGTGTTGCCTTAGATATACAAAAAGCCTTTGATTCAGTTAACTTTATATATTTAAAACAATTGCTAAAACATTTAGGCTTTGGTGAAAGCTTTATACGCATAATTAATGCAATATATGATCAACCTACAGCTCAACTTTGTATAAATAGCTCTATTTCGGATAAGTTTAATTTAAAACGGGGCACTAGGCAGGGATGCCCATTATCTCCTCAATTATTCGCTTTGGTAATGGAGCCTTTAGCCTCAAGGATTAGAATGCATTCAAATCTACATGGGATACATATAGCAAATAAAATTTTTAAATTAGCTTTATTTGCAGATGATATTTTATTATTTTTGACTAAACCTACAATTTCTTTACCATTGCTTCAAAAAATATTGGAAGAGTTTGACAATGTATCAGGATTACAAGTCAATATTGCCAAATCCTCTATTTTTCCAGTATACTTAGAGGATGATACTGTGAAAAAGCTTAAAAAATCAGTCCTTTATAAATGGACCACAAAATATTTGAGCTATTTAGGGCTTAAAATTCCTTTGCAACTTAAAGATATACATTCAGTTAACTATGATTCCTTAATAGAAGAACTAAAGAGAAAATTTACTCAATGGCATAAAATGTCTCTTTCTTGGCATGATCGCCTAAACATCATTCGAACATATGTATTACCTAAGTTCTTATTTCTTTTTAGAATTCTACCAATAACAATATCTAAGAAACAAATTGAGGTATGGCAAAAAATCTTATTAAACTTTTTTTGGGCTTATAAACGCCATAGGGTTAGTGTGGAAACATTAACCAAGCATAAACTTAAAGGGGGACTAGGCTTTCCAGACCTATATAAATACTACCAAGCTAATCACCTAGCCAACATTCTCAAAATGCTACATGATTACCAAAATAAGGATTGGATTATAATACAAACACACTATACCTACCCATATGATGTTCCGGAAACAATCTGGCAAACACCTTCAGAACGTTCCAAAAAAATAACTGATAGTCTGATCCTGCAAACCTTCTTAGCCACCTGGGAAAATAAAAGAAAACAATTGATCCCTGGACTTTCAAAATTACAACATCTCTTTAATCAAAAAAGTTTATTACCTCCAAATTTCCCAATACACCAGGAAACATGGAAAAAAGCAAACATTACAAAAATTGAAGATATTGTAGAAAACAATATTTTAATGAATAAAACTCAATTAGAAGCAAAACTGGGTTCTACTATCTCTTGGATGCAATTTCTACAAATATCCCACTTTTGTTCTCAAATACATTTAAATAATATCATTAAGCGTCCTTTATCAAATTTTGAAAAGATATATAAATGGATGCATACCTCTAGAAGACAACTTATGGCTAAACTATATTTAGAATTAATGGAAATAGAGTCTCACAACTTATTGACATATCAGAAAAGGTGGCATTCTATCTGTAATTCTATTTTATCTGATGACGACTGGCACTACATATGGAGGATGTTTCCCTTTAATACGAATATTATAGAAATAAAATTACAAACTTTTAAAATACTTACTTTTTGGTATTTAACACCTCAGAAATTATCGCATATAACATCTGCTGTTTCTCCTGCATGTTGGAAGAAATGTGGAGGTGTGGGAAATTATGTCCATTGTTGGCTTGAATGCCCAAAACTAGAGCTGTTCTGGACAGAAATAATAACTCAGGTTAAAAATATAACTGGTTATGAATTGCAATGCACAGTGGAACATATACTACTAAATAGATGGCAAATGCATATACAATCTAGTAATACTATGAAAAGAATAGCCATTTTGTTGGCAGCAGCTAAAAATGCAGTAGCCTTATTTTGGAAAGACACTAAAAGTCCTCAACAACATCATTGGCATGCTAAACTTTGGAAGTTCTATATAATGTCAAAAATAACGGAAAATGTAGATGGAAGAGATGTATACAAATCTTCTTTAGATCACGCTATGATTTGGTTCCCTATTGTGGAATATTTAATTGATCAGGGTGAAATCCCTACTACAGTTAATGACTTAAATTTATGGTAAGATGTGAATGTCTCCTTGATTTGAAAAATGTAAACTGATACTGTAACTTTGAAAATGTAATACTCTTTTTAGTAACTCTAACACTCTTTTCGTGTATACTCCAACTTACCTGTTTTGTTAATTGCTATTTTCCTTTTTTGCATTTATTAATAAAATGTTATTAAAAAAAAAAAAAATTCAGTGGCCTAATTTCAGTGAAAAATCATGTGGCTCTGTTTTATCACAGGAATAAATGGTGTGCAATTAAAAATCCTGTATTTTATAGTATGCAGTCAAAAGAAACCAGGAAATTACATAAAAACTGTGATGCTTATCTAGACCAGCATATTAAATAAAGCTCTCCAGTGAAAGCATCCTGGTAACATATTTCCATAGATCTCCTATTGTGGAACTATAAACTATCAATATTATGCATGTGATTATTGGGAAGGCTAATCACTCATACAATATATTATTGCCCTGAAGCTAATTCAGACATATCTACCAGCTCATGGGGAAAATGTTCAATTATGTTAATGGGTGACTTTCATAAACAGTGTTAAGTACACTGCAAGTCAAAGCAACAGTTTTGTTTTATACTTACATTGAACCTCATTGGGTGATGTTGTGTGTGTGTGTGTGTGTGTGTGTGTGTGTGTGTCTGTTCACCCAATCTGGGGACATCTTTTTGAAATGCTGAACATTTTGCTTTGAAATTTCGTTCTCCTAAATACATCTTTTCAGTTCTAATGCTCTGTTCATTCCTGAATCAAGATAATTTATTAATAGGGTTAACCTAAAGATATAGGGCAATCCATTATTTGACTCTCATGAATAAAAGCAAGGGATGGGATTCAGATCAGGACTTTTGGGGTGAAAGGAGATTATCCCTTTCTCATTGCACCACTTCCTCAGCAGCATATTACCTAACCGGAGTTACTATTTGCCCAATGTACCTCATTTACTCAAAAGGAAGTTTGTTTTTTCTTTCTAAAAAAGAGCTCATCTTCCACTTGGGTATACAGATCTGCTGAGTGTGAGAAGTGATTCACTGCGCATGCAGGAAGAACTTTGAAGAAAGTGTGTCAACATATTCACCAACAGGGGAGTGGCAGGGAAAGCGACACTGAGTTTGCAAATATTGCCTATAATGTACTTTGAGTTGCAAGGGGAGAGGAGTCCAGTGACTTCACTGGCTAGCTTTAAAAACTATAGCACCTTGTCTGGTTTATGGTAATAATCCGCAGAAACAGTGGGGGTGGATTTGCTTGTCTATTGAAACATGTTTCTGGTTCAGAATACTACTCCACCTCAGCTGTTGCTTATTCCACTGTGCTTCAGGACAGAGTTGCCCTGTACTTCTGCTCTTTTTTACCCACAGCAGAGAAAAAATACAAAAAGCCTGTGGTTTTACAGCAGTTAACACAACATTAGCTATAGCTGTTATGAATTTGTAGATATAGAAGATAAGACGCGTAGTTAGTTTTATACATCTCTGCTGGATTAGTGATGTAAACCCTTTTGTTGAAAATGTGACTTTCTCCACAGAAAGGATTGTGAACCACGGGGAAGGGTTAATAGTGCATTCCTAAGGAAAGTTACACCCTTCTAAGCACATTAATAGTAATGGCTCTGTAAGGGTATGATTCTGTTTAGGACTGCAGTGCTAGTTGGTCAGTATGTCTGAGTCTTTGTCTAGTAATTCAACTCCAAGTGGTGATGGTGGTAGCTAGAAAGCCAGTCTCTTGCCTTTCTAAATTTGAAACAGTGTGATCCAATACTGCATATGAACAGTTAACGATGTAAAGAGGTGCAAAAAGTGAAACCTCCTCTCTTACAAAATTGGAATAACAAGAAGTGGGACCCACAATACTCATGGGGGGGAGTATTCTTCACAGCTCCCAGCCTGCAGAAGCATGAGGAGCTCTGCAGTAGGAGGAAGCAGCAGCAGGTGAGCTCAGCAGGCGGGCCCACCAGGCCCGCCAAGCCTCCTCCCTCCTCCCCTGTCCCCTGGCATTGGCAGCGAGGCCCAAGCAGCTCACAGCCGCTGGCCAGCCAAGCCTTCTCCTGCCCCTTCCAGCAGCAGCAGCGGTGAGGCCTGAGTGGCCCACAGCCACTGGACCACCAATCCTTCTCCCGCCTCCCCTTCCCTGCGGCGCCAGGGACAGTTGCCAGGGCATTTTCTGCGCATGCGCAGGGAACACCTTTTTACTTTGGGGGAGATTTAAGTACCCCTCGTATAGCTTTTTAAGTTTTTCAGATTTTTCTGCACACCTGGGGAGTGCCCCAAATGTGCAGGAAAATCTCTTTGCCCCCCAAGTGCCCCCAATGTGCAGATATAGTCACACACAGGGGGCCTCTTGGCTTTAGTATATAGATTCTACTAAATCTTACATCAGGATCATTTTTTTACTTTCAAATAAATACGTAAGTAAATATTATGGCAATCTGTATCTTTTCCCTAACAGGACATTTCCACGGTGGGGCTATTTATGGTTAGGGAAAGAGCATTGGGGAAAGTTTAACAACTTACCTTCCACACTGTGGCTACGAGGTTGCTGTTTATCAATAAAAATACATTTAGTAGGTCCATTTGTGGATCTATCAACATCTCAACCAGTTTGGTCCTAAGTTAAATAGCATAAGAAACAACATAGAATTTTGAGCAATCCTGCTATGAAGAGTTTTGTGTTCCTTCTTCCTTCTGGTTATTATTTTCTAGTAATGGCAGTGCATCCTTTGTTGCTTGTGTTAGGCTGGGAGGAGTGGTGTGCAAGATGATAGCTACATTTAAAGAAGTAAGGTTCAAATCATTAGCAGATACTATATATTAAGAACCCTTTGATCTCCTGTGCTGCCTTCCTTATATAAAAGATCAAAACATCTTGTAATTGTTAGTTCATCATCCTATGAGATTTAGTAGAATTATTCCAATTTTGCAAGAAGGATAAGTGTGCTTCTTAAAATGTAAGATTTATTGAACCATGGAAATGAAAGCTTCCAAGGATTTAATACTGAAAGTGCCTTGCCACGATGACAGTGTTGTTGCAGGTGGTGTTATTATGTTTTAAAGGATGTAGTTTTGGAAATATGGTTGAACACTTGAAAAGCCAGAAGGTTGGAAGTTTTTGGAGATTTGGGGTGGAGCTTGGGGAGGGTGGGATTTGGGAAGTAGAAGGAGCTCAGCAGGGTATAGCACCATAGAATCCATCCTTCAAAGCAGCCATTTTTTTCCAGGGGAACTGATCTTTATAATCTGGAGGTTAGTTGTAATCCTGGGAGATCTCCAGGTTCTACCTGGTAGATGGCAGCCCTAATTAAAACAGAAAAACTTATGCATTAGAAGGTAAAAGTAGCTAAGGACCACCATCTGTCTTTGCTCTGCTCATCTGGGCTTGAAGTCTCCTAAGATTTTAAGGACTGGAATGTATGTGTATGTGTGTGTGTGAAAGAGGCAGTAAGACAAGACTAAGGACAGAGAGTCCGTATGTGCTACATATGCAGGCCAAATACTTTTACACTGTGGATATTTGTCCTATCCTGGTCGTAAAGAGTTGGGACTCAGAGATGGGAGTTAAGTTTTTGCTGCACTACCCTTTGTTCGATGCACTGCATGTGATAAGACAGAAGCATCCCCCACCCGTCTTCTAGATGAAAGTACTAGCAGTCCATTTTGGAGATAAGAGAGTCTGTGAGAGCACTGGGTTTCAGCCGCTCCAAGCAGTTTTGCACACTATGGACTAAAGGGCCTGTGCACACTCCTCTTCAGAAAGAGATTTAAAAAATCTGGTGGGAAGCAGATGGGTTTTACCACTCAGGTGCTTACTAAGGTGCAAATACTACTTACCCCAGGTGAATGGCGAACTTTGTGCCCTTTATATAGGGAGTTTTCCCCACTTAAATCTAGTGATGAATATAGTTGCCATCTAAAAATGTGCCATTCCAAGTTTCCTATATTAATGGGACCATAATAATACACAGTTGGAAGATACTCCATTAGACATCTGTTCTGGTGCTTTATTGCATGGCTGAATATCCTCACCTAGAGCAACAATGGCAGATGCATCTCTACCCTCTCTCTAATAATCTCTGGTGATAAAAGGCTCCATAATGTCCCCCAGCTGCTTGATCTGTTGTCCATCTGGTACAGTTACCAAGCTTGTTTCTAATATTCAGGCTGACCGCTTAGAGCTGAAACTCAGCCCAGTTGTGTTGTGTGTGTTTTTTCTCACAGGGGAGAAAAGTTCTGGTTTTTCATGGCCCGCATTCCCCCTCCCCTTTCTCTGGGTGGGTGTAAAGCTGTTCTAATATCTCTTCTTTCTTTTTTCCCCCTGCTGAACTGAGTGCTTGTTTTATACTTTGCTGTCTCTGCATAACCGTATTCCAAAACCTTTGCTCCTGTTCTCTGAGTTCTCACCAAGTTAATAGTATTCACATTATAAATAGATATTCTAAATCAGAGTCAAAGCAATGTGATGCTCTATAGGAAGGCTTCACTATACTGAAAAGCAAGTCAGCTATAACTATCTGTAATTTGGAGAGGCACCATTGCTCCACAGTTGCTCTTTGAAATTGCACTGGTCTTCGTTAGAGGAGCACTAGACACTAGTATGCCTGATCAGTTTGTGATGTGTAATAATTCAGCCTCCTTTTGCAATTCTTTTCAGTGGTAATGCCAACACCGGTTGACACGGGGTCTGGCACTACAATTCTTGAAGGCTAGTATATCACAGTGGACAGTTTATTTATTTGCAGAATTTATATCCTGCCCTTCTGCCTTCATAAGGCCCACCAAGGTAGCTAAGAAATTAAAAACATGCATAATAAAATTAGATCTTAGAAACAAACAAAAAACCCACACAAAGCTAAATTATACTTTAAAAAACATAAAGTACAATTAAACAATTAAAACATTGGAAAGAGGGGTCACCAAAGGAATGCTGAATTAACAAAAAAAATTCTGCATCCGCTGGCAGAAGATGACAACAAAAGGGCGCGCAGACAAGACTCCCAGAGGAAGAGTTCCAGAGTTTTGGTGGTGCAACTGAGAAAGTCCTCACCAGCCTAATCTCAGAGAGCAGGAGCACCCAGAGCAGGATGTCAGGAAATGACCATAGGGATTGGGTAGAGGGAAATGCACCCTACCTACCCATCCCCTAAATTAATATGTAGCAGGAGGAAGGTAAATGATAGGGTACCACTCCAGCTGCCTTAATGTCAGTGAGTTGAGCAAACATACCATCATTTCACTATGTAAGCACAGCTGCTCTGCTATGATTTGGGGAATGTCTGGTTCTGCCGGTGCAGGGGCAGAGGTGTAGCATCCTTCAGGATTCCCTTCTTCCCTGGCAAGGGTCTTAAGAGAGTCTCAGATAGGCCTAGAGGAGTGTTTCCCCTCCCACACACCCAGTTCCCTCTATTTCTGGCCTGCAGTCTACAGATTGGTCAAGCCCTTCCTTCCTCAACCTGACTTTAGAAAGGTTCCCTGTGGGAGGGTCATCCCCAGCTTCTCCCTCTCCCTCCAGTCCAGGGGCTAGACTCCAGAGATTGTCAGGAGCTATGAATGGGGTTTCTCCCTGGGCCTTGATATGCCTTGCCCAATCCCTCAGCCTCATCTAAAGGCCTCTCGGGCACAGGGATGTTGGGACTGCCTCTCCCCTTTTCCACCTCAGCTGGTGCTCTCTCATGTATCTGGTTTCCTTGTCTGGGTCTGCCCTGTATGGTGCCAAATCCTACCATGCCTCTTCTGCCCTTGCTACACCCTGGGATCCATTTGGCCTGGTTGCTGGCTCCCGCAGGGCGTTTCTTGCTCTGGTTGTCCCCGGTCTGCCTTTGACTGAGAGGGTAAGTGCACAGGTGGGAAGGATTCAGGGAAGGATAATTTTTCTTTAGTTTGCATTCTTACTTCCTGAAGTTGAGCTACGAAAGCCGTAACACTTTGCAGAGCTATCTCAAGCTGCTTCTGACCCATGCTGCAAAGGAGCAAAATCTACCCACCAAAGTCCCACAGCCCCAGACCTTTTCACCACCATGTATGTGTATGTGGTAATACTCTGTGCAATTCAGTGTACAATCCAGTAGAGCTGATTTGCAAATTGTATGTTGTTGTGGTGATAACACTCTGCATTTACTCACTAGACAGCATTTGGGTCTTACTCAGTTCTGATTCTATGTCCTCCCCCCCACCCCAGTAGGTTTTTCTTGTTACATCTTCTGTCTACAATGTGTGCTGATCTGCCATGAATCTGAAATAGAACTCATCTTTGTCAGGGCTTTCCATCTGACTTCTCTTCTGCTGTTTTCAGCCATCGTAGCAATCGAGTCATTAGGTCTAACTAACGTTTCAAGTGTCAGATTAGGAAGCTGAAAAGCCCCCTTCCTCCTGTTTTTTCCTCACTTTTCTTTCAATTTCTCTTGCCTTGTTTTCTTGTAGAGCGTGATGAATGTGACAGCGGACAGCACAACTGCGATGAGAACGCAATCTGTACTAACACAGTGAGGGGACACAGCTGCACCTGCAAACCTGGATATGTGGGGAATGGGACCATCTGCCGAGGTGGGTCTGTTGCTCCAAGAACTGATAAAAGCAGTAGACACTATTAATATTTCTTGACAGTTGTCTGAGTTCAAGCCGCTCACAATGCTGAGCACTTCTAGGAATTCAATGTTTGATTTATTATCTGGTGACTGTAGTATACGCAGGCATTATGAGAATTGATCTATGCATAATTTACTTTTAGGCAGTTAAAATACCTTGCCGTTTACTGCTTCTGAATAAGGTTTGCATAACTTACCAACTAATTTCATTGCTGTCTAAAGTGCCTTTTTCAGCAGTACAATGCAGTGGATCCCACGGTTATCTTTTGGGCTTAGCTGCATATGGCTTTTAAGCTGGAGTAACTGTCTTTTAAACAAGATCCATGTGTCTTTTAAATGGGGCCCATCATTTTCTTTTATAGCAGAGCAAGCTCCCAAAAGCCACTGAATGTGCAGAGCGGTAGACGGGATTTGTGCTCTTGATGTATCTTGTCAGGATTTTTGTTCTTGATGTAGTTTGTTTTACTGTACACTAATAAGCTGGATGTCTGCATTTTGGAGATATCACTGTTGTTGTAGGCTCTGAGCAGGTAACAAAAAATACATGGTACAGTCCAAGTTTGTGTACAATGTCCATATGCTACTCTTTTTTAAAATGAAGACAGACAGTCTCCTTTTAACAGATGAAAGAGGAAAATACACATTGTTTACTGGTCCAGTTGCTGACTAGTAATCACGAGTGGAAAGGTTATTTAATATGTGGTTCCCCATTTTCTCTTTTCTGTTATTGGATGTGTATGAATACAGAATACACTTAACAGTCATTTAGTGATTTGCCATTTTCTGACTTTCTAAACAGTTGCAAAAAGAAAGGCTATCTATTTTAAAATTATTAATTCTTGCTTATGACCTCAATAGGAGGCAATTCCCACAGTTAAGATTCTGGGTAGGTGAATTTACATAAAGAGTTTTTAGTTGAATTCTAGAAGGACCATTGTTGCTTGGAGCCTGAATCTTTCAGCAAGTTGCTCAATCATTGTATGGAACTTTAGTTGTTGTAGATTTTCTGGGCTGTATGGCCATGGTCTTGGCACTGTAGTACCTGATGTTTCACTCAGAGGTATAACACAGAAAGATGGAGTACTCTCTGTGTGAATGTGAGAAGAAAAATAGTAGGCAGGTAATTTATATCTACTCAGGAAGGTGGGGTAAGGCTGAGTCATTATCTTGTAGGAGTTTCCCAGGCTGTGACATGCTAATGGAGGAGCTTTCCTGAGAAGGTTCTTTTGCATATGAGTTGGCAGTTGAAATTCTAATATTATCTGTAGCGCTGTTGTCAGATGTAGAGCATTCTGTGTTTTTCAAGACTGGAAACCATGCCCTATTTATTTTTAAACTCTCTTCTTTCCTGTTGAAATTGTGTTTATGTTTATGAATTTCAGTGGCGGCTTCCCTGTGTAATCTGACATAGTGATTGGATGTGTTGTCCAGCATTTCAGTATCTTGGAATAAGATAGTCTGTCCTGTTTGAGTTAGGCTATGTTCAGCCACTGCTGATTTTTCAGGTTGGCCAAGTCTGCAGTGCCTTCCATATTCTTTTATTCTTGTCTGGATGCTGTGTTGTGTGGTCCTGATGTAAACCTGTCCACAACTGGAGGGTATGTGGTATACTTCTGCAAAAGTGAGGGGGTCTCTTCTGTCTTTTGCCAATCATGGTATCTGTTGTATTTTTCTGGTGGGTCTGAGTGCTGTTTGTAGGATGTGTTTTCTCATCTGATCAGTGATTCCTTTGATATATGGCAAAAACACTTTTCCTGTGAGAGACTGTTTTTCCTTAGTTGTTTTTTTACCTTTGGTTTAATCGCTCTTCTGATTTCATTCTTGGAGTAGCCATTTGCTTGAAATGTGCAGTTTAGATAATTTAGTTCATCATTGAGAAAGTGCAATTCACATATCCATCTTGCATGGTCTACTCATGTTTTGATTATGCCTTTTTTTTTTGCCGAGGGTGGTGATTGGAGTTTTTGTGTAAATAACGATCCATGTGAGTTGGTTTTCTGTAGACCTTGTGGCCTGATTGAAGGTTAGCTTTGCGGATGACCATGATATCTAGAAATGGGAGTATACCCTCAATTCCTTTTTCCTTGGTGAATTGTATGTTCGGGTGGATGTTGTTGAGATGGTCTAAAAACTCCATCAATTGCTCCAAAAGCTCCAAATGATAAAGGTATCATCTATGTACCGGAACCAGACTGTAGGCTTGTGGGATACAGATTCTAAAGCTATTTTTTTCCCCAAAATGTTCCATGTAGAAGTTTGCCAAAACTGGGCTGAGAGGGCTTCCCATGGCAACCCCATCCATCTGTTCATAGAATTTGTTATCCCATTGGAAGTAACTGGTTGTCAAACAATGGTGGAATAAGGCTGTTATGTACTCCGGAAAAATCTGATTAACAAGTGCAAGTGTGTCTTTTACCGGAACCTTGGTAAAAAGAGATGCTACATCAAAATTGACGAGTATGTCCTGTGGGCTGAGTTTCAGAGGACTGATTTTGTTGATGAAATGTGTTGAATCTTTGATGTATGTTGTGGTTTTTCCTATGTGGTTCTGTAGAAGATTGGCCAAGTATTTAGCTAATTCATATGTCGGGGAACCAATGGCACTCACAATGGTTCAGGGTGGGACTGAGTCCTTATAAATTTTAGGGAGTCCATATAGTTGTGGTGGCTGTGCTTTTGTCTTGCATTGTTTTTTGTGTGTATCGGGATGAAGTGAGGAATTCCTGATCAGTGAGCTCATTTGCCTGGTGATTTTGCAGGTTGGATCTCATTTAGTTTTTTGTATGTGGCGGTGTCCAGAAATGATCTAATCTTGTTTTTGTATTCTTCCGTTTTCATGATCACTGTGGCATTCCCTTTGTCATCTGGTAGAATAATGATGTCTGGAGCCTCATTGAGGATCTTGATGGCGTTTCTCTCCTTACATGTTATATTGCTGGTAGGAAGCTTTACTTTTCGTAGAATCCTTGCCATCTCCCCTCTTATCTCTTCAGCTTCCCCTTCAGGTAGATGATGAATGGCAGCTTCTACATTTGTGATGAAGTCTTCCACAGAAATTTGTTCTTTTAACTGTTCCTTTCTGTGGTTATTTCAGGTTCATTTGGATGTTAGAATTCTGTCAGTGAGATTCAAAGTGTCTCTGACAAGACAAGCTTACATTCCCTGTCATATGAACTGAACTGAATGGATTGATGTAGATGTATTCACAGAAGTGCTAAAATCATTAGTGGAATGTTGTAATCAGATGTGGTGGGGTGGATGACAAGAGTTGCATGTATATTCAGAATGTGCAGGTAGTTTTCTTTAAGTTAGACTTCCTCATGAGCTTTTAAGTTTCTCCTGAGTTTTAAAAGCAGTTTGTAATTTCACAGAAAGGCACTGAAATGTATATAATCAGATGAGGTTACCTAATAAGTAACAAATCCAAAGCAGGTGAATGACGAATTTCCAGTGATTTACCTTTTCCTTTGTTCTTAATAAGGTTGTACAAGCAATAACATAGTTATATTTACTAGTTTTTGCATGCATATTTAGAACATGACACAGGGAACTTCTGCCAGTAGAAAGGGCTGTGTGCCTGCTGTTGCACTTGTGGAGTGCTCCCAAGATGTACAGCAACAATAACCCACCAAGCAGGGGTTCTGTAGCACTAGTCCATTTGTTACCAAGCTCTTTGCACATACATGGGACAAGATGACCTCCAGTACTGAAAATGGATCAAGTCCAAGTCTTTTTCATGCTAGCTGAGCAAACAGGTCTTCATTTTTTCACTTCCTACTTTTTTAATTTTTTGTTTTCTTTAAAGCATATTTATTTCACCAAAACATTGTAGTTTATTGGGGGGATACAGTTTCATTTCATGAACAGTTGCTGTAGACAAGTCTATGTGTTATTCGAGCACTTTCACATTTGGTTGGAAACTAACAATTTGAAGTCCCATCAACACTAGGTGTTACTTTGTGCCACACAGTTAAATGATAAGGTTGTATATCAGTTGACATTCTGGCTCAAACTGTCTTTTAAGTAAAAATGTCCAACTTGTACTTAAATACCATTTACCGACTGCTACAATCATTTACTGATAAGCATATATATGTGAAGATCAGATACGGCAGACAAAGTCTGTCATTTTTAATATCATATGAGTATTTTAGTGGAAATAGTTCATACATTTTTGAGCAACTGAATATTAAGATGTGGTTATTTGATTTATACAAAGTATGTGTTTGAAAATCAAGCTTAACTTGCTCACAGTGCACTCTTTCCCCCCTAAAGCTGAGTACCCTGTGTCATAAGGTTGCCAACCAGCAGAAGACACACTGGTTGGGGGGTGCCTCCTCTCTGGCAATGTAACAACATTTCAGGATGTGATGCAAGGATCTGAAAACAAAAAAAGTGCTTACAAAACTGATATTTAAAAGTTTAACAAAAGCATTTTATAATTGCACAGAAAAGAACCACAGTAAGGCTACTGGGAAGGCTACTAGTTGGCATGGTTATCACGGAGAAAAGTACTGATATTTCGGGGGGCTTTTAATGTTTTAATGCTCTTCCTCAGGGGAAACTATTCAAAACCCAATAAGTAACAGAACAGTTGAACTGGTCAGCTTTAGCCACAGATTGTTTTCAATACATTTGAAATGACGGCCACTAAAAGTTTGTGTAACAAAAACTTCATGTAATTTTACAATACTGACCATACAGAGATTTATATCCTTTTACTGAAAAATCCCAACAACAATATAACAATGCATTGTGTAGTTTCACAGGGCAGGCATGTTGGTCTGCGGTAGAACAGCTAGATTCGAGTCTAGTAGCACCTTAGAGACCAACAAGATTTTTGGGGTATGAGCTTTCAAGAGTTAAAACTGTGATGAAGGGATCTTTGACTCTTGAAAGCTTAATACCATGAAAATCCTGTTGGTTCCTAAAGTGCTGCTGGACTCAAATCAATATGCTGTGTACTATAAACATATGTAGCATTCAGAGCTGTTATATCCATTTCGCTGGCCCATCTAACACTTGCTACCACAGAGGAAGAAATACATAATTGCATCCTATGGCATTTCATTCAATCTTGTCCAGTACACAGACTGAGAATTGCCTATCCAGTAACATTCTGCTTATTAACAATTACACACAAATCCCCTGCCTACAAAATATATATCCGTTCTGTCTTCTTTTGGGAAAGGGTTATAGTCCAAAATAAAAGTTTTAGATTGAACCTTCAATTGGTTGTTAACTGGTCTAGCAGTAGGAACCTTCTTGCCGAGGTTTTCAGCTAACCAATCTAGTTGCTGTCCTTTTTTGTTTGTTTTTGGTAGCCAGGTTCATTGCATCTCAGGCAGCTGGGCAGTTTTTGCTACCAGCTGTTGAACTTATGCATGTGTGTATGTTGGATGCCCCCTGTGAACCAGTGTTTTACATGGTTACGTATAAAAGCGTTTTTTTAATCATTTGCTTTGTGCCTGTGGTTGTTTTGCTGATTTCAAGAAGTTATGCACATGTTAACTGCAGGTTTTATTGTTAGCATTTTTAGGACGGTTACTAATTGTATAGGTGATCGTTACAGTGTCTTGAAAACTACTGTTCCTGATTAGGATAAATGGTTTATGTTGCTTGCATCATATTTGAGAAAAATAGGCAATTTCCCCCCCATGTCAGTTTCCATTATGTGGAATCTTTATGTTCTGGCTGAACTTGCCTCTTTGCAGAGGCAATGGGCGGTGTTATATTTGAACTAGCCTTTGATGAACCTCCCTATATAAGCAGGAAAACTGTTCATGCTTATCACAATTAAATTGACAAATTAATACACTGCTCAAAAGGCAAACTACAATATTAACTAAGCAGATGATAAAAGACAGATTACCTGATTTTCCAAAACCTTCTAAAACAAACAGCATTCTTTCTTTTGGACTAGTTGGTCAGACATGTTGGTCTGAAGCAGTACAACAAATGTCCAATGGCACCGCGAAAGGATGGATATGCAGTACTCTAGATCTAATTGTGAAATGTCCATGGGAGATAATGGATTTAACTGCCCCATTCCCTTGCTAAATCAAGATACTGAACTTGTTGAAAATGTTTGTGATAAAACTGGAGAAAGTGATTACTATACTGAATTAATCATAGGAAGATCACACAGATTTAATCATAGGAAGGCATTCATCTGATAATTTAGAAAAAGCATTAATCTATATGCAGTAATTACCCAAACCAATGCACTGGTGTGTGCCTTATTATCTCTGGAAGCAGGAAAAACTAGTGAACCGTTTTGAACTGCAGTTAACTATCATCACTCTACATTCATACTGTTTGAACTTTGCTATGGGTATTCATTTGAGATCAGTTGTTCATTGGTTCTGTAAGAATTTGGTCTTTGAATGAAGCCTGAAGTGAGTGCATGAAGGAAGAGTTAGGACCAATATATTCTACATGCATACTGTGAGTTCTTCTGTAGCTTGTAATTTGGAGCACGCATAGCATTTCTGTTAAGCATGTTGCATTTGTACTAATTGGGTTTTTAATAAGACAGAGGTAAAGTTTCCTCTTGTGCAAGATTTTCTTCTCTCGTCCTTACTGAGTAGGGAATGCTGGGCTTTTGAATATATACACACTGATGTTAATGCAGTGATAGATTTAAAAATGGAAAAATGAAGATTACATGTAGTGTTATATATTTGAAAATGAAATTATATGGCTTCTGTTTATCCATTGATTGAAAAAATATTTTTTTAAAAATACAATATTGATTTTATTATCAAATTAATTATGAAATAAGTGAAGATAGCAGCATTATCATAGATTAAGCCAATTTATGGTTTATTCGTGCCAAAACACATGCATGTACAATGGTGGCTTATTGTTTACATATTTATTTAAATGGGCAGTTAATTTTCAAGCCACAAGTCCATAATTCAGTTAGAGTCCAGTAGCACCTTAGAGACCAAGTAGATTTCTGGGGTAAGCTTTCGAGAGTCAAATCTCTCTTCATCAAACACCAAAAAAAATTGCAAACAATAGTTTAACAATATGTTAAAACTCATGTATTCAGACTATATATTTGTGGTTGATATAAATGGAGAATGGACAAAAAAAAAACAGCCATTATATACATTCAATGAATATCATAGCTCAGGTACTTATTCGCCAGAAGTCCCCATGACTTCCAGTCATGCAAGCATACACACACACACACACACACACACACCCAAAAAATACCAAAAAACCCCAAAGCCCCAAACCCACCCAGATGCTGAATTTCTTGAGTCTCAATGTCTGTAGCAGATAGGAACATTTGAAAAAGCCTGACTCCATAAGTTTTTACTCTGCTTATAGTCTGATAGATACTACCCACTGACTGTAAATGTTCATTGTTCCTAAGTGAAGAATATGCATGCTTCCAGACAGTGTGTGAAAAATTCTGTTGCCATGCAAATGTTCTGATTATCCAACATTGTCTCACCTAATACAATCTCCCGTTAGCCACTTGCTCCCTGGAGCATCTCTCCTTCAAAGCTGATAAAAGGTAAAAGGTAAAGGTTTCCCTTGCTCGAAAGCTAGTCGAATCCAACTCTAATGGGCAGTGCTTATCTCTGTTTCCAAGCCAAAGAGCCAGCACTGTCCAAAGATGTTTCTGTGATCATGTGGCCAGCATGACTAAACACCGAGGTGCATGGAACACTGTTACCTTCCCATCAAAGTGGTACCTATTTATCTACTTGCAATTTCTTGCTTTCAAACTGCTAGGTTGGCAGGAGCTGGGGCCAGAGACGGGAGCTCACTCCATCGCATGGCACTAAGGTCTTGAACTGCTGAACTACTGACCTTCCAGTCTTCACCTCAGCATCTTAGCCTCTGAGCCACTATGGCCTCAAAGCTGCATACTTAGTACCAATTACATCTGCAAGGAGAATAGGAGAAATTACAGCACTCAGAGCTGACTAGTCATTTATAAAATTTCACAATCAGAGAGTAGTACTCAGACCCATGACTCGTTTTTTACCAAAGGTAGTTTCTAAGTATCATCTTAGTCAGGATATCTCATGTCCCACTTTTTCGCTGCACCCATCTCTTGAGGCAGAGAAGTTACATGTTAAACAACATTGCTGTTTTATTTGAAAAGGACAAGTGAATTCAGAAAGACCCCACAGTTATTTATCTGTTTCACTGGATCTTCGAAGGGTAAGGCCAAACAATATCTAGAAGAATCGTCTCTACTAGGGATGAGCACAAACCAAAGTACAAACTAAATTTCATGACAAACCAGGCCAGTTTGTATGATCATGAACCGAGATTCGTGCAATCATGCTGTTCGTGAATCACCCACAAACCACCATGGTTTTTGCAGCAGTACGTTTGGTTCATAAGAGGGTTCATAAGAGACAGGCTGGTGCCCAAGGCAAGATTGGGAACCCTTTAAAGCCACACTGCCACTTTAAAATGGCTTCTGAGTTCACTGGTGAGTTGTGCTGCTATTGCAGCACAATGAAATTGAGCATTTAAGGTGTTTAAATGCTGTCTGAGTTCACTTGTGAGTCATGCCGTGGAAGCAGTGTGATGCATGTGCATTCAGAAGGCATTTAAATGCCTTTTGAGTTTGCTTGTGATTTTTGTTGCCACCACGGCACAATGCAAATGAGCTCAGAAGTCATTTAAATGCCTTCTGAGTTCACATGCGAGAGCTGCCACAAAAGGCATCACTGAATTTGCTTGTATCTAATAGATTCAAGTCAGTTCAGCAATCCGTCCCCCTCCCCCGGTTCTGAAGCTACACAAACCTCATGAACCCGAACTGGTTCGGTAAATGGAAAAGTTTGTGGAGTTATGCAAACTGTGGTTCATGAGATCCCACTAACCACCATGAACCTCCATTTTATTGGTTTGTGTCCATCCATAATCTTTAGTATCAAGATAGCCTACATCCAAGCATCTGTGTCGTGCCCAGGGCACATCAGAGGACACTTGATAAGAGCTCAATCAATGTCAATGGCCTTCTGAAGAGGCATTCCAGGGCAGCCACCTGGTCATCTGCGGACACCTTCATCAAGCATCATTATGTAGCTATTAATATAAGAAGGGAGACATCAGTGGGGACAGCAATCTTGCATTCCATTTTCCAGTGAATCACCTGGTAAGTTAGCTTGTTAGTTTCCCATGTGGGGACTGCACAGAACAACAATAATGAAAACAGTGTTGCACTTACCTGTAACTGTTGTTCATTGAGTTGTCACTGCGCAGGCACACATCCCTCCCTCCTACCCCACTGTGAGCTGTTCCTCTGATATAAAATGTTTTTTGTCTGTGGCTCATAACAGCTGGTCAGAAGAAATGAGGGACCCTCCCTGGAGTACATGACCGTTGGGAAATGGTGCCTATGTCTCCAGTTGGGAGGGGCTCCTCCTGCTCTGCACTAGTTAAAAATGTTCCAGCAGTGCCTGCACAGTACCCATGTTTGCCTGCACAGTGGCAACTCAATGAACAACAATTACAGGTAAGTGCAGCACTATTTTACTTGCTATGCCCAATGTGTGTAGCCTGTTTTCTGCCATTTTATTCCTTACACTCATCTCTCTGATGCCTTCCTCTTGACTTCATTTACCTTACTTGCCCCTCCCAGTTTTTTGGAGCTGATATCTGGGGGCATTATGCACTGCTTGTTTTAGCATTTCCACAAAAAATTATCCTTTGATCAATTCTGAGAGCTGCTTCCTCTACATGATTTTGTTCATAATGCTAAGGTAAGAAACTGGGGTACTATGCTTTGAAATGGAATCTCACATTCTTATTTTTTAATCAATTTAAAATGGATTTTAAAATAGTTATGGATTATAAAAGTATATCCAAACGTTGTCTTTAGAAAATCTTTAAATCATACTTCAAATAGGACATTTTGGTATTAGATAATGCTTGGTTCAGCTCATTCCTATTGATTATCTGATGAATACTTTTGTAGCGTTAGCCTGCAGTGGCAAAAGTCAAATTTAAAGATAGAGTGGAGGATGTCTTGATATGTTCCGATTGTCAAAGCTGAAACTGGTTAAGATCACCCCTAGAATTATATGATTAAACATAAGGGAATGAAACCTACTTATCTGCTCTTACTTAGTACCCAGTTAGGAGACGTGTCTTTTTTTTCAGTACCAGCAAATACTCACTGGAGTACAAAGTTAGCTTTATGTGAAGATAGATAGATAGACAGACAGACAGACAGACAGACAGACAGACAGATAGATAGATGTAGACTTTCTTTTTTTAAAAAAGTCTGCCATGTTATCTGTTTAGGCAGGGATTTTTTTCTGGGAGAATGCACCAGAATGGAGTTCTGGGACCTCTTATTGGAAACAAAATTCTCACAAAATGTTTAAAAGTTCATGAGGGCACAGGGGAAGGATGATGTCACCTGCATGCTCCTTGGCCGGCTCACCCCACTGTGCCCCAGCCTTTGATCCAAAAAAAGTATGTTAAAACATGATTGCTTCAAGGTCATCATTCAGCATTAGGTACCAAAAGCAAGAGCCAAAAAGAACTGAGGAAGTTGATGACATGTCTAAAGTTTGGAAACTGCTTTAAGTTTGAAGTAAGACTATAGTGCATGAAAATAATATTGTTTCAAAGAATCCTGTATGTTGCTCCTTCACTCCCCTCTTGAGAGTTTCAGCACATCTTCTTTCAGAAAAAAACCCAAAGCCCTGTGTTTAGGTATCCAAAGATGCAAATACTTCATGTACCTGATAGGAGCTCTGTTATGCATGCCTTCCAGGGTCCATATTGGTTCCATACTGTTTAACATCTGCATCAGTGATTCCCAATGTGGTGCTCATGGGCACCACAGCATTTTCTGATGTGCTTCCTGATGCTTGCTTAGCACTTTCCAGAGCAAAGAGTCAGTCTTGGCTTTCCTCCACCTCACTGGAGCAGGAGATGCTTCTATATGGAATGTCCATATGAAAACACATCCCTCTTAGCATAGGAGGATGCTTGACTTGGAAGCACCCAAAGTTTTGTAATTGCTCTAACTGTGGCATTTGTTTTATGGTGGCCCCTACTACAGTTTCTCAGAATTCCAGTCACTACTGTTTTTTGCAGGTACTAATATCTACCTTTAAAAGCCTTTATGCCCTAGGCCAAAGATGCTTGTGGAAGCTCTTCCCCCATCTCTGTCTCTGGTTTACAGAATGTTTTGATATTTCCTTAATCTATTATGGCATTGGCAGAGACAGTATACCCATCTCTGTCTCTGGTTTACAGAATGTTTTGATATTTCCTTAATCTATTATGGCATTGGCAGAGCAGCCCTGTTCCTTGATTGTGGAAATCACTGAAGAAGAATGTGCCAGCAATTGGTGACCCTAGCCATAGGATATTTTTTTTAAAAAAAACAAAAACAAAATCTATACATGTCAGTTCCATACAAAAAACACCAAACAATGTGCTAGCTCATCTGAGTACAGTTAAACCATCAAAACATTCAACCTTCAACCAAGGAAAGAAAGTTGGGAGGCCAAGAAAGAACTATAAAAAGATCATATCTTTGTATATTGGATTATTTGAAATGATATCCTGTTCAGACAGAAATTGCATTAGTGGAAACCAAGTTGTAACAAAATTATTGTAAGCTTTTTCAGAGTATGGTTGCATAGTGCCAACATTAATCTTTGCCATAACAAAATAGGGCCAAATTCGACTTAACCAAGTATTTATATGGTGTAAAGGGTTAGTAAAGGGTTTTGCCAATGGGCAGCTACAGTATTTCTTGCTGTAGAAAGTAAAATAGAGATTAATTCATTATGCTCTTTATTTCCTACTGGAGGGGTTTGATATTCCAATAAAAAGACTTCAGGGAGAAAATTTAACTTTACACCTGTAATTAATAGTATACTTTGATGAAATATACACCTGTAATTAATAGTATATTTTGATGAAATACTCAGTGATTGGGCAAAACCACCATATGTGGAGGAAATCACCCATCTGCCCACATTTCCTGGTACAGCAAAGGGCGTTCATCGAACTTATTCTATGAAGTCGAGTTGGCAGTAAATACCAACAGGCCATGATTTTTATCATTTGAAATTTTACATTAAAAATTGGAGACCTAAAGGAATTGAATTCTCAATCCCCCCCCATCTTCTGGCTTAAGTCTATTTGAGAGGTCTTGTTGCCAATTCTTTTGAAAGGGTAAAGTTTCAAAACTAATGTTTGTCAATAGAATTTTATATAACTTAGAAATAAGGCCTTTTGAATTTTGTTTAATGTCTATAAGAAGACGTTCAAATTCTGAAAGTGGTAGTGATAAAGCAATTTTTACTTGAGGTGACGATAAGGCATGTTTTAGCTGTAGGTAGTGAAACCAATTGACCGTAAAGCCTAGTTTCCTTTCTAAACAGGTTTTTTCAAGTATATGATCTTTGTTGGCTAAATCTTTAATACCTTTCTGTTCCCAGTATTGATACATGCTACCATCCTGTTGGGAAAACCCAGGAGGAAACCATGATTGGTTCATCAGTGGAGAAATGGGAGAAATATTTCCACCCTGAGCCTGCCCCGTGGGCAGGGCGGGGTATAAATCTCATAATAAATAAATAAATAAATAAAATATTTGGTGCAAGAGTTTGTCTATGTTTTTTCCATATTTTCCATGAATTCATCAGGTATGGGTTGGACTTGGCTAAGCTTGAAGGTTTTTGTTCTTGATCCCAAAAAAGATCTTGTATGGGGATTGGAAAAGTATAATTGCTTTCAATTTGTAGCCAGGAATGTTTTGGGTCGTCTGTTAAGATCTTAGTTGTTGTGGCAAGAGTAGAGGCTTCTAAATATAATTTGAGGTTAGGGCAATCTAGTCCACCTCTCTCTCTGCGTCTATAAAGTACTTTATGTTGAAACCTTGGTATGCCCAAATGAATTTATTAATTTCAGATTGCCATTTGTTGATCTCAGTTTGGGTGACTGGAATAGGTAAGACCCTAAATAAAAACAATTTTTGGAAGAATAAATGGTTTAATTAACTGAATTCTGTCAGGCCAAGAAAACTTCATTATGTGCCAATTTTTAAGTTGAACCTGAATCTTTTTGAACAGAAAGTCAAAATTGTTTGTGAATAATTTAGAAAAGTCAAAGCGGATATATACCTCTAGATAGTGCCAATTTTAGTAATTCAATTAAAAGTGCTGTTTGAGCGTGGTTTCATTAACCTTACTGAGGTTTATTGCATAAAGGTCTGATTTGGCTTGGTTGATATGTAAACCTGAGACCCGGCCAAATTCTTCTAAAGTGGATTGGAGTGCACACAGAGATGAGACTGGATTTTTAAGGTATAAAACCATATCATCTTCGTACATCACAATTTTGTGGGTAGTGCCATTAATATAAATTCCTTCTATTTTGGGGTTGTCACGAATTAATTGGGCTAGAGGCTCAATCCCCAGAGCAAAAAGTAATAGGGAGAGGGGACAGCCCTGTCTAGTACCACAATGTAGATTAATTGTATCTGATAAGTATTGATACAGTTTGAGGCAAAATATGGGCATAGGTGGTTTGCCATTGCCTTTCTCTGTTTTACAGCCCCTGTTTTCCTTGGTGGTGGCCCATCCATGTACTGATCATGGCCAACTCTACTTAGCTCCC
Source organism: Gekko gecko (assembly GCA_029375565.1). Taxonomy (NCBI): domain Eukaryota; kingdom Metazoa; phylum Chordata; class Lepidosauria; order Squamata; family Gekkonidae; genus Gekko; species Gekko gecko. Next base: position 137,253,221 of record JAPDNY010000003.1, on the reverse strand, counting down.
AAGCCCTGGCAAGCTGAACCAAACTGGTATATTTGCTGCTGCAGAGACCCACTAAATTTGAGACCTTGGCCCCTTTAAATTGAATTTTTGTCCTATCTGTTTAGCTGTTTAATGTATTCAGCCTAACTAGACTATATTGATTGCTGTTTAGTCTCTTGGATAAATGTTCCTTTTGATAGTGTTCTTTTGGTTTCATTTGTTGTTCTCTTATTTGAGAAGTTATTGAAACTTGAATTAGAAACAGTAAATAACCACTTACTAATGGAAAAGGGCCATTAATTAGACATTCACATTTCTGCTTCCCAGAAGTGAGATAAGTATAGTTGAAAAGGTGTAGCACCTTTTTCTTTTGTGGCTCCAAACGTATAAAGAATTTGCATCTTTTATTTGATCTATGATTACTGAAAATTTTATTTTGTATTATTGAAACTTTCCTTCTAAATGTTATTTTTGTGTCCTATACTCAGAGCAACTATGTCCTGCAAGTTTTAACTGGAAAATATATACTAATTTCAATCTGTTGAATATAATTCCCATTAATAATCCTTTCACTTATGATTATTTATAAATGAGTGTTAGTGTTGCAGAGCTTGTCTATAGTGGGATTTTGTGAGAAAATCTCACCAGAGCTGACAAGCATCCATTTAAACCACAGACTGTGTAAACCCAAAGAAGTATATAGTTTAAATTGTTCCTTTTCTCCTGTATCTTAAAATCAGAATTTACTTAAAATAAATGAATGAATACTTTATGAGGAAGTAATATTTGTTCTATCACAAAATGTAGCCATTTATTCTACCACAAAACACAACCTAGCTTCTAACAGAGACAGTATATTTTAACATTTTTTCAGCTTGACAGGTTGAATGGAAAACAGACAAGTTTAGCATAGGTGTCTGATGAAGAGTTCTGTATAGCTGCAAATCTGACATGGTACTTCTCCAGTAGAAGTCAGGATGTTGTCCTTTGTAATGGTTTGAATTTTTTTTTTAAATCTCTTTCCCATTTGGTGAGTAGAAAATCAAATCTGCTGGAACATTTCAAAGTCTCTATGGGGAGAGAGTATTTTGCCATTACAGTCACTGTGATATAGTTCTGTGTATATTGAGAAATCAGTACAGTTTTGCAACTGTGCTACTGTCTTTTGAGCAAACAGCCCATATTAACTGGCAAAAAAACCCCCCATGTATCAAAAGTAAGATTTTCTTTTAAATTCCACAGTGGAAATAACTAGGTCCTGTTCCAGATTGTTCATAAAATAGAGCCAACAACAGCAATAATAGGAACTTGAGTGATAATTACTATAATGATAATAAATTATGAGTGTTGTTGTTTGTATTATTATTATATTGCTGCATTTTTGTTTAATATAGTGGTTTATAACTTGCATATTTTTCATGTAAATCACTTAGTTAATTTTAGTAAAAATATATACACAAACTCCAAGGGTGCAAATTAAAATTACTTGTAAAACATTTGTAGCACCATCCTAAGCAGAACTGCATTATTACAGTAAATGTATTTAGAGACTGTTAAGTCTGCTTAGAATGGCACAGTAAGGGCAAGGAACATATTTGGCAGAGCTGAACGTTTCAGAGCACTGAAAAAGCAGACTCTCTAGCTAAACAAATGACCAGGCATTCATCAGACTTCATCTCTAAAAGGCAAGTGCATCAGTACAATGAGATTTGTAGCTCTAGCTGGGTTTTGATTCTAGTAGTCCTTGTAGCTCTTTGTTAGAGTAGCCACACAATAATCCTAAGGCTTGGTGTTTGGCATCTGGATGCTTAAGAGATTTTTATCTGCCAGGGAACTGAATGTGGTATTAGGTATCCTATCTACTAGCTTCTGGTACTTTAAACACATAGATTATCTTTCACTTTTGTATTGTAAGAGCTTTAGATTCTAAAGTCTAAATCGCTGAAGTTGACTTGTTTATTTTTAAAATGCCCGATCTGTCTTATCATTTGAAACAGTTTACAAATTCTGATTCCATGAAATGAACCATTAAAAATACACTAGTAATATACCCAGGATACCAATAGCCAAACCACTTATTTTTCAATTTTTAAAACTCAGTATGTTTTAAAAACACCTTGAAAAAGAGGTGCTTAGCAGAGCCTCTTAAACATTGCCATCTAACTACAACTGACCTTGTTGCACAGGACCAAACTTGTCAAAAAGAGAGTATAAATAAAAGAAGCTGATGAGCAACCTGAGTTGGTGAACATCTGTAGAGGGAACATCAGTCTCTATATTATGGTTGACACCCCCTTGGAGGGGGAGGAGGATTCCCACCCTGTCTCTTGTTTCTTGCTATTGATCTGAGCAGCAGTCAGAGAGTTTTGAAAAAAAATGGCTCTTGAGCTGACAATGTGATGTCACTTCCCGGGGAGAATCTGGAAGTGATGCAAGGCCTCTCTAGGAATTGCCAGAAACTCCATGGTTTTAAGGCTGTCAGTCTATGCTTCCCCCCTTTCCTGGTCTTCCACTGGTTGCTAAACCATGCCTGGCAACTCTACCTTATATTTATATACTAATTGCAATGTGTGCCCCCCATCTGTGGATACCTGAATCTGTGGATTGGGGCAACACAGACACTAAACAGATTTTACAGCAAACTTGAGGGACTCTCCAGGTTTGCAGAAAAAAAAATGAAATGTTTAAATTTCCTACAGGGTAAAATTAAATTTTTTACTTTGGCTTCTGCAGCAGCTGGGAGCTGTGTTGGAGCCTGGCAGCAGCTGCAGTAGAACCCTGGAGCCCAGCTACAGCAGTGGCTGATGCCAGGAGTCACTCCAGATCTAGCTGTGACAGCGGTGCACAGCAGGAGCCACTCTTGGCCCAGCCACAACACATGCCGGGAGCTGGTCTGAGCCTGGCTGAGGTAGTGGTGGATGCTGGAAGCCATTCCAGGCCTGGCACTTGGAGTATCTTGGAGAGACCCTGGGCTGGGCCCCAAGGTGAGTGGTTTGGGGGAGCAATGTGAGATGAAATACCCCCCATGAGTTTCACGAGCCTCCTGTTGTATTTGTAAATCTCACTCCAAGAAACTATGATAGGTAAAAATTAAAGATGAAAAATATGTGTGTTCTTTTTCTGTCATACAACTCAGAAAAAAATCAAGAGCTCCCATGTGCCTTTTGAGAGTTTATCTGAAATTGAAGAAACTACTGGTATTTTGATTAACTTAAGAAAATGGTGGCATAAAAATCTGACGAAATATTTATTGTTTTATTTATCTGACTTATAGACCATAGCAGCTCAGGGTGGTGAACAACAATTCAATAAATACATATATTGAGCAGTCAATTACAGTCAAATGAAAACTAATTCAGTTGATGTTTAAATACCAATATATATCCTTTCCCATGGGGGGGGAGGGGAAGGAATGGAGGAGGCCAGGCTCAATGACAGGTCATTGCTTTCCTCAACAATAGGCTGGGTGGAACAGCTCTGTCTTATAGGCCCTGCAGAACTGTAGTAAGTCCCACAGGGCACAGAAGTCATTAGACAAAACATCCCACCAGGCCAGTGTCAGAGTCAAAAAGGCTCTGGTTGAGGAAATCTTTTGGGCCAGGGATCACCAGGAGGTTTCCCCCATGGAGCATAATCCTCTTCAAGGGGTATACAAAGAGAGGCAGTCCCATAGGTACATTGGTCCCAGACCATTTAGGGCCTTAAAGGTTCACAACAGAACCTTGAACTTGATCTGGTATTCAACCTGCAGCCAATGCAGTTGGTGAAGCACCAGTTGAATGTGTGCTGTCAGTGGGGTTCCAGTAAGGACCCGGGCCACTGTGTTCTGGACCAGTTGTAATTTCCAGGTCAGTCTCAAGTAGTCTAATCTGGAGGTGACCATGACATGGATTACTGTAGTTAGGTCAGGGCAAGACAGGAAGGAGGCCAGTTGCCTGAACCATCTCATAGGCTGCAGTCAGATGTGCCTTCAGATCTGACTTTGTAGCCAATGCCTGATGGATATAAAGTACATGATCACACAGCAACATCTGTGAAAGGTTGGCACCCTGTCCTGGTCCACCCTTGAAATGGAGTAAAAAGACACCTGGGAAACTCTTGTCCTAATGCTTGCTGATGGGCCATGGATGGAGTTTCCTTCGTCTGATCATCAGTCAAGCCTGCTCTCAGACTGTCGGGATGGATTGCTTATTCCATCCTAGCCGGGAGCCATTTTTTTGCTCGCATGGCAATATGTGCATAACTGCATAATCATCCCCATCTCTAGGCCAGCTTTGAAAGTGAGCAGAAAAGGGAGTGTTCTTTGTCAGGCGACCATGGCTCACTGTGAATTAAGGGGATCACAGTGCTCCATGGAAGGATCGGCGGGCAGTCAAAGCAGATAATTGAATCCCGGAAGCTGGAAAGCGCATGTGCAAAAAGCTGCAGTTCTGTTTATGCACATGCACAAAAGCAGGCAAAAAAATAAAAAAAAATGTCCATGCTGTCTGATCACACAGTTGACGGGCTGATCCCTCAGCAAAACAGAATATCTAATTGAGTGATTCCGTTCCAAAAACAAATGGATGAAATAGCAGCACTTCCTGACCGTATCAAATGGCACGTCTGACTGCAACCATAGGTTTTAATAAACGACCTATAGGATGTTCTTGCAGCTTCATCACAAGACTGTCACCAAACTTGCTTTAGCTGTCTAAGTGCCTGCTTAACCACCCTAAGCTCCATGATATACCATGGGGATAGTTTGGAGCAGATTCGAAAAGGGAACCAGGAAGCTATTTCATCAATGGTTTCAGAGAGATGGGCATTCCAGTCCTCTATCAGTGCATCCATTGAATTACTGGGAGGCATTGGATTCCACAGAGCATTCTGGAAACCAGTTGGATCCACTAGTCTCCATGGATGACCATAAATCAACTTGCCGCCTAGACAGGGAGGGGTTGGGACACTCAGCCAGGCCTTCAGGGCATAACGATCTGACCATGGCACCCTATCAATGGCAATCAGATCCATATTTAACCCCATGCTAAAGATGAAATTCAGTGTGTGGCCTGCTTGATGTGTAGGACCTGATACAATCTGGGAGAGTCTCAGCACTGCCATGGAGGACACCAAGTCAATAGCCTGCTAGAGCGGCTACATCAGCATGGATATTGAAGTCCCTGAGAATTATTAGTCTCAGGAACTCCAACACACAGCCCACTGCCACCTCCAACAGGGTTGTTTGCTGGTGCACTAGGTAGTCGGTACACCAGCCAGATAGCCAAACTGTCCTCGGCATCACACATCAGGCCAATGCAATCGATACCGGAGATCTTTGGACAGGGGAGGGTGCCCTGAAGGAAAATGACTCTCAGATGAGTATTGCCACACATACCCTGTCCTTTTGTCCAAGACTGATGGAGGACCGAGAAACCTGGAGGGGCTAGCTCGTTTAAGATGACTGTCTCACCCTCCCTGGCCCAGGTCTCAGTCGCGCATGCCAGGTCCATGTACTGCTCTACAAAATAATATTGCATAGTCATGGGCTTGTTATTAATGGACCTGGAATTGCACAACATCAGTGTCGGAGCAGGATTTCCTTTCCTTGCCTCACCACCAACATGCTTGGGGATGGGACAAAGTTTGGAAGGAAACTGAACATGCCCATATCTCTGTCTCTTTCCCTTCCAATACCTTTCCCAATACCTCCCTCTTCCCCTAATCACTGGGATCCCTGACTCAGCTCTGGCACTCCAGATGTTGTCAATTCTCATCTCCATTTCCCCATCCCTCCCCTCAACCACATAATACAGACCCAATCCACAGTTCAACAATTAATAAATAAATAAAACTAACTACTCAGAAAAGACATCAGATAACCTACTAACTTCAAACACCCTTCCACCCACCCTCCTATTAACCTATTTCTAACCTCTTCCTAACACTAATTCAACAGTAGCACTATCCTATAGTATCAAACAACATTGGAGAATAAAATTCTTCTTATAAACAATCAACTTCATTAGTCCTATTACCACAAGGAGAAGAGTTGAATTCCTCATCTGGAATAAGCAGCAGCTGATTATTCTGCACCAAGCATATATATTCTTTGCCAATAGATGAACTCTCTGGTGCCAGCTCATGACTAGTCATACACACACCCAGTTCAGTGGTCAGCAGTTCAGCAAAGGGCCCATTTACAGGGCCACACCAGCAAAAGTCAATGGCTGTGAAAACAGTCCAGGAACTTGATTCTGTGGTAAACTGGGGGTGGTGGCCAAAAACGTCTGACGGAACATTCTCCAAGGCCAGACCACTTTGGAGGGTACTCAAGGGTGTCGCCCGGCTCAGGCCACTGCCAACTGAGATGCTACCCGGCTCAGACCACTGCCAACTGAGATGAACTGCCCAGGTCTCCCCAGACCCGCTCCATGGCTGTCCAAAGGTGGCAAAACCAGCTCCTTCAGACAGTTTTAGATTTGTCATTATATTCCATCACCAACTTGCCCCCTAGCCTATTTTGCCAAATTGTAACTTAAAGTGCAGGATGCTTTTAAAATTATGAATGCTTTACAAATATTATGGAAAATAAAATATTTAAGCTAGATAAATGGCTTAAGTTCTTGCTTGTTAAGATATGCCCAGTTTTCTGATTGATCACCTTTCATACAAACCTATGAAACAAAATATAAATGGCAATTGTGTATGGTACTTAAAGAAGCTCTGCAGTATTTAAGTCCTGTTCCATAACCATTCTGGTTTGGTAACACGGTTCATATACCCAGTTTGGTTTTTTGCATATAGCATTAGTGAATGTGAATACAAAGGAAGGAAACAATACTAATCTGATAGAAACATGGGACCTTGTTAAATAACATGCAAAGCAAGTGAAAAAATCTTAAATCATCCATGGCTCTGTACTGAAATGTGCAAGTGTATCTTATGCCTTGCTACCTCTGATCTCAGCTTCTAGTGAAGTTGAAGAATGTGGTGATTATGCAAGCAAGCTGTTTCCGGGGCCTGTTCCTAAACTCTAGAGATTTGCTATAATGTATAATCTCATAGATCTTTCAATAAATGGGGTACCTCTCTGAAAAGCTACAGGGGAAATGAAAACTCAATTTTTGTTCTTCACCCCTTCACGTGGTCTCTATTACTTGTATGCTCCTCAGCCTCAGAATTCAGAAATGATTATTGTATTAAAAATCTTTTAACCATATTGTTTGATATTAACATTGTTTAATATTGCCAAGGACTGATTACATTTTTTTTTCATTGGAAAAGCTATGCCAAGAGCATTTGTAAATTTTACCTGCAACATAGAAGGAATGCAATAACCTGTCCCTGCTAGATTTAGACATTAGAAATTTGTGTGTAGTGTTTATTCACATTGGGTGCTTAAAACTGAGACTAAAAATTGCTCATGAAATAATATTATATCTTCAGTCTTTTTAATACCATGTGTCTGAGCTCTGAATTGTGATTTTAAAAGAATGGTGGAAATTATGGCAAAATATGCTGGATTTCACTACTAATAAAAATGTGAAAGAATGTGACTACAGTTCAGGACTCCCAGCACATTACAGCAAAACTCAAATATAGCACTTTTATTGTTTAGTATTTTTCCTGACCATATTAACTTCCCATTTATTAGATTTCCTTCTACATAATCAGAAGCAAAAATATCTTGAGAACATAAGATGAGCCCTGCTGGATCGGACCAATGGTCCATCTCATCCAGCATCCTGTTTCGAACAGTGGCCAACTAGATCCTCTGGAGATCCAACAACAGGGCATACAGGGTAAGACCTTCCCTTGGTGTTGCTTCCTGGCACTGGTGTTCAGGAAGCAGGTGAGGTAAGGTGAGCAGGGAGTACGAATGCAAGCTTCCACGTGGTACCTGGGAACTCCCTGGAATTACACCCCCTCTCCAGACTACAGAGATCAGTTCCCCTGGATAAAACGAATGCTTTGGAGGGTGGATTCTATAGTATCGTACCTCACTGAGGTCCCTGTCCTTCTCAGACTCCATCCCCAAATCTCCAGGGGTTTCACAACCTGGATCGGACAATCCTAGCAGGGAGGACAAATGGGAAGGAATAGTGCTGCTTGGTTCAACATCTTGCTTGTGCTTTTGTTTGCTTTTCATCCTAGGAGGTTCATGCCTGCTGGATTCCAGAATGGCCTCAGGATACTGTTAATTCTTGTCATCTTTCTTGGTATATTTAAATGGTACTTCTTTTATTAATTTGGTTGTAATTTTTATTGCAAGCCACTTTTGTATCCCGTTTAAAAGAAAAGTGGCCAATAAATACACTCACTTAATGTTGTGGTTTAAATAATGCATACCTTTTTTTCTCCCCCCACCCGCACATGTTCTGTATGTGTTTGTAGCACAGATTCTTCTACTAAAATGTTTCTTAGAACTCAGCACTCAGAAGTACATTCGATTAGTTCCTAAGGTTTTTCATGTTGGCTATTCCAGTCTATAGCACAAATCAACATTAGTCTTTCCTTAGTGGAGCCATTAAAGCACTTTCTCTTCTCCATTTACTAGATTTGTGAAGGCTCCACAAGGTTGAACAAAAAGCCCTAATTCCTTCTAAATTATTTGCACCTCACAGCTAGTAGCATGGCAGTTTTGTTTTTTTTTTTTTTTTCCTAACGGGCATTTGAAAGTTTGTGGCCCTGAAGCCAATTACTTATTTGGGATTTTTTCCCCCTAGAAGGCGACTGAAGCTATAACTCACTCTTTTGTATGGCTCTCCAACATCTTATGAGTGTTATGTCAACAGAATGTTCTCAAATTAGAAAAAAAATACAAGGTAGTGGAAGAAAATGGAAGACGATTCTATAACTGTGATTTCTTTTAGCATGATTTATAAACTAGAAGAGGAAAGACTGTAAATATACATTTGTGGGTGGTTTTTGTTTTTATTGGCAAAAACGCTATTAATTTTCCTCATGGTTACTAAGATATTAATTTGTTTATAATCAGGGCTGGAAGCTGTGTTATGCAATCAGAGAAGTTACTGAATCTTGCATTACCATTTCTTCAGTGCAAGTCCATAGTTCAGTAATCAGCTGTATTCAGCCATGTAGATGCTGCTCATTAAACTTTAGTAATTATATGTTTTGGAACGTTTGTCAGTGTTTTTAGTTAGAAATTCTTATGAATCAAAGGTAATTATGTTAGAGATGTCATTTATTTGCAGTTGTAATGTGGGAGTGGTATTCAATTAGTTTTTCCTGTTGCAGGGAATCACATTATAGCATACCCTTGGAGCAGTTGTCTAAAACTCTTTCCCATAAGAATTATATCTAAAATGTTTTTAGATTTACCTACTACAGGGGGTTTAGAGCAGGTTGCAGTTTCATTCAATGACGCTTGTCACACACCAAACACCTTTTTATTATTTCCATAAAACTGCTTTGACAGTATGCTGTGATCAATACCCCAGTTTTCATACACTTTTCTTTAGTGTTATAAATATGCCAAGAAGTTACAGCATGATGAGGTTTTCATGACCCATTTTTTTGCACTTCAGATACAGACCTATTATATCCCTCAGAGTTACAAAAGGCAAGTGTATGATATGTGATTTTTGTTTATTTAAGTATTTTTATCGCACTTTCCCCTTTCAGCTAAAGGTAGCTTGAAAAGCATCTATATTAACATGAAACCCCATCAGCCATCCCACCCTACAAGAGAAATGTTGGCAGGCTGCAACTGAAGTCCCTATTAAAAGCCCTGACAAATTAAATATTATTACAGCATCTTTCCAAAAAGCTTCTGAGGTTTGATGGGTCTACATGTACTCTCTTGCCCAGAGGTGTCAAACTCATTTGTTACGAGGGCCAGATCTGATAGAAATGCCACTTTGTCAAGCTTGGCCATGTGTTCCATAAAATGCAATGCTAGGTACTGGAGATATAAACTTTATAAAGGTGATTTCCAATGCCAAATGGCAGTAGCAGATGACTGACAATGCAGGCTTGATTAAGTGTGATATGCAGAAGGGTAGTAGGTAGGCGATATTGGTAATGAGATAGGAAACCTAGGTCTCAGTTCAGTTCAAGAAGATCCAGTCCAGGAGGATGCAGAGAATAAATGGGCATAAGTCTGACATTAGAAACCACAACATTCAAACACCAATAGGGGAACATTGTAACTGCCCAGTACATTCAGTTGTTTACCTAAGAGTAGCAGTTCTCTTACAAAGGAATTTCAAAGGGAGATTAGAAAGAGAAACTGCTGAATTGCAACTGATAATGAAGCTCTAGACAATGTATCTACCTGGACTGAATTGAGACCTAGGTTTCCTGTCTCATTACCAATGCCTGTTATTGTCATTTGGCATCTGAAATCACTCCACTCTTGAAGATATAAGGACTGATGAACTAACATTCTAACTGTATCTGAACAAGTGCAGTGACTCACAAAAGCTCATGCTATGCCACAAATTCTGTCAGTTGTTAAGGTGCTGCTAGAGTCTTGCTTCTTTCCATTAATAAAGAATGCAAGCTGTACTGTTAGAGTTCTTTTTTAAAAAATCTGTGTAGAAATAGAGAGGGGGATCCCTCCAAGTGGGATAATGTGTTGATTTCAGACTGGGCAAAATCCACTCAGTGCTAGTGATTATAATAAAACACTTAAAAAAGCAAGGGGGGGTGTTAATGTGAAAAAAGGCAGCTAGCGAGGTGGGAAGAGAAAGAGGGAGATATATTGAACTGGAACATATGGAACCATAAATGTATTTTTAAATACTTAACCATCCACTTCCAGACATTTAATAATGGAATCCAATCCAAGTGTAATTCCTAATCAGGGTCTTTTTGAAAAATAAAATAAAATCCTGGATAGACATAGAACAGTCTAATCTAAAAAACCCAAAAAAAAAAAAAAAACCCTTTTCAGAATAAACCAAAATAATTTCCTTTTAAATCCCCTTTCCCCTTACCCCAATGTATCTCTTTCCCATAGCCCCTTCCTTTCTTTTAATGTCTGTATGTGCAACCAAAGACAACCCATACTAAGTCTCAAAGTGAATAGCAGAGCAAGGTGATCTCAATGCAAATTGTGCTTGTCAGAAGACTTCTCCCCCCAAAGAATTGTGTGTGCCTTTGTTGGCCTTAAAGGTACCACTGAACTTTGTTCTGTCTTTCTTGCTTGCTCTCTCTTTCCCTCCCCTCCCCTCCCCTTCCCTCCCCTCCCTCCCCTCTCCTTTCTTCCCATCTCAGTCCGTAATAGCAAAGAATAAAGGAGGAGGAGGAGGAGGAGGGGGAAGAGACCGCAGCCAATGGTGGGAATGAGGCTTGGCTTTGTATCTTTCCCAGCACAATTGAGGGAGATGGGCGAAAATGAGTGGCAGGCAGCAATAGCTGCCCCAGGGAAGGAAGCAGGAGAGAGCCAGTTGCTTGTGGGCTGGATGTGAGCCCTGGACAGGCCAGGTTTCAGCCATAAGTTTGACACCCTTGTTCTAGCCAGTCTAAAGACTGCACAACAATTAAATGTTCACTGTAATTTATGTGTACCTATTTGAAAATTATAGACATGTTAGCATGTTGTTTTATATCTTTTTCTACTATTGGGCATTCTGTGCATTCTAGTACTGGCAGGAAGAAAAACCAACTCCAGCAACTCTGATGTACAGATAAATTTACAGGGCACAGAACACATAGCTCTTTACAAGACAGGATCCAAAAACATGCAAGTCAGAGCATGCTGCAGGCTCAGAGAGACAATTGCAAGGTTCAATCTGGCATTCTGCAAAGAAATTGTTATCAGACTGCTGGAAACCCCTGCCTGAGGCCTTAATCCAGATGCCGTGGACGATGGTATCGAGATGTCTCAGACACTTATTCACAGTTACTATTTCATTTTAAAAGTAGGCCTTCTACAAAGAGGGGTATCAACTGTGTCCTGTACAGAAGAAATTTAGTAAAGCTTTGATAAAAATGTTTGAACTTTGTGTGGGATAGAATGAATATGGGCAGAGTTAAGTATAGTGAAAATATTAGGAATGCTCATACTTACATCCACAGTTTGAAGCACACAGTGAGCTCTTCAGAATCATTAGTCTCCATGGCTGGACTTTTGGGCTTTGATTGTTCTAATGGCTGCTGGTGTAACTGCAACTTGATTAGCTTCTGAGAGTATTTAGAGACCACGTTATGAAATCCAGGCTTGCCAAGCCTCTCAGTTTGTGTGGTGTTGCTGTTTTGTGGCTCTCTGCTGCCTTTAACCTTGCCTGTTTACTTAACCATACAGTGTGCTTCTTTGGCTTCAGTGACATATTGCCCTTCTTTGACACCTGGAACTTGTTTATTTTAATGCCTTCTGGGAGACATAGACTGTGTCCATGACACTTCTCCTGGAATCTTGACATGTTCTTGGGATATAATTCTACAAAGACTACTGGATTCGTTTGAGAATTCCAGACTGAGAATACTCCTTTGTTATTTAGAATTGTTCTGGTCTATTTTGGGGGGTATGAGTCCTACCACATGTCCCAAAAGTCTTTGCTGTGAAAGCTAAATTCTATTTAGAATGCAATATTCATTGAAATCATATTTGGTGTTGTTAGATCTAGTCCTGATTAAGTAACGTGAAGACTACAGCCAGAGCAAAGAGGGATTTTTCTGATATGCTCTGATAATACCCTTATGTTTCTAGGTTATTAATTTCACTTTTGCAGGGTGATTGGAACTGATCCTGTAGTTTGTTAGCATTAACATCGGTGTCATAAACACCAGTTATTAAAGAGACTGAAATGGAACTTGCTACTGCTGTTTTCTTGCAGCCTCCAGATATCACTGGGCTTCCTTTGTACACACAAAGGCAAATGCAGAGACTGAAAAAGAGCACACTTCATACAGGAGGCATGAGTGGTTTGTTCCTCCCTGAGGGCTTTCAGGAATTTTTTGCTAAATTTTGTTTAGATTACTTCCTTTGTCTTCTTGTAGCTTCTCATTTTAATAGCAGTAAAGAACAATGAAAAGACAAGGAAGACAGCTAGAGCTATAGAAGAGAAAGATTCATTCATCTGACAAACCACAGGCTGGAGCTCATTATAAAGGCTACTCTGTGGTGAAGCGGCAGGCAGTGATGCGTCTACTTGTAAAGAAACCTACTCTGGACCCAGGAGCATTGAGTGACTACCATCTAGTGCTGTTAAGAGAAATTCTCTTGATTCTTCTTTACACAGTTTCTTTTTCTCGGTTTAGTAATTTGGAGTCAGTTTTTAATCAATTCCATACTGTTCAAAGAGAAATTTGAAGAGGGGAGTGAAAGGAAGGAAGTTTCTGCATAATTTCAGAATTTCACTCTGTAGATGTTCAGAAGCAGGCAATGTCTTACCAAACCTTTCTGTTCTCCTACTAAAGCACCATCCTGTGGAGTATAACCTAAAACAACTTAAATGGCTGAAGTTACAAAAGGGTGATTGATTTTTCTACAAAGAGAACTACCTCTTCTAAAAGAGAATAAGGATAATCATTCATAGGCTATATGTAAAAAAGTGAATTTTGGGGGGAAAACTCCTTTCCCATAACAACACTACTACCACCTACTCTCAAATGTACCATCTTGAGTCAGGTGATTGAATGAAGTCTGGACAACTTCAGGGATTCAGAGATCAATCTGGTTTCACACATGGTTATGGACAGAAGGAGTATGACCTTATTAATTTTTTTGGACTTCTCAGAGGGCTTTGATAACATTGATCATGGTATCCTTCTGAACCATCTTTTGTGGTTGGGATTAGAAGGCATCATGTTGTGGTGGTTTTGGTTCTATTGTGAAGAAAAGTTTCAGAGTGTGCTTTTGGGGACTGTTGCTTGGCCACTTGACCCCTGGCCTATGAGGTCTTACAATGTTCTACCATGTCTCCCATGCTTTTTAAACATCTACATGAAGCTGCTGGGAGAGATTTAGGAGTTTTAGGCTGCCTATCCAGTGTAGGAGGGAGAGGGGGAAGGAGTATTAGAAGCCACTATGGAGACGGGGCTGGCAGGATCACTAAGGCATTACTGCTGGGGTGGGCTCCCTTGTTGCTTTGAGTGCCCTGCAACTGCTACTGCACCTGACAGACAATCGCCTATTAGGTGTAGGAGGTGGGGGGAGTGTGTTGGAAGCCATCAGAGAGGCTGGGCCAGCAACATCACTAAGGTGATCCTGCTGGGGTGGCATCCCTGATGGATTAACGCACCCTGTTCTTGTTCCTACACCTGACAGACACTGGCCTGTCTGGTGTTGGGGGGATTGTATTTAAAGGCATTGGGGAGGCTGGTCCAGCAGCAGGGTTAAGGCAATCCTGCTGAGCAAACCTCCCTGGCAGCTGTAAGAATCCCACCTCCTCTCCTACACCTGACAGGCAGCTGCCTGTCCAGTATAGGAGGGGGAGGGGGAGGAGTATTAGAAGCCACTGTGGAGGCGGGGCTGGCAGGATCACTAAGGTGTTCCTGCTGGGGTGGGCTCCCTCATGGCTTTAAGCACCCTGCAACTGCTGCTGCACCTGACAGGCAACTGCTGTTAGGTGTAGGACACTGAGTACTGCAGCCGACCAATCAGAGAGTGGGGGATGCAAGGAAGCAGCAGCCTGGCAGCCACATAGGAATCAATGTTTTACCCCTTTTGACCCCCTTAGGGGTTGAATTTCTAAAAATCCCTTCTTAGTGAGCATCTACGTCACGGTAGGAGCGCTCTACCTGAATTTTGTGTTTCTAGGGCAAGGGGTTTGGCCTGGGTGTTGATTTTACCGCGAGGGGACTTTCTTTTATATATATAGATGGGTTGTACTCCCCTAAAGCAGCAGGTTCATAACTTGGGGGTGCTGCTGGACCTGGGCCTCCTGTTGGATGGACAGTTGGCAGTGGTAGCCAGAGGCACCTTTCACCAGCTTTGACTGGTGAGCCAGTCGCAGCCACTGGTGCATGCCCTGGTAACATCTAGATTAGTCTACTGCAATGCACTCTGCGTAGGGTTGCCATTGAGGACTGCCCAAGGTACATTCCGTAGAGGATGCTGAGGCCAGAATGTTGACTCGAGTGGGTCATAGAGCCCATATCACTCCAGTCTTGTTCCATCTCCATACTGGCTCCCGATGTGCTTTGAGGCCCAGTTCAAGGTGCTGGTATTGACATTTAAAGCCCTATATGGCATGGGGCCAGCTTATCTTATTGGCATCCTATTCCTATATGAATCTATCCCATTATCTTCAGTGGCCCCACTTTGGGTGCCACCACTATCAGGCTAGATGGGTGGCAACTAGGGATTGCCATGAACCAGCTGACAAACTAAAGTTCATTATGAGTTTTGGACTGTGTGGGGTTCGGGAACTGAAGTTGGTGAACTGAAGAACCGGGATGAATTACTGTGAATTTTGGTGCAATTAGTGATGGCTTGTGGTGGTTCATGAAGAGCAGAAAGCAGGAGTTTTCTTCTGTGTTCCACTCTTCATGAGAAACAGCTGAGAGGCTGGGAGTTTCCAGCTGCTCAGCTGTTTGGTTTAAATGGCTCTAAGCCATTTCAACCTCCACTGCTTTTTGCTCTCTGTGGCTTTCCATGGGGAGCAGAAAATGCATTTAAATGGCCCTGCTTTCTGCTCCCTGTGAAAAGCCCCTGGGAACTAAAAGTAAAGGTAAAGGTTCCCTTGCTCGAAAGCCAGTTGAATCTGACTCTAGGGTTGCGGTGCTCATCTCCGTTTCAAAGCCAAAGAGCCAGCACTGTCCGAAGACGTTTCCGTGGTCATGTGGCTGGCATGACTAAACACCAAGGCACACAGAACGCTGTTACCTTCCCACCAAAGTGGTACCTATTTATCTACTTGCAATGTCTTGCTTTCGAACTGCTAGGTTGGCAGGAGCTGGAACTAGAGACGGGAGCTAAAAGCAGGGTTTAAATGGAAGGGGTGAAGTGCCTGCACCTCGGGATCCCTGGCGTAAGCCCCTTTAAATGGAGTGCATGAGGGAGCCTGAGATAACTTCCTCATGTAGACCATTTAAAGGGGCTGCACCAGGCAGCTCGAGACAGCTGACCTGCTGGGGAGAGAGTTCTCTGCGCTGGCCCAGCTGTCTTGGGCTTGCTTGCGCAGCCCATTTTAAGGGGTGATCTAGGCATCTTAAGGGTTGTGCCAGGCAGCCCGAGGCAGCTGAGCCAGTGGAGAGAGATATCTCTGTGCCAGCCCAGCTTCTCAGGCTGGCTCGCACAGCCTGGTTAAATGGGCTGTGCCAGGCACACTGAGACAGTTGAGCTGGCGCAGAGAGACTTCATCTCACTGGCTCAGCTGCCTTTAAAAGAGCTGCATGAGTGATCCCAAGGCAGCTGGGCCAGCATGGAGAAGTCCCTCCCTACCTCGGGCTCCCTGGTGCAGTCCCTTTAAATGCTGCTTTGAAGTAGTGGGGAGCAGAATCAGACACTTTCACAGGGAGCAGAAAGCAGCATTTTAAACTTTAAATGGCTCACAAACCTATAGAAACAATTTGGTTCAGGAACTGGCATATCTGTTCAGTTCATGGTTCAGTTGGTGGTTCAGCCACAAACCAAACTGCAGAAATGTGGTTTGTGCCTATCCCTACTGGCAACTCAAGAAAGGGTCTCTCAGTCGTGAGGTGTTGGAACTGATACTTCGGAACTTCCTCCCCAGAGAGACTTGTGTGTGTTCCACAATCATTGTCTCTTTTTGTTTTGTTTTTAGCAGTCCCCTTATTAACTCTTATTAGCTGTCTTCCCTGTTTGGGTATCTACATATTTGTGTGTGTATGCTTTATTGAATTGTTTTATATGGTGTTTTAATTTTTGAAATGTTTGTTGCCTTAAGGACCCAGAGTTGGATAGAAAGGTAGTGTAGATTTTTTAAAAAACAAATAAATACAGCATTGCTATTTATTTTGTTTTGTGCTACTTTTGAGGTGGTTTTTAATGGAGTATTTTAGTATGCAGTTTTGAACTTTTATTTTTGTATATCTGATTTTTTTTAGTGTCTTTGTTTTGCTTTGGTTTGCCGTATTTTTAATCTTACTGCAAGCTTCCTTGGATGTTCTTTGAACTGAAAGCTGTGATAAAAATTGTCAGTTAATATATACATTTGTTCTTTGGTTTTAATTTTTTCAAAAGGGTGGTTTTACCTGTATCCTTTCCTTCCTGGAAAGAGCTCAGGTTTGCTAACATGAGCATTTGATATTTTATTCACACAACAAATCTATAAGGTAGGCAAGACAAGAGATAGTGTCCAGTTTGAAAGTCTCTGTTCACTTTAAGGCTGAGTAGTGATTTAAACCCAGGTGTCTGAGACCCAGTACAATCTGACATTTTTACTTACAAGCAGTGGATTCCTTTCCTAAGGTAAATAATATTTCAATGTGACTGTATCAATTTTACCACCTGCCACATTCTATTCTCTGTTAACTGTGGGGGAATGTTATTTTACTGCTATGCTGTTAATATTTTAGCTAGGAGAACTAAACGGATGAACGAAGTATTTCGTTTGAACAAAGTATGCAACAGAAGTACAAATTAAGCCATTTTAGGTCCCATTGATTTCAAGTACGTTTTATCAGATCTACTTATTCGAGATTCCCAAGTAATAATTTCACAAGATCTACTGGGATTAGTGCCACATACATGTATTTGAATGATTAAATATTTTCAAAAGCTTCATAATTTCAGGGCAACATGACGGTACATTTAAGTCCTCTGTTACTGTAACTTCTCTGAGGTTTCCAGGTTTAAGGGAAAACATGAGTACAATTCCTTCAGTTGGTTTCATTTTAGCAGAACGTTAGAGTTGGAGAACAGAATTCCTCTTTTCTGTTTACATTTAGCCTTCCTTTTGATTCCTCTCTATTTTTTGAGTTGCAATTGTCATGATTCAGGTGATTTGCTGAAAATGCAGGGCATTCGGCCTATCCCCGGAGCATTATCAGTACTGCTTCATAGAATAGTCAACTAATTGGATTGTAGAGTTAGGATGCTGGCTTCACTGTCCCATAAGACAAAGCAAATTATCTGTTTGAATGAATTTATTTTCTACAGCCTCTGTTATGAGGGCATGGTAAGGTCACTCCTGCCCTTTGTCTCCAGATGACAAAAGATAAACTGCTACAATTTCATCACCATGGTAGCCTTCACTGCTTAGTGGTATGATCTTAAGGTAAAGATAGTTTCTCCAACTGCTACATAGGAAACAATTTCAACACTTTCAGTTTATTGGTTTTTAAAAGCTGTGGCTAACCAAACGTTACCTAGATATTAACTGCTGTCTCTGTGGATCTTCTAGGTTAATATTGATCAGCAGAAACAATGTAGTAATTTGTGTTCTACAGAACTCCGTACCTGTAGAATATTATTATTAAATGTTACCTTAGTATAAGAAGTTATCAGGCACTGAAGTGACATGCTAGTTAACTGGACAACTATGATGAACAGAGAAATCTCTACATCTACTTACACAGCAAGCTTTGAGGGCTAATACATAAGCATACCTTTCATACTCATGCGCAGCCATGACCACTCACAGACCTGCTTGGCATATTCCTAAACATTCGGCAGTATAGCCTGATATAGGGCAATATAAGTTATTTTGAGTATGAAAGTCTGTTGTTGAATATTTCAACTGTGAACTCTTCACTTCTACCACCACTGCAATATGCGGATAATAATGGTGGTCCAATGTACAAGTGTACAAGTGATTTGCAAGGAGGTGATGTATGTCAAATGCCTCGAACACGTAACATTTTCTATCTAATGATAAGTATTGTTGTATGCAGGCATATTTTGGATATGATTGGCCCTATAAATGCTCAGCTGGCCACATACAGAACACTAGCACACACTTAGGCATGCCAATTCCATTATAGGAAATTCCTGGAGATTTGACTGTAATCCCTGGGTAGGACAGAGTTTAGGAAGGGATTTCAGCAGGGATGTGATGCCATACAGTCCACAGACTGAAGCTGCAATTTCCTCCAGGAGAAGTTATCTCTGTAGCATGGAGATAGTAGCAATTCCAGGAGAACGCCAGGTCTCACGTTGAGGTTGGTAATTCTACCCACATTGCAACTGCATATGGCTCCTGCCTGTCCAGTGACTGCGTATCATCTGTAACTTGTGTCTGCCTGATGATTAGCTCTTCATTATTCATGACTGGCTCCACAAGCAAGTCTGATGAGTCTGCACATAGTTTACAGCAAGGTATAAAAGATGTTGGCACTGCATTGTCTACTTGGCTGTATCATGGAGATCCGAAAGATCTTTGGTGAATTTTCCATCCTCTCCAGTGTTTCCCCTGATTTTATGCTTTCCAATTTGAGGGTGTTGCATGTCAGACAAATTGAATAATAAATGCATCTTAAATGAATACCACTTCAAAATTACAACTTGTAAATTGTCAACTTTGTACAAATGTATTTTCTTTGTGATAACGAATGTCTTTTTCAACAGTGAAAGCTTTGGTGAATGTGAAATTTAAAACAAGTAGATGCATGGGTAGTTTACATTTGAGGAAATGTTTTATTTCCAATTAAGGATCAGGAATGAGATGCCTGCAGGGGGACTTTCTGGTTACAGTTGCTGACTGGGTGATTATTAGCAATAGGAGATACTGAGAAGTTAATTATAGCTTCTAATCTGGAACTACATATTATGATTAATTGTGTCTGGAAAGCTGGTGTTTCACATTTTTCCTTTAATTAAAATGCTCTGAATTAAAGAGGTAGTATTTTTATAAATCTACAGTATGAAGGCAAGAAGAAAAAGAAGAATATACCTTTTGTGCATTGCACTGGAGATAAAAACTTTATAAGTGCACAGCCAGAAAGGGAGGAAGGAAAGCCATCTCCAGTAGATAAGAGTTTGTTAACTATATCCTGCTTGCGTATCCACATTGTATGAGTGTTCAATGGTTGTACTGGGTAATATTTTTGTTACCATTCAGTTGAACAGGTGGCACATTTTGGCCCTTCCATAACTTTTTTCTGCTTACCTGTTGGACCTCTGGAATTTAAAAAACCCAGTAGGAAATAGATAAGGTAACTTAGATGGAAGGGAGGTCTGGGCTGCTGATAGAAGAGGGAATTTTGATAGTGAAGATGAGAAAAGCTGTATCTACTGACGTGCTTTCTTCTAAACACATATTAATGAGAGAGAAGCTCAGTCCTCTCTTGCATAAGATTGCTGTAATATGGTGGTGTTAGTGTTTGTAGGCATAATGTTGCGGTCTTGCAGTGATAGTACTGGAAGGTTTAGAATGGGAAACTTAGGAGTTTGCTCCTATTATGGACTAAGCACAGTTACCTACCAAAGTCTGAGCACAATTTTTAAGGCTTCGGATTAAAACCATACCTTTGTTGGAGATGCTGTTGTGCCAGGACACACTCTTTCTCTTCCTATGTCTCCCCCACCTCCAATTTTCCTTTGGATAACATAGGGATAGTGATTATGAGGGCTTGCTGCTGGGAAGAATAAAAGGGTTTTCTCTTTGCCTAGTAAAAAAAATAAGCAGAACATTGCTGGTGAGACTGGGTTTGAATCACTGGATTCAGGATTCTAAGAATAAAGGAAGAATAAGCAGGAGTCTCGGCACCCTACAGACTGACAAGAATGCATTACAAAATAAGCTTTTGTGGACTACAACCCACTTCTTTGGATGCTATAAGTGAATCCTCACATTGCATTCATTGTATGCAAGACATTCAAGGGATCATGAAATGCAGGACATAAGGAGGGATTCTTCATCATTCTGGACAGCCCAGCTAGTGTTGGGTTAGGAAATATTGTTCAGTTAGTTCAGAATGTGGGTGTCCATCTGTTATTTGAAGCTAATTTCTTAGAGCATATTACAGCAATCTCATTCAACTGGCTTTGGATAGTTTCTGGACCCTATTCAAATGACTGATTTTGATCTTTAAAGCCCTATATGATTTGGGCCCATGGTATCTCAGGGACCATCTCCTCCCGTATGAACCTCCTTGCATACCTCAATCAACTGTTCTATGTCAAGGATATTTCTTTTTTTTGTAAATACAATTTATTATTGGATATATCACATGTTCATACAATTTAAACACACCAATACATATCCATTTTTCTTTCTCCCTCTCCCCCCAAACAAGGCTTCCCGCACTGCCCCAACCCCATTGATATTTCTCTTATGCAATTACATATACTACTAAACATATTTTCTTTTACTAATGGTAACAATTCAAAAGTCTAATTCTCTTTCAATTTCTTCTTAATAGCTATCAAAACAAATCAAACCACGCTTAACATCCCAGTTTTTCAACAAGTATTCTTGAAAGTCTTTCCAGTCTTCGAAAAAGGTTTCATCTTCTTCGTTGTTTAACTTTCTTGTTAATTTGTCCATTTCTGCCATAAACAACGTCTTTTTAATCCATTGCCATGTTTCAGGTACTTTATCTTGTTTCCAACATTGAGCAAAAGTTAGTCTAGCTGCTGTCATCAAGTACCATAATAGTGTTCTCTTGGCTACATTTATTTCTTACATTTTAAGACCTAACAATAACATCTGTGGGTCTTTCTTAAAAGTACATTTCAAAATTTTTTGTATCTCATTGTGGATCTCAGTCCAATACTTTACTGCTTTATCACATGTCCACCACATATGGTAAAAAGACCCTTCATGTTTCTTACATTTCCAACATTTGTTAGACATACTTTCATTTATAATAGCAATTTTTTTAGGCGTCATATACCATCTGTACATCATTTTATAACAATTCTCTTTAACATTTACACAAGTTGAAATTTTCATTGACTTTTTCCACAGATATTCCCAAGATGTCATTAATATCTCATTATTAATATTTACCGCCCATTTTATCATTTGCTCTTTTACAGTTTCATCCTCAGTGTACCATTTCAACAAAACCTTGTACAATTTAGAAATCATTTTTTTACCCTTCTCAAGCCATACAATTTCAATTTCAGTGTTATTTTCTCTAAAACCATGTTCTCTTTTATCGGTCTTAAATAAGTCAAAAATCTGTCTATACTTCAACCAATCATATTCAAATTCCACATCAAATCTGTCTTTTAACACAAAGTTTTTCCCTTCTAATTTTAAAAGACTTTTATAAGGTAGCCAATCTAACCCTTGATTTCTTGAATATGGATTAATCACTTCTGCTGGTACTATCCAAAGTGGTCTTTCTTCAGAGAAGAATTTTCTATATCTCATCCAAGTCTCGAACAGTGATCGTCTTATAAAGTGGTGTTTGAAGAATTTGTCTATTTTTACTTTTCCATACCATAAATATGCATGCCATCCAAACTTGTTATCATGCCCTTCTAAAGCCAATAACTTTTTATTCTCAAGATTAATCCACTGTTCCAACCATGTTAAACAGACGGCATCATAATACAGTCTTAAATTTGGTAGTTGTAGACCTCCTCTTTCCTTTGCATCACATAAAATTTTCATTTTAATCCTTGGCTTTCTTCCTGCCCATACAAATTTAGATAATTCTTTCTGCCACGTATCCAGTATTTTTCTTTGTTTTAATATTGGAATAGTCTGAAATAAGAACATCAAATGCGGTAAAATATTCATTTTTACAGTTGCGATTCTTCCCAATAATGATAGATTCAAGGTATCCCATTTCTTCATATCTTGCTGAATTCTATACCAAACCTTTCATAATTATTTTTGAACAAATCAATGTTTTTCATAGTCAATTCAATTCCTAAATATTTAGTCTTTGTAACTACTTCACATTGAATTTTCTCTTGGAGTTCTGTTTGTCTTTGTTTCGTCATATTTTTGCACATCACTTTGGTTTTACTTTTATTAACGTAGAATCCCGCAACTGATCCAAATTCTTCAATTTTTTTCCATCAATTGTGGTATTTTCTCGATTGGATCTTGAATCATGAACATTACATCGTCTGCAAATGCCCTGTATTTATATGCAAAACCTTTCACTGTGAGTCCTTCAATGCTGTTGTCTTTTCTTATCGCTGTCAATAATATTTCCAGTATCCAAATAAACAACAACGGGGATAACGGGCAGCCTTGGCGTGTTGCTTTTTGAACTTGGAAGAAATCTGTTCTTTCTTTATTTATATTCAAAGCTGCTTTCTGTTCTGAGTAGATTGCCACAATCATGTTTTAAAAAGACTGTCCTATATCCATTTTTTCAATAACTTGCAGCATGAACTCCCAATTTAAATTGTCAAAAGCTTTTTCCGTGTCTAAAAAGAGGAATCCAACTTCTTTTTCTGGATGCTTGTCATAGTATTCAATTGCATCAATCACCACTCTTAAATTGTCTCTAATTTGTCTATTTGGTAAAAAACCAGCTTGTTCTTCCGCTATAGTATCTTTCAAATATTTTTTCAGTCTTTCCGAAATTATTTTTGCAAATAATTTGTAATCATTATTTAATAGCGATATTGGTCTATAATTCTTTACTTTAGTTAAGTCCAAACCTTCTTTGGGTATCAATGAAATATTTGCTTCTTTCCATGAATCTGGGATCCGTTTAGTCTTTCTTATCTCATTCGACAGAAGTATTAAGATAGGGGTTAGCTCCTCCTTAAATTTCTTATAAAACTTTGCTGTAAAACCATCTGGACCTGGAGCTTTGCCCAACTTTGCATCTTCTATCGCCATTGTCACCTCTTCTTTTGTTACTAAACCATTTAATAACTTTTTAATTTGTTTTCCCAGCTCTGGAACTTCAATAGTCTCCAAATATTTCTTAATTTTCTGTTGATCAATTCCTTTCTTTTTAAACAGTTTGGCGTAGTATTTGAAGAAGACTCTTTTTATGCCTTTCAGATTCATAACATCCTTTCCATCTTCAGTAATCTTACTTATAAAATTCCTTTCTTTTCTATTTTTCAATTGCCACGCTAAAAATTTTCCTGGTTTATTTGCACCCTCAAATGCTTTTTGCTGTAATTTCTTCAGATTCCAGTATAATTCTCTATTTAATAGAACATTCAATTGATCCTGCAGAAAGTGGATCTCTTTAATATTTTTTTTCTTCCCTGGCCTTTTCTTTAATTCCTTTTCTTTTTGTCAAATTTTTTCATGAAGGTCATTTTGTTGTATGTCAAGGATATTTCTGATGTTTAGGTGGATATTTTTGAGAGGGACTTGTCAGTGGTGATAGTGAGATTTGGAACTTCCTCCTCCAGGATATATTACTGTAAGTTTGTGTTTAAAAAACATCATTTGGGAAGGGGGATGATCAGTATGCCATTCAGCTTGCTGACAGTGGTTATCCTTCACAGTTTGTGGCTTTTCTCCTGATTTTTTTGTTTTCAAGGCTGAAAACTGAATATTGTGCTTTTGCTTATTTATTTTTTAAAAATCTGCTACTGTTTTAAATTTCTGATTTATCAATCATTTAATTTATTGCAGTTTTTCCTCTTAAAGTTTTGTTGGCTTAGGACTTCTAGAGTGTCCGCATTTGTTTGAAGAAATTATTATTTTAAAGGTTATATTGTAACCTGCCATAGTAAATTTTCTGAAAGATAGGGTACATTTTTTTCCCAAAAATTAAAAATTAAAACATAAGATTTCTCCCCATTTTCCATCTTTTCTACCAAAAGGTAAGATTGGTAATGGGAAGAAAGTGGCAGAACGCTGAAGAGAGCAGTGAGCTTTCTTGCGGTTATCTTGGAAAGCCCCCAAGCTTCCTCTAAGCTTGCTAGAAAAGCCCAAGCAAATAACAAAGAGAACTATGTACTTGTCCATTGTTAACAGAACTTTTTAGACATGAAGATATTTTTTTAATGTTTGTTGCACTGATAGCCACTCATATTCAAATTTACATAATGCCAATCTGTGAAATCTTGCCTTTCACCATTAATATTTCTTACAATTTCATTTGCAATAAATTATATAATTCCTAGCACTGTGTATACAAAAGCAGTGAATAAAAATAACATTTCTAAAATGTTTAACTAGCAGCATTCACTAAAGCATTAAAAAATTATTTTCTAGAACATTCAGTTTTAACTTGCCATGATTTATGGGGGTTATGTCAAGGTTAGGGTCTTGTCCTTAGTATAGTGCATAATTCAAACTTCCCTTGGATTACCCAGTGTTGGAAGATAAGGACTGTATGCTGTCTCATAGCCTCACCATTCACAGGGCAGCTACAATAGAGTCAGAGAGA
The DNA here is from genome assembly GCA_029375565.1 of Gekko gecko. Lineage (NCBI taxonomy): Eukaryota > Metazoa > Chordata > Lepidosauria > Squamata > Gekkonidae > Gekko > Gekko gecko. Next base: position 137,228,114 of record JAPDNY010000003.1, on the reverse strand, counting down.
TAGATGGGGCACAGAACACTGGTACTGGAGATGCTTTGCTGCATGGTAAGCCTTATGCACTTTGCGAACTTGCTACTGGTTCCTGGCTATACCAAATCAGAGAATCAAATAGGTTATGTGACCCAGCATACTCCAGCTATGATTCAACTCCAGTGACCAAAACAAAGGGAGGTCAGCTGCCGGTGATTTAACTGAGGGGAAAAAAGGAGCATGGATGCGTGTGTGATCGCATGAATGCTGGAGCAGATTAGGGAGACGGGCAGGATGGCACAATCTCTTTACCTGGAGGGAAAGCATCATTTGGTGGTTTTTGAATCCGGAAAACTTCTCAGCAAATGAGATTGAAGATGACCTTAGAAGCTGAAAAGCTGGTGAAATTTATTGATGACCCCCCCCCTGGAGAAACAGATGACACTGCAAGAAAGCAATGGCAGGACAACAACTCAAAGTGAGATCTCTGATCATGTCTTCCATAAGTGCAAGTTACCTCTCTCAGATTAAAAACTTGAAAACAGCTAAAAAGTACATGCAGCCTTCATTTCTTCTTATCAAAGAAAAGGCTGGGCATTGAAATAGGCCTTCCAGCAAAAAAACCCCTTTCATCTGTTATATACCAGGAAAGCAATTGTTTCCGCTCTCATGTCAGCTGGTTAACTTATCTTTTTGCTCAGGTAGAGGACACTAGGATACAATTAGGAGTGGAAGACAAATAAACTGTTCTATTTCTCAGTCACCCCTCAAACTATGCACATACTATAAACCCATTAGAAATGCAATTACAAGAAGTTAATAGATGGAGAACTTTGAATAGAGATGCAGAAGGTTTGCCAGATGAGTTTGCACATAAAGCCTGTGTTAAGAAATGGCAAGACAAAAGTGATGGTGTGGCCTGGCCAGTGCAAGTGAAAGAGCAATTTGTTACCAAAGCAACCCCAGAGAGAGGAGGGGAAAGGGAGGGAAGCTTTTGCACATCTGGGAGGAAATCTGATCTGTGATGCTCTTGTGTTGGTCACTGAGCTGTGGACTGTCCCAGCAATAAAAGGGAGAGGAGTTACAAAAACAACTCCCCTGCAAAAGTGGTTATAAGCACCAAAATTTTACAGCTTTTTTAGAAAAGGGAATGACCAATTTCATTGTCAATACAAAGGCCTCACTGCATATATCCAACGATAAAGGGTTTTTTTCTGTTGAACTAAGAGACATTCCAAAGCAGCTTGTTTATTTGGGAAATGAAAAGAGAGTTACTGCTTACCAAAGCAGGTCTGGAATTTTGCACTGCAAACTACCAAAAGGTGGCATTGTGAACTTCTTTTGGGAAATGTTCTGTACATTCTGGATTTTTCAAGTAGCTTAATTTCAGTCTCTCAGCTGGATCAAGAAGAATATGAATTATTTATCAAAGATGGACATTGTACTGTGTCATGAAATGGAGAAGTTTATATTATGGGCATAGAATGCAAAGGACTTTTATAACAGAAGAAAATGCTGTGCCAGTGTCAGAGACAATGAAAATGAATTATGTGATGATGCTATGCCAGAAGAAGTAAACCTTCCCAAAACATAGTCTCATGAAAAATGTCTACATCTTTAGCACTGAAGGTTGGACCATAAGAACTATCAGTCCGTTAAGGACATGGAAAGGAAAAGTTTGATCAATGGAATTGATCTTGTTGAATGTGATGCTGAAAATAATAATTGTGATTGCTGTATTTTTTCCAAGGCAGTCAACAGACCTTTTCAAAAGCAAAGTGAAAATAAAACCAGAAGACATCTTGAACTGATTCATAATGATTGAGCGGGCCTCAGCCTACTCAATCAGTAGGTAATTTTAAATGCTTCCTGATTTTCATTGATGGCTATTCCTAATATTGAGTTGACTTTCTGATTAGTGAAAAATCACAGATGCTGGAGAAACTTGGAGACTATGTGGCACTTGTCTCCAACAAGTTTGGGAGAAAACCACAGATCCTGTGCACTGGCAATCGAGGTGAATACCTTTCCAATGCTATACAGCAGTTCCTGAGAGAACAAGGGATTGAGCACCAGACAACAGTGCCTTACAATCTTCAACAGAATGGTGTTGCAGAAAAAAAGAACAGAAGCCTACCAGACATGGTAAGGTACATGCTTAAGAATGCAGTCCCTCCAGGCAAGTTCTGGGGAGAATGCATCATGACAGTCACATACATACAAAACAGATTACCCACTAGCAATAGACACTACACCATGTGAACTGTGGCATGGATACAAGCCTAGCATGGGACATTTACATGTATTTGGAAGCAAGGTTTATACATACATGCCAAAAGAGAAAAGGTCCAAGCTAGATGACAGGGCTGCACTGGGCATTATGGTAGGATATTCAGCCAAATGCAAAGGCTACAGATTCTAGAACCAAGCACCAACAAGATTACAATCAGCAGAGCAGTTTACTTTGATGGAAGTGAGAGAATTCCACCTTCAGAGGTGGTCAATGCAGAAGTGAAAAGCCAGGTCTCATATCTTGATAAAAGCAGTCCTAAGTAGAAAGAGGAAACAGATCCTGACAACATTCTACTTGATGCAGCAACCTCCAGTGCTCCAACAGATCATCCTGACCAAGAAGGTGAGACCACAGAGGTTACACTTAGGTGATCAACATGCTCAAACAAAGGTATTCCAGCAAAGTGACTGCCCTACCTCACAAGAATGTCAGAAATGCCAGAGCCTGCTTCATGGGAAGAAATATCCCAACTTTTACCACAAGAAGCACAGAAGTAGAAGCAAGCTGCACAAGAGGAGCATGCAGCTCTATGCAGGAACAACACACAAACACTTACAAAGCCATCTCCACAGAGGAAAGCCATAGGGTGTTAGTGGGTCTTCAAATATACCTGAATTTTGAAGATGCACACCCTGCATCAGCTCCCATGGAAGTAGGCTACATCAAACAATGAGATGACACCAAAGAACTACCTGACAAGAACAGATATTATGAATCACTGTGTAAGCTTCTGTATATTAGTACATTGACTAGACCAGATATTAGCACTGCAGCAGGATTATTGTGTAGAAAGACTGCAGCACAAAGAAAGACTGGAATGCAGTTAAGAGACTTGTAAAATACCTAGAGGGTACTGCACACTTCAGACTTAAACTACAAGCCCATGAAAGCCCTAAGCTAGTGGCATATATAGATGCTGACTGAGGAGGAGACCTAGAAGAAAGAAAATTCACCAGTGGTCACATATTTTTCTTTGGAAAAGGAGCCATAAACTGGTCAAGTATAAAGAAAAACATGATTGCAGTATCTAGCACAAATGCTGAATATAAGCTGCACAAGGTTGTCAAGAGATACAGTGGCTGTGCCAGCTGCTGAAATATCTAGTCATAGATGAATCACATCACATACAGGTATATCAAGACAACCAAAGCTGCATTCAGTTAACCAAACAAGAAGAAGTGGAAATGCGCAGCAAGCACATTGACATAGAACACCGCCCAGTGAGAAATCCGCAAAAAGAAAACATAAGTGAGCCGATCTCTTGTCCAACAGGAGAAATGATTGCAAACATTCTCACTAAGCCACTCCCTAGAAATCGCTTTGAAGTTCTAAGAGAGAAGATGAATCCTGTCAGCTGGGTCATGAACCATCTAGAGGGGATGTTGGAAAATAAGGGCTGTATGCTGTTTCTTAGCTTCAGTGTTCAGAGGGGGCTACAATAGCGTCCGAGAGATAGATGGGTTCAGGGCACTGACAATCCTTTCCTTCTCTCTCTGATACTATCCCTTTGATGTAGATTGTTATTCTTATGGAAAGACTAACTCCCTTCTGTTCTGACACCTTCGTCCTCACACACACACTTTGCCAGCTCTCTCCATCTTGGCATCATGGATGCAGGAAATGCATTCTGCATCTGCATCCATCCTAGTTAGTTAGATTAGACTACTATCCTGTTTCTATTCTATCCTGTCTAGAACGGAGCTCTATAAATAAAGGAACTCATACTAGTTTGCAAATGTAAAAGAGGCTCTGTGTAACTTTGTTTCTTATCACCACACACTGAGAGACTGGAGATGCTTTGCTGCATGGTAAGCCTTGTGCACTCTGCTAATTTTGCTAATGGTTCCTGGCTATACCAAACCAGAGAATCTAATACCCAGTATCTTTAAATCTTTCCCATTTAAATGACTGTTTCTAGGCATATTCTCTCATCTTCATTATCAGAAAGCATTCCTAAAGATAAATAAAAACTTATCAGTTTAATAATTTTATTAATACACTGAGGCAAAAGAGGAAGAGATGTTTGCTTAATAAAGTAACATAAATCTGTTCCATTATCACAATTTTATTTTAATTTGCTGGGAGTATTAATGCTGCTGCCTGAAAGTTAGACTTTGAAGACATTTTTTTTCCCCTCCAGGTTGAGTCTCTGTTAAAAAATGACAAACTCTGAAAGGTCTACTCTGAGCCTGCTCTAAGTTTTTGTGATACCTGGAAAGTAGAGTACAATGTGTCCTCATTGTGGTTGGCTGGCACTCATTCCTCCTCCATCTTAGTAACAGCTACTCCTGTTACTTATCAATGCCACTGGCTTCCTCTTTTCCCTCTTTCTGCTCACTTCCTCTTTGGAAATTCTGGTTTGGTGGTGAAGAGGAGAACAGTAGCAGCCACTGCCTGTGTTCTTCCTCTGGATCAAATAGGATTACTTCCACATAGATGTTTTGCTCTGCCTTGGATCTCAAATCGGAGCATTTCTTGGAGCATCCATGTGACATCCTCCTCCATTCATCCACTTCCAGGATTTTCTGTGTTTTCTTCCAGTGCTTTCTTTCAGTACACTTGCTATGGTATAATCTTTCCTAAAGGATGTAGTCCAATTGTGTTTGCATGCTGTGTGGATTTTCAAACCTCATTCACTGAATCCAGAGAGAGCAGGATTTTGAGAAAGGGCCACAGCAAACAAGAATGATGGTACCTGCTTTCCTTCTCCGATTGCTCAAGTGGATCTGAAAGGAAGCAAGGGGAGAAGGAGAGGACAGGGAAAACAGCTGGCTGTATCAGTAGGGAGGAGGAATAACAACAACAGTTAGAGGGATTCCTGTTAGCTGTGGGTGGCATAGGCCTCAGCCGGTGCCAGATAATGCCAACCCCCTCTTTGATTTTAACATTGCATACTTTTACATAGGTGTCTGGACATTTATATGCATTAAATCAGGAAGTGCTTAGTGCTTTAAGGGTTTTTTCCCATTTAGATGTACGGTGTCTGTGTGCATCTAAGTCTGTGACTGTGTAACAAACAATAAAGAGAGGTGAAAGTTAATTACAAAGACTGCTAATAATGCATTATGTGCTGAGAAGAAGAAATGTGGGAAACAGAGTAAATGGAAACAAAACAAAATGAATTAAGTTCTAGAGGCTGAGATGAAGGGACAGACAGAAAGCAAAGGAGCCCTGAAGAAAATCGAATAGGTTACTGCCATTAATTGAATTATATGGAGGTTATTTTGGATGGGAAGAGAAAAGCATGTGGCAGAAAACAAAAGGTGCCCTGAAATGGAGGCTGAGGCTTGTGTTGGAGGTTGGAGGGAATGCAGGTGGAAGAGAAGCAGTGTTCCAGCATACAGAAAATAATGCCAAAGAAAGTCAAGGATTATACAGTTCAGGAAAAAACAAAAGCAACAGCTGCAGGGGCCTGAACACTTGAGGATGCATTTTTTCATATACCTTAGAAACCAGATAGATTTTCCAGTTCTGTGATATCCTTTGTCAGATGGGCAACCAGAACTATACATAGTACTCCAAATATAGCTTCACTAAACATTTACATTGTGGTACTGGCTGTATTGTATTCAAACCTTTTTGTAACAACCCTAGGACAGAAGTTGCCTATTTCTCCAAAGACTCCATGCTGAGTTGACCAGCCTATCACTGCCAATTCAGACTTCATCAATATATCTTTAAAAAAAGACCATAGAATCATAGAGCTGAAAGGGACCTCTGGGGCCATCTAGTCCAACCCCCTGCACAAGGCAGGAAATTCACAAATCCCTCCCCTTCCACACCCACAGTGACTGCTGTTCCATGCCCAGAAGATGACAAAAAAACCTCCAGGATCCCTGGTCAAACTGGCCTGGAGAAAAATAGCTTCCTGAGCCCCGAAGTGGCAATCAGCGTTCCTCTGGGCCTGTAAGAAAGGCCCACAAGAACTAAGCACTGAGGCAACCCTTCCTGCCCTCCCTCTCATGATTTGCCTAAATGCAGAGAATCCACATCGCTGTCAGATGCCCATCTAGCCTCTGTTTGAAACCTCCAGAGAAGGCGAGCCCACCACCTCCTAAGGAAGCCTGTTGCACTGAGGAACTGCTCTGTTAGGAAGTTCTTCCTAATGTTTGGCCGAAAACTCTTTTGATTTAATTTCAACCTGTTGGTTCTTGTCCGACCTTCTGGGACAATAGAAAACAACTCTGTACCATCCTCTATATGACAGCCTTTCAAGTACTTGAAAATGGTTATCATATCATCTCTCAGTTGGCTCCTCTCCAGGCTAAACAGACTTAGCTTCTTCAACCTTTCCTCATAGGACCTGGTTTCCAGACCCCTCACCATCTTCATTGCTTTCTTCTGGACACATTCTAGCTTGTCTATATCTTTCTTAAATTGTGGTGCCCAAAACTGAACACAATACTCTAGGTGAGGTCTAACCAGAGCAAAGTGGTACCAACACTTTGCGTGATCTGGACACTATACTTCCGTTGATACAGCCCAAAATCGCATTTGCCTTTTTAGCAACCTCATCACACTGCTGACTCATGTTCAGTGTATATACTAAGACCCCTAGATCCTTTTCTCACATCCTTTTGCCAAGACAAGTCTCCCCCAACCTATAATTATGCATCTGATTTTTCTTACCTAAATGCAGAACTTTACATTTATCCCCATTGAAATTCATTGTATTTGTTTTAGCCCAGTTTTCCAGCCAGTCAAGGTCATTTTTTGATGTTGTTGTTTAGTCGCACAGTCAAGTCTGACTCTTTGCGACCCCATGGACCACATCACGCCAGGCTATATCCCACCACATCAATATCATCCTGTATCCTAACTCTGTCTTTAACCATATTTGCTATCCCTCCCAATTTAGTATCATCTACAAATTTAATAAGCATTCCCTCTATCCCTTCATCCAAATCATTGATAAAGATGTTGAACAAAACAGGTCCCAGGACAGATCCTTGTCACTCCTCTCCAAGAAGATGAGGAACCATTCACAATCACTCTTTGGGTGCGATCTGTCAACCAGGTACAGATCCACCTAACAGTCTTAGGATCCAAAGTATATTTTTCCAATTTGTCAACAAGAATATTATGTGGAACCTTATTAAGAGCCTTACTGAAATCAAGATAAACTATGTCTACAGCATTCCTCTGATCCAACAAGGTAGTAACTTTCTCAAAAAAAAAGAGATAAGGTTAGTCTGACAGAACTTGTTCCTGAGAAACCTATGCTGGCTCTTAGTAATTACAGCCATCCTTTCTATATGCTCAAGGACTGTCCATTTGATGATTTGTTCTGAAACTTTCCCAGGTATAGATGTCAAGCTGATGAGTCGGTAGTTACCCAAATCCTCCTTTTTCCCCTTCTTGAAGATGGGTACATTTGCTTGCCTCCAATCTTCTGGCACCTCATCTGTTCTCCAAGAATTCTCAAAAATAATGGACAGAGGCTCCAAAATTACATCTGTGAATTCTTTTAGTACCTTTGGCTGCAGCTTATCTGGCCCCAATGACTTAGTTTCATTTAAAGAAACTAGGCGTTTATGTACTATCCCTATGTCAATTCTAGGCTGCAACTCCCTTTCCTCCTCACGTGTTCTGGTTTTGCCATATTGAGCACTGTTTCCTTTGCAAGAGAAGACTGGGGGAAAGAAGGAATTGAGCAGTTCTGCCCTCTCTTCATCACCTGTTACAATTTTCACTTTCCTGTCCCCGCAATGGGCTTACCATGTCCTTGCTCTTTTTCTTACTTTGAACATAAGAAAAGACCCTTTTTTGTTGTTTTTAGCATCTCTTGCTAGCCTAAGCTCATACTTTGCTTTAGTTTTCCTAACTCTCTTTTTACAAGCTCTGGTTATTTGTTTATATTCATCCTTGGTTATAAGACCCTCCTTCCACTTTCTGAATGAGTCTTTTTTATTTCTCGAGTCTTTAGAAAGCTGTTTATGGAGCCATCTTGGCTTCTTCAGGCTCCTCCCATTTTTTCTTCTCATAGGAATTGTTTGTGATTGTGTCACAAGAGCCAGTTTGGTGTAGTGGTTAGGTGTACGGACTCTAATCTGGGAGAACCGGGTTTGATTCCCCACTCCTCCACTTGCACCTGCTGATGTGACCTTGGGTCAGTCACAAGCTCTGGCACAGCTGTTCTTGAAAAAGAGCAGTTTCTCTCAGAGCTCTCTCAGCCCCACCTACCTCACAGGGTGTCTTTTGTGGGGAGGGGAAGGGAAAGGAGTTTGTAAGCCGCTCTGAGACTCCAAGTGAAGGGCGGGTTATAAATCCAATCTCTTCCTCTTCTTCTTCAGTATTTCACTTTTAAGAAACTCCCATCCCTCTCCAGTGAACATTACTGTATATTGATTTTTTATGATGAGCCTCGTTTTCTATTTTGTCACCTCTCACGCAGTTTGTGGATATCCTCTTGGAGTAAGTTTACTACCTCAGGCTGGGGCCTGGAGTTCTCTTAAAATTACATCTCCAGACTTCCTGCAATGAGTTCCTCTGGAGGAAATAGCTGGCATCAGGAGTGGGCTTAGGTGGGTATCATCCAATCAGTGAGCTGCTGGAGGGCCCACTCACCCTTGGAGTTACCATGTTAGAAGTCAGACCCCTCCTTCCACAGAGGGGCAGTTTAGCTCATGGAGAGAAAGATGCAGAAACACCCTTCATATACATCAGAAAAGTGATTTCCCAGTGTATATAAATGTTTGCATTTATTCTCACATTGTCATCTTGTGAAAATCAGAACCCCATTTATAAGTATTTTCTGGATTGTTACTTACGACATTGATGTGTTTTACTTAGCAGCACCTGTATGAAGTTATCTCACAGTGAAATTGCTAGCAGCTGGGAACTGTCAGAGTAATTGTTCAACAGCTGGTCATCTACCCAGCATTACAGCTCAAATGTCACTTTGACAGCTAGTGATCTAGATTTCAGCTTAGATCAGATAGATTATGTAACTGATCATGCTGATTGCATAATTAGCAAGTGACAGCTGGGCTAGCATATAGGGCAAGGAAGCCAGAGGATACACAGAATGATGCAACACAGAGAGAAGCTAATATCATGCTGATGGATGCAGACTTGTGAAGAGCATGTGAAGCTGGAAGAAGGACCTTCACTCTCTTCAGGACTTCCACTTTCCCGCATCATTTGTTGCTAGAAAAACTGTTACTCAAGACGTCTGCTGGTGCCTTGGAGCTGTAAGCTGCTTAGGGTCAATATCTAGAGGTTAGTTAGATAGGTTTGTTGTTTTGTCTTTGTCCCATTGTACACTCTGTTTCCTTACTTGTATATTTTTATGTTTTGTCTATTTTGTAATAAATTCCTAAAATTGTGTTTTTATTATTTATTTATTTATTTATTTATTTATTTGTAGTATTTCTAGCCCGCCCTGCAAGCAGGCTCAGGGCAGATCACATTACTTGGCCCACTGGGCCAAGAGTCATATAAACATTTAAAAGCAATGGAACAATCAATCAATTACAATAAAACCAATTTTATTGGTTTTATAATTTTTATAATTCAAAGGCAAAAGGGAAAGAGGAAATGTGGGTTATGTGGGGCTGCTAGAAGATAAGGAAGTGGGAAACATGGCAAGGCTATGGGGGTTACTAGGGGAAAAAAGGAGGAACAGTATGGGAGAGGAAAATGAGATGGTCCCCCATGTGCACTTACCTCCTTATTTAGACCTAATAGGCTAATGGCCATCAATATATTTTGTGGCGATTTATTATATTAGCTATTTTTTATGTAAAAAGTACTTCCTTTTAAATCTGTTCTTAACATACTGCTGGTCAATTGCATTGTGTGACCCTGAGCTCTAATATTATGAGAGAGGAAGAAAATCTTCTGTCTCTACTTGCTTCATACCATTTAGAATTTTATAACCTCTCTCATGTTCCTGTAGTTCTCTCCTTTTTTATAAACTAAAAAGTTCCAACCCTTTAGCTTTTCCTCTCAGGGAAGGTACTATAACCCCTCAATCATTTTGGTTGCCCTTTCCTGTACAATTTCCAGCTATTCTTTTTTTGAGATGGGCTGACTAGAGCTTTTCACAGTATTCCAACTGTGACTGTATCATAGGTCTATGTAGAGGCATTATGATACCATTTTATATGCAATTCCTTTCCTAATAAATCCCTAACACTGAATTTGTCCTTTTCATGATACTGCACATTTCATTGATATTTGTACTGAATGCCAAGGTTTCATGACCCAAAGATTTCTGTCCTTGATTGTCATATACAAGTCAGATCCCATCAGTGACTGTTGGTTATTAGGATTTTCTAAGATTTAGTATATCTCATTTGACATTTTGTTAGCTGTTTATCCAGTTTGGAAGGATCATTTCATAACTCATCTACTGGGATTTTCACTACCATGGATAGTTTGGTGTAATCTCTAACTTGGTTACTTTATTGCATATCCCAGACCATCTCTCCTTATAATTATTATCTTTTGGTTTCGTAAGATTCCATGCGCTCCCATTGGCTGTAAAATGCCCTCCCTCAACCATTGGCCCATCAGCCGCCATTCAAGAGTACTCACGTGCCATTGGCCGGGTGCTGGGTCTGCTCCTCTTCCCCACCCACTTCCCTATTTGCATGTCAGATTTACTGGCAGACAGCTCTCTCTCCTGAGGAAGACAGTTCTCTTGCCTCCTGTGGGGGACTGTCCCCTCAGTGGCTGTTGGTAGGCAGCCAAGCTTGGTTCTGTGAGTAAAAAAACAAAGGACTTTCAGCATAACCCCCTCCCCCACCCATAACCCCCTCCCCAGTGGCCACTTTCCTGTCAGAATAAATGGAAAAAGGGTCTCTCTCCTGCTTAGCTTCAGCATGGCTGGCTGGCTGGCTAACGAGGTGGGCCTGCGACCATCAAACCATTTTCTTCAATTCCCTGCTGTGTGGCTGACTTTCCCCTAGGGTTGCCAATCTCCAGGTGGGACCTGGAGATCTCCCACTATTACAATTGACCTCCAGATGACAGAGATCAGTTCCCCGGGAGAAAATGGTTGCTTTGGAGGGTAGACTCTATGGCATTATACCCTGCTGAGTCCTTCCACACACACCCCAAATGCTGCCCTCCACAGGATCCACCCCCCAATCTCCAGGTATTCCCCTAATCAGAGTTGGCACCTGTACTTTCTCCTCTGTCAGTAAAAGGCTCTTTCCACACCTATGTTGGCCTTTGGGAGAAAACTCATTGGGCCCAGTCCTGATCAGGTTGCCAACTCCAGGTGGGCAATTCCTGGAGATTTGAGGAATGGCGCCTGGAGAGGGTGAGATTTGAAGAGGGGTGGCACCTCAGACAGGTACGATGCCATAGACTCCACCCTCCAATCCAGCCATTCCCTGATGGGGAACTATTGTTGCCAATCTCCAGGTGGGGGCTGGAGATCACTCAGAATTACAACTGCTCTCTAGGAGGGAGGGGGGAGGAGATGGAAAACTAAAGGCAGGTTGATGGTTGGCTGGGAGGAAGATAGGGTTATCAACTCTAGGTTGGGAAATTCCTGGAGATTTGAGGGGTCGAACCTGGAGAGGGTGAGTGTTGAGGAGGGGTGGGACCTCAGACAGGTACAATGCCATAGACTCCACCCTCCAAACCAGCCACTCCTCCTGGGGAACCACTGTTACCAATCTTGGGGGTGGGCTGGAGATCACTCAAAATTACTACTGCTCTTCAGGTAGCAAAGATCAGTTCCTCTGGAGAAAATGGTGGACTCTGTCATTATACCCTGCTGAGATTGCCACAGCAAATTGTCACTGAGTGCCCAAAGCCGAGGCACTCTCCCAGAGCCTCTTTCTAGAGCCCGTTGTATTTATTTCCACAACGGGCCTTATTCCTAGTTAATTAATAATTAAATAGTACAGGCCTAAGTAGAAACCCATGAATGATCTCAATGCTTATATCTCTTTATATCGAAAAGTGTCCATTTATTTTTTTTACCTATATAGTTTAGCTACCTAAACCTGCCATATGGAAGCTCTGTTGCTCCTGTGCTATATCAGCAGCTGCAGCAGCTTCAGGGAAATCACACCAAGGTCTTCTCCAGTTCTATTGCTTGGTAACCCTTCATAAGCAAAGGCAGGAATTCAGCTTTTGGGCACTCCCTCACATACAATTGTTCTCTCTCTCATATATAAAATCTCACCATCAAGTCTTTAATCAAAAGCGGGAGGCAAGAGGCCAAAGATTTAGGACAAGAGGGTAAAGCAAGTGGGACATTAGAATAGGTCCAGTTCCCAAGGCAGGCAATTGAGAGTCCAGGCAGCAAATAATTCAAATATAATTCAAAGGCAAAAGGGCAAGAGCCACAGGACAAAGCAGCAAATGGGAAATTTAAAGAGCTGCACAAACATGGGTGGTTTAAAGCCAGTCAGAAGCATGCCATGTAGAATTGTAATCCAAATGTAATCCAGTTTGAACAAGGATTCTGTCTACAACTGAAAGCAAGACACTTGAGTCAAAAACATAAGATCCCCCCCCGAGGCTTGGAAAAAGAGCTATGCTCATGGATAGGTAAAGAGCTGACCCCACGTTTTGGGGAATAATTCCATATACAGAAATAGAGGGATCAATGGAGAAATGGTGTGTTCAAAAGCAGTCTTGGTTTGTGGTTCATCACTTTAGCAGGTGATTCAAATTACCTTAATTAGGGTAGTCTGACCTATGCATGGGATAAGCAAATGTGCTTCAGGGGGTGGACTGTGAGGCCAAAATGACCCTAGAAAATGGCCCCATGGCCCTGACAAGGGGAAAGAAGGAGCACACTCACAGTGTCTTGCATGGGTCCACCTTGTGTGGGGTGGGGGCTGTTGGCTTGTGTTGGTAGCAGCTCCTGCCTGACTTGCATGAGGAGGGAGCTGCGGGCTTGAGGTGGTGGCAGCTCACATCCACCTTGCATGAGTCAGAGACTGCTGGCTTCTGTTTGCTGGATCATTTAGGGTGATAGCTGCAGCCTTGTAGTAGCTCCTGTCCATCTCATACAGGGTCGCCTGGGGTTAGGGCAACCCTGGCGGGGGGTGGGTGGCCTCATATGCCATAGGCCCTCTAGGTGTTCATGGTGGCCTTAGGGGCCAGTCCATCCCTGAGTTGTTTCTTTGGCAGAACATAATGCAGTTGAGGAGCTGCGGTGACTCAAGTGGTTAAGACACTGAACTGCAGGCTGTGGAAGGTCAGTAGTTCAGCAGTTCGAGACCCGGGTGCCGCATGACAGGGTGAGCTCCTGTCTCTAGTTCCAGCTCCTGCCAACCTAGCAGTTCGAAAGCAAGAAATTGCAAGTAGATAAATAGGTACCACTTCGGTGGGAAGGTAACAGTGTTCCGTGCGCCTTGGTGTTTAGTCATGCTGGCCACATGACCACGGAAATGTCTTCGGACAGCGCTGGCTCTTCGGCTTTGAAACAGAGATGAGCACCGCAACCCTAGAGTCGGATTCGACTGGCTTTCGAGCAAGGGAACCTTTACCTTTACTTTACCTTAATGCAGTTGATCCCTTTCTAGCTTAATGCACTCTGATCAATCACTGAGAGACCTTGGTTAACATTCTGATATTTGGGTGAGTCTCAGCTTCTCTCTGCAATGGCTGTTTTCCTTAGCAAGTATGATGAAATTAGTTCTGGTTCTGTGGTTTGCTGGTTCTCTCCTGCTTTTGTTGTGGTGATGGCCCAAAACTTGTTTACTAGACCATGCAGAGAGAGGGAGGGAAGAAGCTGGTCCCAGCCTCAAGGAGGAAGGCTTGATGGAAGCATTGTTCCCCAGATTAAAGTGAAAACTCATTATTGCGCATCTAGCTACGGGACAGTTAGCACAAATCATAGCACATGCTGATGTTTGAGGATTCTGTTCCCGTTAAACGGAATCATTGCTAACAATTAAGATTAGTAAACCTATGTCTTGGATGGCTGCAGCATCAATGTGTCATTGTACCACAGACCATGTGTAACATTAAACCTGGCAAAATGACCATCTATTGCTTTGTTTTGATCACCAAAAACCCTTGCAAGGCATAACAGAAACCAAACCAAATCAAAGTAATCTTAGCTAGAAATGCTAGTTAACCAAGGATGCCTGTCCACAAAATGGTTGTACAGACTTGACAGGAGAATTGCGTATTTGTTACATGACTGTCAAGCCTGATCCACAGCCAGATAGGCTACATCCAGTGCTGATATCCCAGACCTCCAGGAGCCCGTTTGAACTCTTAATTAGGCACTGTAGGACCTCATTCTAAAAACAGCATTTAGAAGTGAATAAACATTTTGGATTGCTGGGGTTGGATGTTATCTTTTGGCTGCTAGTCTGACTCACCAGTCAGTTATATCTCCCCAACTTCAGGAAGCTCTCTGGATGTTTGCAAAAATCTCTGGACCTCTAAGAGATCCTGGAGCTAGGGAGACCTCCTGTCGTCAGTCCTTATTGGAGAAAAAAGCTGATGTTGCACACCTTAATGTGATGTCATGTAGCTCTAGAAATTGCTAGAAACTCTGTAATTTTACAATAGATGTCCTGGTAATTTCTAGAGTGATGTGATGTCACATCCTGGTTTTTCCAGAAGTGATGTCATGGCATGCGCAACATTGCATGCCCCCATGCCTCCCCAAGCTTCTGCTGGTTGCTAGGCACAGCCTGGCAACATTTTACTGGAACCAAAGAGTCAGGGGAAATGTTTTGTATTTATAAGATTCCTGTAAACCATTGCTCCGCTGTAGTTTGTAGTAGTACAACTTGGAATATGGCTTCTTCTATGTTTACGATAGTTGTTTTCCAGCTTGATTCTTTACTGTTCTTCATTTGAACCAAAGCTTTTGTATGTATGATAATCCTCATGCAGATTTTGCCAGTTGATACAACTCCTGTAATCAAGTTTGCCAACCTCCAGGTAGGTCCTGGAGATCTATCAGAATTACAGCTGATCTCCAGACTGCAGGGGTCAGTTCTCTTGGAGAAAACAGCTGTTTCAGAGGGTGGAGTTTATGACATTATACTTCACTAAGGTCCTTCCCCTCTCCATACCCTTCCCTTCTGAGGATCCTCCCTTATATCTCCAGAAATTTCCTAACCTGGAGTTGACAACTCTATCAGACAGCCTTGACGAAAATTGTAACTCTTCATGTTGGTACTAAACTGGCCATGTCCCTGTTTTCTACAGTAGAAATGCATTTAATTTAATATCAGGATTGCAGCAACATGGAATGTGACCATTAGCATACTGGCTGTCTTTTATGATGTCTTGGCATACTTTTCATCTCTGTGTTGCAATTTCAGAAGTACTTCAGTGTAAAGGGAAAGTATAGCTTACAATATAGTAGCTTTTTCACCCTAAAGTACTGAAAGCTGTTTAAAGACTGTCTGTGAAATGTCCACTTTATATGCCATTGAAATATGTCATTGCTGGCAGCAGAGTAATAACATCAGTGACTTTGTGACAAGGAATGAAGACGAATGCTGTGTGTGGTTGAAATTCCAGGAACAGAATAAAACAGAATGGTAATTCTGACCATACCTGAAGACATGCTGGCCCAGCATAATAAAATGTCTTGTGAAATATTCATGCACATCTCCAAATATGGATAGTGTACACTCTCTAAAGAGCTACCTTAAAAGGACAACTGTCTGACTTCAGCAAAGAACTATTGAAATTAACAAGGGCAAATTTGCCAGAAAGTTGGGAAACACATAACCCTTTTAGCAAATGTTTAAAAATCAACACAGCCTAAGCCAGAGCACTAATTTAAAAGAAGTGCTATAGTGACATTTGGAACATTTAAGCATCTGGTTTCCTACAGTTAATGCCAAATTTCATTCTTGCAAAATAGATGTAAATGAATATGTGCTTCAAAGTATATATTTTTAAAGCAATTGGAAGGATGCTTTGACATATGTGTTAAATGGAATAGCCCTGCTGCAAAGTGTTCTTGCATAGAAATCCTCATTGCCAGCAATGTTTTGTCCACCTTACATGTGGGCAACAATCAAGGTTTCCTAGGTATACTGATAGACATTGCAGGAAATAATGTTATCAATATTTATGACATAGGCAAAAAATTGCCTTGGGAGCTCTGAGCTGAACTGAGGATATGATCCTTTTTCGTGAAAATATGGAAACATTTGTAAAATTAGCATGACAGACTGTATGAGGCTGAATGTATAGGACACTGTAACACTGGTGTCAGTTGAACACCATTGCTGTGACTTGCTTAGGAAAGCTGGAATGCTCATGACTATACTTATGTGGTCATTCTTCATGAGCTTGTCTGGAGGGGAGGAAAATATACTGGGGGGGAGAAGATGAAATTAGATGGTTAAATGAGATGTCTAGTCTTCCCTTTCCAAGTCCTGGTGCAAGAGATGTTGAATTTAGTGTGGCACATCCATCTGGTCCCTTCCTGCAATCTGATTCGTAGCGGTTGCATTCAGCTTTGAATGACCACCACAATTCCCATTGGGAAGCAGGAGAAGAGGGCAGTGGGAGCTGTGTGCAGAAAGGGAAGGGAGTTGGAGCATTGTGAATAGGTTGGCAAGATCACTGCCACTGATGTATGTGTGTGTATTTGCTCTAGCCTCTTTCAGCCCAAGTATGTGTATGATTTTTGTGTAGGCTAAGAGGGGAAGGATGTCTTCCCCTAAACCTCCTGTTTTATCACTCATCTTTGTTTACATGCCAGTGCATATTTGTATGATGTGTATCATGTGTGACTGTATGTATACGTGTGTATCTGCATGCTGTTCATAGTGAGTACACTTACGGAAGCTGTTTTATTGCTGTAAAGTAGCAGTGATGTATCTTTTATCCCCCTCTAGAAGCACAACTGTCAATAAATATTATGTCTCTTCCAGGGCTAGAGTTAATATGTGGACACCAGGGCTTGTGAAATGGCAAGATCTTTGAACTGGTCACATCTAACCTGGCAAACTGAGTGAAGCTATAGTGAAGGAATTTTCTCCCAAAGGGAAACGTCAATGCTATTGACCTTAGGCAGAGTGGAAAAGAGTTGAACCTTGGTATCTGAAATGCTTTACAGATCCATTATGGTTCAGTCACTAGATCTTAACATTCTGGTTGTTCATGATGCTGCTGACATATAGCCTATTGCTATGTGCCCTTGGTGAACATAACAGACCCATGCAGCTCCTTGTAGGGGTGACTGAAGTGCTGTGGTGGACATATTTCACTTTGTCCTGGAGTGGTCTGGATTTAGCCATCCTTACAGAAGGTTGCACAATAGGGACTTGGAAATTCCTCAGATTTAGATTGGATGTGTGTGTTGGAGCTGCAATGAATACTAGTAGTGTGGTCTCATAGTCTACTGTGTAGTGACAGCTAAACAAAAGATCACATGCAGAAATCCAGAGCAGAATGGGCACCTAATTCTTTCCTCCCGCCCCCGGCATTGGACAATGTCCCCATTCTTGCAACAGATCAACAACAACTGCAGTGCTGTTGTGCATTTGCTGTGTGTGGATATGAGTGAATGGAACCCTGCAATGCACAAGAGTTCTGCACAAAGATTTTTCAGTGAGGGAAAGAGAATCAAGAAATCTTTGTTTTCTGATTCGGCATAGCAAGGGCCAGAAGAACAGTACTACAGATTTAGTACTGGTACATAGTATGACAGCAAAATTGTATACTAAGTGTTGGAAGGGTCTGAGAGGTATCTGAAGAAGTGTGTATGCACACAAAAACTTATACTCAGAATAAAACTTTGTTGGTCTTAAAGGTGCCACTGGACTCAAACTTTGTTCTGCTGCTTCAGACCAACATGGCTCCCCAGCTGAATCTGTGAGGTAGTTTAGGCTGTGTGTTTATGTGTGACTGGCCCAAATCAACAAGCAAGCTTCCAGGGCAGAGCGAGAGATCTGGATTTGACTCTCCCAGATTCTGGTCCCTTTCTCTAACCACTGCACAGCACAATCTCTATTCAGATCATACACATTATTATAAAGCCTTGTTCTGTGACTTTCACAAAGTTTCGTGATATAGTTTCTCCTTCCAGATATTCACTGTTTAGTGTGAAAGCAGTGAACAGGTTGTGAGTTTGAAACCTGGAGAGAACCATGGTTCAATGTAACTGGCCTGGCCACAAGACCCTGTCTCTCCATTAGGTTTTGTCATCTTAAAATAGAGCTGACAAGGATGTACTGCGTAGAGCATTGTGAAAATGAATGAGAATGTTTCTGCATTAAAGGTATATCATAAATGGTAAATGAATTCAACATTCAGTAGTAAATCCTCTTAGGCAGAAGTAGGGTTGCCAGTCCCCGGCAGGGGTTCACTTAGTTTTTGAGGGTTCAGCCAGCCGCCTGCCAGCTGGCCAGTGGGGGAAACCTCACTCCCAAATTCCCACATCCCTGCACAATATCCCCAACATGATGATATCACCCAGAAGTGACTTTATCATGTCAGGGATGCCATGATGACACCCTGGTTTGAGGGCAAAACTCTATGGTAAATTTGGCCTAAAATCATAGAGTTCTGCCCTCAAACCAGAGCGTTGCCGTGCGATGTTGCCGATGCAATAACATCACTTCCAGTTGATGACATTGCATCAAGGACATCCCAGAGTGCCTCCCAAATGCCCCTGCCACTGCCACGGGGGACCTAGCAACCCTAGGCAGAAGCCATCGTCTACATATTATATAAGCTATTGGATGTTTTGCTTTCTTTTTTTAAAAAAAAAAGTAGTGATTAAAACTGATTAGAATTACTTGGACCCTAGTTAAGAATGATATATTGTCAATTTTATTTCTTCAGTTTGTTCACTGAAGATATCATCATCATCATCATTATAAAAAAATCTCCTTGCAACACATTGTACTTTTTAAAATGTAGAAACATATTCAGTGCTTCCAGGGGCCTCTGCCCTGTGTTATTTCCCTCAATAATTGTATGCTGTGATTTAGAGTGTTTGCCTTTCCTCCAAAAGATACTGTCAGGACTGTTAAGTGCAAAGCTGTTAATGGCTGATATGAAAATTGATAATCAGCAAATACTGGCTGCTGGGCAATGTTATTTTTCTTATCTATAGTTTTGTTTTCTATTTCTGCTCTGTCATGTTGTTGTGCCTTTATTCTTATTACCTCTTTTTTATAACAAGAACAAAATAGAAAATAGTGCATTTTTTCTGATTATTTTACTAATAATGTTCATATTCCCTTTGTGGTTTTTTTTTAATAAGTTCATCTGTGAATGAGCTTTCAGGGTTTTATGTCAGCTTCCCCTAAATGTCCTGGGAAGGTCATATTTTTGTATTGTACTATATGAACCTGTCCTTATTGCCCTCTGCCCAAAGTTCTTTGTCCTCTACCTCCTCACAAACTGTTTAGAACATATCTTGCAGGGAAGATATCCATTAACTGTCTTTCACTGTATTATCTCCTTATAATGATTGGTTCTTTTCAGTGATAACAGGAGAAAGATGGAATCTCTGAACATGCCAGCCAAGGACCCCCACATTCTCTTTGTGAAGGGAAATCTCTGTAATGAGGATTGATTCTTCAAGCATTCCTTTTGTGTCTAGTAACTCACAACCTGGGGGACAGTAAATCTTCCATTTCTTTTAGGTGGAAGGTTTTAGATTGAATTTGGAGCACAGCACTGTAGTGCACACCCTCTCAGGATATTAGCATCACTTTTCCAGTTTTTATCTAGACTGGCAGCTATTTTTACAGATTTGCTGAACTTCAGGGAACAGGAAGTTAACTGACTTACAAGGGGGAAAATGCTTTTCTAGTGGGTCTCCTGCTGGACTGATTACTTTATGAAAATACTTTCAAGCAGGAATATATGTGCCTCAGGATGCTTGAACCTTTTCTCTCTCCTTATTAGGCAGGTTGCAGCTTCAGAAATATCAGTGTGCTTAATATTTCTAGCACTTCAAGGTCATTGTGCCTTCCCCTGTTTGAAATCTGCTTTTCACTTAAATATGTAAGACTAAAATAGAGTTGCCAAATTTCAGGTGGACCCTGGAGAGCCCCTAAAATTACAGCTGATCTCCAGACTTCCTTGATCAGTTCCTCTGGATAAATTGGCTGCTTTGGAGGGTAGATTGTGTGCTGTTATACCCCACAGAGGTTCTCCCCAGCTACGGACCCTACCATCCCCAGATTCCATTCCGAAATCTCGAGGAATTTCCCAACCCAGTTGGCAACTAGTTGTGCAGCAGTTAGTTAGAAACTGTATACATGAATAAAATTTAAGGTGCCACAGCTGAGTGAGCATCAACACTTTTTAAAGATGCAACCCCATTACCATTAGAAGTTGTAGGCTTATTTATTTTTACTGTGGTTTTTTTTGTTAATTATTTTATTTGATTGTACATTTCTTGAAAAGCTGCTAAAATTCTAGTCATAAATGTACTTGTTGTTTTTCTTTAATGAGTTTTTAATGTCTTTATATTGGAGTCCTATGTAGCTGCAGTATACTAATATTCCAAGGAGGACTAAAAAAGTTATTTTTGAATAAAAACTAAGTGCAAAGTACAAATTAAATTCTCATCAAAACCTTCAAATGGCTCTAGACCTGGAGAAATATTGTAGTATTTGATTATCATATAATTGACAACATTTATTTAAATAAATATAACAGTGCAGATCAGTACGTGGCACACTTGTGTAACAGTGCGGGAGTCTCTCCATTACTGTTGACACCAGACATTCTAAGGAGCTGTCTAATCAGTCAGATAATGCTTTCATATGCTGTAGTTTGTTCTCTATGGGATTCTGTTCTTGATGTTCAAGTAATTGCTTGCTGCAGTTCTTTTCAACTAGCAAAACTCAAAGTTTGAAAAATTTAAGCTTTGCACAGTTCTGCCAAAATTAAACACTTTTCAGCATGATTCCTTTCAATAGAAAAAATAGGGACAACTGTTACTTAAAATAGGTAAAGGTAAAGGTTTCCCTTACTCAAAAGCCAGTCGAATCTGACTCTAGGGATGCAGTGCTCATCTCTGTTTCCAAGCCAAAGAGCCAGCACTGTCCAAACATTTCTGTGGTCATGTGGCCAGCATGACTAGACATCAAGGCACACAGAACGCTGTTACCTTCCCACCAAAGCGGTACCTATTTATCTACTTGCAGTTTCTTGCTTTCAAACTGCTAGGTTGGCAGGAGCTGGGACCAGAGATGGGAGCTCACTCCGTCACACGGCACTAGGGTCTCGAATTGCTGAACTACTGACCTTCTGGTCTGCAGTTCAGCATCTTAACCACTTGAGCCACTGCAGCCCCTATGTTACTCAAAATAGTGAGATTTAAAAAGGCTTAATTTGGCTGATAGGTTCATTTCACTCAGTTTCTGTTTGCGGCTCCAGCACCTAGGTGAAGGGCCGAGGCGAGCACCCAGGATGAAAGTTCTGCTAAAACACACCTTCTAAACTACTTTAGTGTTTTTTCTAGTTGAAATAACACACACACAACTTTTTTCTTCAGAAAGAGTGGAATAAAATTGGCAACAACTTTATTGCTTACAGCTGTAGTAAGCCTTGGCACAGCATGGGGCAAGGACCCTGCCGTTGACTGATCTGCCTATCAGTCAATGCTCCATCAGTCACCTTGGGATGGCAGGTTTTGGATCCCACTAGGGCGGAAGCCCAGAGGTGGTCTCCCCTGCCACTTGGGCGTGAGGGTAATTTCCCGGACACGCCCCCTCATGCCAAGACCCCTTAAGGGATCCCCACACTCAGGAAATGGGCACACAGGCCATTTTCCTGACAATGGATCTAGCCCCATGCTGACACCGCCAAGTTGCAACGAGAAAACAAATATATAAAACCACATGCAACCATTGTAAAAACATTACCTATCTAAAGGGCTGGGAGGGTGGGCCAAGCTGTCCCACAGCTAAAGATGGTGGTCTGAGGTGGTGTGGTGTCCTAAATAGCCATCAGCCCCCTCCGCCCACCAAGATGCCTCCAAGCGTAGGGTCAGCATCGCTTCCAGCACATTCCCGCTTCATACGCTTGACTCAGACCCACCTTTCTGCTTGGCAAAGGAGGGGAGGGGGAATCCATGGCTGCTCTCCACTCTCCCCTTCCCTGCGGTGCCGCAAACAGCTTCCCGGGTGGTTCCAGGAGCTGGCTTTATGGGCAAGTGTACTCCTTTTTCCTAGCAAGGGTACTTTTGTACTTTCAGGAGTTTTGTGACATTCACGAGTTTTGGACAGTATTGTTCTGTGCTCATAAAAAAGGTTTTTAAAAAAATCCTGCTGAACAAACCCAAGATTGGTGAGCCAGCATTGTGTAACAGTCAGAGTGTTGGACTAGGAGCTGGGAGAGCAGAGTTCAAATTCCCAGTCTGTAGTGAAAGCTTACTGGATGACCTTGGTCCACTTGCACATTCTCAGCCAAAATTACCTCATGGGTTGGTTGTTCTGAGGTGAAAATGGAGGTGAAAATGTTGTTGTTAACTGCTTTGGGTCCCCATTGGTGAGAAAATGGGGTTGCCAGATCCCCTCACAACACAGTAGGGGCATTTGGGGGGCATTCTGTGTGGTGGGCAGGACATCGTAGGGCAACATCTTGATGCGATGACATCACCCAGAAGTGATGTCATTATGTTGGCTCCATCACAAGCAACACTCTGGTTTTGGGGCAAAAACTCTGTGGTTTTATGGCTGGGACTTGGGGGCTGGCAACCCTATGAGAAAAGCTGGTTAGAAATATTTGACTACATAGATAAATAAAATTGGGTTTGCCTAAAGTAGTTCTTTGGATCTCAGACTTTTTATGGATCATACCCACTGTTCACCCCTTTTAACAATTCTGTACAAATCAAGATATCCAGGAGAAGTTGTGATGTTTGTCATTTAGCTGGAGGAAATCTGTCAGGAAACCTTTAACTTCTTCATAGACTCAAAAGTGGGCCCACTGGACATATAGTAAACCTTTTCAGTATGTGGTTTTGCTTTCTGAACTGGAGAAACAGTTTGTCGTATGTCAGGTATTGGTGCTACCACTGCAGCTCTACCAGCACCACCTAGAAAACTTTTGGGAAGCACTGCAAAGTTTGTATTTTCACCTCTTCAAGTGCTGCCTTTGGCAGCCATTCCTACAGCAGATATTATAAATGAATTTAGTGGTGGTCAGATTGTTCTGTTCTCACCCAAGAATACAGAGGTGCTGTAGTTTTCCTACCACTAAATGAGATTCACCACATCAGAGCATTTCTCCGGGATTTAAAACTTCTGATTCCGCCCCCCCCCCCTGGGAGATACAAGCAGAAATTATTTCCAAGTACTTCAAGGGTTCCCCTCTTCTATTAGTAGGGTTGGTTAGTTAGATGGTTTGCACCCATAGGGTGCAGAGACATAGGGTGTGTTATGCTTGCACACAACATGATGTTACTTCCAGGGAAATTTTGGCTGACTGCTATCATAAACAGCAGCTTATCCCAAGTCCAGGAAAAACAGAATGCTCCTGTTTCCATCTCAATAACAATCTCGCCAACCGTGAACTGAAAGTCTACCATAATGTCACCCAACTTACACACAACCATACACCTAAGTACCTTGGCATTACCCTGGACAGGTGTCAGATAACTGCCGTGTTTTCTCTATAACCTCATTCCTAGCTTACACACATGCGCATAGCTTTGCTTTGCTAAGGCTACCATGGGAGACATTCCTCTGCCAGACACCGCTATCAGTGTAACCTTGACAGAAGGGAGGGCTTGGGTTCCCCAGCTGGTGTGAATATATCGGCCCTCTGGAAGGGGGCAGTGGTTTCCCATTCATGATGTAATGTTCTGCCGGGAGATTTCCCATGCGCGTGCTTGGATTTCATTTGCTTGGCTAGTTGAAGCAGCCCCCCATGCAATACCCATCATTCCTGACAATGTACCTGTACTACTTGGCAACAGACTGGTATTCCAATAAAGCATAACTTTCTGAGTGAAGTGTGCCTGGACTTGCTTGCTGTTGAACCTGACAACAGGACCTTGAGCTACAAACACCATCTTGCAAATGTAGCAGTGAAAATACACACATTAAACAACATTCTCAAAAAAATATGTGGTACATCTTGGGGTGCATCTGCTACAATACTTAGATGCTCAACTTCGGGGTTGGTGTATAGTACTGTGGAATATGGTGAATCAGTGTGGCTCAACAGTCCCAATGTCCGCAAACTTGATGTCCAACTCAGTACAATAATGAGAACCATCAGCGGATGTATTAAGCCCACTCCGACCTCTTAGTTACCCACATTGTGCCATATTGCTCCTCTGCATCTCTGAAGACAAGATGTTCTTCTTCATGAATATAGAAAGATAATTGAAAAGAGTTTCCCATCCACAAAGACATGGCTGACACAGGCCTATCCAGACTAAGTTCCTGTCATGCAGCAATAAGGTCTGCACAAATCCTGCACAAAATTTCGATCTAGGGAATGAATGGTCACAAACATGCACACAATCATTTCCACCCAATATCAATAACCTGATAAACACCGAGAGGCCCAAAGGATTTGACTTGCCAAGAAAAGTATGGAAGATGGATAATAGAATACAAACAGGCTTTGGCAGTTGTGCAGACCTGTTTCCAGGATCCGAATGTGATTGTGGTGCAGCCTGCCAAACTATGTTCCATCTGTCACAGGAATATGAGCTTGTGCTTTCCAGGGAGATGTGGAGCTCTTTGAACTCTCCCCGGTTGCAATTGGGTGAATTGAAAATTTAGATATTAGTGTTTATGGGGATTACCCAATTGGTCTGCATACCTGTTATATCAATTTGGTTACATTTATATTATATGCTTCCTGTGTGTAACTCTGTCATATGATAAATGAATAATACTTCCAGGGAAAACTAGAAATGACATCACACCAATCTAGGAATCACTGGGAGCTCTATGGCAAAACTATAGAGTTTCTGGAGATTCCAATAGGGACATGATGTTATATCCAGATTTCCCCTGAATGGCATTGTAGTGCTAGTGGTGATTTTTTTCACCTGCCACCCAAAGGAACAGTGATGGAAAGAACAGGTTGCTGGTGGGAGGTTGTCTGAGCATGGGCCCATGCCCAGAGTCAGCCCCCCCTGAGACCCTGAAACTGTTCAACTCACCTTGTTCAGCATCCCAGGAGGAAGACCAAAAGCTAACTTGCCAGGAGAATGCAGCCCTGAACTTGGTGCTGTCTTCAGTGCCACCACAGAGGCATGCTGCCCCAGGACTGCCATCAAGGCTCGAAATGCAGCTGGTGGTGCTGGACCCAGCACTGTTATCCAGGAACAGGGAACTGCTGTCAGGGTTGAGCCAGGGCCTAAGGATGCTGTTGGTTCTCCTGCTGAGAGCTGGCCTCAGCAATAGCAGAAGCTTGGAGCTTCCTTCTGGCCCTGGCCAGTGACATCATCAGCAAGCACCTAGAAATTGGTAGTCTGTGCCAGCCAAACTAGAGAATCCCATGGAGCTAGCCAGGAGATGGCTAAGTGAGACCACCTAGGACAGAATGAGGTTCAGGGGAGATGGGCCAGTGACAGGGGGAGGATAATTGGTCCCAAGTGGATTGAAGGGGTGGAGCTGGGAGGGAGAATAAAACAGGGCTCCACACTCAGGCCAGGGAGGAAAAGAGGCAGCACTGAGCCTGACTGAAGGATTTAGTGCTCTTTAGAGAAGAAGGGAAGGACCTTTGATGCCGCAACCCTCATCCTCCTTGCCCCAGTTCTGAGGCCCAGGAAGACCTGACTTGAAGGCTGCAAGAGTAGAGAGGGCTGGGACTGAGACAATTGGAAGGCATTCACAAAGGTCTAACCATGGCAGGAGATGTGGCAGCCCTACCTGTTATAGGTATAAATTGAGCCAAGGAGCTAATTTCTAATCTTACCTTTAATTCAATCTGATGGGAAGCCTGTGTGGTGTAATAGTTGCAGTGTCAGTCTAGGGCTTGGAAGACCTAGGTTCAAATCCCCATGCTGCCATGAAGATTAATGTGTGACTCTGGCCCAGTCACACTCTCTCAGCCAAACAACTAACAATGTTGTTGGGAGGGTAAGATGAAGAAAAGGTGAAAGATGTATACCACCCAAAAC
Organism: Gekko gecko; assembly: GCA_029375565.1. Classification (NCBI taxonomy): domain Eukaryota; kingdom Metazoa; phylum Chordata; class Lepidosauria; order Squamata; family Gekkonidae; genus Gekko; species Gekko gecko. Next base: position 137,201,835 of record JAPDNY010000003.1, on the reverse strand, counting down.
ACCTTGGAGAAATGTGCTTAAAAAATTCAGTTTAACAGAAAGTAACTTCACAAAAGTCCAACTTCCATTCCTCTGTGATTAGACTCTAATTAATAACTATATGGGATAAGAACCTTTTAAAATATTTGTATCTCTCCAGAGAAACGACACTAGGAATGTAATCAGATAATTCAAATTTTATAACTACACTTCTCACAACTGTGGTCAAAATATAAATGGCCATTAAATAACTTGGGGTGCTAACTTTATGCACTTTGTGTAAATAAAGAAAAGCTGAAGATAAAATACATTCATGGGAGCACTTGTAAAAGTGATCTCTCATTGTGAAATCCTGCCCACCACCATACCTAGAGTTCTCAGGTGGTTTGATCCTGTCTGTAAACATTTGGCCCGATGTAAAAAGTTCTACAACTGAATCTGAGCTGGTGATTTTTGTCAGTCTAGAACAATCAGGAGCAAATCTGGACACCTGCCCAAACCTAAGCATGCAGCTGCCTCCTTTATTGCAAAGCAGATGTTTACATAAATCAAATGTTAGCCCAGCATCCCTGCGGTGGGATGAAGCTAGGTAAAATTTTGTGACACATAGCAACATGCTTTTACTACTATGGACCTTTCTCTGGTAGCAGCAAGCTACTTTCAAAGAAAGGTGGCTCCCTCCCCCTTTTTTTTGAAGGATGGGTAGATTGTACACATTGTCCAATAGCAATATTTTTTGTGACGTTTTCCTGCTGTAATATATTTCCCTGCTTTCTTTACTGTTTATTCACATTGATTTGATTCAGACCATGCCAAAACACAGCTTGCACCGGAAGCATGCAGGACTGGTTGGTGACTACTGATGTCTAGCCCCTTATAGGCAGGGATCTTCTGAAGGCATGAGGCAGGTCATGCAAAGCAGTGCAGATGTACTGCTGATGAATGGCCACCAGTTCTCCATACAGGTATGTAAAAGGAATGTCATTGGCTCATATCAGGCATAGCTAGCCATTCATCGGCAGTTGAATGAATCATCTCTTTCCTTTCCTTTCCTTTCCTTGGTTACCACCAGCAGAAACTCTGGGTTGCTTTTACTCTTTACAGCTCAGTGATGCCAACTGCTTTCTGCGGCTTCTCATTAGGCAGCACAATCAGACACTAATCACAGTTTGGAGATTCCAGAGCCATTGTCTGAGCTTTGAAACAGAACAGACACACCATGGTTTAGACATCATCATTTCTCACTCTGTCAACCCATTTCTTCATAAATTCATTTCCACTTCTGTGGATGTAGCAGCCTCTAATGCTTAGATGGATAGCTATAGTTTGTCAATTCAGGCGTCATGCCAAAACATAATTAAGCTTTCTTAACTGCAGTTTGGCATGATGTCTGGAGTTTAGCTGTTGGGCAAGAGTGTTTATTTTCCCCCCTCTGTGTACACCTGTTATATGCTATACAAAAGCAGAACACTGAATGAGTTACCAACACTGTAATAATGTATCAAAGTAGTCTAGGAATTCTGTACCTCAAAACTAAACACTTTTTGTTTGTTTAAAAAGAACCAACAAAAATTATGTTTCACTTTTCAAAAAGTTTTTTTTTTTAATGGAAGTTGTCTTTGAAACATAGGAAAACTGGTGTATTAAAGGGCCCACTGATCCCCCCCGCCCTGACCCAAGTGAGCCTTTATCAAAAGGGCTACGGTGATTTCAAAGTGGCATGGGTTGTGATTCTGTTCAGCTTCTGCAAACTGTTGTAAACCACAACACTACCCTATACTGAAATCTGTGGATGCCCTGTTGTATACCACTACAAATGGTCTGGGATCACTTTGCCCGTCACTGATTTTTAAAGCATCCTGCCAGCCTGGGATGTATGGAAACTCCCTGCTGTTTCAAGGTCTTCCATCAAAATTCAAAGTGTAGTTCAGCAAACTTGTTCTCTGTAATTTTTAAAGGGGGGATATGGTTAAGATACAAAAGGGCCCTTTTATTAACAGAGGACACATCTGCTCATGTGTGTGTGTGGGGGTGATTTTCATCAATTCCTCCTTTCTGCTGCAGTCCCTCTATCATAATACCACACTTTTCCCAAGGGCTGCCTGATCCTCAGAAGCAGGGAAGATATCAGGAAGGAAAGACTGGAAAGCAACATTCCATTAATAAAGGTCCTTTGGTGGTTAATTGTATCTTAGGGAATATACTTATAATATTTTCTATTAATTCCATATTAAAGATTATAGGAATGGCCATGAAAATGATCTTAGCATGTAAAGTGGAGTATCTAAAACAGATCCAGGTCACACAGGTAGAATTTAAGCTTTTGTTTCAAAAACAAACCTGTTTCTAGACTTCCTGTTCACAGAGGTAAAATCTAAAACTGGTAAAACTTCTGTTTTGTGAACATTTAGAAGATTTATGTAGATCTAGGAGCTCCATGGTACTCCTCATCTATCCTAATGGGCTCAAATATTTTTTAATACTTATTTTTATTGTTTTAAAAAAGAAAAAATGTACAAAGAGAAAAAAGATAATGTAACGCAAGAATACACAACAAAGGTTTATAAAAAGCAAACAGATAAACCTTGTGACTTTTTCCATTCTATAACATAAATAATATTCAGTGTTGGTTAAAATGATCAACATTTGAAAATTATTCCTTCAAGCTTTTTGATAATAAGATAACTTTGTCAATAAAGCAACAGACCAGATTTTATTGAACCAATCATTAAGGGGTGCATGTGTCCAGCCTCTTCCAATTTGCTGTTATATCCATTTCCACAGCAGCAAATTGACTTAAAACTAATTCCATGTCCCAGAGATCAACATAGTCCCAGTCTTTTTCTGTCTGCCCATTACCACCGTTGTACATTTATTTCCTTTGCCTTTGTCTTTACTGCACCCTCTCCAAATATTATATTTGAATATTTTATATTTTGGTATAATTTGGTAGTGAGCATGCTTGTGATCTGCCCTATCAATTTCTCTTTTGCTGTAGAACCAAAAGAATGGCTAGGGTTGCCAAACTCCAGGTGGGGCCTGGAAATCTTCCAGAATTACAACTGATCTCCAAACTGCAGAGATTAGATCCACTGGGGACAATGGCTCCTTTGGAGGGTGGACTCTATGACATTATATCCTGCTGAGGTCCCTCCCTTCCAGGCCTGTAGCCTGCGTGGGGCCCTGGGGGCCCGGCCCCCCTGTGGGTTTTGCGGGCCCCTCCCCCAATCCTCTGCTCTCCCCTCCTCCCCCTGGCCCTCCACTCCACCCGTGGAGTCCAGGGCTCTGCATGCTCTCTCCCTCACCCCCCCGTGCTTCGAAGGGGCTCGGAGGGGAAAGGGCGCATTTCAGGCCGGTGGCGGCAGCCTCTGCTTGGCCATCTGCGCCGCTGCTCTAGCCCAGCCTGCCAGGAGGCGGGCCAGCTGGCCGGGGCCGTGCTCACTCGGCAGAGGGCGTTCCGCTTGCGGCAAGAACGGAGGTGGGAGGAGCCTCCGGAGCTGTGCGACTTCACCAGGGAGGAGCCAGGGCTCCAGCCGCCGCTTCTGCCATGTCCATCGGGCTGAGAAGCGGCCAGAGAAGCCCCAGCATGTGGGTGCACCAGTGAGTCGCTGCGGGCGCGGGGCTGGGAAGTTGCGGGAGAGCCCTGGAGCTGCCTTGCGGCAAAGGGAACTCCAAGGAGCCCAGACTCCCACGGGGTTGCAGCAGCTCCCGTCTGCTCGGGACGACCAATCCGGAGGGAGGCGCTGCAAATTGCACTGGGAGTGGGGGTAGCGTTTACAGGGGGGGTGCCTCTGGAGTGTGCTTACTCAGGAGGAAGCCTTGCTACAGGTTGCAATGGCGGTCCCGCATCGCCGCTGATCATGTCACGTCCAGGTCGATCCAGATGGTCAGCCGTGCTGGTCTGAAGCAGTAGAACAAATTTAGAATCCAGGGGCACCTTTAAGACCATCAAAAGTTTATTCAAGGTATGAGCTTTTATGTGCTGGCACACTTTTTCAAATTTATTTAAGGTATTTGACAAAGTGTGTGCGCACACGAAAGCTCATACCTTGAATAAACCTTCGTTGGTCTTAAAGGTGCCGCTGGTCTCTAAATTTGTTCTAGTTTGTGACCAGTGTTTCCTCTAAGCTCAGTTAGTGTGAGCTAGCTCAGTTTTTTAGCCTCCGGCTCACACATTTTTGCCTTAGCTCAGGAAGGATGGCTCTAGAGCAAACTAATTGATGCAGCAGCCAAATCGCTCTCTCACAACTTTAATGGCAGTAGCTCACAAAGTAGAAGTTTTGCTCACAAAACTCCACAGCTTAGAGGGAACATTGGTGGTGGGCCCCCTGAGAAAAACATGGGCCCCCTGAGAAAAAAGTTGTTAGCTACGGGCCTGCTCCCCGCCCCAAACCCCACACTTCCCAGGCTCCACCCCCAAATTCCAGGTATTTCCCAGTCTGGAGTTGGCATCCCTGGGAATGGCTATTTGGGATGTGGCCACTGGCCAGAGAACCAAGCATCAGTAGCACAGTGCAACCTACACCCACTAGAAAAAACAAACACATGAACAAAGAAATCACAGCTAGTGTATCCGCTGAAGAATGAGCTGTTTGCTTCTGTCTTCCCAGCCAAAAAGAAACCTGCTGCAACTTTCAGTTGCATCATGAAGGATCTGTGAGCTCTACTGCATTAGAAATTTGTTGATGTGATATTTGGGTAAGCAATGGGCATTGTGAACCAAAGGGTGGCACATTCCCTCCCCCCTTAATAAAAACCTTTGATGGCAAAATCATCCACAAGCATTTTCCCCTGCACAGATGCAACCAACAGGACTCTGGCAATGTTATCCAAGCAGGAGTTTCCCCAGGCTTTATTCTGGATCTTGAATGTTACCTGGAAGTTACATTGCTCCATTTTTTGTGTGTGTGCACATCCTGTATTTACACTGTTAGCTGTACCTGTAGTAAAGCAATTTTCTATCGCTTATATTGGATTGTGGCATTTGCTTAGTTGTCTCCTGGTAAATTATCTGTTGCCTGGATCATCAGTTGATGTCCCTGTAGACACTTTTGCAGTCACAGACCACAAGGAACTCCCAACTGATCCTGATGTAAAGACCCCTTTGCTAGGAACACACTAATTGTGGCAGGCCATTTTGAGTCCAGGAAAAATGTCATGACCAAAATGTTTTGATCACTGCCATTCTCCCCAAAACATTTTGGTCATGACATTTTTTCTGGAGTTTTGCTCTAGATGGAGGAATGTGGAGAGAATACTCCTGACTTACGCTAGCCTATAAGGATGAACTTTTCTTATTTGCTGCTTACTTTCTGGATTGGGTTAGATGGTTGTCTAGGCTCTCTCTTCAACACAATTCTAGAATGGTAGCCATGCTAGTCTATTGTAGAAAAATAAAACAGAAGTCTTTATGGTGCCATCAGACTTTTGTTTTATTTTGTTTGTTCAACAGACTGTGGCTTAACTGGCTGTGGCATCAGAAGAGCTTGCTGAGGATACAGACCACAATTCATCTCCTTAGCTGCTGGACCTTAGTGGTGCTGCAGTTTGGCTCTTGCTGCACTTAATAACAGGAAGAGGAAGCTGCTATCCTCCTCCAGTCTTTCTCTACTGCCGTTGTGAAGTACTGAGGAGAAAACAATTATGCAAAAGCAAAACATGAAACATTAAGAGCCACCATATCTATACAATGTTGTGTGTATGTCTATTTTTGACTTTAACCACATGGCTAATGAGTCTACTTGAAATGGTAACGGATGATGCTTGTTGTACAACAGTGTGTGGGAGGCTTATTTCGTAGTTCAAAACATTACATTGAAATTTTCATTAAGTCTGAGTAGTACTGTAATTGCACCACTAAACAACGCACAATAAATAGTGGGACCTGACGAAGTACTCTAGGCAGAAGGAATATATGAAATAGATATGAATGATCACAAAGGGTGGATGGCAGTGACTGAATTTTTGTTCCTTCTCCTCTCATCTCCCGGATTACTCTTGGCATCATGAAGCCCAATTTACGAGAGTTGCATTGAGCAGTCTGAGAGGGGGCTACACACTTTGGTCCCCCTCATGTTTTTCCAGGTGTCTGCAAAACCACAGATACCAGGGATTTCCTTGGCTATAAAATACCATTATACATCGATCCAGGGGAAAGTACATTTATATGCTGTAACACAGAAATTAAAAAATTAATATACTTAAATGATGCTGGGCTCACACAGGTTTATTAAGCATGGATTTTGTAAAGTACTGGGTTTCGGGCCTCATGACTCGGACGACGACATAAGAGAAGACGCGTTTATTCGTACTTCACATAAGACAAGAACACACAGTAACGGCCGGAGGCTAACTATATACAGTTAGGGGGGACGGCCCTATATTCCTATTGGCGGGTTTGAATCGCCCGCCAATGCTGCCATTGGTTCACTACTGGCGAGCTCAGGAACCTAGTCCCTATTGTTCTCAGAGAGCGAAGCTTGGCTGTATTTCGCCAGCTCTGCCTTCTGATCCCAGGACACAACACCCCTCCCCCCATAGTTCGTCTCCTATCAGGTGACGTAGTCTTTTAAGTATGTTGGTGCCCTCCGTTCTCTTAGCGAACGTCGGGGGGCCGGTACCGGACTGGCGGGGCCCCTATCGGGTGGTCCGCCAGCACAAGGAGCTTGGACCTCTGGTAGTAGCCGAGGCGGTGATGGTGGCGGCTGTAACGGCGGCGGCAGCGGCGGCGGCGGTTCAGCTGTCACCGGGGCCCCCTCCGGATTCCGTGGACTTTCTGGCGCTGGCTCCGCTGTCGGTGCTTGTGGTCGATCGGATGATGGGGCGGCGGCAGCATTTCCCGGTAACTGGATCTCTGTGTCGGGGTCTTGCCGCCTCCGGAGCTGGTCGACGTGTTTACGGAGGACCCGGTCCCCATCTGTTAGGACTTCGTATGACACTGGCCCGGTGGGTTTTAGGATGCGCCCGGCCACCCACTGCGGCCCTGCCCCGTAGTTCCGGAAGTAGACAGGGTCTCCCGGTAGGAAGCTTCGGGGCACCTCCCTGTTCTCGACCAGCTTTCTCTCTGGGGCTCGGTCCGGGTGGAGTCTGTCTAATAAGGTGGTAGGGCGGCGGCCCATTAATAGTTCTGCGGGGCAATGCCCGGAGATGGGGTTTGGGGTGGTGCGGTATGTGAGAAGGAAGCGGGCCAGCCGGAACTCCCAGTCCCCCTCCGTTATGCGGCTCAGGGCCTCTTTGGCGGTGCGTACCGTCCTCTCCGCCTGTCCATTGGTTGCCGGGTGGAAGGGCGCTGATCGTATGTGCCTGATGAGGTTCCTTTCGAGGAACGCTTGAAACTCAGCAGATGTGAACGCTGCCCCGTTGTCCGACACGATGGTATCGGGTAACCTCTTCCGTCGTCTCGTAGGCGGTGGACGATGCGCGGCGCGGTGGAACCGATGCTCTCGAATTCCTGTGGCCCTTGGACCGGCATACCCGTGCGAGGTGTCCCTGCTTTCCGCACCCGTGACAAACGGCATCTCGGAACTTGCAGGATTTCCTTCCGTGGCCTTCCCCGCAGCTAGCACAGACGATCCGGTTGCCGGAAGGCTTGGTTGGCTCTCGGTTGGCCTGCAGGAACGGCGCCGGCCGGCGTTGTTGAGGTCTGAGGGCGAAGACCTCTTCCGTATCTGCATACCCAGGGCTGGGACTCCTCCCGACCACATGGGCGGTCGCGGCCGGCCGTTCCCCTTCCGCGGCCTCGTGGGCTGTCGCGGCGTCTAGGGCCTCGTCTAAGGAGAGCCTCCGGTGTCCCACCAACTTGCGCCGCAGCTTGGAGTCCGCCAGGCCCCACACGAACTGCGTCAGCAGGTTGTCCTCCACCTTCGGGAATCCGCAGTCCACCGCGAGCGCCCTTAGCGCGGCCAGGAAGTTGGCAATGGATTCCCCTTGGGCCTGGACTCGCCTCTGGAAATCCATCCTCTTGGCCAGGAAGGTCGGTCGGGGGCTGAAGTAGGCATTGAGGACATCCAGGATCTCCCCAAACGAGCTCTCCAAGGCCGTGCGGGGCACCAAGAGGCTCTTGGTGAGGTGGACGGTTTGGGTGCCGCAGGCGTTCAGGAGGATCGCTCGTTTCTGGTCGGGGTGGCGGATTTCGTTGAGCTCCAAGTAGCTGATGAGCTGGTCGACCCATGCGTCCCAGGTTTCTGGCTGCGACGGGTCGAAGTGCTCCAGTGTTACATGGGAATGGGAAGCGGCCATGGTTCTGTCTGGAATGGCGTGCGCCGGGGCGAGCGGTGCGGTGCTGCTCTCGGGGTCAGCGATGTGATGCTCGGCGAGCGGTGCGGTGCTGCTCTCGGGGTCAGCGATGCGGCGCTCAGCGGTGTCCTTTTCGTCGCTCATGGAGTCACGGAAGGCGTTGAAATCCCACCTTCGTCGCCACTGTAAAGTACTGGGTTTCGGGCCTCATGACTCGGACGACGACATAAGAGAAGACGCGTTTATTCGTACTTCACATAAGACAAGAACACACAGTAACGGCCGGAGGCCAACTATATACAGTTAGGGGGGACGGCCCTATATTCCTATTGGCGGGTTTGAATCGCCCGCCAATGCTGCCATTGGTTCACTACTGGCGAGCTCAGGAACCTAGTCCCTATTGTTCTCAGAGAGCGAAGCTTGGCTGTATTTCGCCAGCTCTGCCTTCTGATCCCAGGACACAACAGATTTATTTTTATTTTTTAATTTATTTAGATGTTGGAACACATGGGTGCACTTTTCCTAGGGTCTCTGAATCTCAGTGTCATGAAAGTATGTGCCTGTGGGACTTTTTGAAAACAACATTTTTAAACCAGGAAAACACTTTACTCTTCAATTTTACTTCTTAAATTCCATTAAATCCCAGGAGTTAAAAGAGAAAATGAAGACTAGTTAGGGCAGTGTTGGTGAAATCTGCTCACAGTTAGAAATTGCCATCATATGAAGACTGCTTAAAATTATATCAACATGACTTGTGGCAAGTAGTGATTCAGACATGTTTCCAAAAATCCTGGAAAATCCTGAAAACAACCTTTTGAGAGCAGCTAATTCAGATAATAAATTGTTGCATGTGAATAGGCTAGGAATCTACAACAAAATTTGTCTCCAGATATAGATATACTGTTAGTTTCATTGGAAGAAGGCCTAACCCAGCAAAGGTAGGCCCATCATCGAGCTAATCATCCTACAGGCATTAAGGACTGCCCTGTAGTTTTTGTCTTGTTTTTGCTGCCATCTTGTTTTATTGTTTGATTGTTTTAACTTGTTTTTTTAGATGGTGCTATTATTTATTTTGAGCTTAATTGTTGTGAGCTGCCCTGAACCCATTTTTGGGATAAGGCAGGATACAAACCTAATAAAAGACATAAAAATAAAATTTGTACCAGTGCAAGAGTGTATTAGTCTGAGTTTGGCCCTTGCAATGTGTTCAGGTTGTGGACTAACAACCAAACTGAGGAACCAGGGCACAAGTGATTGCATGGCAAAGATCTTTCACAGCTCCATTGCCTATAACCTAGAGTTGGCAACCAGTGGTGGGGTTGAGGGGACTTATTGGGAGCAAGGAGAGGCCTAGGCTGGTGTTGCTGCAATGTGGTGATGTCACTCCTGGCACTCACTGGAACTGATGTCATCATATCTACAGTGAAGGAGGAGGAGGAGATTGGATTTATACTCCGCCCTTCACTCGGAGTCTCAGAGCTGCCTACAAACTCCTTTCCCTTCCCCTCCCCACAACAGAATTCCTGTGAAGTAGGCTGGGCTGAGAGAGCTCTTTTGAATGGCTCTGACAGAACAATGGCTTGCCCAAGGTCATCCAGCAGCTGCAAGTAGAGGCATGGGGATCAAACCCGGTTCTCCCGGATTAGAGTCTACTACACCAAACCACTAAACTGCACACAGTGACACAAGGGGTCCCAGTATTTAGGCAAAAACTCTATGATTGAAGTCATTTTTACCACAGAGTTTTTGCCAAAATAATAGCGTTCCTGCATCACCAGCAATATGATGGCACCAATTTTGGTGCACATATGAAGTGACACCTCCACATTGCCAGCAACTGAATGGCTCCCAGGGGAGGGCCCCCAGAGAAGGCAATCCTGGCGATCCTAAATAAATCCATAGCATACCTGGAATATTGTGAACCATTGCATGCCCTGGTGGTGTGTGCCATTCAGATTACTACTATGCAGGGGTCTTTTTTGGGGGGAGTGCACCAGAGCGCAGCTCCGGGAGTTCAGGAGCCAAGCCCCGCCCCCAGCTGGCGTCCCGGGGAGTCTTTCAGGCAGCCGAATGTCAATTTCAGCTCCATTATAATCTATGGGCCGTTGAAGTCAATGGTGAAAACATAGAGTATATTCTGGGAGCTGGAGGGGAGGGGTTTTGAGGGAGAGACTCCAAACTCACAGGGTAGCTGATGGAGCCTCTCCCCAAGATACCCAGCAAGTTTCAAGAACATTGGACCAGGGGGTCCAACTCTATGGGCCCCCAAACAGGTTGCCCCTATTTCCTCCATTGTTCTCTATGGTGGGGAAAACGTAACTTTTTCCCACCATAGAGAACAATGGAGGGAATAGGGGCAACCTGTTTGGGGGCTCATAGAATTGGACCCCCTGGTCCAATGTTCTTGAAACTTGGTGGGCATCTTGGGGAGAGGCTCCATCAGCTACCCTGTGAGTTTGGAGCCTCTCCCTCAAACCCCCTGCCCTCCAGCCCCCAGAATATACCCTATGTTTTCACCATTGACTTCAATGGCCCATAGAATATAATTGTCAGGTATCCCTGCCATAGGGATGGAGGAGGGGGAGGATGGGACTGTAGTGTGCTGATTGATGTCTCTGGACTGTTGGGATGGAATGTGGGGAGATGCCGATGTTGCCTGGGCAACCGGGCTATATCTCTTCTCCCAGGCCAGAAGTGGCCTTGAAAGCCAGGCTGTGAGTCTCCTATCACTTTCTAACGACAACAGCTAGGCCTGGGAAAGGTGGGGTGGCGGGTATGCGATTATTTACTGCTTTCTGGTGTTCCCCCGCGCGCGCTACCCATCTATTGGTAGAAAGGTGGGGACCCTTTCCCCCCTTAGAGTATAACTCAATGCTTCATGTATCCAAGTTATTCTTAACAATGCTTCTGTTCTAGTGACCTAGTATTGCAGCTTAATAAACACTATTCTTGTTTCAATGAATAAGGCCTGGTGTTTGGCTGACTAACTGAGGACTCTGACAATAATGTGGCCAAATTGCCGCCAAATTTCTTTCATTCCCTCCTTTCTTTATCTCTTTTTCCTCTTTCCCTCCTTCTTCTATTCTCTCTTTCTTTCTTTCCCACCTTCTTCTCTTCTCTTTTTTCCTCCTTTCCCTGTTTCCCTCCTTCTTCCCTCTCTTTCTTTCCCTCCCCTTTCCTTTTCTTTCTTTCCCTCTTTCCTTCCTTCTTTCCTTCTCTCTACTCTCACTTTCCTTCCCTCTTTCCTCCTTCTGTGGCCCAACTCTCATGAGAAGGAGTTTAAACTTTAAACCCCTTCCCTCTTAGCTCCCTCACCCAGACCAGCTGGGGAAGGGAAGGGGAGGGTTTTGAAGATGCCTCCCCCCCCTTTTGCTTCCCCTTCTGACATCACTTCCAGTGATGTCAGGGAGCGTGGCATATGCTAATAGCCTAATAGCTCATTAGCATACCATACTATATGCTAATGAGCTCCTGCAGCTCTTTTTCTACAAAAAGACCCCTGCTACTATGCACTTGTACTCTATGTGGGCCTGACCTTGAAAAGTGTTTGGCAACTTCTGTTGGTTCAGTGCTGCAGTCAGATGTAGTCTGAAGTGGGTCATAGGAGTGTTTGGAAACTTCCAGTCCAGTCTTGACCCAGGCACAATTTAAGGAGCTGGTGCTGACCTTTAAAGCCTTATATAGCTTGGGACTGGCATTACGGAAGATCACCTACTCCCTTAAGAAACTACCCTACTGCTATGGTAATCTTTGGAGGCCCTCCTTTGGGTGCCTCTTGCGTTCTGAGATTAGGCACGAGGCAACCTGGGAGAGGGTCTTCATGGTCATGGCAGCAGAACTCTGGAACTCTCTCCTCAGGGAGACTTCTCTATCCCCTTCTGTTGCCATGTCATCAGATCAAGACTGTTTTTGGCTTGTTTGGTATTCCTTTAGTGATCCCTCCTTCCTGCCAAATGTTTTAATTGTTGTTTTTGTATGTATTTTATGCTTTTGTTTTAATTATTTTAATAATGTTTTTGTTGGTTTTAATGGTTTTTAAGAAATGTTTTAGTATGCACGCTTTTTATCAGTTATCTATGAGGGCAGAAAGGTGGGGTATAAGTTTTGTAAATAAATATTTTGCCATCAGTTTCTGATCAGCTGCACCCTGTTCTGCAGGGCAAAAGAAGTCCAGGAGCTGTTGCAATTGTTCTGCTCATTGGCAGGACCCTTAACAGGAAATGCGTGACTGCTGGGGCAGGGCTACATTTCAGGTTGCAACTGTGCCTGTATCTTGCTAGAGCTTAGCGATCTGCACTATCATTGGAAGAGTGAAGCATTAGTGTGGTGCAGCCAGTTATGGATTGTACCCAGAGTAGTCCTAATTAGACAATAGAGTGTTTAGAACATGGTTTACAGCTGCTGCAATGTCATGTTCTTCTGATTATAGCATTATAGTAGAGACAGAACCTGTAATACTGAGAGTGCCATAAGAAGAGCCTGCTGTATCAGACCAGTGGCCCATCTAGTCCAGCGTCATGTCTCATCCATTTCCTCTGGAGGTCTAACAACAGGGCATAGAGGCCTTCCTTTGATATTGCCTCCTGGCACACAGATTCAGAGACTGACTGCCTGTAAACATGGAGATTTATTCTAGTCACCATGGCTAGTAGCTACTGATAGACCTATCCTCTGTGAATCTGTCTAATCCCGTTTTAAAAGCTGTTTTTGTGTGTGTACATCACGGCATCCTCTGGCAGAGAATTCCACATTTTAATCATTTGCTGTAGAAGCATGTCCTTTGTCCTGAATCTACTGCCCATCAGCACCATCTGTATTTGTACGTACTTTTGTGTGGATGTATATTAACTGCACATGAAATGAGGCTACTTCAAAAAGTTAAGAATTTTACTGTTTATACATTGGAGTGTGGGAAGCATCATTTTACAATCTGTAAATTAATCTGTGTAGTTCAATAACAGAAAATAAACACCATAGCTTTGTTTGTTACCCATGCAGTGTTTAATGACTGTAAAGAAGTTTATTGATGTTATCGGGATACCGATACATTTGTTAACAAAAAATGCATTATCTATGTCATAAAAGTAAATGTTGCATTTCAAGGCAATATACCAAGTATGTTTTTAGTCAATTTTTTGCACACTAAATGTTGCAAAACTATATTGAAGACAGGAACGAATGTAACTGTGGACAGCAAAGGCATTTCTTCTGTTTAAAAAGAAAGCTATTCATATAATATGCAGCACATCTAATAGAATGATTTCTTATTATTATTTATGCTCCAAAAGTGCATTGCTTTTTTGTAGAGTGCATATGCTATATTGTATAAGACTTGCTAATCATATAGAGCCTCATTATAGAAAAAATATTCTAGATGAGATACTTAACATCTGACCCATTGTATCTTTACATCAGTCTTGTGGGGCAGCTAGATTTAAGCCCAATAGCACCTCAGAGATCAACAAGATTTGGGGGGTGTAAGCTTTAGAGAGTCAGCTCCTTTCGTCAGATGTGTTACTCTTGTGGGGGTAGTTAGGCTAAAACATTTGAATGGCCCCAAGTCATTGAACTCAGATCTTTCTGGCTCCACTAAATCATATCTTCTACAACATACTGGTTTTCATATTGGCAGCACTGAAACACAATGCGACACAATACAAATACCAACTAAATGTTGTGGACAAACTGTCTAGGATCAATTGTGTCCTCCTGGTGAAACTTCCACATGATAACCATCATTGAGTCACCAAGACTAAACCATTATAATGTACTCTACATGAGTCTGCGCTTGAAGTCAACTCAGAAACTCTAATAGGTGCAGAATACTATGGCTTGATTATTATCAAAAGCTTGTCAGAATGTGCATATCACACCCTTTCTGCAGTCACTTCAGATTGTCCATCAGTTACTGGGTTCGATTCGAAATACTGGCAATCACATACAAAGCCCTTCATGGTCTTTGGCCCTCATATCTACAGGAACATGTCTCTTGCTATGCTGTTCCACAACAGTTTTGCTCACCTGAGGAAGACTTTCTGGGGGTCCACCCTGCAAGTGGTAAGATCCACAACTGCTCAGAGAGAGAGAAAACGCTTCCCTTGCAGAATGGCCTACCTGACGTGATCAGGAAAGCCCTCACGCTTCTGTCATTCCACAAACTGTGTAAAACAGAATTATTCAAGGGGATTTTTTAAATAAAAGAAACATGTAACTTTATAAATTATAACAAAAAATAGTCCAGGAAAGTACTTCTATGGAGGGAACAGGACTGTAAACTGTACTACTATGTACAGTTTGCAATATCTGGTTGCTGTATGTATTCTATTCTCACTGCATTGCTTTTATATTTATGTAATGGTGTTTTCTCCATTGTTTAATATATCATGTCCAGTGCTCTGTGCTTTGATTAAAATTGTTTTGTTTCAGATTCCTGTCAATATATCTGATTCTCAATATGGCCCCATCTGTAGATACTTCTATACTCCTACAGTTTTAAGAAATGAATATGCTTTCAATCTTCTAAGTATGATTTGTAAAAAAAATCTAGTCAATTTAGATGGAGATTAAATGAGGCATTGTTACAAAAAGAAGCAACTGTGGAGGATTGTAAGAAAAAAATAAAAATTCCCCCCCAAAAAATATTAACTTAAAGGCACTGATATGAGAATGGTCTGGGATGCAAGTAAAGCTTTCATTAGAAGTTATATGTTACTATGTAATTCCAAGCTGAAGAAGAAGAAAGAAGAAAAAATACAAAATATTCTTGATGAGATTAAAAGAAAAGAGGATGCATCAAAAATTATGTGGGGAATACACATCTCTCTCAAACAATAAGACTGTTGCAACAACAGTTATCTATGTTAACAATAAGAGAAATGGGAATAAAACTGAATTGTGTTAAAGAAATAAATTTTGAATTTGCAAATCAGAAAGATGGCTGGCTTATAAACAGAGAAAAGAAAGAAAACAGAACATGATACTGAAATTACAATTAATAAACAGAAAACAAAGCTGTTAACAAAAATATGAAAATACAAGAGCAAGTTGAACTGATGAATAAAGCAGGTGCTAAGGTTAGAAAAGAAGGTAAATACTTGGGAATTATGTTAACAGATATGAACTGTATGTTATTTCAAAATAATTATGTTAAAATATGGAAAGATGTTAAAAACACTTGTTAAGATGGGATACCCCACCCTCCCGAATATGTAGAATCCACCCGCTGCAGTGGCTCGCCCCGCCATTGGCTCAGGGAACCCCTGTGATCCCCTGCCCCCTCAATGCTACTTACATAGATGCCTTCCCCCCTGGGTGCCAGAGAACCCCTTTCCTGGAGCAGACACACAGGGGCCTCATCCATTCATTCATTTTCTTAGTGACCCTTCCTCCCAGTGGCTTGCATCATTCTCCTCTCCTCCATTTCATGCACACATCAACCTTGTGAGGTCGGTCAGGCTGAGGGTGTGCATGTGGCCCAAAACCACCCACCTGGCTTTCATGGTACAAGTGGAGAATGGGTCTCCTCACACTCTCACCACCGTGATAAACAAGCTTATTCACACAGACCACCCACTGGCCCCTCTCCCCTTCACACAGAAGTCTGTGAGGTGAGTGGGGAAACCTGTCTGTGTGCCTGGGTCCCTGCTATGTAAGGCAGATTATGACCAGTGGGACCTGCACAACCCTCCCCAGCCACCCACAGAACCCAAGAGCCCCTCCTTTGAAACATGTCCTAGGAAGCCCACTGGGGGAGTGGCAGATGGGGTGGGGAGGGAGTGGGGCAGGGAGGGGTGTGGAGCTCCTGTCATGTAGCAGAAACCAAGTAGCAGAGTCACAGTTGTGACACAGCATAAACTGTGTGAATATACTGGAATCCATAGCAATGGGTTAGGATTTGGTCCACTTCTACCCTGGGGACTGAGGATCCTCAGCATGGCATGCACCTAAGTGGAATGGCATCAGAGGTGGAATGTGGAAGGGCTTTCTGGGCACTATGCTCTGCTTCAAGAGTGCTGGACCAGCAGGGTGAGCAAAGTGTGTGGGGTGGTGGTACTTGCCACACCCACATCCCTCTGTTGAATCTCCACTTGCAAGACAAAAAAAAAAAGCCGTGTCAACCAGGCGTGAGTGCCATGCCAGCTTCAGCCATGGATGTCTTCTCCTGACAGGGTCTGCACATGCATCTCCATGGGAGGGGGCTTGCCACGAACTCCCCTTGAGGTGCATGATGGAACCAGCCAACTCACACTCACCTGTCCTGTACTGAAGTGCTCCCAGATTGTTTGCAATCCATCCACTGCAGCAGCTGCAGCTCAGGCCTCTGATTCTGCAAGGGAGTGAGTTGAAGGGGCACTTGCCAACCTGGTTCACCACGTACAATGGAGCAGTTGCCAGATCCCCTCCACCAATCCCAGACACACCCTGTGCTCTGCCGAGGGTGGGAACTGGGCAAATGACAGAGCATTCCCCCTCCCCCAATCTCCCAGAAAACTTCCCAGGGAACTTTTCCCTTGGCTTATTAGGGGCCATGGTGCTGCGTGGCCACGGCTTGTGCCACCCCATGCCTGAACTCAATGCTGGGCTTGAGTGTAGGATACATTCTTACAGCACCCAGGTTAAATTGAGGGGAGTGGGGGAGAAGGTTTAGGATCCTTGCCCTTGCTTACCTATCAGTGTGGGTCAAGCCTACAAAGGTGGGATACCTTTGAAGGCTTTGAAATGGAAGAAGTCAGTCAGAGAGTATAGGCTTTGCTCACCTCCTTGGGTGTCAGTGCCAAGTGCTCGCCCTGTAGTGCTATGTGCCCTCTCTGTGCTTCTGCCACCACCAAAGTGCCTCACCACTCACTCTTGTCTGCATGGCAGGGAGCTCCAAGAGTCCCATGCCACGTGCCCTAACTACTGAGTTGTAAATGTCCCGGCAGAAGTATTTGTAGGAGGCAGGAGGCTTGTTTGGGTCCTGGGGAGGGGGCTTGGCGATTGTGGCAAGCCTGTAGTTGGCATCCTGAGCTCCTCCGAACCTAATGGGCAAGGCTGCAGCAGTGGGGGATGACTTGATTTTCCAGTTCAATGGGCGCCTAGGGGCTACGCCATGTTTTTTGTTGACATAACTTTCTGCCTCTGGAAGGAGGCGTTCCCAGGCTGAAAGTGCTCAGGGAGCTGACTAACTCTGGCCATGCCCCCACACCCACCCACAAACATGCTGGTGGAGGAGCCTATGTATCAGTTGCATCGATGAGCGGCCACTGCTGCCAGTGGCTGCAAGCAACAGAATGCTACTGGGGGCCTGTGCCATCGTAAATGGCCCTCACACAGGCATATCTAGGACATACACTGACACAGAGGTCAATTGGCTTCCTAAGCACCTTGACACACCCTCCCCCATTACTCTGAAAATGTGCTAAAATATAATATTCAAATAGAACAGTGGGAAAATATGTAGATAAAGGGTCTTAAATTAACATTAATTTTTAGTCTGAAAGAGAATTTTTATAAAACAATGTATCATTGGTATATGTCTCCAGAATAATGTGCTAAAATGTACAAAAATATATTTAGAATAGATGTTGGAAATGTGGACAACATAAAGGGACATTATCACTTATGGTGGGCATGTAACAAAGCCAAAACATTCTGAATACTAATACATTCATATAGCCAAAAGATTTTAAAGATTAATGTACAACTGAAACCAGAGACCTTTTTGTTGGGATTAATGGATGGATAGTTTGAAAATACATATGGAACTTTGTTTTTGTATATGACAATGGTGGCAAGACAACTATACTTGCAAAAATGGAGTGCTTCCACAAAAACTACAATGGAGGAATCGCTGGTGAAGATGATGGAACTTGCTGAGATGGCCAAACTTTCTTCTTTGATTAGGGAAAAGATATTTGCCATTTTTATTGCCAACTGGAAACCCCTTATAGACTTTTTGCATGAAACAGAAAAAAGGTGGGACAGATAAAGGTTTATGGGTGAAAAGGAGGCAGGGAAAAGGGAGAAGATATGGGGTTTCTAGGAAAAGTAGTTTGAGGAGGGGGGTAAAGGAGAAATTATGGTGCCCTCAGCAAATCCCTGTGGGTTCCCTACTGAGCAACTGGGCTAAGTCTGGCAGATGGCACCATGCAACTGATCTCAGCCTGAAAGCCAGAACTGTATACAGTTTTCCCAGGTAGAGGCTCCTAGAGGAAAAGGAGGGAAAGCTGAAGACTAGGGGGCAAACAGGGGTAGGTTGTCTGGTGGATAGGAAGGAGAGGAGGGAGTAGGAAAAGGGGAGAGGCTATGGGGACTTTCATGGAAGAGAAAGAGGAAATAGTGGGGGAGGGGAAATGAGATCCCCCCACAAGTCCTTGTGGGCTTTTCACTTGTTATATTGTTTATCAGATGTCTCATCCTATTGATTGCATTGACTTACACTATTATCTTCCTTGAGTCTCAATGAGAAAGGCATGCTATAAATAAGATGATGATGATAAAATTGATTGATTTGATTTTTATCCCGCTCTCCCCGCAAGCAGGCTCAGGGCAGGTTACAAGATACAATATACTGAACAAAGAATAAAACAATTTAAAAGCCCTAAAAACATCTATACCAGATTCCAACTCAATCACAGGATGGCAGCTCCAATACTTATAGTGTCCAAAGTCGATAGAAGCATATATAGTCCAGGTTCCCAGAATGGTAGAATCATCTCCATCAGTCTCAAAGGGCTGTTTAAGCAGGAAGGACCAGATTGATTGGACGTCTGCCTTCTCAACTAAAGGTCTGATAGGATAGTTCCATTTTACAGGCCTTGTGGAACTGTTATAAATCCCTCAGGGCCCTGATCTCCATTGGGAGCTAATTCCACCAGGCTGGGGCCAGGACTGAGAATGCCCTGGCTCTGGTCGAGGTAAGATGGACATCTTTCTGGCTGGGGATTTCCAGTAGATGGTGATCTGCTGAGTGCAAGGCTCTTCAGGGCACATATGGGGCGAGGCAGTCCCGCAGATCCCCAGCCACATAGTGCTTTAAAGGTTAAGACCAACTCCTTGAAATGGATCTGGAATTCTATCAACAGCCAGTGCAGTTGGCATAACACTGGCTGAATGTGCACCCATGGAGATGTCACAGTCAGCAGGCGAGCTGCCACATTTTGCACTAGCTGCAACTTCCAGATCAGGTACAAGGGTAGCCCCACATAAAGTGAGTTACAATAGTCTAACCTGGAAGTTACAGGATCACTGTAACCAAGTCGCAGGAGGAAAGGCAAGGGACTAGTTCAATCCAATTACCTTTATTGGCATGTATAGGGGACTAGTTGCCAAACCTGCCAAAGATGGGAAAAGGCTGATTTGGCAACCACAGTGATCTGGGCCTCCATTGATAATGAGACATCCAGTATCACTCCTAGGCTACTCAGTTTCAATGCTGGCAATAAGAGTGAACCTCCCAAAGTTGGGAGCTGAATTCCCATATCTATCCCCCATGACTCAGGTATAGGACCGCAACCAATCAGACACAGACCCCAAAGATCCATCTGGGGCCAAGTCCGGACAGTCATTAACAGATACAACTGGGTTTCATCTGCATATTGTTGACACCCTAGCCCAAACCTCTAGATTAGGTGGATGATGGGGTGAATAAAATTGGGGAGAGGATCATAGCCAATGATTTGTCTAAGGAGAATGGGTTTAAAGGCGAATGCTTCCATGACTGTCTGTTTCACATGTTCACAGTTTCTTTATGGAGATGAAAAGAATGCTGAGATGCATATGAAGTAGTTTATTTTCATAAGGCAATTAATTTTTCATTTTATGAGGTCAACTTGTTCTCATTCTTTCACAAGTCTTTAAAAGCTCTACAGATACCGAGTATTATACTGTCCTTTTTATTGCATGATTGGAAGAGAAGATCAGATAGCTTGAGGCAAAAGTGTATTAGTTTTGCACATTTTATGGTCTGTAAGAGCTCCCAAAAGCATCGAATTGGATTGGAGGAGCAGATTGTACACCCAGATAAAGTACCCTTTTGAAAGTTTGGGCCGGAGTAATGCAGTAACCATTTTTTGTTGTTGTCAGTCATTTTTCCAGTGATGTTTTATGAATGTTGGAACTCTGATGCACATACAGGGCTTCCCTGGCCACAGAGGCTGCCCCACTCAGTTCAGTGAGAGTGGAATATCTGTGTGTGACATCCTTTTAATCTCTTGCCTTCACTGAAGTGATCCATAGGAATGATTCATATGTAGGCTTTTGAGGTAGTACAGTTTGGGATTTACCTTTGTTCTCACACATTTTCAAACTTGTTCAATAGTATGTAAATTCTGTGATTTTCATTCAGGGTGATTTCAAATAGATCAATTCCAGAATGTACCGTAAGTTTGGGACTTAAAAGGCTCTGTCCTGTGTTAAGCTACTGAACACCTTATACTTTTGAGTTAAAGGTAAAGGTAAAGGTTCCCTTGCTCGAAAGCCAGTCGAATCCGACTCTAGGGTTGCGGTGCTCATCTCCGTTTCAAAGCCGAAGAGCCAGCGCTGTCCGAAGACGTTTCCGTGGTCATGTGGCCGGCATGACTAAACACCAAGGCGCACGGAACGCTGTTACCTTCCCACCGAAGTGGTACCTATTTATCTACTTGCAATTTCTTGCTTTCGAACTGCTAGGTTGGCAGGAGCTGGAACTAGAGACGGGAGCTCACTCCGTCTTGCGGCACCCGGGTCTCGAACTGCTGAACTACTGACCTTCCACAGCCTGCAGTTCAGTGTCTTAACCACTTGAGCCACC
The DNA here is from genome assembly GCA_029375565.1 of Gekko gecko. Lineage (NCBI taxonomy): Eukaryota > Metazoa > Chordata > Lepidosauria > Squamata > Gekkonidae > Gekko > Gekko gecko. The sequence continues at coordinate 137,180,852 of JAPDNY010000003.1, read as the reverse complement.
GCAGCTCCTACTTTTGAGTTAGCTGCCATCAATATGCTGATGACACCTAGCTAAATCTCTTTTTAACTAAGCTCTTGAAGTGGCAGTCTCGGCCCTGTACCAAGTGCCTGATCATTATGGTCAGGTGGAATGGGAAGAGGGAATCCAGGCATGACAGAGGTAATGTTAGTTGGTTAGACTGATGCTCTAGGATTGACTTGCCATATTGGACAGGTTTAAGCTACCAGTACCTGGTCACATTAAGAGTCTTGGGGTTCTCTTGTATTCGGTCTTGTCAATAGAGAAATGGGTTGGAAAATGGTTCCTAATAGTGTCCTTTACCATCTTTATCTGCTCTGTAAAGACCTACCTTTTGGATGCGGCTGATCTGGCCACATTGATCCATACCTGCACAACCTTTCAGCTAGATTTCTGCATGCTGTTCCATGTGATCTGCTCCAGAATACAATCATGCAGCCTCTGCGGGTACAGAATGTGGCTGCTCATCTTTTGACAGGGATCGACTCATATCACATTACACTGGTTGCCACTGCTTCTGGAATCAATCTAAATGGCTGGCTTTTACTTTTCAAGCAATTCAAAGCCTGACATATTTGACAGACTACCCTTCCCTGTATGAGCCCATGTTCCAACTCCACTCTATGAATCAGTTTTTGCTTACTGTTCCTTCTTCTCTGTGCATGTCAGTTGCTTGCTTCTCTAGTGTAGCTCCTTTTCTATGAATTTGGGCTTCCAGAATCAGTAAGGAGCTGACCTTCACTATCAGCTTTTCAGAAATCTTATGAAGGCATTTGATCTCAGAGGGATTTGGGGGAGGGAATTGTGAAGGTAGCTTAGATTTGGGGCAGGAATCTCTGACTCGTTATAGTTTAATTGTGACTGATTTTGACATTTTTGTTGTAAGCTGCTTTGAACACAAAGAAAAACAGCCTAGAAATCTTTAAAATAAATGTGTGTTGATGATAAGAGGCTTAAATGTTATATTATTCACTCAGGGATTTTATAGTTCAGAATGACATGAATGAAGTTGCTGTAATTGACATACAGTGCAGATTGCTCAAAATGCAAATATTGTTGTGTCTTTGAAGTGTATATATTTAAGTTCAAGTGTGTCATCATGTGCAAGCTAAAATTTAGGAAAGATAAGTATAAAGGAATAAACTTGGGAAGGGATCACAACATTAGGAGATACATTGTTGTGATAGATATAATCCCTGAAATTTTATGTTTGCTAATAACAAACTGCAATTGCCCCATACCTTGAAATGAAGACACCAAACAACATGCATGGTGCAGACTAGGGTTTATTCATTTCAAAATAAACTGTGCAATTCATTAAACTCATCTTTCCCCATGGTCCAGGTTTCTTAGAAGTCTCCCCATTTGGTTTAGCAATTTGGCCAGTTCAGATCTGGCTCCAAGCTCAGTGAAGCCACAAGCCGTGCTTTGCTTTTCCTTAACTTCAAGTAATGTCCAGAAAGATGTTGCCCATCAACCCTATCCCCTGTACTGTCTATATTGTAAAGATTCGAATGATGATGCACAGCACCTAAGTATTATAAGCACAAATATGGGCTTTACACATGCACTTCCCAACTGTGGTATGGAGTCTAATGTCTGTATACGTACAGGGACAATCTTTACAGGGTATGATCGGGAGAGGGAGAAAGAGAAAAGACTTTGAATGAGGATTTTTTTGTTTTTGTTTGGTTTTTTTTTTTTTTTGCTGTACTGAGAATGGAAAAGATAAGGATTTGGTTTATTTGGAAGACAAATAATTGTAAATTATTCATCAGTGTGGCCACTGACATGTTAATAAAGTATATTTGATTTCATGCAGAAGACTGAAGGAGGGATACAAAACCTAAGGAACATATTTTAGAATATTGAAAAGTCAAGGAACTGAACAAATTTTTACTCATCTTGGATTTAGAGTTAATCACCATTTTCCTAAAAGCTGGAGAAACATCTGGCAGAGAATAATGAGGCCCTGTGTTTTTATATTTTTCCCAGTATGTTTCAATGAGAAAACACTGTAGAATTCATGAATACTTAGGTGGTATCTTGGAACAGAGAATAATGTATTAATTGAAAGTTTCCTCAGCAGTTTCAAATGTTTTTAACTGGTCCTAATAAAGCTACCGTTGCATTTGTAGAATGATTTATTCCTTGTTTTTAGCACGTTTTCCTTTATGTTACAAATACAGCAGTTTTCAGATAACACTAAAAAGGGAGAAAACATACCTCATGATAAAATGTAATATTGTTTCTTATGTCATTCACCACATCCTACATTATTCAAATCTGAAAAAAAATAAAGTGTAGGTTGGGCTGGAAGAAAGTAAAAATTCTCCAACCAATTTAAAAGAAAAATCTAAAACGTGCCAATATTTATTGTAATGAATTATAATTCTGTGCTAAAGAAATAAAAACCCTGTCAGAGAATTACCCAGCAACTGTCAGGACTTTCCATCGCACAGATACAATAGTGTCTAATAAGCACCATGTAATATCCAATACTCTGAAATTCTGGACTTATAATACTGCAGTGTGTTCTCTCAAAACACTAATAACACAATTTGTGTTCATTAAGTGAGTTTGGTCTGGTTTGTTTTTGCTACACAGCTTGTGTTGGTGTACCAAACAGGACTGAAGGAGCCTCTACTCTGCCATCTCCACTCATGAGCTTCTCCTCCCCAGAAACGGGAGATTGTTCCAGACATTGCAGGTCTCATTAGCAATCTTCCATTTCCAGCTGGGAGGGACACCTAAAAGGAAGCAATAGAGTGTGTCCTCCTTCAGTCCCTCATCACAATGGTCAAAGTTCAATGATAGGATGCAGGATTGTCACACTGTATTGGGAAATTCCCAGAGATTTGGGAGTGGAGCTTGGGGAAGGCAGGGTTTGGAGGGGGAAGGAATCTCAGTGGAGTATAATGCTATGTAGTCCACCCTCCAAAGCAGCCATTTTTTTCTCCAGGGGAAATGATCTCTGTCATCTGGAGATTGGTATAATTCTGGGAGATCTCCCAGTCACTCCTGGAGATTGGCAACTCTACTAGAATCTGGCAGTCAGGCTTGACCCCAAGACCCATAGCGGTTACTCAACTATGCCTCGCCTTGGTGGCAGTCCTGATGAAAATAAGGGAAGGGAAGTAGGAAAGTATCATGTGGACCAAGGGGCCTAGCAATGAGTTGAACATTACACTGTGTCCGGTTTCCTGGGTAATGAATCTCCGGTGTGTTCTGTAATGGAAATTAAGTTCAAATCTGTAGTTAGATAAAGTACTATGAAATGAACCCTCATCCATCTTGATACATGTAGTGTGTATATGGGTATTATCATGAAAGCATATCTGTGAGGATGCAGACTTTTGTATTATGCATCTGTGACAGCTTCATATTTTCACTAGTCTGCAATTTACAAACTATGTGGGGGGAAAGTAGAGGTTGAACTGGCAACAAATATTTTTATTTTAACAATGGAGAGCACAAGGCAAGCAGAGTTGGTTTTCTTATCTGTCTATCGGTTTATGTAGCTATGTATCTCATTTTTATCTTGCCCTCCTTCCAAGGAGTTCATGGTTGCATTCATCATTCTCCTCAGTTAAAACATAACCTTCCAACAACCCTTAGGTTACATTTGTGGTGAAATGACACCTATGCTCCAGGTAACTTCATAAAAAATTACAGCTTTGCGAGGTAAATTTGAATTTACACTCTGCAAACCAGTAGCAGGGTGGGAGGCCAAAATAGCCCTGGAAATGAACTTTCTCCTTCCCCTGCCATGAACCCCTAACAATGGAAGACTGGATTTAAGCCACAAAGCTCTTTATCAGAACAATGAAACATGGCTGGGATGAATATGTAAATACATTCAACACTTAAGCTTCTGGGAGAAATGCTTTTCGGTTCTGTACCATAAGCACAAAAGCTAATAAAACTAAGGGCAAGCATAAATATATAATTATAAAGCATTTGACTTTTGGGTTCAGGAAGTTCCCATGGGTTAAATAAACTTCTGGAATGCACAGTTTCATTTCCCTGAGGCTCTGGTGTGTTTGTTCTGTGGATTTGTTAAAAATTACCCCATTGGAGATGTTTGTTTAGCTGTCTTAGCATTATTCTTTGTGTCTAAGACTTGTGCTGAATAAGACTTAAATGTAATCTGCATTCTATAGAAGTTCTTTTTATGAGTAAATCTAGGCATGGGAGGGAGCAGAGCTTTTACTGTTTTACACTAAGGCTGTTGGAGAACAGTTATGAAAAATTAGGTATGTAAGCTAGACATTGTTGAAATATATACACATAAATTTTGTGATGGAAAATATACAATTGGAAGTACACTGCTGTGCAACTTGTTTCTTTGCTTTGATGCCTAGCAGTATTGCAAAGGGCTTTTCAATATTAAAGTATCCCTGCTGCTATTATTTGGACTGGGTTCAGTTTTTCTGTCTTTTAGCCACGTATTAATTATTAGGAACAACTTTCTCCAGAAGGATTATTACATTTCTAGCAGTAAACAGACATTATGACAAGAACTGCTGGCGAGGTCGGCCAGAGAAGCATAAATAGCCACAGCTATTGAACAGAAACCAAGATGCAGGTGCTGATCCCAAGATGACATGGGATTGCTGCAGTTTGCTTACATGGTGCTGCAAAAGGCATTCCTTACTTTGGCTGGTAAGGGTACAATGCCCACTGCCTCTCATTTATTTATAATTTGCAGTAGGCAGTTACTTTTGATTATGTTATTGTGCCACTGCACTGTGGAACATTAGGGCCCACAAACTCAGTCCTAGATGTTTCTTTTCTAAAGTAGCTTCATAGATTGACATCTTATTGCTACCTAAAGTGGTTTTATAATATTTTTATTGCCTACCTATAAGAAAGCAAATTGATTGAGCTTTTAGATGGAAATGATATTATGTTCTGCTTGACCAGTCCGAAGCTACAATTGCCAGCAGATTTACCACAATCCAGTTTAAGAAGCTTTTGTAAGTAAAGTCAGAGTGTGGATGGAGAATATGAATGCCACTGGAAGTAATGTGGTAAGGATAGATGACATCTACATCCAGATGCATGTTTTGACACACATTTGGATGCATATCAAAGTCACATCATGATAGGGGCCTGCTTTTACATGTTGATCTCCCGGGCTGGATCAGGGAGATTGAAAACTTGCAGGAAGATACCTCTATAGGCATGTCCATACTTGCTGAAATTGTCTGGGATGACCCTGCTGTTGGTGCCCTCAGTGGCAGAAGTCATTCAGTAACTGCACTTAGCGATGTCATCTTTGAACTGGTCTTTGATGAAGTTTTTTCTAATGGAACTGTACTGGTGTCCTTAGATTAATAAGGCTTTTCAATTTAGCAGTTCGAAAGCAAGAAATTGCAAGTAGATAAATAGGTACCACTTCGGTGGGAAGGTAACAGCGTTCCGTGCGCCTTGGTGTTTAGTCATGCCGGCCACATGACCATGGAAACGTCTTCGGACAGCGCTGGCTCTTCGGCTTTGAAACGGAGATGAGCACCGCAACCCTAGAGTCGGATTCGACTAGCTTTCGAGCAGGGGAACCTTTACCTTTACCTTTACCTCTTCATTGACACTGGGTAACCAAAGAAATTCTGCACTTTCATCTACTCTTCAATTTGTTAATTCAATTGGACACAATCTATCCATAGTTAAATATTTTTATATCACACTGATCTCATTGGGAAAGATATGCACATGCTTATCTTTTCCCCATTGAAAACAATGGCATGTGGAAATTTGACTTGATTGTGGCCATTTCTGATCTTATTGATTCTGATCTTCTGCTTTGATCGTGAACTGCTATGAACATTTGCTCAGACGTGTAATTATAAAATTTAAAAATAAATGTGCCTACTTTTGTAGAAGTGATATGACACTGTCTTTTTAAAGTAAGAGTTCCTAAAAAAGGAAAGATAAGACAAATGCTACATCAAGCCAAGTAAAGAAAGATGATTTAAATATATGGTTTTGCACACTCATTCACGATAGATAAACTTTAAAAATGAATTTGTGACCTGACTTCATGTAGCTAATTATGGATTGGCTTTGAGAAATGAGCAATAAATTACATACAGAATATTTAACTTTCATATCCACAGTGCAATGGGTGTTGCAAGAAAGGTACTTGTAGGCTGAGGACAGACTGGCAATTTGCTGCGGGAACCAGTTGCGGCAAAAAAGTCCCAGAACAAACTGTTCCAGGGTTCCCCGTTCACACAGCCTGGACTGCTGTGGGAGCATACCGGGAGGAGGCACGCCAGAATGTTCAGAATGCTGCCCCGGAGGCGCAGCATTTCCCCATTAATTTGGCTGTGGGTGTATGGGTGTATGTGCACATGAGCGCTCATGTGCTCATGCGCATAAGCACATTTTGCCGATTGGGGGAGGACCCCACAGCGCCGGCACCACATTGGGCAGTAGAGCGGAGCACGGCCAATCATACTGCTGCTGCCTTCTGCCCAATGCGGTTTTCTCCCAGCTTTTCAGCTGTGCGTTCAGACTTCCCGGAAGCAGAGAAACGCGTGACGCACATGCACTTTAGGGATTTGCTACTGGTTTCTTCAGGTATCTTTTTAATGCGGCAGTGAAGCGGAACAGTGCAGGTTGGCTATAGGTGGGGGACGCCAGGCAGATGTGCCTGTGTGAATGCCCTGTTTACTGCGGGTTTGAAGCGTCGCTGAAACGGATCCCTACCAGGGCAAATTGCCAGTCTGAACTCAGCCCTAGAGTAAGTTGTCAAGAAAAAGAGATCTGTTTAACCTATTGATATAGGGCTGCGTCCTATTGCATGAACAATCAACAATTCTGCTATTATACCCTACCACCACCGAAGACCTCCACTGCTGTTCCCAAAAATCCATTCATTTTGAGAAGCAAAATTTCAGGGAGTATAACTGGCTGGAGAGGTTGGAAAATTCCATTAATAGAATCTATCCATATTGATGTATGTAATATGGAAGAAAGGAACAGTGTCCTGGATTTCTAAACAACCTTAATAAATCTAGGTCTACACAATTTGCAATCCACCAAACTGAACTTACCTCGTCAGCCATACATTGTGCCTTCCCACATGCGAAGCAGCATTTCCGTTTTTGTAATCTCTTAATATCAGAAAGAGTTCTTAGTGGACCACGATACATGAGCAGCACCATACATGGACATTTTGGGGAATCGTGTTGTGTCAGCATTTTTCCATTTTAATCACAGCATTCTTCCATATCAGGTATTTAATTAAACTTATGGTAATATTAGGTGTCTGCCAGTTTTACATAGAAGATTGGGTGATGCAATTGCAGACCTGTAAAAAGAATTAAAGAATGGGGGGGGGGTCATTCAAAGCACCCTCAAGAGGAGCCCAAATCAAATTTGAGAAGTGACACTGAAAGGGCGGGTGTTACCTTTTTCCCATGCATTTTCCCATACGTACTGAAACCATAACCGTTTTGATTTACTGATCCTGTGTGTCCAGGTTAATGTGGCTAATAGATTAACTGCAACACTTCTTGTACAAAATGTGCAGTCCAGTAACTTAGTTTAAATAGACTCTCTTTCAGAGTAGGGGTGTGCATTTGGTTTTACCCAAGCCTAAAATATACCCAAAATGAGCTGTATGGGGTAGGCTAAAGAATATCTAAAATTATTCAAAACAATCTGAAAATTCCAGAAGTAATCAAAATGTATCTTCTGGAACTTGGGGAGTGATTGAATGTTTGGGAAGATGCAAGAACTGAGAGGGAAAGAGAGGAAGCCAACCCAGAAAACAGCTGTTAGTTGGTGTCTCTCTTTACTCCATTTATGGCCTTTTACATTTTAAAAAGGAAAGGATCAAACTGGCCCCAGACACATGTTACCACCATTGTCTCTGCCGAAGGATCCTCCCTACCACCAGCATCAGAGGTGGCAGAGCACACCTGCATATGCATAAAATAGTGTGTGGGCTGGTGGGCTCCTGGACTCCTGTGAGGCTTGGCTTTAGGGCTGCCAGGTTTTGCCATGACTACAGCAGGGACCTTGGGGGGCATTCCAGGGTTGGCAGGGATGTCATGTGACATTCCTGGCATGATGACATCACCCAGAAGTGACATCATGGCACTGGGGACATCACGCTGGGGATGCTGTGGTGTTTGGGTAAACTCTATGGTTTTTTCGGCCTAAAGCCCAAATACCACAGCATACCCCACACACCAGGGCCATCATACAATGATGTCCCTGACTGGGGTGTGGCTTCCCCACTGGCCAGCTGGCTGCTGGTGGGCTGAAGCCCCCAAAACCGGGTTTCCCCGGCATGGCCAGGGGAATGGTAACCCTACTTGGCTGTCATGGCAGCTGGCATTTCATCTGCCAGTCATGTGGGGTTATTTTTTTAAATTGTCAATTGAATCAAGTTATATTGATATAACAATATAGTGATATGTGTGTCAGATTTTCTGAAGTCCCAGCTTCCGGGTTTTTTAAGAAGTCTCTAGTCTTTTTGGTTTATATTTATTTATTTGATTTGTACCCCACCCTCCACGCCAAGGCAGGTTCAGGGCGGCTTACATAAAAATTGCAGCAGAAAATAAACAGGAAAACAAATATCTGCATAAAACACAACATGGTTACTAGAAACAATTTGTATGGTGATGGCACTACAATAGTAGCAGCATACGTAATTGACATACAGTCAGCAGTTCATTTCCTATCGACATGCTCAGGCTGGATGATGATATTGGGCACAGGTTCTTAGAGAGTTAGGTGCGGCTCCTGGTGGAAGAGCTTGGTTTTACAGGCCCTGTGGAACTGTAAAAAGTCCCACAGGGCCCTGATTTCTTCTGGAAGCTCATTCCACCAGGTTGGGGCCACCACTGAGAAGGCCTTGGCCCTGGTTGATGCCAGCCTGGTGTCCTTAGGGCCAGGGAGGGTCAAACTATTTTGAGACCCAGACCGTAGTGCTTTCTGGGGAAGATGTGGGGAAAGGCAGTCCCCCAGGTAGGTAGGTCCCTCACCATAGAGGGCTTATTGTGGAGTTGTGGAGATATGCCCTTTCATTTATATCTCCACAATGGAAGACAGATTTACTTTTTTAAATGTGAAAGCTAAGAATTCAGAGAACTTAATGTACATACTGCTATACAGTTCTAGTAATATAATTCTATTGTCGATCAAAAAAATAAAATAAAGCCTCTATTTTGTTCTTCATGGCTGCAAATAATTTAACACTCATGATAAAGAAGAGAATGTTGGCCTGACAAAAATGTTCTTAGTTTTTCAAACTCAGTCAAGTTCCTGTAAATTCTGTAGACGGCTAAGATTTTCTGGATAAAACTAAATATTTGCAAATATTGAAAGAGGTTAAAAGTGCTCATGTAGAGATATTTGCTTAATCCCAACAAATACAAGTATATATTCACCTTTAATAAAGTCTGTTATGCAGATGGTATTGCTTTTAATCCATACTTAAAGAGTTTTAGTTCCCCCAAATTCTTTATTGAAGGTAACAGAAGTTAATGGTAAAGTACCTGGGGCTTGTCAAGCTCTATATTTGTCCCAAATCCTGGAAATTGTTGATCTTATCTCAGTTATAGCTATCATAGCTAGTGCCTCTTTCCTTACCAGAATCCAGGCTGAGAGCAACATATCCACTCCATATTATTCTCCAGCTCATGGTAGATAATCTCAATTCTATTTTTGACTGTAAAGTATAGCTGCAAGTGGCCCAAATTTGAATCAGGGCCAGGAGACTTGGCAAAGTTTGTTTTTTACTCTTCTCTCATGCTGTTTTTCAGATCCAAACACTCTCCTGGGCTGCCTTTAGCCCTAGGAAAGACAGAGTATCTGTTGTCTTTTATTGTGACAGCTAATTGCAGTCATAAGTGGTGGAAGGAGGTCATTCAGAAACAATGTGTAAAGGGAAAGATTTAGCTCCCTTACCCAGCAGTGTGGCCTGATCTGAATCAGACTTTCAGGCAGTTGGTTTTCTAGGGTCAAAAAACATGTCTGGATATCTGATTCTGATCTCCAGTGTAATATATAGTAGAAAGTAAGCTCATGACAACTTGTTTTCAAACAGCCAGTCACTTGCTAAGGTATCAGACAATGGGGGCTTTGACTCCTGAAAGCTTGTATACCAAAAATCTTGTTGTTCTCCAAGGTGCTGCTGGAAACTCTAGCTGTTCTCCTGCAGACTATCACAGCTACCCTCTGAACCTTATTGTCACTTAATATTGTCACTTAATAAGTTAGAGTAGAAAATGCTTCATGTATTTATAAAATGCCACCTATTGACAACTCTCCTGTTCAAATGGTCAAAACAGAATTCGGGATTTACCAATGCAAATATATTAAATAAAAACAAAACAAAACATAACAACCTGGTATAACTGCTTTAATTCTAAAGTCCTTTTCAAGTCACATCTGACAATCACAAAGGTTGTTTCCACATAAAAGTTTCACTCCAGTTTTACTTTCTGGATGGGGGAGGCTGAACATCAACATGACATCATCCCCAATTGTCCACTGTCTAAGTTTTCGCCTCTTTTGCTCTGATATTTCTCAAATCTGGTCTGATGTGATTGTCAAAACATTTTTAAAAAAGAGAACAATCATGCACAGGGAGAAAAAGGCTGTGAAAAGAACTGTAATCACAGGAAGCACTACGGGGCATTTTATACAGCACCCCATAGCGCTTCAGAAGCGGTAGAAGGGATTGAAGACTGGTGGGAAGCAGTTTGAGTGAATAATGTTTCAGGCACACTTCCCAAATGGGACAGAAGCATTTTGTGTGAACAGGTAAATGTATTCCATCAGGGAACAGTTACTAAAATGGTTCTGTCTGAAATGACAGAAACAAACCGTTAGTGAACAGTTCCTGAAATGGAATACATAGGCTGTCTGAAATTCCTCTATGTAATCTAGTGTAGCATTAATAATTCTATTTCAGATTCTAGAAACATACTCTAAAATCTTAACTTTAACCATTCTCATTGACATGCTTCTGTATTGCAAACTGCATTCATGTTCCATCAAATAAATTATATGATGAGTTTTGCAGTTAGAAAAATGTGCTAATTTGATAACCTTACTGGGGTGTTTAAAGTCCTTGGTTGTCATAACATACTTACAAGCAGCACAGTTCTGCAAACATCTAAAATGACCAGCCTTGGATGGCCGTTTCTAAGATCATTGGCCCAGAACAGGTGAGACTTTGTAAGGGACGTAGTATACTTGATCACTGTCATGTTATCCCACTTAATACCCATTAAGGACCCCAGTCTCTATATTCCTAATGATTGAATCCTCCTACTAAAATCCCACCTCCCTCAGCCCCAGTAGGGTATCCTCAGTGCGAGAGGATATTGGTTTGTCATGCAAGGAAGGGGTCCCTTCTAAGAAATTACTTCCATCACCCTCAGTCTGACACCTTCTAACCTTGACATCTGAGGAGCTATCAGCACAGGAGTGGGAATTGTCTAGCAGGTCCCTAAGGGTCTCATCCACATATCCACCCCCATCAGCTTCTTGTAGTCAGTTACCCTAGCTTCAGTTGGACAGAGCTGTTCTCTGAGACCAAAGAGCTCTATGCATCAGGCACACACCCACAATTTTCCTCCACGGGCAGATAATCCTATATGTGACTTGCTTTGCAAAACAGAAATAGCCCTGACTCCCCCACACTGGCATTCTAACTTCACAACTGCTTCAGTTGTTTAATGGTGTTAAAGGTAGGAAAGGGTTCTTACCTGAAACCATGTAGAATCCTGCACCAAGAAAGTTAATGTAGCATACTCACATTTCCTTGCCCAGTGCTGAACTCACAATAGCTTTTTTCATCTACTTGTTTAAAGATTTGTCTCCGTGTTCACTGCTTGCTCCCCACAAATCACCCATAAAACTCCCACATTTAACTCTTTCTGTTAGCAACTTTCTGGTTTTGTCCCCCACAAGCTGCTGTTTTCTTTCTCACCTGTGATTAACTCTGCTTACAGCTGGGAGATGTAGCTGGGATCCCAGGCTCTTCCAGATTATAGTGAGCTCTGAGATGATTCACCTCAGTCTGCAAGGGCCCCCCCAAAAAACCCATTTGCTTGTAGCAAGCTGGAAAAACACTAAAAACCATAGTCTGAGGACACACAGTGCTTGTCCAAAAGATACTCACCTATTCCCTTGTTGCCTCTTGCAACAGTTCCACATTTAACTCTGTCTGTTAGTGTCTCTGTTTACCCATTGTGTTCATGTACTCCACTGTGAAGTCTCCACAAGCTCCTGTCTGCTTTCTAGAATCTCATCTCCTTTGGAAAAAAGCACAGTCAGTTTATGCATGGGAAGATTCACATGGGACTACACTGGCACCACTTTCCTTACCATCCTCCCTCCACAGCTACCATTGCCCCATCTGCATCACTAGAGGCCTTAACAATAGTAATTGACATATTTATACAGAGTTATGCTACAGTGATTGATTGATAATTTGCCAGTTTTAAGATACAGTGCTATGTCAGTTATCAAAGTAACTGATACTTTGCTATAATTTAAAATTGGTAACCCCCCCCAAATTACCACTGTCTAATGGTACTGAGGAAGAGGTAGGCCCATAGCCACTGTGGTGGGAAAGGGGGCAGTGCCCCATCAATCATTTGTCATTAAGGGTTGGTGTGAAATCTGGGCTCCAGCCCCTGAGCTAGGCATAATGTGGGCACACACACCCTTAAGACCCCTTTGGGGGATCTCCAGACCCACAGAGGCAGGTATGCAAGATCAGGTAAAGGTTTCCCTATATTGGATCCAGCCGAAACCGTCTGAGAAAAGCTGTGAAAAGTATGTAACATAAATCTTCATGCCAAACCCCCTACCAAATACTGTGTAGCACAAAATCCAAGGGAGGGTGGGTGGGCAGGGGAAGCAAGAGATGACTGTGCTGTGGCTCCCTAAATACCAGAGGTGCAGCCCAGCATGCTGAAGAACCAAAGGGGAAATCCTTCCCCCTTTGCTTGCTCCCCGGCCTCAGGGCCGTTGCTTCTTTGAAGCTAACTACTGGTGACTCCTTAGAAAAGCTCTGTGGGTAGAGTTGACATTTGAGGCTATGTATTATCCACAAATGCATCAGTTGCATTTTTCAAAATGAGAAGCTGCTTTAGGAGAGGGGAATTCATATTAAAAAGGGGATGCTTAACCCTTTCCCAATCTAACATTTCTATGCTCCAGATCATCTCAGTATTCCAGTCACGGGTTCTAGAACGTGCCCATTATCTGAAGAATCTTTGACTAGTCCAAAACTAGGTTATTAGTTCACACCATTTGACAAGTAGAGTGCAGTTGGATAACTGTATTTCAGTCCTCTGTTTAATGTAGATATTGTTGCTGAAGCTATTCCTTAGTCCTGAATTTCTCCAAACTTGAAGTCACTTTATCTGGTTTGGGAATATGTGTCTAAAAAGAATGATTTCCCCCTTTGTCTTGTACAATCAACAAAAAAATATAAGAAGCTTTGCTTTGGCCATTAAGTCTGTTCAGATGGTATAGTAACAGAAGATACTCTTGAACTTACTGGGCTTCAAAAGATCCACTTTACTGCCTCATTATGTGCTCTTTTAATCTCTTTCGTAGTTATTTAGATGGAAACATTGATCATCATGACTAATTAGAAGCTCATATTTAGTGCTTTATTTGCTCCGCATACAAGAAATATGTATATTTTCTTGCAAATCAAAGATTTTCTTTTCTTTTCTTTTTTAAAAAGTTACTTTCTTATAGTAAAGTTTCTGAGGCCCTGGAGGGCTCTTGTTTGTATTACATTGGTATATGACAAAAACAAGAGTAGATGATTTGGTTTCATCTCTGTTATTACACTCTTGTATTAGTTTTTGCTTGTAAAAGCTTGTCTTTGTCTACTGATGTTTGCAGTTTCTTTTGCCTATACACCATGAAGCCTCAATGATAGGGAAAAGGGGTTTGGGTGCCATAGCAGATTTCCTTGCTGTGCTCAGAGTTTTCTTCCCTCCCCTCTACTATTGTTTCCTTTGCCCTTGTTCTTTTTTCTTTTCTTTTAGAAAGGAATGAGATTCAAAGATCACTGGATTGTGAAGCGAACGCTGAACTAAGTCATCATACAGAGGCTTTTGATAGTTATGTGGCATCTTTTTTAAAATTTATAGGGGCGGTTTTATCACAGAGCTCAAGGCAGGCCAGCAAAACTTGTCCACCAAAACAGATAGAATTGACAGTGTACAGACCAGCCTTTTTCACATGTACATTGATGAGGTCTGAACTACTAGTGATACCACAATTGCAGTGCGTAGCTTGTTGACTCATTGTATAGCAGCATATGATAATCACCTATAGATGTATGGTCCTGATTGCTTCATCTCATGTAGGATATCATAGAGCTGGAAAAGTATAGAAAAGGGCAATCAAAATATATAAAAAAGCAGTCCCTGCTAGGGAACTTCCACTGCATCATCTGGTTGGCTATGGTGAATATGATGATTCTCAACTAGAGGGGCAATTGCTCTGATCCAGCAGGTTCTTGTGTTTTTACGGTAACATACTTGTTTGATTTGAGCCACAAAAACATAATACCTAAAAGCAACAGCAAAGAGGGACAGTGCCACATAGAGATGATAGTTGATTTTTTGTTGGTTTGTTTCATCTGGCTTTCCATCAGTCAAACCTCCTTCCGCCCTGTTCTTCATTGTGGTTTCTATGTATGTGTATTTTATTGTATTGTATGTTGGTACTGTATTGAAACTTGGCTTTAATCATTTGAATGATGTATTTTTGTTTAGTTTTATCGTTTTTTCAACATTTGTTTTTATTATATATGTTTTTAATCTGTTAGTTTCCTTGGTGGCCCTGATGAGGGCAGAAAGGCAGGGTATAAATTCTGTAAATAAGTATAAATATAAACAGTTATCTAATTTTTAGAATTTGAAAAACAGGGCAGGTCTGTACAGATTGGGGAAATAGGCTGATGTTTTGACTGCTCCCCCAGTAGACCAAACCAGACACTACACAAGTAATCAGGGATGAGGAAGGATCAAGTCATCTCTTTAAACAGTAAACTTCTGATGCCTGTATTTGGTTGCTTCATCTCAAAAGCGCTAAGCAGCCACACCATTTCCTCCTGTTACAAACCTCCTCTCCAGCTGAACAAGTAGAAGAAAAACAAAGGAAATCCTTTCCATTTATAAGTGAAGATACATTTGTGGGGAAAAATAGTGGTCAGAGGAGTGAAAACATCTAGCTCATCTGGTACTTGAAGTATTTTTTTCTCAGCTAACACATGTGGAGTTGGGAGGCACTAGGTTTAGTTGCCTTTGTCTGAGTGCTCTATTTCTGTTAAAATAGATTCTCCACTTCACATTCCTAAGCATGAGAAGAAGCTTGTTCATATTCCAGTAAACACCTGTCTCTGCTTGTTTGTAAGTGATAATTGCAACTGTTTATACAGTGAAAATATGGTGATTATCAGAATTTGCAGCCATATTTTCATACTTGCCTTATGGAATGAGAAAGCCTGATCTAGAGAGAAATGAGTTGTACAGATAGTGAGTGGTACTTAAAAGGCAATCAGAATGGTATATAATTCACAACTGCTTGTCCCCATCCACAGTTGCCTCCATTGCAGATACCTGTATTCAAGATGGCTATAGTCAACACAAACATATTTTGAGACTTTGTCACTCTAAGCTACTTCATAGGATTGCTGTGCAGATGAAATTATGCAAAGATATGAAATATGGTTTGTTCTCTGTCAGCAGAGCTGCATTTCTGGTTGCTGTGGGCAATTTTTCCTTCTACATTCTGAGGATTGTTCAAGTATGTGTCTGTGATCTGTCTAACAGACAGACTTACAGTACTGTTTGCCACTATAGATTCCTTCCCAAAATCCATGCTGCTTCAAGTATGAGAAGGCCTTCAGTAAATTAAAAAATTCACATTGTTAAGTATAAGATACCAATTCACAAATATTCCTGGTGTACTTCAGGATTTCTTTTCTTTTTGATCATTTTTTGCCGTGTGTGTCACAAATTGTGTGTGATATTCAAATTATACAGTAGTGATGCAACAGAGAATGCATTTAAGTCAAATGGCTCAATGTAAAGCTGTGTTAATCTCCTTGACTACTATGATATTTAATTATTATTTTTTTGCCCCCTGTAGGGGATTTTTTATTGCATTTTCTGTAAACTACAAATGAAAAAAGGGAAGGGTAACTACATACTAAGGGTGAAAGTAAAGGAAACCCACTAAACCCCCAAGAGATAGTGGCCATACAAAATGCTTAACCAAAAAAAAGATTCTGCTTATTAGCTGAAGATTACAAATATAGTCCATTGAATATGGCCATCTAATAGTCTGTTTAAAAAACGTAAATTGAAACTTCCCCTATTTTAACCTTGATAAGGAACCAAGTAAGAAAAAGAAACATTATAAAACATAACAAGAGTGTAGCAACTACTCATTTGCCCTTTTTCTTTCTCAATCGATAACTTGTTTTTGGGGCTATCTCCCCCAAGTCAGTAAAAACAAGACCTGGAGCTGACTGTGGCTCAGATCATGAGCTACTCATTGCAAAATTCAGACTTAAATTGAAGAAAGTTGGGAAAACCACAAGGCCATTCAGATTTGACCTAGATCGCATCCCCGATGAATATACAGTAGAGGTGAAGAATAGGTTTAAGGGACTAGATTTGATAGACAGAGTGCCTGAAGAACTATGGACAGAGGTCCGTGACATTGTAAAGGAGGCAGCACTCACCGCCATCCCAAAGAAAAAGAAATGCAAAAAAGCAAAGTGGCTGTCTGATGAGGCTTTACACATAGCAGAGGAAAGAAGGAAAGCTAAAGGCAATGGGGAAAAGGAAAGATTTGCCCAACTGAATGCAGATTTCCAGAGAACAGCAAGGAGAGATAAGGAGGCTTTCCTGAATGAACAATGCAAAGTAATAGAGGAAAACAATAGATTGGGAAGGACTAGAGATCTCTTCAAGAAAATTGGAGAAATCAAGGGAACGTTCCATGCAAAGCTGGCCATGATAAAGGACAAAAACGGTAGGGACCTAACAGAAGCAGAAGAGATTAGGAAAAGATGGCAAGAATACACAGAAGAACTATACAAGAAGGACCTCGAGGTCCTTGACAACCACGATGGTATAATCACTGACCTTGAGCCAGACATCCTGGAAAGCGAAGTTAAATGGGCCTTAGAAAGCATTACTAACAACAAAGCTAGTGGAGGTGATGGTATCCCAGCTGAGTTATTCAAAGTCTTAAAAGAAGATGCTGTTAAAGTGCTGCACTCAATTTGCCAACAAATTTGGAAAACACAACAGTGGCCACAGGATTGGAAAAGGTCAGTTTACATTCCAATCCCAAAGAAGGGCAACGTCAAGGAATGTTCAAACTATCGCACAATTGTACTCATTTCACACGCTAGCAAGGTCATGCTCAAAATCCTACAAGCTAGGCTCCAACAGTACGTGGATAGAGAACTGCCAGAAGTACAAGCTGGGTTTCGAAGAGGTAGAGGAACTAGAGATCAAATTGCCAACATTCGCTGGATTATGGAGAAAGCAAGAGAGTACCAGAAAAACATCTACTTCTGCTTCATTGACTATGCTAAAGCCTTTGATTGTGTGGATCACAATAAATTATGGCAGGTTCTTAAAGAGATGGGAGTACCAGACCACCTCATATGTCTCCTGAGAAACCTGTATAAGGGTCAAGAAGCAACAGTTAGAACCGGATATGGAACAACTGATTGGTTTAGCATAGGGAAAGGAGTACGACAAGGATGTATATTGTCACCTTGCTTATTTAATTTATATGCAGAGTACATCATGCGAAATGCTGGCCTGGATGAATCACAAGCTGGAGTTAAGATTGCTGGGGAAAAGATCAATAACCTCAGATATGCAGACGATACCACTCTGATGGCAGAAAGTGAAGAGGACCTAAAGAGCCTCTTGCTCAGGGTCAAAGAGGAGAGTGCAAAAGTGGGCTTGAAGCTCAACATCAAAAAAACTAAGATCATGGCATCTGGCCCCATCACTCCTTGGCAAATAGAAGGGGAAGTCGTAGAAGTAGTGACAGACTTCACGTTCCTAGGATCCCAGATCACTGCAGATGGTGACTGCAGCCATGAAATTAAAAGACGCCTGCTCCTTGGGAGGAAAGCGATGGCAAACCTAAACAGCATGATAAAAAGCAGAGACATCACCTTGCCAACAAAAGTCCGCATGGTCAAAGCAATGGTATTCCCCGTAGTAATGTATGGCTGTGAGAGTTGGACTATAAGGAAGGCCGAGCGCCGAAGAATAGATTCTTTTGAACTATGGTGCTGGAGAAGACTCTTGAGAGTCCCTTGGACTGCAAGGAGATCAAATCAGTCAATCCTAAAAGAAATCAACCCTGACTGTTCCCTGGAAGGCCAGATCCTGAAGCTGAAGCTCAAATACTTTGGCCACCAAATGAGAAGGGAGCACTCCCTGGAGAAGACCCTGATGCTGGGAAAGATTGAAGGTCAAAGAAGAAGGGGACGGCAAAGAATGAGATGGTTAGACAGTGTCATCGATGCAACGAACATGAAATTGAGCAAACTTCAGCGGACAGCGGAAGACAGGAGGGCCTGGCGTAATCTGGTCCATGGGGTCGCGAAGAGTCGGACTCGACTGTGCGACTGAACAACAACAACCCCCAATGCTGAAGCTGAGTTCTCGTCAGAAGATGCCACTGCGCCCTCTTTTTCACTCTCTTTGGTGCTGTTGTCTTCTAGCTCTTCTTCTCCTTTTGCTGGACAGTTATGAAAATGCAAAAACTCCTGTGCCTTTTCAACAGAGTCAACTTTTTCTTTTTTATCCATAAATTTAACGATTAAGCCTTCAGGTACAATCCATCTGTAAGTGACGTTGTTTTCCTGTAAAAATAAAGCCAAGTTCCCGTATTTTCTTCTTTTTCTTCTTATTTCAAACAGAATGTCCTTCAACACTTTTATTTCTTTGTCTTTGATTTTCAAGGAAGCCCCACTTGACGCTTTTAATATTTGGTCTCTCACTTGTCTTCTAGAGAATCTCACAATCACTTCCCCAGGCAATTTTTTTTTTTTTTTGTAAATTCTGAATATGATCTAAAGACTGTATCTATTTTGCTTTGTATTGTATCTATTTTTAAATCTGCCAGAAGAGCCAAAGCGTCACACATAATCTGTGTGAGAATCTCAAATTCTCTCCCTTCACTTCCGGAATCCCTTGGAATCTTAAGACATAGCTTGCCCTTTCCATTTCCAGCTGTAGCAGATGGGATTCATTGGTTTGTCTCTTTTTCTCCGTCACACATAGTTGTTTTTGAAGCTTCTTAGAATTGGCATCAACCACTTTAAGCTCCTGTTCCATTTTCACTGCTTTTTTAGCTGTCTCGCTCAGCTGGGTCTGCTGTGCATCAAACTTATGATGTAATGCAGTAACTTGTTCCAGCAGGGGTCACAATGCTTCCATCAGCATCCTTTGAAGCTCTGCTGTTGTGTCCTGTCTAGGGGCAGGACTCGCTGGGCTTTTGGCATTTCCAGCAAGAAGCTTAGGTTTTGTTTGTTTCTCTTTCTCATCCCTCTGTGGAGGCCCCATGTTGAGAAGTTGTTTACTTTTTAAAAAAAGTTGTTACAGCCTCCAATACTCTTTGCAAAGCCTGGTAAGTTCTTATTTTAGTCCATCATGCCTTTATAGCTCACCCCCCCTCAAGTACATAGTAAAAAGTTCGACTGTTTTCCTCTTAGTGGGGGAGAGTTCCCTCCCCCCTCGCCTTTTAAGGGGGAGTTTCTGCTATCTTCAACATTTCTCGCTTAAACTTTGATTCACAGTTCAATATTGTCATCGCTTTAAAAGTTCATACGCTTAACCAGCAGTGTGCATGCTTCATTCCATTCTTGGATACTCTGCGGTGGGACCTTTGGGGCATGGGAAAGCCCCCTTCGCTGGCCAGTTGCTGGAGGAAGCACTCTCCTAGCGCCCCATGGCTGGGAGCCCAACCCAAGGGCTCCAGGGGTGGTGCAGACAATTGCACCCCCTTCCAGCCACAGGCACTGGCGTGCGACTCCTGGAGACTCAGGAGACTGCAACCGCCATCGTAGCCTCTAAAACCGGAAGTAATGATATTTAATTTCTTGATAGCCTGTCCCTTCTTAGCAGTTTAGGGCAGATAATGATAGCTGCTCATAAAAAGATATGCCCAGCTCTAAGAACATTTTGCATTTAAGATGCTACTGACAAGTCTGCTGTACCTTCCCTCCTGGTTTTGAGATTCATCATAAGAAACACTGGAATATGAACCACAAAAATGAGTTATTGTGATGGATGAGTGTGAAATCCTCTTAGTATGGAGTTCATAATAAGATCTTCATCCTCCACCACTTCGTTTGAAACCTGAGTTGTGAGAAATCCAATGAACAGTCTGAAGGAGGTTGGTGGGCTGAATGTTAGTTTCCTTCCTCCCTTCCCCCCAGTGACAGCACAAATGGGATTGTTTTTTAAAGTCTCATAAGTATATGCTTCTGTAGTCCTAAAAGTTCAGGGTTGCAGAAGAAGCACCCCATATGTTGAAATATCGAAACAAATAATAGATAAGAGGAAAAAGTCCTTCAAAAATCCTTGTGTGTGGAAAACACAGGGGGTTTGAAATGGCTAGTTTTGAAAGGGTGTCTGTTGTTGTGGTTCTTATGTTTCCACACATGGTTGTGCTTTTTGTAGGATAATAAATTCCCATGGTTGCAGAAATGGGCACCCACAAGACAAAATAAACTAAGAGCAACAGTTCTTGTGGTGTCCGTGGACATTGGGAAAATGGGAAGAATCAGTCTTGGTTTCTGCTCCCGTCTGTGAAATTCACTGAAAGATCATCAGAGGAAACCCCAAGAGTAAAGATACAGTTGGAATAGAGTGGAATACACAGCATATCTCAGATTAAACAGATCAGCTAAAAGAAAGCTTCTGATTCTTCTGTGGCTCTTTTCTTTCTTTTAGCCTTGAATTCACCTCTACCAGGGGTAAACAAGTACAAGCTTTTAAATGAGTTCCAGATTTATCCTGATATAATTGTTTGTATAAACAAAATTTCTGTGTTCATTTCAAGCCACTTAACAAATAGAGGATCTGTTCCCAAGTTTCATTGGAACTAGTGTTGAGATGGCAATGTTCTATATAAAGGCAATTACCACTTTCCTATAAAATTATGTTTTATTGAAATGCTGTGCATATCTTCTAAGCATGGAGGCTAGTATTCAGCGCTCATGCTATTTAATAAAACATGATTATTTGAGCAGGCCATGAAGTTTTCATTAGGCAATAATACAGTAAATATCTCAAAAAAAGTATTGTCTCTGAGTGGGTACCTATGTTGTTTAGCAGCCCAATGTAACATTATCAAGGCCGTATTTAATGTAGGTGATTTTAGGTGTGTAATAAAATTATTTCATATAAATCCTACAATTTTGTCCACATTAACACTGGAATATTGTGCTAATTTTAGACTTCTATTAGTCTTAAATTATTTGGTGATGTATATGTTTTAGGTTTATATATAACATTTAACATGATAGATGGATGGGTCTGTCATAGTTTGCACTGCTACATAAATGTACGAATCCAAGTTTGATGAGGACCAATTTGTTAATCAGTGTAGATAAGCGATCTTCAGTTCATGGTCCAGGACCCTCAGGTGGGTCACGCAGGTCCTTCTGTTGGGTTATTTCCTATAGAGCAGCCATTTTTTTGCTGCCCTTCACGATATACAGCAAGGGTGCTCCACTTTTTGCTTCTCTTTGCATGCATCCTGAGAAGAGCAGCAGTACAGCAAGGTGACATCACTCACTGGTTGAGAGGATTTTTCCATGGTTTGGCCCTTGGCTTGCTCAGTACACCTCACAGTACTTGGTTTGTATTTCCTGTCCCCAGCACCTTTGGTTTACTGCCCACAGTCCTGGCTTTCATACTGACGCAATCATAATTCTGCCCCCCACATCAATGACACTGAAGTAAGACTTCCTGGGTACTAGGTCTGAAAAGGTTGACACCCATGGGTACAGATAATTGAAGTATTATGTATGTTTTATTGTAAGATATAGAATTATCATATGATCATGCATTATATTATTTATATCTTGCAATACTGTTAGAATTCAATTTTCACCATCAACTTGGATAGCATTACAATTTCATATGCTTTTGTTGAGAAGAATTACAGTTTGCTACATATGTGAATTCATCATGTCAGAGTGTGTGCAGTAAGGATTGTGTATGTGCACCAGCTAAAATTAATGGATGCTGCAACTGAGAAGTATGGTAATAAACAGAATGCAGCACAGTCTCATGATGTAGTTATTGGAAGTTGTGGAGAAAAAAGAAAGGTTCATTGTTTAAAAATATAATTTTATATAGCACATGCTTTATTGTGCTATTTTTGTCCTTTATTGTTTCAATTAATTTTATTTATACTTATATACATTTCAGCAAATTCATGGAATATGCTGTTCATGAGAACCATAAAAGTACCTCAAAAGGAATAATTTCATCTGTGTATTTTGTCCATGAGCAAAACCTCTACTCATCACTGATCACAAACACATATTTTTTTCTTTTTATATACCGAGAGAATTTATGCAAAACATCTAGATTCTGCCTGTTCCCTAGTACTTTGCTGAGAGAGAAAAAAATGGTCTTAATCAAAGAGATGTGGCTTTAGAAATTAGTTCCCTTGAAGGAATCTAGTCAAAGTAATTCATGTGCATTAATGTGAAAAACTAAATTATCTGTGATTCTTGTAAGTGTTGGTAGAATGTTCTTATGTTTCTGTGTTTGGTAAGATATCACCTATCCCCAAATATACTTAGATATAGTTTTAAGACATCTAGGCACAAACACACCCACAAAGTTAGAACAAAAAAAGGTCTGTAAAGTGAACATCTTATTGTCCTGCAATGTTAACTTGCACTTTCTCACTGCACCTTATCTGGTTGCTTGACCTTGATGCTTCGCGTCTCGCCTCCCTGGGAACTTGTAGTTGTTACTTTAAGCACACAAGGCTTGCACCCAGGCCCAAAGCTACAGTGAGGCATTTCGGGGCTAGGCCCCCCAACTTACTGGCAAGGCCCCCTGACTTCCCATCCAACCCAGGTCCCCCAAGTGAGGGTGGATGTGGGGAAGGAGTCAGGTATTCCTTTAATTTGATTAGCCAGTGCCCCCTAAGAAATTTAAATGCCCCCTGACTAAAAAAAATCCTGGCTACGGGCCTGCTTCCACCTCTGATTGGCTTGCCCCCATCAGAGGGTCACACTTCAAATGCAGTATATCTTCCCCCTTCCCACTTGTGGCCTTTACACAGAAACAGATGCCCTGTTTCTACTGAACTCAATAAACTTGATCCTTCTGGAAGGAATGTTGTTGACCCTGTTTGTTGTAGGCTTCTACAATATAAAGAGTGAACATCATTTGCACCATATAAAAGATTAAATAAAGAATGGTGGTTGTAGTTGCTGGAACATGTTTTCATATTTTTAGAATAGTGATGTTCTAAATTTCTTAAATCTGCAGCTTCAACTCAAAAATCTCTATTTCAGTTTTGTCCTCCCATGTATAAACTGACAGTCTTTATCTTTGTGACATATTTTGTTTCCTTGAACCAAAATTTCCGCATACAAATATGGATTTTTCTGTTGTTTGTGCATCAGTTGCAGATAAATGACACGCTAATAAATTTGAATAAATGTCATAAAAGAAACAGGCTAATTGGCAACTAGGGACTGGCACGAACCCAAGAGGGGAGGTTCAGTTTGGGATGGCCCATGAACCAAACCACAAATCAACCCAAATGGGCCCCACCCAAACTGAGGTGGTCTGGCAAATTTGGTTCCCACTTTCTCCCGGATGTGGCTGGCCACAGCTGTGAGAAAGGGGGTGGGGACCACCACCCTGGAATGGACTCACTGGGGCCAGGAGAAAGGGGGGATTGCCCAGGAAAGGACTTCCTTTCCCCCTTTCTCTCAACTGTGGCTCACCACAGCTGGGAGAAAGGGGGAGGGGATCGCTCAGGAAGGGGCTTCATTTTTGGTTCCCCCCCTTGAAGCAATGAGGAGAAAAACTGAAAGGTTAAATGGCTGCCAGCCATTTAAACCAACAGTGGAGCAGCAGCCTCCCCAGACAGACCTGTTTATACTACATGCCTCCCAGCGATCATGAAAATAAATGGCTTGATCAGTGATTATAAACAAACACTTGAGGCTGTTTCTTTTTTAAAAAATTCTGTTTGGTTTTTAAGTCTGTGTTACCAAGGTTATTTTATGCATACACACGTATGTGCATCCTTTTCAGAGTTATAGTTGTCTTCTCCCAGTCATGTAATTATCTGACTTGTCCATTTATGACCCTGGTGGAGAACTGATTTCATCTACTGTGCAGATGCAAAGATGCACCAGCATAAAAGAAGGAAATGAGACTCCATTACCACAAGGGGGGAAATACCACCACAGCTACAGCTCAGCTACAAGGCAGTTCAGCAGCTGTTCAACTCATACTGTAGTAAGGCAAGGACATTCAAGGCTGAACTGACAAATGATCATGGCTATTCACCATTGGCATTTTCATTTGCTCAACACTTTCACGGTGAGATTCATAGCACTCTGAGTCATAATCAGGCATTTAAACTATTAGAAGTATACACTTCAAAAAATCATTTCAATTTTGTTTCATTATTTCAGAAAAGGCATGATTATCATTTTGTGTGGTAGAACTGTGTGGCCTCCAGAGTCCGGATACCATATCTCCTGCCCATTAAAAACAGCTGAAATAACCTGAGGAAAAAATCCTGAAATTTCAGGAGATAAATTTCAGATATCTCAAAATTTTGGGATTTCAAAATGAAATGGAATTTCAAGCACTGTTTCATATCAGAAATATGTGTATCCCTGGAGTCTACAGTCCTCTAAGAAGCCCTTTCATGCTTTTATCTAGACCCATTATAGATTCGAGTATATGAGTGGGTTCCAACAAAACTGAACATTCACAGATTGCAAATCCAGGGAGTGGCTCCGGAACAATACCAACATTCTATAAAATTACATGCAACAGTTACACTTTTGAATTTGTTGTATACAAATAGACAGCACTGATATTTACTTTTTGTTTACATTTTACAGTCTACTCAATGGAGAAGAGGTTATTTGTTTTATTAAATATGTCCCCTCTCCTGTAGTCAAACATTGCTGGATTGTTACATTTGAATCTTTTTAGTAATGCTGGTAGTGGCTTGTATTTCAATGTCTTCCTGCCTATTTCCTAAATATATTTATAGATAAGTATAGGTAATCCTAAATATATCTATAGATATAAGTATAGGTAACCTATATGTGTGTATTTGCAGCCAGATATAATGCTGATGAGCTTCTAGTGCCATCTTTTTGCCAGACTGAAGAGATAAGGAGCTTCATGAATTAAGAGGAGGAAAGTATCTTTTTTTAAAAGAAAGATGTAGTTTTCTAGCTCCTACTTGGGCTTTCTTCATTGTGACATCTGTGGAGGAGGGGAAGAAGAGAGAAGTCATTCTACTTGAAATAATTCCTGTCAGAAGCTTCTGACACACAATGTTTGCTGGCTGTAAAAGAATAGAAAGATAAAATGCATAGACTATTATTTATGGCTTGACTTTGTTGGCTTCAAAAAGTAAAGGACAATAAGTTGGATGAAGGAGAGGGATGTGCTGTAGCCCTAGCTATAAATAAAAGAGCAATTTATGCAGATAATAGTCTCTTTTAAATCAATGGAGCCATGCAAGTTTATGGATAGTTATGGTTTATGGTGGGGAGGGGGGATGCAATGTACACATACAATGTACCAGAAATGTACTTGGCTTTCCCAAGGTAACAAATTAATTTAAAGGTTTGATGGGATTCTGTATTTTGCAAATATAAAAAGAATATGTGTCTATGAAATCCAATCCCAGTCTATCCGTTCACCCTTACCCTTTCCTTAGCAGTCTGAATAGCCCAGACTATCCCAAGCTGCTCAGAAGCTAAACAGGGTCATTCATGGTTAGTATTTGGACTGGAAACCACCAAGGAAGTCCAGCATTTCTATGCAATGAAAAATCACCTCTGTTCTTCTCTTGCCTTAAAAACCATAAGTCGGTTGCAACTTGATGACACTTAATTATTATAACACTAGGGCAGCCTTTTGTTCAGTCTGCAACAAAAGCTTGACCAATGTAACCCATTTGCCTCTCTCACAGAATAGATGGGGGCCATGGCTCAGTAGCAGAGCTCATGCATTGTATGCAGAAAGTCCCAAGTTAAAGCACTAGTTGGAACTCAGGAAACTGATTAGGAAAGAACTTTGTTTGAGACCCTGGAGACTCTGAAGAGCCATTGCCAGTCAGAGTTAGAGTTGCTTGAGTCCCTGGAGAGCTACTGCCAGTCAGAGTTAGCGTTGCTGGCAGGGGGCTCCTGCCTGCTTGTCAGGTGCATGCACCACGATGACATCACCTGGAAGTGATGTCATCACATCACCAACATTGGTGGGGTGTTGTGTCACTTTAGTTCTTGGGCAAAACTCAGGAGTTTTTTGCCCTCAAAACCATAGAGTTTGCCCAAAAACTAGAGCTGGTTGGCAGTGGATTGAAGCACCAAAAATCGGGGGTTTGGCAACCCTAGTCAGAGTAGATAATACTGAGGTAGATGGACTAAGGGTGTGATTCAGTGTAAGATGTTCATGTAGTGAGTTGCATAATAGTACCTTACTGTGTTTATCTTTAAGTTTCTAGAAGCATCTGCCATTATATTGTTCTTTAGTGATAAATTTTATTTTCTTTAAATAATTTGAGAGTGAGTGTTGCATCCTTCTGCATTATGCTAAGTATGGTCCATGCTGAGTACAGTTCCACTTTCTGTTTCCTGTATTCATGAAGAGCTACAATGCAGTGTTACTTTGAGCTATATAGAGAACCAAAAAGATATAACCATTCCTTCCTGATAAGACTCAGACTGAATTTTGAAGCTGAGTTGTATATGGTATGAACTGATGTGTGTTAAAAAAAAACCCTGTCAAATGATGCTAATCCTGTAATAGTTTTCAGGAATCAGGAAAATACTGCATTGTTTGATTAACCACTGTATGCTGAGTGCACAGGCTCATTGGATGACGAAAAATGGATAAACCAAAACAGCAGCTAATTATGGAAGGGATGCAAGGGATGTGTTTGTTAAGGGCCATTAAGTTACTTCTGACTGAAGTTGCCTCCTTCCGTGCAGTACTAACTAGAGTTAGCTGTAGTGTCACTGCCGTTATCTATGGTAGATCCTCTGCCAGTGTCACCTTCCACTGCTGCTGCTGCCCAGTAGCTACCCTTCAAGGATTCCTCCACCTCCATCACCAATGTCCATTCCCTTCTGCTGATGTGGTTATGGTTTCCTGAAGGACTACATCATAGTCTGGCATCTTGGCTGTGACCATTCAGCCTTGAATGACTCTGCTAAACTCCTTATGGTATTGTTCTCTGCTTTGCTGATACTCACAAACCACATTGAGGTGTGCATCTTCCCATACGTTTGTAAAAATAACTTTCAACATCATGTGACAAAATTGGAATGTGACTTTTAAGAGATTGCAAGTAAAAACAGCGGAGGGTTGGAGATACGAGTGTGCTCATTGCTTTGCATTTCACTGTAACTGTCCAGCTATTCAAACTATGTACACATGTTCTAGCCCAGCCCCTTGGAAGTCCACACATACTGACACATCTGCAGGGATCTCTATGTCCATAGCTTTTTTACATACTATTGGGACACCAGTTTTGTGCACATGGACGTCTGAGGAGGTGGGTCTAGCAGATACAATTCTTCTCTCCTCTGTAGATGAGAAACATATGTGCTTTGAACAAATGAACTGGACTCATGTTGAGTTTAATCATAGCTCACAGCAGTAGACCAGCTAAGGTGATCTGCCCTTGGAAGACACATGGAGCCACTTTGTGTAGGTGACCTTACAATTTCAGGAGCCAGTGAAAATGAGATTTTCTGTACAGTGATTCTGTACAATGGGAATTTCAGCCAGAGCAACTGTAGTGCTCATGATTTAAAAGTGGGAACACCATTGACTGTCATATTTAGGGAAGCAGTTCTGAAGTCTGTCCTGTAAAAAATAAAAGAAAATTAGAGTAGTCATTGTTAAGCAAAAGTTGCCCAGAGTTAAGATTTTTTGTTTCATATTCAAGTTTCCAAATATGTAATTCTATGTTAAAATAAATGCAGTTCTGCTGTACATTTAT
The DNA here is from genome assembly GCA_029375565.1 of Gekko gecko. Taxonomy (NCBI): domain Eukaryota; kingdom Metazoa; phylum Chordata; class Lepidosauria; order Squamata; family Gekkonidae; genus Gekko; species Gekko gecko. The sequence goes on along the minus strand of JAPDNY010000003.1, from coordinate 137,152,538 downwards.
TTGGGTAGAAATGGGAGCTTCAGCAAGTGCAGTTTGCTTATCCCTGCACAACATTCTCTCTTCTACTCGAACAATTAAAGTTATGGGAATTTTGTTCAGCTTGGCTTCTAATCACACTGTTTACAGCTGCAAATGTTACTGCTTCATGGACTACTTAAACCTTGGTACCTCTGCAGTCTTCATCAATTAGGTGGAAGGCAGAAGAAGGATCAACAGTTTTGACCTGCCTACCCATCTTAAAAAGGTACCTGAAAGAACATGGAAGGCATAGGCCTGCAATGTGGGGCTTTACTCTGTTAACTCCCATGAAAACAGTGATCTGAGAAATCATTGTCATTGAATTTTTGGTATCCCAGAGGATTTTAGCTTAGTAGGTTTCACATTTAATTTTCTCAATAAAGCATTTTATTGTAAATTCAATAAGCGCCAGTCCAACAAGGCATTTCTACCTGTAAACAAGCTTGGAGATAAAATATATTAATGGAAGAGTATTAGCAGTACAAGTCTCTACAGGGATTTATCAAGTTTATGCTTAGCTTCCTCAGATTACTAGGAACCTGCTATGAGGGACTGAAAATCCTTGGTGTTGTATTGAAGTATTAGGTTGTTCCTTAATAAAACCGTGATGCTGAAGGGACTGAAACACAGCAGAAGTCTTCTGACATGAATGGCGATGAGACTTATTAACAGTTTTGAGCAAAAAGACTGGCTGTTGCTCTGGAGAGATTTACAGTACCATCCTAAACAGAATTACACTCTTCTAAAGCCATTGACTTCAATGGTCTAGGGGTATGACTCCGTTTAGGTTCGTACTGCTAGGGTTTTTGTTCATACTAACACATTGTTCAAAATTAACTGTTCTGTTGGTGAGCTGATTAAACCTTGTACAGCACCAGTAAAAGGTAGGTTGTGGAGCAACACAGTTAGCTAGCTAGCATGAACCACTGCCAGTTCTTCAAGAACAAAACAACATATTTGTGTAGTAAGGGTTGCAAGACAGGATGATTGTCTTGCCTTCCCATCAGGGGGAAAGGAGCTCCACTGCTCTATCTCCAGGCAAGAAAATAAGCTAAAATCTTCCAATTGGCTGGTGTGTACATGTCTAGTTCCAATAAATGTCTGAACAGAAGTCAACTTGATGAACAACAGTTACAGGTAAGTGCTACACTATTTTATCATGAATAATGCAAATAAATAGATGTGAATCTCATTATTACAATGTTCATAGAAGCTGTTGTGTTGCAAACAAATGAAATACAGGACAGACTAGGGAAGGCAAAAGCCTCACTTTCCTCTGTCATTTGATAATTTTATCAGTTAATGGAGTCTCTTCATGAGCAACTTCAGGCCAAATATAACTTAAAAGTACCTTGTATGGATGGAAAAGTGCCTTGAAACACTGCATGGAAAACCTTGCCTATATTGGCTATCCCTACCATGGCTAAAGATGTCTGCCTTTTAGAAAGCTGCTTCCCTTTCTCTTAGCTGGGACTTGTTTACTGGTATGACTTTCTTAAAATGCTACCAAGGTGTCAGATGAAAGGAATTTAGCTGGCTGTCATGTCTGTTCAGACTTTGGTTTCTGACAGAATGATCATGATGAGTAAATGTAAGATGGCTACCCCTGGTACTACTTCAGTCTCTTTAGTTGTTGTAACTTGATACTATCTGTTGCCATGCCAACTGATCCATTGTCTTGTCCTCTACAGGGCAGAAGAGGGACACTAATGGTTTCGCTATTTATGTTATATTTTTTCAATAGACAATAGAAGCTAAAATGGCTCCAATGGCTTTGCAAGTCATTCCCATAGGAAACCTAAAAGGTATAACACTTGAACAGCACAGATGAGTTAAACAGTCCAATTAAGGAGGAGCCTGGTAATATTATTTTCTCTGCTCACCTGTGAGCAGTTACAATTCGATTGAAATTAAAATCTTAATGGTTGATATTTTGCATGCTCTGTTGTGATTGTTAAATACATTACATAATAAATCTGAAGCACCTCTTTGCTTTCATGGCACTTGAAGCCCCTTTCCATATCATTTGCAGCAGTGTTTCTTTGCCAGCTCCATCTGTGATTGCAGCTTGCACGATGATTTGGTGGCTCTGCTATTAACTCCAGTGCAGAAGTTACTCTTTAAATATTAATTGCAGTTTCTCGTTTGTAACCCACTGGGTGCCTTGAGAACTGCAGTACACAGGAAATACTTTATATTCCATATGGAAGTGCATGGCTCTGAGTGAATCAAAATCATTCACAAAATTTCCAGTGACATCCTTGATATAAAGAAAGGTGTAAAGAATAAATCCATGGCTTTAATTCTTCGTATAATATTTTCTTCTTATATTCTGATAATATCTTTTGAAGCATGACTAAAACCTAGTGGCTAGATTTCCTGCTGAACAGTAACTTTTGAGTAATGGTGTTATAGGGGAACTGTGACCCATCCATCCATCCATCCATCCTATATGATTCCATTACTTGTATATCATTGCAGGAAATCCACAGTGGGGAAATGGCAATCATGCCAAACATAATTTTAGCAGGCCTTACTCTGCTAATACCTTTTATATGAACAATTGAAGAATTTATTTCAGAAAGTTCTCTTGATGGAATTGTTCTCCCTTCTATTTCCCTCCCCAGACTCAGTTAAATTATCATCACCATTAATTGTTGTTGTTAAGACTGGTGGAACAGTCCTGGTCTCACCCGGAGACCCTATTTCATCTTGCCCTCCTGGGTTTTCCCAACACCTGGAGGGGCTTTTCTCTCTCTGTTCAACCATTGCCGCCACCTGACCTTTGTAGGAATTGCCCACTGGAAGGGAGGGTCAGGATTCCCAGCTTCCCTGCCAAGTTCTGAGGCCTTGGTTACTGTGGGACAGCTTGCTGCCTTGTGCCCCACTAGGGGAGTAGCTACTTGCCAACTGACTTCCCTCCTGGCGCTCCTTTTTAAAATATCATGTCCAAGTTGGTGGAGGTCTATGTGGCACAGAGAACCATTACCAGGATCCAAAGTTATAAAGCATTTATTAAAAAGAAAATGTTCACAAGCATACTTTTATCACAGCTCCAGATTGAGCAGGGGATTCAAAAGAAAAGGGTAAAACACAGTTCCTCTGTCCCTCCCTGTATACATGCCCTATTTTTTGTTGTTGTTCAGTCACACAGTCAAGTCTGACTCTTCGCGACCCCATGGACCACATTACGCCAGGCCCTCCTGTCTTCCATCGTGCACCGGAGTTTGCTTAATTTCATGTTCATTGCATCGATAACACTGTCTAACCATCTCATCCTTTGCTGTCCCCTTCTTCTTTGACCTTCAGTCTTTCCCAGCATCAGTGTCTTCTCCAGTGAGTGCTCCCTTCTCATTTGGTGGCCAAAGTATTTGAGCTTCAGCTTCAGTACTTGGCCTTCCAGGGAACAGTTAGGGTTGATTTCTTTTAGGATTGACTGATTTGATCTCCTTGCAGTCCAAGGGACTCTCAAGAGTCTTCTCCAGTACCATAATTCTAAAGCGTCTATTCTTTGGTGCTTAGTCTTCCTTATGGTCCAACTCTCACAGCCATACATTACTACTGGGAATACTATTGCTTTGACCATATGGACTTTTGCTGCCAGGGTGATGTTTCTACTTTAAACTATGCTGTCTAGGTTTGCCATCACTTTCCTCCCAAGGAGCAGGCATCTTTTAATTTCATGGTTGCAGTCATCATCTGAAGTGATCTTGGATCCCAGGAACGTGAAGTCTATCACTGCTTCCACGATTTCCCCTTCTATTTGCCAAAGTGATGGGGCCGGATGCCATGATCTTTGTTGTTGTTTTTTAATATAAGGCAGGCTCCTTAGCTTGGAAAGTTCCAGATGTTTACAGGAGGTCCATTGCCTTCAAGCCTCCTTCAGGTGTGCAAACCAGCACATGGCAATGACTGCCTTCTCCAGACCTCAGTTAAGAGTTCTGTCTCCTTCAATGGAATCAGCACCCCAAAGCCCTTCCCAGAAGTTTGATCATCTCTCTTTCCCCACCCACTTTTCCCAAAATCTCCAGGAGTTTCTTCCTGAAGTCTTTCTAAATTTCTCCATTTCTCTGTTTCCTGCTTGGGGGGGGCTGGACCATCCCACTGTCTCTAGCTAGAACTGTTGTTGTTGTTGTTCAGTCGCATAGTCAAATCCGACTCTTCGTGACCCCATGGACCACATCTTGCAAGGCCCTCCTGTCTTCTGCCATCCTCTGGTAAAGGTAAAGTAAAGGTTCCCTTGCTCGAAAGCCAGTCGAATCCGACTCTAGGGTTGCGGTGCTCATCTCCGTTTCAAAGCCGAAGAGCCAGCGCTGTCCAAAGACATTTCCGTGGTCATGTGGCCGGCATGACTTAACACCAAGGCGCACGGAACGCTGTTACCTTCCCACTGACGTGGTCCCTATTTATCTACTTGCAATTTCTTGCTTTCGAACTGCTAGGTTGGCAGGAGCTGGAACTAGAGACGGGAGCTCACCCCGTTATGCGGCACTCACGGGTCTTGAACTGCTGAACTACCGACCTTCCACAGCCTGCAGTTCAGCGTCTTAACCACTTGAGCCACCGCAGAGACCGCTACTGGACTCTTACTCTTTTCTACTGCTAATATTATTGTATTTTAAGAATTTTTTTTATGTGTGAAGAAGGCTGCAATTGTGGTAGAATATCTATATATCGTAATAAGTTGTGTATTATATCATGAGTTACACTTTCATAGAGTGGTCCAGTCAAACATTGTGGCTAAGCTAGAGTTTGAAATAATAGTCAAAAGTTGTATATGAGCCTGGCAGTTTTTAGATTGTGGTCCATTACTTGGAAATATCTACAAATTAGTTGCTACCTGAAAATTCAAATATTTCAATTGTAGGAACTGCCTGTTACATCATCAAAATAAGGTACTAATGTCAGAACAATTCAGCTAATAATTTGTCTGTAATCACCTTGAATTATGTTGTGTACCCAATGAGACCACGCATGTGGTCAGGTCCGCACGTGGCCATGCGAAGGGCCCAAGCTTCGCTCCGAAAGACAATAGCCCAAGCAGATCCTAGCACACACGTATCGGAGGGCTAGGGTCCAAGTGTGGACCTATGGGACTCGAATGCACTGTAAATAGCATATCACGGGAGTGTGTGTGTTTTGGGTGTGGTTTGGCTACAGGGATATAAACCCGCCTCTGGGCCAGGGAACTTCATCTCAAGATCTGCCTATAGCTAAATAAAGTATGAGCTGAAATCACTCTCCAGTGCATCAGCCTCAGTACTTTATAAATTATAAATGCAATAAATACTCTGTGATCCTCTGAAAGTTAGGAAGAGTAGCCAGGTGCAGTGATGCCTAATGATGATTAAATATGTTGTCGACATTTTGCCTTGTTTCTATCCCTGTAGCAGTTATCTGGATATGCTCATCTCTCTGCTCTGTGGGCATAAGAGATTTGTTTCCTTTCTCCAGTATTTTTTCACAAGGGTATGGAAATATCAGAAGTATATCTATATATCTATATGATATAAATGTGTTTTTTTCCAGCATTTTGTGAAGAAGGATGCAGATATGGTGGGACGTGTGTAGCGCCTAATAAGTGTGCTTGCCCTTCTGGATTCACAGGAAGTCACTGTGAAAAAGGTAACCTTTCAGACTTTCTCACTGACTTATTTTGGCTTACATTTTATTATATATAGGGGGAAATGGGGAAAAAGTCCTCAGGAGAAATGCAGGTAAAGTGTGACGTCCGTCCTCCCAGGCCTTCCAGTGTGTACTGTCAATTCACTTAAGGGGGTTAATTTCACCACTGATGTCCATGGGCCTTGGGATATAGATTATGCAAAGCTAACATGATATTGTGCGTGTAGAAAGCCCAAATGCATGTGCTGGACCCTCACTGTTGAGTACTCTCATTTGTGATAGGCTGTTCATCATTTTTTTAAAAAAATGCATGTGTTGTAGAAGTTGTACAGAAATCCATGCATATCAGACAATCCCTGTGCTTTCTGTGGATGTCCGAGAACACAAGGTAGACATATGGAGAGGGGAACACAAGAAGGAAGGGACTGGTTGGGACACCCCTAACAGCAACAATTGCAATATTCTTGCACAGAAAGTGGGATATCTCTCCCATATGCTTATCAGAAGAGAATGAGGAGGTAGGAAAAAAATGAAAACCTCTTCGCTTTTTAATGCGAGCTACAGTGCAGTCCTAAACAGAGTTACACCTTTCTGAGAAGGGTGTAACTCTTCTAAAGACTGCACTGCTGGCCAATTAAGTTCAGTTTGTTATACAGGAAAAAAATGCACTGAGGATAGTTTCAATATTCCTTTCGTGATACACTTCTGAGCTATGGTAATGGATGCTGTGTGCAACAGGGATCTTAATCATACCTGAACTTCTTGACACGAGGTGGCAAACTCAGCTGCCATGCTGTCATTTAAAAGTTGGTTATCCAGGTGCAGAACTGGAGACTGGGCCTTGTAATTAGAAATAGCTCCCTTGCATGTGCAGTTCTAATTGCAGGCTCATATTAAATATATCTGGCAGCTTCTAACTAATTATATCAATTTCACCTTGCTCCGCATCTTTGAAATAATGCCAAGGGGCAAACAGAACTTTTGGCTATCTTTTAATAAGGCTCCTCCAGAGTCTTTGTTTCAGTTGTTCAGAAGGCTATACTTGGATAGGTGATCAGAGAGTGCAGTCTTGAATTAGGCACATGATCTCCCACTATTTGTTGTTTTTACAGTGTTTCTCGACTTAAACCTCTTGGCACTGGATGATGCGAAAAATAGATGCACTCTTTGCACTCTAACATATGGTGTCATGCTCTTTCAAGACTAGCTGTGGCATAAATGATCCAAAGAGACTAAAATGGTGCCACAGACAGGACTCTGAATCATTACTGAGAACACATATAATAATCTGTTGTTCTGCAGAAATGCATCATGATTGGGTCCCTATCTGTAGAGAAATGTTTTGTCAGTGACATCTTCCATTTGCTACCCTATATCCAAAGATGTCCTTTGAACACATAAAGGGCAATCCTTTCTGCATCATTTACAAAAATGGAAGTGTTCTATTGTCTCAGTTTGTGGTGACCTAAACTTGCTTCAGAATTAAGAGAAGTATAAGATAAGCTTGCAGCAGTTGAAAATAATCAAGCAGTTGAAAATGTTGGTAAGAATGATCTGTAATTTGTCAGTTGCCCCACTAAAATAATGGTATTAAGTTCAATGGGAATTTAGTCGGCATCGAATACTCAGGATTTATAGTGGTGGCATGTGCGTGAAACAAAGTGAGGATTATATTGGAGTTTTAAGTCAATTGCGCAAATGCATAATGCAACATGCTGTTACAAAGAATTTACCTCCGATAGCGTCTTTTGCAATTTAGCCTTGAATTAATAAAACATTACAGCACAGCTGTGGGGCTGCCTTTCTACTGAGCAGCTGAAGATGGCTTGCAAAACAATAACAGAAGGGCATTGTAAGGTAATTTTACCTAGCTGTATTTTATCTGCGACATCTAGTTTTTCTGTTGTCTTGGGATCATGGACATGCTGGTTTATTATGTTGTCCTTTTCATTTGGGAACCTATTTTTACGATTCAATTGTTTCTTTGATAATGGCTGGGAACCTGATAAAATAAAATTGGGATCCAATAAAAGTTAAGACTATGGTGGGGATCCAAAGGGCCCCAGGCAATATGCATCACAGTGGCTATTCTGGCCTCCCTTCCCAAGACAGCAACCTGAAAGTTTGCTGCTGGATACTGCAAACCTGTGAACATCCTCAGGGCAAAAACTGCCTTCAGAGTGATGAAAAAAGTCCAGCAACCTTCCTTGCATTTTACATACATTTTGTTAAACCACTTTGCTTTCATTATTCCACCAATTTACTATGGGTTTAGACACATGTTAGTTCTCTTTTCTTCTGAACAGTGTCATAAAAACAGCAATTCCAAACAATCAGAAACAATATGTGCACTACCCGTCACTGAGTCAGCAGCAGAGTCCATCTTCCTCTGGGACACGTGCACCAAGAGAATGACTCAGCCCCAAAATGGTGAGGCACTGCAGAGTAGCTAAATTCAAATCCAATAGCACCTTAGAGGCCAGTAAGGTCTTTGGGCTATAAGCTTTCAGGAGTCAAAACTCCCTTCATCAAATATGAGCTGGAGTGGTGTTCTTGAGTCCCAGTCAGAGGGTGGGAGCGATGTTGCCAAAAAGGAACTCAGGATGCAGAGATGCAATGCATATTGTAATCAGATTGAACAGAGAGGAAGAGCTTGAGGGCAGAAAATTCGCATTTGTAGTGAGATAAGAGTCCTATGTCCCTATTCAGCTGGGGGAGTGTCCATTGTTCTGAACCTGTAAATGAACTCAAGCTCAGCAGTCTTGCATTCTGATCTTCCTATGAAGCTTTCCTGTTTGAGAACTGTCACTCTTAGAACAGCAATGGAATGACCTGGAAGATTAGAATGTTTTCCCACCCATTTTTGAGCATTCTGACTTTTAATGTCAGATTTATGTCCTTTTATTCTTTTGCATAGGGACTGACCTGTTTGTCCAATGCAGAGAGTGGAAGGGCATTGCTGACATTTGACAATATATATAAAGTGAATGAACTTGACGTGGTATGGCTAGTGTTGTTAGGTCCAGTGATTATGTTGTCAGAGTGAATATGGGTACGGAGTTGGCATCTTGGTTTGTTGCAGGCCTCTGGCCAGAGATCCTGGGAGACAACCCTTTTCTCACCCACAGACAGGCTCCTAACCTTAAACAACTTCTGACCCACAACAATTCCTTTCTTAACATAGAAACAGACTCTGGGATCAGGACCTGCAACAACCAAGATGCCAGCTCTGTTCAGCACATGGTAAAATGTGGTTTGGATCCTGTTGCTGCTAGGTAGATCTGTAACTGGTTGACAGATCGCAGCAAAAACTGCTTGTTAATGGTTCCTCATCCTCTTGAAGAGGAGTGGCAAGTCGAGTGCCTCAGGGATCTGTCCTGGACCCTGTGTTGTTCAACATAAATGACTTGTAGGAAGGAAAAGAGAGAATGTTCATGAAACATGCAGATGATACTAAATTGGGGGGAGTAGCAAATAAATAGATGAGAGATTCAAGATACAGGATGATCTTGACAGTCTAGAAAACTGGGCTAAAAGTACCAAAATGTATTTCAGCAGAGATAAATGTACAGTTCAGCATTTAAATAGGGAAAGTCATATGCATAATTATAGGATGGAAGAGACTTGTCTTGGCAGTAATACTTGTAAAAAGGATCTAGGAGTCTCAGTAGACCATACATTGAACACAAGTCAGCAGTGTGATACAGTAGCTAAAAAGGTTGAAGGAGCTGGGTATGAGGGGTGGTATGATAGCCATCTTCAAGTATTTGAATGGCTGTCATTTAGAGGATGGAGCAAAGTTGTTTTCTGTTGTCCCAGAAGATTGGACCAGAGTTTTAGGCTAAACATTAGGAAGAACTTCCTGACAGGGCAGTTCCTCAGTGGAACAGTCTTCCTTGGGAGGTGGGGGCTCTCCTTCTTTGGCGGTTTCTAAGAAGATGCTAGACGGCCACCTGGCCAGCAGTGCAAATTCTGTGAATTTAGGCAGATCATGAGAAGGAGGGCAGGAAGGTATGAGCCAGTGCTTGTCTCTTGTAGCCCTTTCTTACCCACCCAAGGAAGTGCTGATCACCACTTCGGGTCAGGAAAGAATTTTCCTCCAGGCCAGATTAGCCCAGGGATCCTGGAGGTTTTTGTCTTCCTCTGGGCATAGAGCAGGGGTTGCTGGGGAAGTAGGGGGTAGTTGTGAATCTTCTGCATTGTGCTGGGGGTGGAGATCCCTTCCAGCTCAGTGTTTCTGTGTTTCCCTCCAAAGCCACCTTTTGCTGAGTATTCTTCTGCTGCACCAGATGCTCAAGCATGTTATAGATGGAGTTCCTGCAGACAGTAATATTAAGGGTCAGGCATTGCTGTGCTACACCAGCCAGTGCCTGTTTCTTCCATAGTAGAAATTTGCCCTTCACACTGTGCTAGAAATGACCTGTGTCAGGACAAGACCCTGCCCTGGTGCAGTAACAAGACCCTGCCCTGGTCCTCATTCACAGTCCTTGGCTGCTAAACCCAAAGCCTAACCCTGACAGACCCTTTGACCCCCAGTTGGGAAGGTGTCATATGGTGCTCACCCTTTTTTCTGCACTAACCTGCCAAGTGACCAATCCTATTAATGGAACCACCATGTCCAATTTTCCCATGGTCCACTGACAGCAGTACAAGGTAGGCAAACCCTTCCAGTTCAATCCAAGGAGGGTGAAAAATTCCTACCCGGCCCCAAAAGGCGACCAGCCAAAGCCATGGGCTGGAAATCCAAAAACAACATCCATGACAACAATAACAAAGAGTCAATAAAGATATGTTTGCCAATTCGTTTAGTGTAGTAATTCTGTAGAAAATTCTCTTCTATTATCCCTCACACACAACGGTTACTGTGCAATGTAAACAAATCCATTTCACAATAATTGCTTTATCTGAGCGTGTCACAATCACAATTCTTACCAATTTCTACTTATCAACTCTTGCGGGAAACATTCCATGTTGACTTTCTAATAACAGAACCCAAGGTCTTCACAAGGGCTGAGCATATGCGAAAGAGGAGGGGTGGGAGTGAAGCTGGCTTTGACACCAGGCCAGCCCCTCCCTCCTTGACGCTAGTGTCAGCATCCCCTGTCTCTTCCTCCTTCTGGGCTGGCAAAGCGGCCCCCATCCACACTCACCGTTAAGGCTCCTTGGTCTGATGGAGCCAAATTGCCTCCCCCTCAGTTGGAAGAAAGAGTCAGATGCTAGATTAGGTTTAACTCAGATCACTTTATTAACTATTTACACTTTTTGCAGCAAGGCCAATCCCCCCAGTGCAGAAATAGGCAAAGGCCAGGGGTCACCCCAACCACCTCCTTTCCATATGTTGGGCGAGCCCCCTTTGCCCAGGTGCAAGCCATCCCTCGTAGCAAACAGGGTACCATCCTGGAACTCCCCCAAGCCATGAAACTTAGAGGGGAGGAGCCTAGCCAAGGTAGTCCCAAAGGTAATCCTCATTCCCAGTCCTGGGCCGCTAAACCTGAAGGGTGAACCTGACAGATCCCTTGACCCCCAACTGGGAAGGTGCCATGTGGTGCTCACCAAATCTGTTTCCCCCTTTTTCCTGCACTAACCTGCCACTGCCAGGGCCAAGCCTCTGCTTAGGACCTTGCACCCACTGGGCAACCTAAAGCTGCACACAGACCTTGCTGCAAATCCTCCAAAAATATATATCATTGCTCTTTTTGGATAGATGTACCCCATCACCCCTGTACAGGTCGATCAATTCAGCACCACTCACGGCATGGCAATATAGAAGAAGAGGATTGGATTTATACCCCACCCTTCAATACACAAAGGAGGCTCAGAGTGGCTTACAATCTCCTTTTCTTCCCCTTCCCCTTCCCACAACAGACACCCTGTGAGGTAGTGGGGCTGAGAGAGCTCTTTCGAGAACTGCTCCTGAGGGAGCAGCTCTGAAAGAACTTGTAAGTGACCCAAGGTCACATCAGCAGCTGCATGTGGAGGAGTGGGGAATGAAACCCGGTTCTCCCAGATTAAAGTCCATGCTCCTAACCACTACACCAAACTGGCTCTGTCTAACCACATGATCTGCACACCAGGCCACCTGCTCCTGATGAGCTCCAGGTCAGCCTTCTTCTGAATCATCAGGGCCTTCCCTTTCATAAGGCCAAGATTGTTTCCACCCGACCCCGTCTCCCCTCAAACAGCAGCAGAATTAGGCCAGGCCACCTCAAGCCCCATGCCCCAACCTCCTTAGTCACACCCCCGAGCAGGGATATGCATAGATTAGGCACTGGTGGTGAAAGGAGGGGTCTCCAAACTCTCCCTTCCCTACATTCCTTTTCAATCTTTCCCCTGACTACCTACTTCATCCCCTGACCAAATGCAAGTTGTTGGCCCAATAGGGCCTTCTCGAGCCCTGACATGGGATACAGAAACCATAAGTAAAACCCTCCAACAAATACGAACGGTCATCCTGCTTAAGATAAAAATGTAATCAGGGCATTAACTCCTTCAACTTAATTGAGCTGGGACCCTTTTTCAGGAGGTGGGTTAGCCCCCATCACCAGGTCACTCCCCCACCATTGCTCCCTGAACCCTGTCCGGGGTTTTGCCCTAGGGCATGCTGCACATGCATGGGGGGCCCCAAACACAGAAGGCACTCATGTTAGAACTTGCAGGATCTATGGCCGCACACCCCTCGGGAGCTAAACTCCCAGTAAAGCAGGTGCTGTTGAATAGCCTGCCTTACCTGAGTGTGGGTGCCTACACTACCTGGGAGCTGGTGCACAATATGTCAGCTTTCAGACTAATCACCCCCATTGGTCTTTCTGGCAACATAACCTGCATCCACAATTGCGGATGTATCTGGTTTGAGAGCAAGGAGGAGTTCTTGGCAGCTGCATCCAAAACGCCTCATCATATTGGAGCCACACCAGGCCTGCATAATCTGAATACCTCCAGTAGACTCTGACCATATATTGAAACAAGGACAGTGCCTGCCAAGGCTGGGACTGGACTACCATGCCAGAGTAAATTAAGAACCCCAGAAACCAATTAGCCCATGTTCTATCCACTCTTTGCCTTCTCAGCTTTTCCTTGTCCCCTCTCAGGACCTTGTCCCTCTCAGAGAGCCAGTATGGTGTAGTGGTTAAGTGAGCGGACTCTAATCTGGGAGAACCGGGTTTGATTCCCCACTCCTTCACTTGCACCTGCTGATGTGACCTTGGGTCAGTCACAAGCTCTGGCACAGCTGTTCTTGAAAAAGAGCAGTTTCTGTCAGAGGTTTCTCAGCCCCACCTACCTCACAGGGTGTCTGTTGTGGGGAGGGGAGGGGAAAGGAGTTTGTAAGCCGCTCTGAGATTCCTCTAGGTAGTGAAGGGTGGGGTATAAATCCAATCTCTTCTCCTCCTCCTCCTCCTCTTCTTCTTTTCCCTCCTTTTCCACCTCTTTGGCTAGAAGGGTGAAAACATCAACATATTCCCCTCTACATATCTTGTTCCATGTCACTGAGGAAACATGATCTGGGCATGGCTTGATTCCCAGAAAGCAATGCTTTCATGTGGACCCCTTTGTATGTGATCCCTCATGGGACAGAGCACTCCCAACCTTCCCATGCAGCTGGGATGGCGGTGATGAAACACTCCCCCACTCTATCTGGGGCACTGGCTGAGCCACCCCCCATGCCCAACCCCCACGCTACACAGGCATGGGTTTCTGTGCTGTGCTTTGTGCTTTTGTGGTGGCTGCGGATCCAAAGGCAGCAGGCTAACCCCAGGGTCCCCAAGGCCATGCAGCCCCCCCCCTCGGTATGTTCAGTTTCACTTACCCTCCTCACTTACAGGGAGTTCTTCTAAAGTCACCAGAATCACTGCAGGCTGCTGCCCCAGCATCACCTCCTCCACACTTGGCCTGTCCTCTCTGTGAGTCACACTTGTAGCTGCTCTCTTGTTCCCCAATGATCACCACACCTGCCCTCCAAAGCCAATGTGCTAATATATCTTCTTGAAACCTCCTAGTGGTGGCCTGTCTTGTTTGCCTCCCCAACAAGCTTCCTTGGCAGGGGCCTGAGGTCCACCACCTGTTATCTATCTAGTATGGTCTGTCTACCTTGGACATCCTTCTTCTTATCTACGGAGGCAGCCCTCAGCACTGGCTGCTTCCCCTTCAAGCTCCCCTGCCCCTTCCTCATCCCCATGGTGAATAGGCCTTCAGCCAGTCCACCCAAGCCCACCTGGTTCCTTGACCCCCAAGGTCAAGCCCCCTACTAGTCAGCCCACAGGGCCACCAGCTAGCCTCCAGCCACAGCACCAGCTCTCCCAGACCTCAATGTCCTACCAGAGGAACACTTTCTAAATCAGGAAAGGTTGCCATGCCCACACAGTGCCACTGCCCAACTCACCCTGGACTCCCTTGGCCTGTGAGTCAGATGCTAGGCTCCTAAAGAGGCCACCACCAAACTGCCTCCTTCAACGCCACCTCTGAACAGGCTCAACCCTTTGTGCTGGCCCCATTGCTGTGGCTCCTCTCTCGTTGCTGCTGTTGAGCCACAGCATAGGCCATGGTCTAGCTCCCTCAGCGTGCTTTTGGAGCTCCAACCCACACCAGCACCAAATGCCTCAAATCCTTGTCACTAACACCCCTCCACCATGATGCCCCCTCGGTGCACTTTCTGAGGTCCAACCCACACCAGCACCAAGCACCTTATATCCTTGCCAGCTCCACCTCTCCGCTGTGATGCCATCAACATCCCCTGCCTCCTCTTTCTGCCAGGGAGACAAAGCAGCCCCCACGTACAATTGCCCTTAAGGTTCTGTGGCTGGAGAGAATCAAAATCCAACTGTGCTCCCCTGTTCTATATGAAGTCAGTGAGGGGAAACAAAGTCAGTCATTTTGTTCTCACTTTGAGTGAGTGAGGAAGACATTGTGCCATGATTTTCTGTGCTTCATGATTTACTGTGGGAGTTTCAGCATAGCCAAATAGAAAGTGTTGGTTCATTGGGCCTTTTAAGCCCCCTGAATTAAATAATGGCATAAAGGGGGTGTTTTTATGTGTCAGATACTACTTTAATACAGCTACAGGATTTGCCAGTGACTCTAGACTTTAATTCTTTAGCAGCAGTTCCCAAATCCCGGAAACTGATTCCTTGGGTTTTAAGACCCATGTGGATTTATAGCCATGGAGGTCAGTGGCTCACAGTGAGTACATTTTCTATCAGCAGACAGGGCAGATATAGTGATTTCATTCCTTACCTTCCTGACTTCAGCCCATCAACCTGTATGGCTGTTACTCTACATAGGCCCTATGACCCGAAAAATTCATTTTTCTGGAGCTGGAAATGGAATTGTGACCATTCACACCTTCTCCTGGATCCAACATGTCACCTGCATTGGTTACATGTGAAACAAATGATTTAGAAATGTTCATGCTGGTTAAACTGCCCTCGGCTCAAGTAAAAAAAATGGGTCATCAATTTTACGTGGCATTATGAAATGTGTAAAAACCTTGCTTTGTTTTTCCAAAAGTCCTAAACTGGCTGTCTTTCTTTTTGCATGTGTATTGTAGTTTAGGACCAGGGTAGAGAAGGCAATTAAATGCCTAGCAACTGTGTGATGCTAATTCTCATTTTCACTTGGCAAAGAAACCGATCAAATTTTAAATTTATATACTTTCCAAATGGTTATTGGTTTGCTTCAGATGAAGCAAGAGGTTTTTGGATGAATGTTAATCTGTGTAAGGTATGCTCTACCTTTGTGGTCTACGCAGAAGTCCAGGCCATACTGATCACTGGAGTAATGATTTACATTAACCAGGGTATTATTCTGTAAATTACACACAGCAATCAACAAACTTGCATCAAAACACAGCAGTTGTCTTTTACAGCAGGTGTAAAATCAGTGCATAAGCTCATAATAGTCTCGATTTAAATTATGAAGAGAAGACGATTTGCAGGCGTAAGAGGCATTACTGTGAAATACAGAGCTGGGTAAATTCATATATTAAGCTGATTATTTTAGGATTTTAGTGCCACTTGTTAAAGTCTGTCTTATAATATTCCTAAACAGATAGCTCCCTTTTGCTTAGTAGTATTGATGTCTCTCAAATATTATTGATATGCTCCTGATATAGTAGTATGTACAAAATTCCTGTGATATTGATTCCAAATTTGAAAGAACCACATGTATCTGTGTCAGATAGTAACTTCGAAGTTGATTTAGAGGGTGGCGCTTGGGGAGTGGGTATCTCCACATTACCCATTGGTATGTGGCATCCCACAAGGGGTGATCCTGTCCCTGATGTTGTTCAACATCTATATGCACCCCCTTGCCCAGCTAATCCGGACGTTCGGGCTGGGCTGTCATCAGTACACTGATGACACCCAGCTGTATCTGCTGACGGATGGACGGATGGACGGATGGCCTGACTCCACCCCAGAAAGTCTGGCCAGAGCTCTGGAAGCTGTGGCTGGCTGGTTGCAACAGAGTTGGCTGAGACTGAATCCAACGAAGACGGAGGTCCTGTACTTGAGTCATGGGGGATAGGATCAGGCATCTGACTCCCAGCCCGTGGTGTGGTGCCACTGATGCCAAACCCAATTGTGAGGAGCCTAGGGATGATTCTGGATGCCTCCCTTAATATAGATGCCCACATCATGGTATTAACCTTCAAGGCCATATCCAGTACCTATGGTACTGTCTCTCCCCACATGTGCCCTGAAAAGCTTTACACTCTTCTGAGCAGCACTGTTTAGCAGTCTGAAGGACATCCACCTTGCCTCATTGTCCCCTGCCTGGTGGAACATGACTCCGGTTGAGATTAGGGCCCTGCGGGATTTATTACAGTTCTGCAGGGCCTGTAAAACTGAGCTGTTCTGCCAGGCCTTTGGCTGAGGTGGCAGATGTCAGCTTTAATGATCTGTTCAATTCACTCTACCTGCCTTAGGGCACTGCCTATACCATCTTGGCATCAGCGTCAGCTGACTTTGGTCTCTTAATGAGAACGTGCCCTCCCTAATGTTATTTCAGCAGGCACAATAGTAATTGTTATGCTGCCATCAGAAATTTTTAACTGGAATTGTTGAGGCTTTTATGAATTATTATTTATTGTATTATCAATGTTGTAAGCCTCTCTGAGCCTGCTTGCAGAGTAGGGCAGGATATAAATTGAATAAAGTAATTAATTTAGGTGCTTCATCATCATAGGATTGTGGGCTGGGCTGGGCTGCTCAGAAAGAAAGGCAAATTCCCATAGGAAGCCAAAATGTTTGTATAAAGAAAAGCAGATCTGAACAAATAGTGAAGAAAAATGTAAATTTGTTTCATTCTCTCAAAACCTTTGAGAGAGAATATAAGCACTGTGCTAGAAAATGTATTATATACGTCCTAAGGGTGGCATATAATGGAGGCAGGTGTTGGATGACCATTGTCATGAAAGATCAGTGAGATTATAGAGTTTACTTGTAGGAACAGATATTCATGCAAATGCAAGTTAAGCAAAATCAAAGCTTGCTGAAATCATTGAAAGGTTGATTTAAGGAAATACCAAATGTTAACTTTTTCTGATGTACAAAGGACAAACAAAGTTTAGGTTGTCTAGGTCAAGTAATATCTTAGCCAGTTCAGTTACTGTTTGATGTTACTTTTACGTAACATATGTTATCATCTTACCATAAGGAAGATGTTTTGAGGGAGGCGGAATCGTTCATAGACGCAAAAACTCTCTCTTGATCTTTGCTGGAATAGAGAGTTCTCTAAGTATAGCAATCATTGCTTCTTTTGAAAATGGAGTATCTAATTTAGTAACTGGAGTAGTCAAATATCTGGAGTTCTTCACTATTTAAGAAGTGTAACATCTGAATTATTACTTTCAGCATGAAATATCTATTAAATGGATCAGACATCTAAGTGTATAACATAAATAGAGGGCCTTTCATGTGAAAGTATGAAATTCCCTTTTCATATTTGATCTTTCTGAAGAGCTTGTCTTTATATGTTGCCAGCCTAGTCTTTGTATACTTTGGGAATGATATTCATCCATCTTTCGAATGAGACATAAAATGGAGGCTCTGAACAC
This sequence comes from Gekko gecko, assembly GCA_029375565.1. NCBI lineage: Eukaryota > Metazoa > Chordata > Lepidosauria > Squamata > Gekkonidae > Gekko > Gekko gecko. Next base: position 137,134,846 of record JAPDNY010000003.1, on the reverse strand, counting down.
TTCTGGTCATTAAAGGTCCAATAGAACTTAGATCCAATTCCAGTTTGGTAATTACTTTGCTTTCCTCACAATTTCTGTATTCACTTTTCCTCTTAAACTGTTGTCCACTGCTGCTGGCACAGAATGTTAGAAACAATTTCACCCCAGAGCTAGCTGCATTTCAGTCATTGTTGAGTGATTGGTTCTTATTCTGAATCCATTTAAAGTGCTTTAATGGGAAAGTAGCTCCACTAAATTCCATGTGAAATGTTATCACACCAGTTCTAAATGTGTTTACTTAGAACAGCATGCCACTGATTTAAAGTGATCTTTTTTGCTATTAACACTGTTATCATTAATACATGTAGTGTTCCTCAATAACTAGTACCATTTCAAGTAGTAATAAATGCACACTGTTCCAAAATTCAGTTCTGTTCTGCAGTACTTCTAGGGAAAATTAGACTTACTCTGTTCAGAAATCAAGGAATCCATGTAAATAAGTCATCCATTTCTTCTTTGTCTGTGTGCAATTCTACATAATTTCTTAACCAGAAGATTACACTTTATAAAACAGTTTATTTATTCATTAACTGTTTGACCTGTAAGTATCTTCATTAAAAAACAACAAAACTCATCCAATGTTCCATGCTTGAAGTCAGAGTGAATTTAATGGTATACAGGCTGAATACTCACATCTCCATGGCCTGGAGTTGGAGGATAATAAATTGATTGCAGCCTTTTAATTCTTCTTTAAACCTTCCCTGCTGTCTTATATCTCTTATGTAGCAGATGTCATCTTCCTGAGAATCCTTTCCATGAGCAGCATTCACAGAATTTTTACCTTGGATTGTTTTAAAATCCAGCAGATCAGTACTAATGAAGGCAGAAACGAAGCATCTAATTAAATAATTTTAAGCTTATCTCCGTTTTTGGTTGTCTTTTTAATCTGTAGTTTCTGTGATCGCTTCTACTAAGGGTTCCAGCATCAGTTAAATGCAGCACTGTTTGGCTGTTTTTCAGATTGTTTATTTTTATTATATTACTTCTTCAACTTTTATCCCCTTCTGTCTCATAGACGCAAGTCAAATTATAACATAAAGAAATACACAAGAGCTAGCGCATTGGTCTTCATCCTGTGGTGCTTTGCACCCAGGGTTGTCTGCAGTACTGCTGGGGAAAATAAGACAGATCTTTGCTTGTGATAGTGCTAATTCATACATGACAGCATCCTCCTGGCTCCCATAAAGTCTTTGGATCACACATGTGCTGGTTCTGTGTTTCCCAGGTACCTATAGACCTGATTGGTACCATGGTTGGCATGAATAAGAGGTTTCAGTCTCTTTCCTCTTCCTGACCTGAAATGGCCTCAGTATTACACATACATTTCCTAAGGGTCAAATAGTGGCTCTCTGGGGACATTTCAAGATGGGGAGATGGCACTGAAGGGAAGGTGAAAGCTCTTTTTTTATGTGTGTCATGGTCTTGTTCAAAATTGGACCTTGCACGTGTGTGATTCAAAATCCTTGTGCTGAAAGAGCACTAAGTTCCAAGTGTGTATTGTATTGCTGTGGAATATTTGGATCAAGTCAAGTGAGGTTCTTTTTTAAAAAATAATTTTTATTGTTTTAAGATAAAAGGACAAGACAGACAACACATACATACAAACATATATGAGAGTAATCAAAACATTATATCTCTTAAACTACCTCATACTTGTAGAAAAAGTGCTGCAGGAGCTCATTAGCATATGGTAGGCTACTAGGCTATTAGCATATGCCACACCCCTGACATCACCGAAAGTGATGTCAGAAGGGGAAGCAAAAAGGGGGGAAGGCATCTTCAAAAGCCTCCCCTTCCCTTCTCCAGCTGGCCTGGGTGGGGGAGCGAAGAGGGAAGGGGTTTAAAGTTTAAACCCCTTCTCACTAGAGTTGGGCCACAGAAGGAGGAAAGAGGGAAGGAAAGAGAGAAAAGGGAAGAAGGAGGGAAACAGGGAAAGGAGGAAAAAAGAGAAGAGAAGAAGGTGGGAAAGAAAGAGAGAAGGGAAGAAGGAGGGAAAGAGGAAAAGGAGAGAAGGAAAGGAGGGAATGAAAGAAATTTGGCGCCAATTCGGCCCCATTAAATCCTATGGGCCATTGAAGTCAATGGCGAAAACATAGGGTATATTCTGGGGGCTGGAGGGAGGGGTTTGGGGGAAAGGCTCCAAACTCACCATGCAGCTGATGGAGCCTCTCCCCCAGATACCCACCAAGTGTCAAGAACATTGGACCAGGGGGTCCAATTCTATAGGCCTCCAAACAGGTTGCCCCTATCCCCTCCATTGTTCTCTATGGTGGGAAAAAAGTTACTTTTTCCCCATGGTGCTGTTAGTAGCTCTGGAGGGGAGGCGGTTTGAGGGAGAGGCTCCAGATATTCAGGGTAGCTTCAGGAGCCTCTCCCCACATACACCCCCACGTCTCAAAGCAATTGGACCAATGGGCCTAATTCTATGGGCACCCAAACTGGTTACCCCCATTACCTCCATTGTTCCCAATGGGGAAACCCAGCCAGCAGCACTTAAGGCAGGCAAGCAGGCAGCACCAGCAGTCAGACTCTTCCAGAGAATCTCAGGGAAAGTGAACTGTCTTGGGAGGTGCTTGTTTGCCATGAGAACAAGTGGCACACTCCAGAACAAGTGGCACTGTGGCAGTGCAAGCATGTCACAGTGCCACACAGAAACCCTAAAAGACCAAAAGGAACATCATTTATACATGTATAAATTGATGGTGCAACCTCATTGAACGACTCACACCACACACACCTCAAAAAGAATATTTATAGCACTGGGAAAAAGGTGTAACTCTGCATAGGATTGCACTGCAGGTTAAGAGTTAATACTGATTGTTTGTCACCACTATGATTAAATTTTAAGTTATTACAAAAAGGTTAGTTTTGCATTGATATCTACTTCATTCTAATTTTATAGTTTCTGCATTTTGCTGGTTTTATTAAATTGGCATAAACCATTCTCTTCTTTTCCTGATAATTAAAAATTTCCTTGGGTGAACCTAAAATGAGGAGGATTCAGGCACTACTTGTTTTCTTTAGACTGCACATTGTACATGCTGCATATTTCTGTTATCCAGAGTACAGCCCTAAGCGGTGTTATACCCTTCTAAGTCCACCGAGGTATAACTCTGCTGAGGATTGTACTGTTTATCTGACTTTTCTGCATCAGATCTCTGTGGTACAGGAAGCTCTTGCAATGTTGTCTTTTTTATCATGATCTGTTTGGATTTTTCATAATGGTGTCATATTTTTGTAATCTAGTTTTAATACTAAAAGTAGATATTACTGTTAGTATATCATAGTTTGATCATTCTAAACCATACGTCTTGCAGATCTTAGGATTGTTTCCCAAAAGATTAAAATTAAATATTAAATAAAATACTTTCCATTTGATGGTATTTTTTGTGATGGAGGGCTACTGTGGTAATGTAGAAGGTAATATAATTCAGACAGTAACTCAAGCGTGAACCATTTCCACAATATCCAGGGATTTTCCTCTTGAGCTGCATCCACCCATACGGCATTCTATTCTGTTCCATGTTTATCCTAGCTTTCCTTTTTAGAGGATGCAAAGGGCTGTCACAGAAAATAGGAGACAACAACTGGGGACCCACTACACCACACTGGATCTCAAATATAGAGACTTGGAAGTAATAATGCAAAACAATCCTTTACTTATAGCTTGTGAAGCAGGTTTGGATGTGCAGATGATCATTCAAATAGTGATTTGCCACAACAAATGCTGGTTTAATCAGTTATGAATAATGCTATTGAAAGGTGATGAAAGAGGTTTCTGTTTTGAGCTGTTCTTGACAGGCATCTCAGTTGTCCTGGGAATGCATAAAAAGCAGTGCAGAGGAACAAGACAGGATGGCCACATTTGTATATCATGGGAAAGCATAGTGAAGACTGTGGATAATAAACCGACTCCCAAACATGGATTCAGATCCTGGTCTGACATAAGCTAATTGAGCATAGTTAGTAAAGTAACCAGCATTAGCCTGATCATCCTAACCATAGTTAGTTTCATGTGATGTCTCAGTCAAGCCTGTATTTTCTTTTCATTATATAGCTGTAAGATTATTCTATTATTTTTGCTCCACAGTTTCCTAGCCTCTGTAAGTAAGACCAATCTTATTAATGAAATTGGATTTTACAGCACAGAAGACAATATAATAATGGCTTACACAGTGAAACAGGAAGAATCATTGTTCCCTGATGTGGGGGGGGGAAAGGATTTAATTTGTCAATGTGTAACGATTAATGAACGGTACTTGTTGTAATGTTTAAGCACTTTGGATTTGATAACTGTGTACTGTATCTGTATCTGCAAGCATTCAAATTAAAATGTTGCAGCACAGTTGAGAATGTGTTTAGTCTGTTTTGGATTCTCTTTAGTGTTTACTAGAGATTGTTTTAGAATTTTAAAACTTTATCACCACTCACAAGATGCTTGTGGGTTGATACTGGCATTGTTACGTACAGGTGCTGAGGAAGGGATCAGTGACTTTTAAGTCTGAAAACTCCAAACAGGAGACCAGATTGAAGGTTTGTGCTTTTTCAAAGTTCATGGAAGAGTTCAGGGAATGCTCAGTTCAATTCTTGACTCCTTAATGAGATAAATATTACTATGCAGTTTGGTGCTTCTTAAAATTCATTAACTGTACCTTGGGAAACAGGGGCTTTTAAAAGGCTGCTGCTTCCTGATGATGTGCGCCCAAAAGATATTAAGAATCTTTGGAGTATATGGTACACATTGTTTTGGCCTCGCATAGATATTGTGCCATTCAGACACAGGATTGCATTTCCTCTGTAAGAAAATAAAGCTCAGAGTTCATCTCCTCAAAGGCTATTTTGATCTCCAACTGAAAACACGATTATTGTCTGTTTCCCAGCCTCCCCGAGGTTAGCTACTGAGATTTCCCCATCTGTCTTGAGAGCATGTTATAGCGAAAGGAAAGAAATGGGACAGTTTGTGTCATGGGGCTTATGATTAAAAACATATATATCAGCTGTGTGTGCCACAAAACATAACTAATGTTACTCATTGGTATTTAGCTCTGCCTATAAATATTCAACTTCTAATATTGGTCATTTTACTCCAAAGAAATGTCTGTGCATGCATGTATGCTGAGATCCAAGCTCACAAAAGGAATACAGCGAGTCCCATATCATAATACAAGCTATTTTTAACTCCCACTACCTAATGTCAAATATGGTTGCCATGTGGTATAGAAAATAGGAAGAGGGTGCTGTTAGCCTAAAGACTAACAGATATATAAAAACCATAGTGGATGCTATGTCAGCTCCGTTCTGGCCTGTCTGTAACAGACATAGGAATGTGGAAGTATGGGGGTGGGGTGAAGAAGCGCCCCTTCCTCAAATATTCTTTTTCAGTTTTATAATGGAAAGGTTGGAAAGCTCAGTTGTGGGGGGGGCTGCGAAAAAAATCTACTTTTGAAAACGCGGTTTTATTCCTCCTGTGCTGGGAAACCAGGCATCCCGTAGCTGGCAGTGTGAGATGGAAGCATAGCAAGATTATCTCAAGGACTAGGCAGGCAAGTGAGCCAGAAGAGACAAAAATGACAGACAATTGGTCTGTTTATCGGGTGTGTTAGAGCCAGACATTAATTGATGTTTTAGAGTCAGGGACACTTGGTTTTTAATAGCCTGTATCTAGCCCCTAAACCATAAGGGAGGGTTTATGGAGAATATACAAAGGAACCCTTACCTAAGTTTCAGCTCATTCAGGTTGGATAGCTCCCTCCTATTTGAAATTATGAATTTCCTAAACTCTCACATTTTCCTTGGCTGCATCCTGAGAATTAGCTCAGGAAGTACACAGTTCCATGGAGCTAGGGGGATTTGGCATGCATACATGGAACAAGTGAGTCAATATTTTCAGATGGAATAATAAAAGGACCAACTTTCTTTTATTGTACATTGATAAAAAGGGGGATCTGCAGCATCCACAGGCCAACCCCATTCCAAACCTAGACACAGTGTGGGTGATTGGTGGGATGCAGAACAGTTAGGCCATGTCTGTTTGTGTATCCCTGATTTTAAGGGCTGGTCTGCCTCCAAGCTTTTCCTTGCCATGCCTTCTTTGTGCTTGAGGGAGGTGTACTATGTTCTCTTCCTCCAGCCCCGGGGCCTGTGGGTCAAGGATAGTGGCATCCCTCAAGGGGTTCCTGTCCCAAGTCCATGAAGCACAGAGGCCTCAGGCTTCTGGTTTGAGGCTTATCCCTTCACTCTACAAAGTGATGCCTCAAGGTAGTCAACTAAGTGGTACTGTGTACCATTCCAGCAATATTTTTCCACAGTGCTACTGCCATAGGGACAGACCAACTCATTGTTTTGTCCCCTTCAGGATGAAGGAGAGATGAGAGGTGTGCTGGAAAGGGTGAGTGGTTAAATGGGTTGGCCCTGTTCCCCCCCAAGTTAATGAATGTGCCTGAGTATTAATGAAAAAAGTGGATGATGGTGAGCCATGGTAGAATTGAGGCATTCCTGCCCCATTACTTATCTCCCCATGTAGCACCTTGCTCTGCTGCTTCTTGTTTTGTCCCTCACCTGATGGAACAAAGCAGATGCTGGACCTGTTGTATATTGTCTTCCTCCACAGTACCCCAGCTGTTGTGTTCAAAGGCACACAGAAGGGAATTTCACATTACTGAGACTCTGCCGGATTGAAGCCGTTTCTGATTCGTCTTGAAGTAAACCGGTACAGGGCTGCCATTTCACACATGGCTTTCCCTGACCGGAAAAGAGCCGAATCAGAAGCGGTTTGGCAATTCAGATTGCACCGCTTTGTTTTCCCGCCACGCCTTTTTTTTAAAAAAAATGTTCGCTTTAGAGCGCTATAGCGCTATAGTGCTATAAAAACAACACTGCAGGCATTCCAATGGGGTTGCTATGATGCTATTGCGCTATAGCGTTATAACGCTCTAAAGCGAACGTTAAAAAAAAAAAAAGCCGGAGATCGCCCGCGCGGGCGAAAAAAGGCGGGAAAAAAGCGTATCCGATCCGGGAGAAGAAACTGACGACTACTTGGAAGCGGTTGACAGGTAAAACGCTTCAGCCCCGTTTCCTGAACGGGACAGAAGCGATTCTGTGTGAAATTACAAATATATTCCGGTAGGGAACCGGTTCTAAAACGGTTCTGTCTGAAATGCCAGACCAGAAACCGTTTGGGAACCGTTCCTCTTCCGGATTATATCATCTGTCTGAAATTCCCCAGAGTCAAGTTAGCTGGCTCCCCCTCTCTACCATCTGCAGTAAATCCCACCACTTCCCCTCTCATCTCTGCTGAGGGAGGTGCAGTTCCAGGAACAGCATTTGTATGGCTCCGCCTGATCTACAACTGGTGTCTAGCTTTTTGCCTAACTTTCTTAACTGAAGCTGTGCCCTTGCAGCTTTTGTTGCTTTGTTACTGTCATTGAGTCTGAGGAGATAAGGGAGGGTATAAATATTTTATGTAAATAAATGGAATAAACATAGCTATTTTGATAAAAAATAAAACTCATGAAAATTTGACTTAACTATGGTCTGAGGCCTAGGAATTGTATGTGAAAGAACAGAATCTAACTTTCTGAATGTTCATATTTATTCTCAGACCATCTCCCAGAAGTGGAAGTAAAAAGGCTGGAAAACAAATGTGGCCAACAGGCTGAAGTAGATTTTTATTTGTCATTTGATTGTGACACCCAGTATGTATGCAGCAGTCACACAACTGTTGCATTAGCTTAACAAATGCTGATAAAGGAATGGAGATGGTGGCATGTCTTTACTGCTAGACACAGACACATTTAATAATCTTGTAATCTCTAATTTTCCACATTCAGTTAACTGTCCTCCTATTTGGTTATGTAGGACAAAAATCAGTTTTGTAAAATGACCCAAAAGATTATCCTTGCCTCCTTGTCATGCTAGTTTTCGGTTCAAGTGTGTTAAATTAAAGCAATTTGTGGCTTCTGTAATAGTCAGAGTACAGATAAATAACCCCCAGGAGCAACAATAGCAGTCAAAGAGTCATTTCCTTTAGTAGGGATGGATAGTATGCGACCTTAATTCATGCAAACATTTAGTTCTTGTGCATAAACACATTTCTAGTAAAATACTTCACAACTGAAAGGCAATGATTATCCTTCTTTGTGCCAAAGAAAAACCTCAATAATGTATTCATGTTTACAGGGCATATGAGTTATTAGTCTTTCATATACTTGAAGGAATCATGCCTTCCTTTCATAGCTGATTTGACACAGTTTATGGGGTAGGGTAATGTGTGTGAGTGTTGGGAGAAAAGAATTACATCCAATTTAAAAAATGATTAAAATATGCCTATATGACAGTGAAGGCTCTGTCTATGTATATTGCCCGAAAACATTTATAAAGTGAAATGCAGATAGTTTACAGTGAAATTATATGCATTTCTTGGTTTGAAAATATGCTTATCAGTTTTCAATTATTGCATATTTGTTTTAAAAACTGTGTCAACATTGCATCTTATATGGAAGTAATTAATGTTATTTTTTGTTATAAATCCCTGTTGTCCTAGACTACCCAATGAAGGAACAAGCTTACATTTAACTGAAGACCACATTAAGGCCAGAAGCATGGCTTTTTAGCTCTTGCTAGGGCAAAGAAATAAACAGTGGTTGAGCAATCTGAAAGCCCAGAAATATAGGGAAGCAGTTGCTGGTCTTGACTAAAAAGGTCATTGAGGATGTTTCTGTAGGCCAGAATCAATGCTGGCCTGGTCTTTCTGCTAAACATGCCAAAGAATGAGTCCAGAGACCCAGAACAGAACAGCCTTGGAGAGGGATAAAGGACAAACAAGTAACAGATTAATATGGCCTCTGCTAGATTGGAAAAAGTGTAATTAATATCAATAGATATTCTATGTATTAGTACTCAGGTTTGAGATGCATCTGAGAATGGCAAGAATATCCAGCTGAATACAGAAGTAAGATGGCGTGTATTGGTTGGAGTCCAACAGATAGCCATGTGCATGAGAAAATTGTATTCACTGTGTTTTTATATTCTTGGACTGTTGTTAACAGTATTTTTTAGATGATACATAATCATGAAAATTTTATACGGTTAATGTTATAAGGTAATTATTTAGCCAAGCATGTATGTGCTTTCAAGTGGGATGGAAGATGTTGGAAGATGAAAACCTATAAATCTGGGACCCTGTAGTGAATGGGAACTCCTTATCAGAAGGAGCTCCTTGGCTGTAACTGACTGACTTTTGGTAAGAAATAATTAACTGGCTCAGGTAATTGCTGTCCTTTAATTATCTGTGTAGAATCAATTGATGTATTGTCATATTATTTTAAGTCAGTTAATTTCCAAGACATATGGTTATGTTTTCTTAAAATGATAAAATAGAAGCAAGGATTCTCTAGGAACATTTTTACTTGTGTACTAAACTCAAAACAAGTCCATAACCTATTTGACATAGGAAACCTAATTAGATGTATTAAGAGGCAGATCATGTTAAGACGTGGGAGTGCTCCTGGATCTAGCCTTTCTAATAGGTAAGCAGGTCAGGCACTGTTGCTAAGAGCTCCTTATCTAGAACCTTCTGACCTGGTTGCACTGATTCATGCCTCTCCAGACTGGACTATTGTAGCACACTCTATGCGAGGCTGCTTTTGCAAACATTTAGAAAGTTCCAATTAGAACAAGATGCAGCAGCAAGACTCCTGCCTGGAGTCAACTGCTCAGGACATATAACTCCAGTGCTGCATTAACTGCACTAGATACCGAATTGCTTCTGGGCTCAGTTCAAAGTGCTGGTTTAAAGCTGTTTAAAGCCCTTCATGGCCTAGGGCCCTCCAGATATTTTTCAAACTGGGTCTCCCAGTTAGGCCAATTTTTTTTTCCAGACAGCCTCCTTCTTGAAGTGCCCTCCCTTAAGACTTTACAAACAGCCTTCTCTGTATTGGAATCAGTCCTTCTGAAACAGCTTTCCAAGCAGGCCTGTAGCCACAGGGGGGGCACGAGGGTGATGCCTCCTCCCAAATTTGCCACACCTCCTCACTAAATAGCTGTGCTTTTGTTTTCATTCCCCCCTAGCTTCCCAGCAAGGTGCGAGCCAAGCCAGAGCCTCACAAACTTGGGGAGAAGCAGAGGGGGTGGCCAGAGGTGGGTGGGCTGGTCCCTGGGATTGGCTGCAGGGATTGGCAGTGAGGTGGGTGTGCGAGCAAAGCCTCTGTACCTGCCTGGCCAGAGGCCACCAAAACCGGGGCTAGAGGAGAAGGACCCTGCAAGGAGGCCTGGGGTGGTTCTCCCTGCGGAGGGAAGGGTTAGAGCCCCCCTCCCAGCCCTTGGCCAGCCCTGACTGGCTGTGCACCATGGCTCTTCCCTCTCTTTCTCTCTCTCTCTCTCTCTCTCTCTCTCAGCAGCCGCACTGCCACAGCACAGCCTCTCCTCCTCATGAAGCCTGCCACTTTCATGCCACTTCAGGGCAGGACGTTTCCCTAAGAGAATGAAAGCCCACTGCCCCCCCTCCCTGCCTTCTTCCCTGCGACTACCCGGCACCACATGGGCAGCAGATGAGTTGCTCTTCACCGGGAGAGCCCCCAGCCTGGCTCAGCAAGGTCAGGTCAGGGGGCAAAAGTGCTGTGGTCTCCACCTCCTCCATTTGCACCTCTCCAGCAGGCTGAGTTGGAACCAGTTGCATTGCTGCAGGTCTTGCTGGCCAAGTGGCCAGCAGCAGATAGGCACCCACCATCACTCCCTCCCTCCCTGGGTGGCACTCTCTCTCTCTCTCTCTTTTGCACCAGGTGTCCTCCTCAGGCTGGAGTTTCTGCTTCCAGCAGCAGTGTCAATAGCAATGCACAGTGACAAGTATGATGCGAAAGGGACGGCGAGCCAAGCGACCCAAACTTGGGGATTCCAGCAACCCTCCACCCTGCCTCCCCAATGCCCCCATGTGTGCCTCTCCCTCCCTCGCACCCCCACTCATCTTCCGCCCACCCTCCCACACTGTTAGCCCCACTGTACTAAACTGCCCCCTTGTTGTCTCCCAACAGAAAAAATTCTGGCTACAGGCCTGCTTCCAAGAATGAGCGAGGAGGGTGCCTTCCCTTGCAACATTTAGGAAGGCATGTAAGCTAGTCCTATTCCAGAGGTGGAAAGTCTATGTTCACAGCAAACCTGTCTGTGCATTTGCTGTGTGTTTTAACCCATGTATATTTTAAATCTGAATGCTTTCAAGTTGGTCAGTTATGCATTTTAATCTGTTTTAATTTTGTTAATTCTGCTATTCTTCATGTCCTTCCTATTTGGTTGCTAACTTGCTTTCTACCTTGAGGTCATGGAGGCAAAGTGGGTGTGTGGTGTAGTAGTTAGAGTATTGGTCTAGGATCTGAGAGACCCAGGTATGAATCCCCACTCTACCATGTGAGCTTGATGGGTGACCTTGAGCCAGTCACATATTCACATTTTAATGTGCCTAACAGGATTGCTGTGAGGATGAAATAGGGGAAAGGAGAACAATGTAAACTGCTTTGCTCCCCATTGGGGAGAAAGTCAGGATATTAATGAAATATTTAACAGACACCTAAGACTTCTAAAGTAGATATGTACATCTGAATCAGCCCAGGTCAGAGTAATCTGAAACAAGTCTTCGGGTAAAAGCTACAATGTAGCAACCCACAGATACCTTAAATACATGTCCATGCCAAGCCAGGCTTAGTATCCTTAGAAATCTCTTGACCTGAGGGAATGTGAATGTGTTGCCTTGAGATGGCAACAACTGGACATTGTTGTCCAGAGAAAGTGAACAACATAGAGTTCCCAGTGCGTAAAGCAATCTAATCCAGCTCATGTTTGTTATTTATGAGATCCCTGCAACAATATTCTTCATTTTAACAAAATGCCATAAAGCGAACGTTTCTCCAATTATTGCCATCTCTCTATACTTGATCCTACCATCTTTGCTTTGCATATTCTACCCTACCAAGATATTAAAATCTCATATAGGACATGAAACAAAGGTGTCATATTTTTATTTGTGCCACTGTGCTCAGGAAACATAATCAATTCTGATGTGCTGGATGATTGTGTCACTTTTTCAGTAGGCCATTCCAGTATTCATATTGACTGACTCAGACTAATTTTGATCAGTGAGGCAGATCATATCCAATAAGTTGCTACACTGCAATCTATGTTATAGCATCAATATTCATATTCAGAGTAAATAATGAAAATATGCCAGGGATGAGGATACTGAGGACTTACATGCTGCAAGATAGCATGGGATATAGTAAAATTTGATTATCTGCATCTATGACATTCTCACTAAAGTGAATTATGATTCTATCCAGTTTGGGACTACTTTCCACCCTATTATACGAAAGGGGTATGTGGTGAACTAACATCTCTGAGTCCTTGGAAGCTTAAAATTCTAGAGCTGGCCATATACATGAGCACCAAAAAGATGTTCCTGTGCCTAAAGTTGTTAGCCAGAAAGGGGCCAGATTGTGCACTACACCCTACCTGGAACAGTTGTCCACCCCAAGGGCGCAATCACACGCACAATTAGCCATGCCATAGGCACGAATGCTGGGCAGATGTAAAGGGTGCAATCAGACACAAACATCTGGGAAGTGCCCTGCACCTGTCAGCAACCCATTTTGCTCCACCGCAGGAGTAAAAAGACACCAGGGAAAGTCCAGTAGCAAACGGGTTGCTACGGGCCACGGACGGACTTTCCCCTGTCTGATCGCTCCAGCATGCTCTCATGGCGTTGGGATGGTCTGATCAGGCCATCCTGACTCCGTGCCATTGTTCCCCCCCCCCTTCTCAGTATGCGCATCATCGCACACTCCATAGGGAGCCCTCAGTGCTGAGATGCAATTCATCGATTCTCTGTTTAAGTGCATTGAGAACAAACAGAAAAAAACAACACAAAACCCAGCTCACCCATCTTTGCGTCTGATCACGCAGTGGCAGGCTGCCCCTGCAGCTTCAAAGGACTCTGTGAGCGCGCAACTGCAGGTCAGATTCCTCTGGAGGAAATAGCCTCACTTCCCCCCCCCCCGCGTTATCTTGCACCTGTGACTGCCACCTAAGACTATTTAAAAGAAAAAGGAACCTTTTTATTTGTGGCATAAGCAACAGTCATTGAAAGAATGAGAGCTTGTTTTTAGAACAGGGAAGTTTCTGGTTGAATTCTCCACCTTAATAAAATATCATATTAAGGATTTTTAAGACACTGGACTGTGCTAAAAGGTATATTGTCAGATATTTAAGAAATTAGAAGCCTAGAACCTAGAGATGTTGCAGCTACTATCATATTTTGATTAAAAGATTAAAGTTTCTTCTGTTTGCAAGGCAGAAAGCATAATTGCTTTCACTTCCCAGTTTTACATTGGATCTGAATCAGTAAAGTCTGCAGCCTTCACCTCATGACCTCTGTTGATTGCCTTAAGAAATGATTTAGCTGTAACCCTGATGCCCTGTTCTTAGAAGGTTAAAACCTCTGTCACTTAACTGACAGATAGGAACACAGCCTTAGATTTTAGGACTTCCAGTTATGAATTGTCTGTCTGTGATTCTCTCCATGTATTCATTATTGCTGGAACATTATAGGCACTGATGTAATGGAGGTAATTAACAGAATACAATAGATTCTTTAACTATTGATTTATGGAATGAAAAATAAGGAAGATGGCACAGGTGCCAAAGAACTGAAATGATATGTAGTAACTGGTACTGTGATTCTTGTTAAAATATGGGGTACTTTCCAGTCTTTCATCTTTGTCAGATGAAGATTTATTAATGCAGCTATATTTCCTTAGCTCAGAAAACAGCAGTATTTGTCACTAGGAAATGCCACCCCCACCCTGTGACTACGTCAATTATAATATTATATATAGCTATGTGGAATACAGCTTCACTTGACTTCCCTAGTGGTCATGACTGTAATATTTAGACAATCGGAGTGGTGTAGTGTTTAGGGAATTGAATTACAACCACAGAGAACTGGATTCCAATACTGGCTCAGTCAGGAAGCATGCTAGGGGATTTGGGCCAGTCATGTTTAAACAAAGTAGCATTACCATCTTTTCCTGAATCAATGACAATCTCAGGCAACAGATTTGGTTACCATTATTTATTAATTTAGAGGACAAACTGCAGAGTATAATGATATCCATATAAAGTCCTCTGTCTAGAAGCAGACTATAACAACAAATTTACATGATAGACCACTTCAGTTAAAAGCCTGGATAAAAAGAAATGTTTTGAAGTAGCACCTAAAAAACAGTGAGGCAAGCCTCTATTAACAGGGTATTCCAAAGGTGAGCCCCCCCCACTGAGAAAATCCTCCTCTGGTTGCCAACCATGTCATCATTCTGCTGAGGGAACAGAGAGTAGGGCTTGGAAAGAGATATTATTTAGCAGTTCAGGTAGGAGAAGGTGATCCTTCAAGTACCCCAGCCTGACATTATTTGAGACCTTTAACGTAAGAATTAACACCATGAACTAGTACTCCCTAGAAACAGATGGGCAGTCTTCCAGTACAGGTGTGAGATGATCCCCCATCATTAGCCTGGCCAGTGCAGCTATTTGTATGCCATGTAAGCTCTTTCCATTAAACAGTACAAGATCATGAGCGTTCTGTAAACCAATATGACCATTGCTAAGCAGCCACAACAGTATTGCCAGTTGAAACCTTAGTTTCTGTCAGCAAAGGGCAGGGAAGGGGGCAGGGCCTTTTCCAGGGCTGTTTTGGCCTTTGAGGAAGGACTCTTTGGGGTCAGGCCTGGCAACAACCACCAGGCAACCTGATAGCACATGACCTGCATGCCTAACCTAGGACAGTCTGCTTGATACTGTTCAACAGCAGCCTCCCATGAAAACTGGTGTGGTGTAGCAGTTAGTGTTTCAGATGAGAACTAAGGAGACCTAGGTTCAAATCCCTACTCATGTCATGGAAGCTTGCTGGGTGACCTTGGGACAGTCATACTCTCTCAGTCTAACCTACCACACAGTATTGCTGTGAGGATAAAATGGAGGAAAGGAGAATGATGTAAGCATCTTTGGATCACCATTGGGGAGAAAGGTGGGGTACAAATTATTTAGATAACACATAAATAAATAATTTTTTGTCCCTTTTGTCCCACTGGAGAGAAAGGCATGGAGATGATGATGATGATGATGATGATGATGATGATGATAGATAGATAGATAGATAGATAGATAGATAGATAGATAGATAGATAGATAGATGGATGATAGATAGATAGATAGATAGATAGATAGATAGATAGATAGATAGATAGACAGACAGACAGACAGACAGACAGACAGACAGATCTGAAGATAGGCCAGATAAAAGGGTGGTGTGCAGATGGGAAGAAGAGGAGTAAGCAGGGAAAGATGAGTATATGGGTGCTGCCAGGAAGAAGGAAAAAAGGAAATAGCATGGGGATGAGGATTCAGGGTGCCCCCCCACAAGTCCTTGCAGGTCCTCCATTGTCCCTGGTCTGGCAACCAGCACAGTGCAAGTAGGCCAGACTTTTCCCAGGGAGATATTGCCAGGGGTAGTGAAGAGAGGAAAACTGAAAACAGGAGGGGAGATAAAGATAGGTTGGCTGGTCTGTGGGCAGGAGAGAAGGAAATAGGAAAAGGTGAGAGGCTATGGGGGATGCCAGGGAAAGGAAAGAGAAAACAGTGTGGAAGGGGATGAGATAGCCACCTGAAGTCTTTGTCAGTCCCCCACTTGTCACTTCATAATATTTAATTGAAAGCACAAAACAATATTTCACTTTATGCCAAAAGCCCCACCCCCAAACAGGGATGTCGCACAGCAATGCTCTGCTTTTGGGGGCAAAACTCTACGATTTTAGGCCAAAAAACCCATAGAGTTGTTGCCATGCAATGTCCCCAATGTGCTGATGTCACTTCCGTGTGATGTTATCACATTGGGGATTTCACACGACGTCCCTGCTCACCCCCAGAACATCCCCCCAAATCCCCCCACCAGCAAGCCGAGGGGACTTGGCAACCCTAGATTTGAACTTATGCTGTTATGCCCAGTATGCAGATTCTGAGTATAAATCTAATTTTGATTGACAGGATGCTCAATCTAAAAAAATGTTGCATTGGTTGAGCAAGTTACTGTTTTAAATTGTATTCTGAACTTAAAAAGCAATAGAAAGTTCCTAAATTATACAATTACAAGAAAATGTAAATAATAAGCCAAACAGTTAATGTTTTTCAGTGATTAATTGCGCAAAGAAATTTCCAGAATCCTTCTGGAGTTGATAAATATTGTTTCAATTTAAAATCAACAACCAGCACCATGGGCCATTGTTCTAGGTGTCAAAAGCATAGTCTTTGCTGTAGCACTAAGGCAGTTATGCATATAGTTCTGCTTTTCTTATATTCATTGCTATGAAATGGTAAAGAAGGAAACATCACATTGGATATCTTGAAACTAAATTGCCAGGAATGCTAACTTACATAGGTCTATAAGTGTCTTTTCATATACTGCAGGAGAAAAGGTTTGGGAATTTTTTTATACATTTGACTACTCACTACATACCATATGATTTTTAAAGGCTAGGGTCAACTCAGACAATTCCTGTCCATGTATACAATTATGATTGCAATTCCAGCAGGAAAACACAGGGTGTCAATTCACAATGTCACATAAAACTAGTATCAGGAAAGCAATGTATCTGTTTCTGCTTACTCGTGTTTTGTAGTGTTGACCTTCTGCCTTTCTCCTTGAAAAATGCATTCTGAAAATAAATGGGTGTGCTAAAAAAGAGCACATTTTAAGAAGCTACTCTGACTCCATATAATAGTGCTTTTCTCTTTTATCTATTAAGTTATGCATTTCCAAGTTGTCGTTATGTATTGCAGGTCTGATGCTAAATCTCCTAAAAAGAGAAATGTTAGCCAAAATTAGTTCCATCAAAGTCTCCCCCCATCACAGACAGCCTTATTGACATCTGTTTCAGGGGGCATTGTTATTTTATGCCCCCAGAAGCTATTAACACTATCACAATAATAAATAATTATATTTCTTCTCCAAACCATATTAAGCTTGTGATCTTATCCACAAGATATAGTACAATCACAGTTACTAAAGGGGGAATAGAATCATATCAACACTGCTTAGAGTTCCAGAAGTACCAACAGAATCACATTTCTCTTGTTGAGCTCTTGACAGAAACTGTCAGTCAGGGCAACTAAGGAGATTTTGGTGTGATAGTTTGGATCTGATTTAAAAAATTCAAGAAAATTACGTTAATTGAGTAATGTCTGGAACTGAAGAATGACTGTGGGGAATCATGACAGGAAGGCTGAAGATTTAAATAGACATAGTTAGAAAAAGCTTTCTAATTTTTTTTCCTGTTCTGTTTAGCTATACCAATTTTTCAAGGTAAAGAGCAGTGGGCTTTGACAGCCAGTGTGGTGTAGTGGTTAGTGTGATGGACTAAAATTTGGGAAACCCAAATTTCACTTGGCTGTGGAAGCTTGATGGGTGGCCTTGGGCCTGTCATACAGTCTCATTGTCATCTACCTCACAGAGTTATCGTGAGGGTAAAATGGAGCAAAGGAGAACCATGTATGCCACTTTGGGTCCTCGTTGAGGAAAAAGATGGGGTATCAGTGAACAAATAATAAATTATGCTCTGGGTAAATATATATTTTATTCCAGATATTCTTTCGCCCTTTGGAAATCAAAAAGGATATTTTTTTCCACTTGACATCTTAATATATTGTTTAATGCTGCTATACTAGATCAAGTTGGCAGTTGCATCTCAGTGATAGGCTTACAAAGTCACTTTGTACATAAAACTTACTTTTTAGTGCACAGATACTACGACCACCAAACCATTGTATGCTAGAATTTTAGGAGAGAAAGTAAGTGACATTAGTGTTCCATGTTCTAAAGGTTATTACTGTTATGTTTAAAAAGATGTGTATCCCCTTTTCAAAACATATGGCATGTATGCAGTAAGCATGTCATTATTTACTGATTGATTTATTGTTTGTATTTTTGTCTCACCCTTCCCTGCACACAGGGCTCAGGGTGACTCACAAGATTAAAAATACAGGTAAAGCAATAAAATGTTCTGCAGTCCAATAATTTAATATAATTTAACATACCAAAACAGCTCATAGGTCTGTAAATTCCCAAGATTTTAAAAGGGTGGGAACAAACACCCCCCGCTCCAATTACTGAATAAGCTAAGTCAAGGGGGTGGAGCAGGGGAGGCCAGAATGACCCATGGCCTCAACCAAAGGCTCAGCATTTCATTCTCCTTAGATCCATAGTATACCAAGGAGCTAGTTTGGAGTGAGGGCAAAGAGAGCATTGGGGAGCAATTTCGTCAATGGCTTCAGAGAGTCAGCTGTGCCAATCCTCTACCAGCTCATCCAAAAAATCACTGGGGGGCATCAGATCCCACAAAGCTGCCTGGAAACCAATTGGATACGTTAGTCTTTGCGAGCGAGCATAAATCCACTCACTGCCTAAACAGGGAGGAGCTGAGATACCAAGTTGAGCCTTCAAGGCAAAGTGGTTTGATCAAGGCACCGACTCAGTGGCATCCAGATTCACATTTATCCCCATCCCCAAAATCAGATCCAGCGTTTGACCTGCTTGATGTGTGGGAGCTGATATAAATTGGGAGACTCCCACACACCACCTCATAATAAAAAGAAGAGAGTAATAAAATCACCATTAAAACTTATGTGTGATATAGCGGCACTTCATGCTATGACCATGAAGTCATGACACTGAATAAAAAGGACTGTCAGACTGCTTGTTCATCAAAACTAAATCTATGTCAAACACAGCTGAGATGTTGAAGTCAAAAAGAGGCAGAATATTTTTGGGTGATGCAGAATATTTTTAATAGAGAACATTAACAGAATTTTTGATTTTTTTCAGTCCTGTACAATACTGTTGTTTGCCCTAGTGGCTAATGTCTCTTTCTCTTTTTGGCATTAATCACTTAGCCTGAGGTAGTTCTACCCATCATATTGTAAACATGAGGACCGTACAGTACTATGAAATGAATCTCATTTGCTTTTGTAGTGATGTCCTTATGAGAAAGGGCAATGTTTTCTAGATTAGTGGCCCACTCAATCAGGACTTATGCAGTAAAGACAATAACATCACAATGCTAAATAGAAGGTCAGTTTTGGCTAGATGATGATGATGCCACTAAAGGCAAATAGAAGCAATATTGAATGAAAATATGAGATCAATGCGAATGAATACACAAACTTGCCCCCCCAAGGAATGCTGAAAGTCATTTGAAAAGAGAAGTGGTTTAGGAACTGCTGAAAATGTTCACAAAATCGTTTCAATTTTACCTCCAGGTTCTACCAGTCACCTGAAAGTAGAAAACAACACAGCACAGTTGAGGACAGACCAGAATTTCATATCAGCTGAAGCTGAAAAGGTGTTACTTCCTGGGGGTGCAAAATTCTAAGCAAGACATCTTGGGAAGATCTTAACTAGCAAGTAACGCCTTGAATTGAACTCAGAAGGACACAAGTAGCCTAAAATTTCCCATCAGGTCCAGAATCAGTGACATAAACTCATAGGCTGAGGACAGACTGGCAATTTGCTCCGGGAGCCAGTCATGGCAAAAAAGCCCCAGAACAAATTGTTCCAGGGTTTCCTGTTCACACAGGGGCTGCTGCCGGAGCATACTGGGCGAAGCCACACGGGAGCATTCAGACTGCTGCCCCGGAGGCACGCTGTAAGCGGCGTTTCCCCATTAATTCAGCTGTAGGTGTATGGGTGTATGTGCGCATGAGTGCTCATGCGATCATGTGCATAAGCACATTTCGCCAATTGGGGGAGGACCCCGCAGCGCCGGCACCGCATTGGGCAGTAGAGCAGAGCACGGCCAATCATACCACTGCTGCCTTCTGCCCAATGTGGGTTGCTCCCGGCTTATTGGTGGAGTGTTCAGACTTCCCGGAAGTGGGGAAACAAGGGACACACACACACTTTCGGGATTTGCTACCGGTATGAGGTATCTTTTTAACGTGGCAGTGAAGCGGTTGGCTACGGGTGGGGGATGCCAGGCAGATGTGCCTGTGTGAACGCCCTGTTTACTGTGGGTTTGAAGCATCACTGAAACGGATCCCTACTAGGGCAAATTGCCAGTCTGACTTCAGCCATAGTCTCACTCTTGCTAAGCAGCAGCAACATTCTGTAGGAAGCTTTTCCTTTAAGAATACTCTCAATTGTTACTGACAATATGTGCAAGAAATCAGTTTTTAACAAAGCGTTTGAATAAAGGGAAGGTGGCCCTTGGCATATTAAGGAA
This sequence comes from Gekko gecko, assembly GCA_029375565.1. Classification (NCBI taxonomy): domain Eukaryota; kingdom Metazoa; phylum Chordata; class Lepidosauria; order Squamata; family Gekkonidae; genus Gekko; species Gekko gecko. The sequence goes on along the minus strand of JAPDNY010000003.1, from coordinate 137,114,498 downwards.
AGTGGCTTGTTTGATACATGACATGCTTTGCCATGGGTGCTTGCGTCAGTCTTTGAGTGTTAATCTCAAGAGTGAAACATAAAAAATGGAAACAAATAGAAATTCATTTCACAGATATTTTCTTTTCCTGTACATATAAACCAGTCTATTCACTTTTATTTTTACTAGCATCCCCATTTGCAGCAGTATAATATGGGAACAGGGGAGAGAACAGGAAAGTATAAAGAATGGGTAAATGAGCAATAAAAACCTGGCAAAGGCTTATTGTGAAATATATTTCCCTTAAAGCATTGTTAGAGGCACTCGTGTTCATATCTTTCCTGCTGCTTTCTTGATCCAATATCTCCCATTGGCACATTAAAGAGGCCAAAACAGCCCCAGTAGCTTACTTGTATGTAAGCCAGCCAAACAATGCCTCCCTGAAGATGAGCTCTCCTCATTCATCTTCAGCTTCCCGAGCAAATAACTTCACATAAGCACCACGGAGTCCTTCGTCATATCTGATGCAGAGCATTAAGGTTATTATGGCTGCCAGCACAATGGAAGCTCATCAGCTGACAAGCTCACAACATGGTGACTCAAAAGGGCTCATCTGAGCCTCTCACTTGAACTCGGCATCTATAAAATAACGAGGCAGGAGGGAAAACAAAGGAAGCGGGAAACAGGCCTTTAAAACCCCAGCCGTGGCCAAAGGAACAGGCAACCACCTGGACAAAATCAATCAGAAGGAGACAACTGCAGCAGCATTGTCAGGCACAGCAGACAAAAGAAAGGAGAGCTTCAGAGTCCATAGCAAAGCTTGACTGGAAGAAACTGTGAAACAAAGCTCTACCCTATGAGGCACTTTTCCCCTTCCTCCCACCCAACATCTCACAGTAGGCTTAAGAACATCCAGCATCTCAATATCCAGGCCAGACACGAAGAGCTGTTAACAGATGAAATGTGCATGCACATGGAAACTTATACCCAGAATTAAACCTTGTTGGACTTAAAGGTGCTACTGGACTCAAACTTTGTTCTGTTGCTTGAGACCAACATGGCTACCCACCTGAACAAATAACGCCTGCTAAAATACATATTTTAAAAGTTGTATACATTGAATAATGGGCAAAATATTGTATTTATATATACGGCTTGATATCAGTAATTGTTACTTTGGAGATTTCTTGTACTCTGTCTCTCTCAGACACACATTAGCTTTTTTTGTGGATACAGTATGGCCAGTATATAAAATGGATACAGTATAATATGTATGGCCAGATATAAAATGGAGACTTGTCTGAGAAATGTTATTAAGATTGTCACATAATGTTTTGTACTAAATAACATTTCATATATACTGCTTCATACTTAATAGTAAAGTCCAGTCAGGTCTGCGCTGATTCCCCCCCCCAAAAAAAAACTTTAAAATGTTTTTTGCAGATTACATAGGACATGTTAGGGAACAAGAAACATGAGGGACAATTTTGCAAATATGCAGGATCAATTAAAATTAAATAAATAAAATTTCCAGCACAGAACTGTGACTGATGTCTTCTGCCTCTCTCCTCTCAAAAGCTGTTGTCCTTAGAAAACCAGCATTATATTTCGATAAGAAAGAGCTATATGAAGTCAGCATTCTGTTTAAATACTTCAGGGACTATGAGCACAGAAAAAATTCATTCTGCTGTTAGGATGTGTAAGCTCCCAAGGGGAGATTCTTATAAAGGGCAGCTATAAAGTGAGTGTCCTGGATGGAAAAATGAAAGGGAATCAAAAAGACGAGAGAAGAAAAACTGGAATAGAGGAGATTTGGGAAAGGACAAGGAGAATTATTAGAAACAATGACATCAGCAGACTAACCACATAATCTGATGTACATCTACTTTAAATTCCACTGTGTTAAATGGGAGTTACTCCTAGATGGGTGTACGTAGCACTGCAGCCTAACAGGGCCATCCTGAGCAGAGCTGCACCCTTCTAGGTCCACTGAAATCAATGGGTTTAGAAGAGTGTGACTTAGGATACTGCCGCCATCCCAAGTATAAAGATACTTCTCCTTTATAGCGAATATCACCTGAATACATTTATGTAAATAGTACGCAGCACTTGAAAAGCACAATCAGTTTAAATAGCAAAAAGTCTTGATTAAGCCCAAAGTTAAGGTGTGTGCTAAAGCCAAGAAAAAACATGGACTGTCCATCAAGCAATTCTTATTTTTAGTGGATGGGTAAAATGGTAGCAATAATTCTGTTTGACTTTTGGTCTACCTTCTCAATTCCACATAGTTAACACAAAGGAGTGAAAATAATTTAGGCCTCTTCTTATCATTTCTTCATTCCTGAAGGTGAACCATTTTCTTAGTCACCAATCACATGGGCAGATTGCAGGCTGAAAAGGTTGGTAGGTTGGCTTTAGGATCTGTTTATTAAATCCCAGGGAGACATCAGTGATTTATCTTTAGTTGAAAGCAAAGTCTTAATTCCTGTGACCTTTTCTCAGCAGCTGTAAATCATTGGCATTGGGCCTATTTATATAATTAAAATGTATTTGTTGCCAAGTTGTTTTACTTTTACAGCCGCCTTATAGCTGTCTTACATTAAGAAATCTCTACAGGAAAAGATGTGGTGTCTAATCTAGCAACTCACCATTATTACTCTAAAATATATACATTATCACATAATTTTGAACTTCTCGATATATTAGTTATAAATGACCTTTTGAAAGTATGAATGCTTGGGTCTGGTGAAGGGTCATTCTAAGCTGTGTATCATTTCTGTACTCGTTTGTTTTAAATGCTGTATGAAGGGTTTAGCATACAATGCATGTGGCACCATAAGATGAAGGCCCCAATAAATCTGTATCAGCAAAGCCACCTCTGAAAATTGATAGCTGCGCCGATGGCACAAACCCAGGGCACAAACCCTGGCCAAAAGGGCACAAACCCAGTCCTTGTTCTCCTTCTCCAACCTCTAATCCATTCTATCCATGCTTTTCTGGCAGCTCCAGTGTTTGGGATTAGATGAGGAACTGGGCTCAGAACCCAGCTTTACATGTGGCTCTCCATCAAGTTATCTATGGGCAGACTGGGACAAATGTATAACCATTAGTGTAATATATCTATAGTAGTTTTTAGTTCTACCTGTTGGTGTTTAATTTGACTGCATTGGTTAGGTAAGATGGACAGCTGTTCATGTGAAACATTAAGAATCCCTTGGGGGTTATTTTAATGATTTGCTGAGAAGTAGCTTTTGTGTCCCACACTAAAAAGATTCTGCGTTCTCATCACTTCAGAGAATGTAGTTCTGACTCTGAATACTCAAAGTGTAATATACGCAATACTAATTTGGATAATGGAGACAGGTGCATTCTGTCAATGCAGGAGATGAGAATAAACACCGGCTCACAGGAACAAGAATAGCAACAAATAGTTCTGTTGTGAAAGTTATTCAAGAGAATACGTTTGATATGCTTGCCTCCTATTACTATTCACACACGCTTTAGTATATTCCACATTTTTGCCTCACATACACAAAAATAATATTCGGCAATCTTTGGTAAAGAAATATAGTTTCTGAAAAGGGACCAATCACACTGTCTATGATGAGTTCAGCAGAGAACTTTCAAAATGAGTCAATGCTCTTGTTGCCTTCTCACCTTAGGTCACCTCTCCAGGTAAGTCCACATATCTCTGTTCATCATTTAGCATCAAGTGATGACTTGCATTGATGAAACAGACATCACAGAGAAAACACCGGACAGATATGTCTCACCACTTCAAACAGTAAATTTGAAAGGAGGCAATTGGTGCAGTCAGCTGCAAGGAACCAGATGTTTAGTTGTTGAGCTGTAAGACCTTTAGTGATACACACTTCAACAGGAATCAGACCTCAGTGTAACCAAAACAGGAGTATTTAGAGTTCGCTAAAATGAATACATTGTTCATCTGGATCCACTGTTCTCGAAATTGGGTTAGAACAGTAGGAGGAATAAGATCTAGCTGCATTTTTTAACTTCTTTCACAATTACATATTATGAAATAACCTATATTTAAGACCCATGAAGTAGTTTTAAGTTCTCTGGATAAATGTGCCATATGATTAAAAACATTTTTTTTAAATTGAGGCTTGATGAGTCCCTTGGCTTCTCTTGCAGGATTTTCCACTTATTTCAGTTGTGCCTTTTTAAATTGCTTAACAAAATGATGTAGTCATATCTCTATACTGGCTTAATTGGAATTATTGATGTCTGAAGCTGCACCAGTCTGAGGAATTGCTTTCTGATCAAAGTCAACCAATTCGGAATGGTTTAATGAAATGGGGAAAATAATGGTCCCTAATTTTAAAAAAAGAAGGCAAAAGAAATAATGAAAGGTGAAGGAGAGAGAGACAATGCAGTCTCTTCTCTCCCTCTTTTTTTGCAATTTGGGAGAAGAAAGAACAGTCATGATTTTAAATTTACCCAAATTTTATGTTAATCTCACTGGTTAGTACAACCCTAAATAAATAGTTATTCCATTTATGGAACCCTCACGTGTTATCCGAACATTCTGAATGTTTGCCATGCTCAACTTACAAAAGGAGTTATGAAGTTTTAAAATTGTCAGCTTCCTCCTCTGTAAGCCTTTTCCTTGAACACTTCAGTGAAAGCATACTTACTTTTGTCAAAAACATCTATTTTCCTTTGTTCTTTAATTCCAGTCTTTTAAAATGCCATAAGAAGTGTTTTTCCCCCTACAAATAGGAACTGAAAACAGAAAGAACGTGTTTGGATTCTCTATCAAGTATGCATGGTGTCTGCCACTTCCCTTTTAATCCACCTGCAGTCAAAGATGTAGGGAGAATATATGGAAAGGTTTAACAACATTAGAATAGAGGAGGATCTAGTGAGGTCAAACTCAGGCACAGTTTTGTTGTTTCCTGCAACAACAGTTGGCATTGGTATGACCCCTTAAAATGGTGTTCAGCAATAAGGAATTTGTCCTGGTCTTGTGGGGCTTCAGGTTTTGCCTGGTGGCAGTGAAAGACACCATCCTTGAGATGCTGCTATGGGACACCTTTGCCAAAAAAAATCCATATAAGAGGAATTTGAAATAAAATGTATTTAAATACACTTAATAAATTTGATGATCATTTAAGTTGTCTTGGTGCTTGTCCAGGATATTATAAATTTCACTTTCAGTATGCAAAAAACAGAACGATGCCTCTCTGGAAAATAGCCTGCCAGTTAAGATCTGTCTGTGCCCCCACCTTCAGAGGTGAGGCAGGTGGTGACTAGAGACAGGGCGTTTTCTATGGTGGCATCTCACCTCTCCCTCGAGTCTTGCCTGGTGCCTACTTTATCACCCTTCAGGTGCCGGGCTAAAACACATCTTTCCCCCAAGCTTTAATTAGGAGTTTTATCTTACCAGGGTTTTTTGTTTTTTTTAATTGCGTGCTTCTGTTTGATGGATAGATTTAATGCTGCTTATGTCTAATGGTTTGTATTTCAGTGGCGTGTGTTAATACTGTGGTTCTTAATTGTAAGCTGTCTCAAGCAGGACTCTGAAGAGGCGGCACAGAAGTATTCTAAATAAACAAACAAATAACAAATACCTTACAGATGTGAGAGGATCAGAAATGTGAGAGGATCAGAAATTCCTGCTGTGCTTGGAGGAAGTGACCTTTTGAGACGAAAGGCTTCTCCTCGCCAGAGGCACAAGCCTTGGCATGAGCTGAAGGGTGAAAGCTAAAGGGCTCTTGCCCTGTGGCTCTTAGCAGGTGGGTCTTAGCTGGTGGGTCTTGCTTGGAGGCCTTGTAAGAACCTAAGAGGGCTGCTGCTGAGTTCTGGAGAGAGAACTGCTGGCAAGGTAGCCATTTGGTCAATCTCAAAGTTTTCAGGGTACATCACCACAGCAAGAGTTTACTTTGGACTTTGAGGAAAGTTCTTGGAGGCTGTAGAAGGCTGTAGAAGATAGCATTGCTCCTAGGGAGATGGATAACAAAGGATCTATTCCAATGACCTGCCAGGGTTGTGCTATGATCATATTCTGCCTTGCCAAGAAATGAATTATACATGCTGCAAGTGCAAGATTATAAGAATCCATGAGGAGAATGTGGGAGAACTCGAGGCACAGATCTGTACACTGAGGAACATCAGGGAGGGAGAAAGGTTTTTAGATGTGATGGAAGAGGGGCTCCTCAGAGAACAGCAAGAACTAGCAAATCCTAAGCAAGAGGAAGTAACAAGGAACAGGTGGGTGAGTGGAAGAATGTGACTTTGAGGAGTAAGATAATCAGGAAACACTCACAGCTAGTGGAGCTGCAAAATCGCTACCAGCCACTTCTGATGGTGGAAGATCAGAATAGCACACTCCAAGATTGAAAGAATGTAACTGACACACAAACACATAGGCAGAGAAGGAGCCAAGCTATCCTGTGGAGGAAGAGATGAATAATGGTGATTGGTGACTCCCTACTGAGAGGGATGGAAGAAGCTGTGTGCAGACCAGACAAGGAATCTTGAGAGGTTTGTTGTCTTCCTGGAGCATGTATCCGAGATGTGACTGAGAGAATTCCAAGACTGGTAAAAACCTCTGACCGCTACCCGCTCCTGCTGATCCATGTGGGAACAAACGATACGGCCCGAAGAAACCTTGAATGGATCTCCAAAGACTACGAGGCTCTCGGCAAGAAGGTGAAGGAGCTGGGAGCACAGGTGGTGTTCCCATTTTACCTGTTGAGGGCCATGGAGCTGGAAGGGAGAACAGAATATTGGAGGTGAATGGCTGGTTACCTAGATGGTGCTGTCGAGAGGGATTTGGCTTCCTGGACCATGGTATGTACCTCTGACATGAGGGACTCTTGATGATGGATGGACTGCACCTTACGAAGAATGGGAGGAACGTCTTTGCTGGAAGACTTACGAACCTGATAAGGAGGGCTTTAAACTGAAGCCATCGGGGGTGGGAAGAAAAAGCCTGATGTTGTGTGGCATCCCGAACACTAAGTTCAAGAAAGGGAGTGACCAGAGAATAAATGAACAGGAGAGAGGTGAGCTTAGTAATTTTCAGGTAAATTTGAAGGGACCTATGGTAGGAAAGGATGTCTGTAATCTGAGATGTCTTTATACTAATGCACAGAGTATGGGAAATAAACAGGATGAACTTGAACTTCAAATATTGGAAAGTAAGTATGATCTGATAGGTATTACGGAGACTTGGTGGGATGAGTCTTATATATGGAGCACAGTGATTGAAGGATATACCTTGTTCAAACAAAATATAATAAACAAAAAAGGAGGTGGGGTGGCACTATATATCAAGAATGAATACACTTGCACTGAAATTCAAGATCTCAAGAGTTGTCCTGTTGAAAGTGTGTGGGTAAGGATAGAGCGAGGGGAAAAGAAGGGGATATTGTTGTGGAGTATACTACAGACTTCAAACCAACCAGAGGAACTGGATGATGCATTTGTATAACAGCTTGCTAAACTTTTACAGAGACAGGATGTAGTAGTTATGGGAGATATTTGTTGGAAATCTAACTCTGCTAGACATGAGGCATCCCGCAGATTCTTGGATAGTCTTGCGGACAACTTCATCTCTCAAAAGGTGGAGGTGGAAACCAGAGGATCTGCTATCCTGGATTTAATCCTGACTAACAGGGAAGAACTAGTTGATGAAGTGAATGTTGTGGGATCCTTGGGGAATAATGACCATATCAGCTTAGAATTTGACATAGAGAAGGATGTGAAACCAGGACATAGTAGTATCCTGGACTTCAGGAAAACTGATTTCAAAAAACTCAGAGAAATATTAGGTAGGATCCCATGGCTGGAAATGCTGAGGGGGAAATCTGCACAGGAAGGATGGGAGATGCTGAAAAATGAAGTGCTTAAGGGACAATTGCAAACTGTCCCAGTGAGAAAGAAAGGTGGGAGATGGGTAATGAAGCCGAGGTGGCTGAACAAGGAACTCTCTGGAGAGCTGAAACTAAAAAGGGAAATGTACAAGAAATGGGACGTATTACTGAGGGTGAGTACAAGAAGCAGGCTCGAACCTGTAGGGATGGTGTCAGAAAGGCTAAAGCGCAGATGGAGCTGATGCTAAAAATAACAAGAAAGGTTTCTATGCCTATGTTCAGAGTAAAAAGAAGAACAGGGATGGGGTAGGCTCATTGCTAGGGGAAGGCGGTCAAGCCTTAACAAGGGATGAAGACAAAGTGGAATTACTTAACTCTCACTTTGCATCGGTCTTTAACTGTAAGGCAAGCTGTATACAAACTGAAGAATGCAGGGCATATGAATGAAGGAGGAACTGCTAGTCCAGAGTAAGTAAGGAAATGGTTAGAGAGCATCTAGCTGCCTTAAATACTTTCAAGTCTCCAGGGCTGGATGGCTTGCATCCCAGGGTGCTAAAAGAAATTGCAGATGTTATTTCAGAGCCTCTGGCTCTAATCTTTGAGATGTCCTGGGGTACTGGTGTTGTGCCGGAAGACTGGAGAAGAGCGAATGTTGTCCCAATCTTCAAGAAGGGAAAAAAGACAGACCCGGGAAATTACAGGCCTGTCAGTTTGACATCAATACCTGGGAAAATTCTAGAGCAGATTATTAAATGCTCTGTCTGTGAGCACCTTGAACAGAATGAGCTAATTGGTAATAGCCAGCGTGGGTTTATCAAGAATAAGTCATGCCAGACCAACCTTATCTCCTTTTTTGACAGAGAAACTAAAATGGTTGACTCTGGCAATGCTGTGTACATAGTGTATCTAGATTTCAGTAAAGCATTTGACAAAGTTTCTTATGATATCCTTGAGGATAAGCTGGTTAAGTTTGGGCTGGACGGTGCAACTGTTGGATGGATTCACGGTTGGTTGAAAAATAGTACACAATGAGTGCTTGTAAATGGCTCTGTGTCTACGTGGAGGGAAGTCTCGAGTGGAGTGCCACAGGGCTTGGTCCTCGGCCCGGTTTTGTTCAATGTATTTATAAATGACCTGGAGGGAGACATAGAGGGGATGCTTATCAAATTTGCAGGTGACACAAAGCTTGGTGGGATTGCTAATTCTGAAGAAGACAGAGTCAGGATTCAAAATGATCTAGATAGGCTGGAACAGTGGGCTGAGGCAAATAAAATGAATTTCAATAGAGATAAGTGAAAAATCCAACACTTAGGTACAAAAAATCAAAGGCACAGATATAGAATGGGAGGGACTTGGCTTGACAGCAGCACATGTGAAAGGGATCTAGGTGTTCTGGTTGATCAGAAGCTAAACATGAACCAGCAATGCAATGTGACTGCAAAGAAAGTTAATACAACCTTAGGATGCAATAACAGAAGCATTGTGTCCAGATCATGGGAGGTAGTAGTCCCGCTCTATTCTGCTATGGTCAGGCCTCATCTGGAGTACTGTGTCCAGTTTTGGGCACCACATTTTAGGAAGGATGTTGACAAGCTCGAGTGTGTACAAAAAAGGACATCCAGAATGGTTGAGAGGGTTGGAATCCAAGTCTTACGAGGAAAGGCTGAAAGAGTTGGGTATGTTTAGCCTGAGAAAGAGAAGGTTTAGAGGGGACATGATTGCAATCTTCAAGTATTTGAAGAGCTGTCATGTAGAAGCTGGAGCAGATCTATTCTCTCTTGCTCCAGATTGCAAGACTAGATCTAATGGATGGAAATTATAAGGGAGTCGTTACCGGCTAAATATCAGGAGAAAGTTCCTAACTGTAGGAGTGGTTGAGCAGTGGAACAGTCTGCTTCAGGAGGTGGTAGATGCTCCTTCCCTGGATGTTTTCAAGTGGAGGCTGGACAACCATCTTTTGGGTATGTTGTAGGACTATCTTTCGGCTTCCAACTCTAATATTCTATGATTCTAGGGCCCTCAAGGGTTCCTTCTTTTATATGGGGACTGAACAGCAAGCACTGTGTTCCAGTTATCTCAGTTTATCTGGGACAGTGGCTGTCTTTGGTACCTGGTAATAGTTGGGCAATTAAAAGTCTTTAGCAGCAGCGCCTATTGGTGTCCTTTTTGTCCTCTCCTCAGTCCTGCAAATAGGGACTGGTAATACTGCTGAATATTACTGAACTGCAGCTCTTCTATAATAAAATGTAGTATGATTCATTATTAGATTCAGCCTTCTTTAAACATCTTTAAATTTCAAAAAGGAAATGGTTTCCTAACACATCCTGCTGCAGTGGAACTCAGTGGAAAATAAATGATCCCAGCAGAGTACACAAGCAGAGCCTGTGGAGGATTATGATGTTCACATTGTGAATGAGTGACCCTGAGGCAGTGAGTCCTACTGTGAAAATAGGGGTACACAGGTATGTCCCTGGTACAGAGGTGATATTTCTTCCAGTCATTACAGTCGTGATGGCATTAGATGGACCCAAGAGATATTTGGGAAGCTCAAAGCCAAGTAATGCCATCTCTATGTTTTATCCCACTTGCCTCATTAACCACCACAAACTATTTGTACAAACTACTCATTCCAGAGTTTTCTAGGACAGAACTACCTTTATAGTCAGTTCTCTTGTTCTGGCATGTGTAAACCATCTTTTGGGGGCTGATGACCTCAGGATCTTTTACTGATCTAGGAGTTGGATCTGATGGCTTATTGCTGCACTTCCTGTCATATCTGCATAAATACATTTATGAGTAATGCAGAGCACCAAGAAGGTTTAAAAATGGGGGGTGGACCCATCCTCAGAGGACTGCAAGTTCCTCAAATTTCAGTTCTTTTAAAACAAATAAAAATCCTGGACCTTAGAGTATTTGCATAGCCACTGCAATGGGATGTTGACAAGCCTGTTAGCAAATCCAGTTAGATTGTAGAGTAGGCAATAGAAGCTGCTGGACAACTACCCCCTTCAGAAGGGTTATTTGTACAGGAATTTATGTGAAGGGACAAGGACTTAGAGTAGCACTGTACATTGTAACAGCAGAATTCAAAAAGATGTGCAAGATGTAACTTAATACAGGTTCTGTGTTGAGACATTCTGCCAGGACAAGCAGTGTAAATACGACGTTATGACCTTGTGTTCCTTTCAGCATTGGCTACTTGCCTAATAACTACACTTGATTAACATGGGCAAGGCAACCAGGACCAGGGTACACCAAGCAAACCCTGATTCTGCATAACAAAATCCAAGTTTTATGCTGTACATTAAAGCTATATAATATAGGTGTCCTCTATCAGTGGAGAAAGGTTTCATTATTTGGGTTATGGCAGCTACTTGGTCCATGGGCAGGGCATATGCAGATTTCTTGCAAAGGCTTCCATTATGCTGAGGAGGTGCTCAAGTCCCCTGTCCATGGCATGCCCACTCCGTGGATGGATGAGCTTCCACACTTCTCCCACCTTGCTTACCAAAAGAACAGGCAAATATACCTTAACAAATCACAGGTCTCCACCTCTCATCCACGAACTGCAGTGATGGAAGGAAAGTATATAAAGTTGTACCTAATGGAACAATGCCCCAAGGCAGCAACTGGAGTTGAGCTGCCAGAAGAGAAAAGCTTGGCTCTCCTCCCCGCAGGACCCCAGCACTAGCCTATGCAACATCAGCACCTGTTCTTCAGCTGCTGGTTTCCTCTCCACTGCTAAGGCACTGGTAGGGATGGGAAGTGAACAGTCGGCCCTCTCCCACTCTGAGGTAGTGGTGGTAGACAGCTTACCGATGGACTGGCTTACAGACTGCACCAATGGCACCTGTTTTTCAGTTGTCATTTCCTGCCAAGGCCCCAACAGGGATGGGGAGTGGACAGCCAGCCCTCTCCCACTCCAAAGAACTGGTGGTGGATGGGTCCATTGATGGAGCCACCTATACCTCTTCTGAGCCATCACCTTTCACTCCATTGGCTACACAAGGCCAGGAGGTTCTGGCAAGTACTAGCACCGAAAGGCACTCCCACATCTTCTTGGCTGCAGGAAGGGACTCCTAAGGCAAGGAGGGGGGATAACTTTATCATTGTAAGGGGCTTCCTCACTCATACATTTACAGAAGGAAGGAGTCCTCTCATGTTATAATGAATGTGTCAGTTCAGCAGTAAGTAAAGGTAAAGGTTTCCATTGCTCGAAAGCTAGTCGAATCCAACTCTAGGGGGTGGTGCTCATCTCCATTTCCAAGCCAAAGAGCCAGAGCTATCCGAAGACGTTCCCATGTTCATGTAGCTGGCATGACTAAATGCCAAGGTGCACAGAACGCTGTTACCTTCCCACCAAAGTGGTACCTATTTATCTACTTGCAATTTCTTGCTTTCGAACTGCTAGGTTGGCAGGAGCTGGGGCCAGAGACGGGAGCTCATTCCATCACGCAGCACTAGGGTCTCGAACTGTTGATCTACAGACCTTCCAGTCTGCAGCTCAGCGTCTTAACCTCTGAGCCACCGCAGCTCAGCAGTACCGTATCCTTAATAGGAAAGAGAAGTCCATCATTAGGATCTCTTCACTGATTTTTAAAGCTTTTTTATGAGTGTTGCAGGTTGACACCAGAGACACATTAGCAGCTGTTCTATTTTTCTAACACTTTTACTCGCATACTCCTTTCCTAGATAGGTATTAAGGTTTCAACTTCATGACCTGAGCTCTTTCATCTACATAGATAAACATGACAGTTGTGACTCTAGGCAGTGATATAGAAGTAATCCACTGGCGAAGTTCTGTTTCCTGACATAATTTAGATTTTACATCATTTGACCTGCTTTTCAATTATTCGAATAAGGTAATAGGGCTGACCTAGAATTCTGCACATTTCCAGTGCTCTGGGAGTAGTCTACCAACCAGTTAACATCCAATATCATAAATCTAAATCAAATATACTTTCAGCCGTACTGTGCCGCAGAAATGAACTACAGGAAAATTCTATTGATTCTGCAAATGAAAGAAAGAAAATTAGATTGAGACAGGTCAAGTAAAAAGTGACCCAAAGAAACAATCTTTACATCAGAAAGCTAGGGAATTATAATTCAAAGGAGGAGGAGGAAAGTAGAAGAGGGATTTGTGTGTAAATAACCTACAGTAGGACTTTCTCAGATAGGATTAAACTTGTTACATCAACCATGACATGTGAAAAGACTTTGGGTATAAATTCCATTTGTCTTGGGAAAGGTTTGAATCTGTGAACAGCATTCATTGTTAATGGACAGTTAGAGTTGTGCATCATCTGTATGCTAAAATTAACTTCTCTTTGATGCAAGGAAGAGGAAGGGAAGCAGCAGAGGGAGCAAGAGCAAGTGGCAAGCATAAGCAACCTAGTTTTATCACAAGGCAAAAAGCCAATTAATGGAAGACTAGATAATACACTTGTTATGACCATAGACTATGGATAGTTTTATCCCTAAGCAGAAATACTGGCAGCCCAATATTTCATTACTAAGGCAAGATTCAGAGTGAAAGAAACATACTCTTTTTTACCACAGCAGCACTGTTCGATTAATATGCATGAGCTCTGAGTGAAGCCATTGGCACTTACAGAATATTTTTGAAAAGTAATAATAAACCCTTACAGAAGAGAAGATGACTTGGAATTATCTTAGCCCAAATGGTGCTACATAGAATCTATACTATAAGATGATGTAAGAAATATCTATAACTACCTTACATGCAGCCTTGAAATTCTCCCTGTGGACAACTCTAGACAGTACTGCAATTGGCACAGCTCCAGGAGGCCTCATGTCTGGTACCTCGATCAACACAATGCTGGGTGGTTTTCCTAGCACTGCTGCAGGTGGCAGAGCACTCCCCACCATGGCCACCACTGTTGAACCTTGGCTGACCTCTGATTGAGGTGCTAGAACCCACAGGGTGCCCTGCCTCCCAGCTGGGATGGTGCATGGCCCTGCATCATCCATGCCTCCTGCGTGGGGCCCTTATGTTGGTGACAACAATATGGCCATTGGATTGGGACTTCTGTCAGGTAATCCTGACATGAGATGGATGGAAGGGAAGGAGGAAGGGAGGGATGGTCTGCAGCTTTTCATGTTCTGGAATGTAGGGAGGTGTACAGGTTGCCTAGGGAACCCTGATTTACAGCACCTGGGCAATCTGTTATCTCACCAGATGTCCTTGGGTCCCACAGACTCTTTCCTCTGTCTGGGACAGCTCTGGGTGTTTAGGTTATTTACAACTCTTGCACCTTTTGCCGCGCGCACGCTTGGCAACTATTGGTAGATAGATGGGGGGGGCATTTCAAAGCTAGTATAACCGTGGGTGCCGTTAAGCCTTAGTTATCACTGACAATGTATTGCTAACATATTTCTTAGAACTGCTTTCAATAAATGCTATCTTCTTTATGGTGTTTGACTGACTTTCTGGAGAACTTGACAACTTCCTAGGATTGGGGCTAGGTGGTGAGTTCACTTGACAGGGCTCTTACCCGTCATTGGGTCCAGCAGAGGTTTGGCCTGGAGCAATCCACAGAGGCCTCTGATTCCCATGGCTGGGAAGTAAGCCAGACATGGAAAAGAGGGCCTGAGTACATTTCCCAAAAGGATAAAAGCCAAACACCTCCTGGTCCTGGCCTCTTGCGTGTCTACATGGTAGATTCTCATGTGCATCTTATTTTAAAGGAACCTGTGCTGCTCCATTACTGGCAATTCACAGAGTAATTTCACTGCACACTTGAAGTCATCCTAATTTCCTCCCCCACTCCAACTTCACTGCTTTTCTCCAAAGGATTATTTTTATAAGACTTATCCAAAGCTATGTGTAGAAGCTTGCCCTGAATTCATATTCCTGGGGTTTGGGAATGTCTTTTTCCTTCATATATTGCCTGAATGTTCCCGTTCTCTTGAGGTTGCTGAGACTCTTGCCAGGACTTTGTGCTGTTTGCCAGTCCTACCTCTGTGGACACCCTGCTGAACACTTGTTCTTTTTTGGAAACCTACATGAAAGTGTCTTTCCCTTTCATGCATGCACCTTTCCCCCCTGCAGGTTCTACAACTGAGTGAGTTAAAGTCCAGTGGTCCTTAGTGTTTAGGTTCCCTTCTCATGATATCTATGTTGCTTCCCTCTCACATTTGTTTGGCAGAGTGCCCAGCAAGAGAGGATGCTGGCTTTCTTTTCCTCAGAATGATATAGGGTAAACTGATGTTCCCAGAAGCCGCAATCTCCAGTTGCCCCTACTTCCTTCCATAATAGAGCACCATACCAGGTCCCAGTCCACTGGGCAGTGTTCAGCTCTTTAGCTTTATTTGTGTTTGTGCTTGAACCAGGTTGCACAACCCCCTTCCCTCCCCTATTCTGAGGCTAAAGGGACCCTGCCTGGGACACCAAACAAGAGGGCAAAGGGCAAGCCTCACAAATCAGCTATTGCAACTTTTACAATAGTGAGTATCCATGATTATTCTCAGAACTCAAACAGAGCGACTTCAAGATCTGTAGCCATGTTTGTCTGTCTGTAGCAGCAGAATAGAGACACTAGGAGCCAAGGAAGAACAGACCCTAACAAGTGGAGGACTGGTGTGGTAGAAACAGGGCTCCTTTTGTAGCAGGAACTCCTTTGCATATTAGGCGACACACCCCTAATGTAGCCAATCCTCCAAGAACTTACAGTAGCCCCTGTAAGAAGAGCTCTGTAAGCTCTTGGAGGATTGGCTACATTAGGGGTGTGTCGCCTAATATGCAAAGGAGTTCCTGCTACAAAAAGAGCCCTGGGTAGAAACAAAGTAAATACCCCATGCAGAATTCATTTGTTGAATTAGGTATTTTATGCTTCCTGAAGTTATATGTTTATACCCCCTGATGACTGAATATTAGTTTGATTAATTGCGATTGAGACTGTTTAATTGATTAAATTGGGTATTTATGTAGTTTTGGTTAATCAGTTATTGATAATTTATATGGTGGAGGTGGGGAAGTTAGAGGGACGGTTTTGAATGAATTTGTATGCTAGTTCCCCAACCTAATTTTTTCCCATTGGTTAAATTGAGTTTGTTAGCCTATTAATCAAATTAGACTGGAATATCTGAAATTGATTGCTTTGACTGTAATTTTCATTTAGTTCAATTCAATTGGGTCAGTTCTGTATCAGGGCGGGTTAGTTGGATAGTCAGTGAGGTGGATGGAGTATTCAATCCGATAGTGGTTAGAGACAAATTGTGTAGATTTTTAGAGCTGGATACGTACAGCCTTTTGTTGGTCATTGGAAATTGGGTTTGACAGCACCGATGACGGGGGGCCATGTAAGGGTCAGGGATACAAGTGATTACGGGGTGGGGGAGATATAGCGGTGGGCGTAGGTGCTATTCCTTTAATCAGAATGGAAGCAGTCAGAGATATGGGAATGTTCGGACTCCTTCCCACCTATGTCCCATCCTGAGAGATGTTGGTTGTGGGGCTAGGAAAATTTACTCTTCTCTGACAGACAGTCAACACCAGATCTATCAATAATAAGATCAATGTGTTCCATGATTATTTCACAGAGTCGCGGGTAGACCTGGCCTGTGTGACCAAAACCTGGGTGAGGGATGGTGAAGCTGTCACCTTGAACTAGCTTATCTCACCTGGATTTTCAGTCTTTCACCAGACATATGGGTGGGGGGGCTTTGCTCATCTGTGAATTTTGTTCCTTCAGGTCACTCCCTGCCCCAACAATCTCTGGCATTAAATGTGTTGGTCTGGCATGTGATGTCAAGGAGAGTTTGGCTATCTGGCTGGTGTACCGACTGCCCTGTCTGACCTGCTAGATGCTGTATCAGGTTGGGTATTGGAATACCCCAAGCTTTTGGTCTTGGGTGACTTCAGTGCCCATGCTGATGATGCAGCATCTTCCCAGACCAGGGACCTGGTGTCATCCAGGGAGGCACTGGGACTCTCCCAGCTTGTATTGGCTCCCACGCATCAATAATAATAATAATAATAATAATAATAATAATAATAATAATAATAATAATAATAATAATAATAATAATAATAATAATAATAATAATAATAATAATAATAATAATAATAATAATAATAATACTTTTTGATTTATTTAATCGCCCAATCCGGCAGAGCTGCTGGCTCTGAGCGATATTACAGTTACTCATGTAGACAGTGGACTAACAATGATTCATTGGGGGTAAGGGAGGACACAACATATAAATTATTTTAAATTGCACACGTTTGCAGCTGATGGGAATATGTTCAGCTGAGGGTCAGACATGTTCCAGAGACATTTCAGAGGCGTTCGGATGGCTCGGCTAGATGACGTCAGTTGTTCTTCCAGGACTTCTTCTTAGAATTATTCAGTCCATTACAACTCTGCCACAGGGCAGATCAAATAGTAGGGAATTGGCCATCGTCCAAGGCATTTGCGAGCTATTTCGCAGATCATGACACTCCTCCAGGACCTCCTGACCACAATTGAGACAGTAAGAGAACCTTTGTCCATCTTCTGGTCCAATATTGGACCACTTCAATCGACTCTCCCAGGAGGAAGTCGACAGGATCCTGGCAGCGGTAAGACTGAGTACTTGCCTCCTTGACCCATGCCCCTCCTGGTTGGTGAAAGCCTGCAGGGAGAGCATTCGGGTCCCTCTGGGAGAGATTATCAACTTGCCCCTTTCTACTGGGACTTTCCCAGAGGCTTTGAAGGAGGCACTAGTTCATTCGGTCTTGAAAAAAAATCACTGGACCCTATTGTTATACAAATAGATTTCCAGTCAAAAAGAGAAGTCAAAATGAGGAGGAATGTTCATTGATTTTAATTGCAATTGAAACACCTGAAAACAGGCCAAACTTAGCCTATCAAAGACTGCTTTCTGAGCACAATAGGGAAGTACATGAAATTTTATACCCAGAGTGGCATAGCTAAGAAGATAACATTCAGAATTCAGAATTGGTCACAAAGAACAATGTATCATTTCAGTAATAATCCACTCATTGGTCAAATATGGAAAAAGGTGTGCCTACATAATATCTTAAATGTTTAGTTAACCTAACCTGAATAATATTGGCCAAGGATTCTTCATACCCAAACAAAGGTGGGTTTTTTCTGATATGAAGCTAAAATCCCTTTTTGACCCAGACACTGAAAAGTTTTACCCTGAACAACTAAAAAAGCATGAACTCTATACCTGTCTTCTATACCAAAAGAATGTTGCTTTCTTGTCTGCTAGCATCAGCTAGAAAAATACTTACAAGGGAAAGGCCTACTATTTCATCACATCCTAACAAAATCTTACGAGAACAATCTACAAAACCAGAGAAATAGGAATAATCTGAAAGAAAAATCCTTATATTCCCATTCAAACTACACTATGGTCCTAACCAACTACCACCCAGTGTCGAACCTACCATTAGTTGGTGAGGTGGTTGAGAGAGCAGTGGCTGAACAACTCCAGGCCTTCCTGGATGATGCTTCCATCCTTGATTCCTTCCAGTCTGGCTTCCATCCTGGTGACGAGATGGAGACGGCTCTGGTCGCCCTTACAGATGACCTCCATAGAAATCTGGATTGGGGCGGATCAGTGCTGCTGTTACTATTAGATCTAATGGCAGCATTCAATATGGTCGATTATGATCTATTGACCCACTGCCTTGCTGATGTAGGACTCCAGGGGACTGCCTTGAAATGGTTTTCCTCCTTCCTCCATGGTTGGGGGAGAGAGGGTGGCACTTGGCGAGAGGGTCTCCCCGCGATACCCACTGGAATGTGGAGTGCCGCAGGGTGCGATCCTTTCGCCAATGTTATTTAACATCTATATGTGCCCCCCTTGCCCAGTTAGTCTGGAGTTATGGGCTGGGTTGTCATCAGTATGCTGATGACACCCAGCTCTATCTGTTAATGGACGGCCATCCATCTTCCATTCCTATGAACTTGGCAGAGGCTCTGGATGCTGTGGCTGGATGGTTGCAGCAGAGTTGGTTGAAGTTAAATCCATCGAAGACAGAGATCCTATACCTGGGTCAAGGGGGGATGGATGGGGGCGCCAGGCTCCCCACACTGGAAGGGGTGCCTTTGGTGCCAGCCCAGACAGTGAGGAGTCTGGGAGTGACACTGGATGCCTCTCTCTCCATGGAGGCCCAGGTTGCTGCAGTTGCCAAATCTGCATTTTTCCATCTTAGGCAGATCAAGCTATTGAACCCCTATCTGTCCCCCCAAGACCTAGCAATGGTGACCCATGCAGTGGTCACTTCCAGACTTGATTACTGCAACTCGCTCTATCCAGGCTTACCTTTGAAGCTGATCTGGAAATTACAACTGGTGCAGAATGCAGCAGTGGACCTGCTGACGTCAACGCCTGTGCATGCTCACATTAGGCACATGCTCTGCCAGCTGCATTGGTTGCCAGTTGGGTACCGGCTTTGCTTCAAGGTGCTGGTTTTGACCTTCAAAGCCTTATACAGCCTGGGACCAACATATCTAAGGGACCGCCTCTTCCCATATATGCCTCGAAGAGTTACGCTCAAAAGATCAACACCTCCTGGTGGTCCCTGCCTGAAGGATGCCTGTCTTGCCTTGACCAGGGCCAGGGCTTTCTCTGTCCTGACCCCAGCCTGGTGGAACATGCTCCCTATTGAGATCAGGGCCCTGCAGGATCTCCTTCAATTCCACAGGGCCTGCAAGATGGAGCTGTTCTGCCAGACCTTTGGCTGAGGCAGTGGGCACCCATTTATGGCCTACCTGAGGTTGCTGTCACCCATCTGTCACCGGTCTACTGACCACCGACAACTGGCCTTTAACTCATTGTACCATCGGGCCAGAACTTTATAGCCAACTGATGCTAATCCAAGTTGTACCCATTGTTTTAATTGTTATAATGTTTTATTGTGTTTTAATGTTTAGTGTTTTAACCTAAAATTATATTTATTTTAATGAGGTTACCCATCCTGAGCCCGCCCACGGGATGGGTGGGATATAAATGCAAATAATAAATAAAAAATAAATGAAAAGAGTAAAAGTCCAGTAGCACCTTAAAGACTAACAAAATTTGTGGTACGGTATTTGAAGAAGTGTATCTGAAGAAGTGAGCAGTGACTCATGAAACCTCATATCCTACCACAAATTTTGTTTGTCTTTTAGGTGCTACTGGACTCTTAGGGTGATTTCCCACTAAAGCTGCCTCGGGGTTGCGCCGCCATTTGCCCCGATACTATTAGTCAATTTCACACCCGAAGCCGCGGGGCTGCATTTTGACCCGCGGCTTCGCCCGATTTCCCCGCAGTTTCGTAATCCGCAAAAAACAGGATTACAAAACTGCGGGGGAAATCGGGTGAAGCCGCGGGTCAAAATGCAGCCCCACGGCTTCGGGTGTGAAATTGACTAATAGTATCGGGGCAAACGGCGGCGCAACCCCGAGGCAGCTTTAGTGGGAAATCACCCTTACTCTTTTCTAGAGTAACTTCAGAAAGAGCAACTCTTCCCCCTCTCCCTTACTCACAATTACCTTTCTAGTTAGGCTTGCCAGACCTCCTGCTATGTTGGAAGACCTCCTGGTGGCAATCTTTGTTACCCATCAGGAGACATTTTTTCTCTCTTTAGGAACTGCCAGACTACTTGATTGCTGTGATGTCACTTCTGGATTTCCCTGGAAGGGACATCATGATCAAACAACACCATCACCTCCATGGCCCCACCCTCTAAGCTCCTGCTTCTTGCCAAGCACAGCCCAAATTCCATAGATGTAGCAGGTTTGAAGAAGAAGAAGATGAAGAAGAAGAAATTGGATTTATACCCTGCCCTTCACTGCCCAAAGGCGTCTCAGAGCGGCTTACAAACTCCTTTCCCTTCCCCTCCCCACAACAGACACCCTGTGAGGTAGGTGGGGCTGAGAGAACTTCTGACAGAAACTGTCCTTGAGAGAACAGCTGTGCCAGAGCTTGTGACTGACCCAAGGTCACATCAGCAAGTGCAAGTGGAGGAGTAGGGAATCAACCCGGTTCTCCCAGATAAGAGTCCGCGCACTTAAGCACTACACCAAACTGGCTCTCCAACACCAAACTGGCTCTCCAACACAAATAGAATCTGCAGGCATCACATTTTCAACATGATAGATTCTGATAACTTGTCCAGATTGAAATGAAAGTGTAACAGTACAATGTATCACTGGCTAAACTAGCATTTCATATTGAGTATTGGTAGCTAGCTGTTTCTTGTTAGCTGTTTTCTCCTTTCATCTCATTTTTCACTCACACTTTAGTTGGACATGAGTTGTGTTAAATACAAGGGTGGCATCTTCAGCTTTGCCTGAGATCTTTCCTTCTGTATATTAGCAAACCACTTCTGAATTCTTTAGGTTTAGAGGCTATTTTGCAGAAACCTAAACACAAATAGTCCATTCAAATCTTGCTCTCATGCACCTGTAACCACTGGAAGTGTGCAAAAGACAAAGTAGTATGGTGGTTAGAGTATTGGACTAGAACTCAGAAGAGACAGGTTTAAATCTGCAGTCTCAATAAAGTACAAAAGGTGAACTTGAGCCAGTTATTCCCAGCCTATCTCCCTATCCTGAAATTCCTCGTAAGAAAGGCAGGATAGCTTGCCATATGATTAACTGTAGATTGCTGTATGGTAACTCACATACCCAGCCTGTTTACGTTGGCATTTGGTCTGCAGGAAAAAACAAGGGGTGATTTCCCACTAAAACTGCTGCGGGGTTGCGCCGCCGTTTGCCCCGAGATTTTTTGTCAATTTCACACCCGAAGCCGCGGGGCTGCATTTTGACCCGCGGCTTCGCCCGATTTCCCCGCAGTTTCGTAATCCTGTTTTTTGAGGATTACGAAACTGCGGGGAATCGGCGAAGCCGCAGGTCAAAATGCAGCCCGCGGCTTCGGGTGTGAAATTGACTAAAAATCTCGGGGCAAACGGCGGCGCAACCCCGCGGCAGCTTTAGTGGGAAATCACCCAAGATAGTTTCAAACTGCTTTTTTTTCTGTGTTGGATACAAATAATTCAAAGACACATTTATTATTTGTGTGACCCCTGAAGTGATGCTGGAAACCTCCCAAGTAACTATGTTTTTAATACTTCTGGAGAACAAAATGCAACCATTTCCCCCTGTGCACCACCTGAAAAATATTATGGCTTCTTGAAGGTGAACATATAATTAATTATTTTTAAAAAAATTATAAGCCCCCAAATAGATGGCAAAAAGATTCAAAGGTACACACCATCCAGGTGCCAGTAATAATCAGCCAAGCGAGCTAGGACACAAAATCCATTTCTAAAAGCAACACATGTTTTTGAAGCTCTGTGAGGAATCCAAATTGTTGTACATTTCAACTACTAAAATATATATTATTTGCCTCATTCTGTGTGTAGCCCAACATATAATTGCTGTTGAAATGTTTTGCCTTTTCTTTTTTTCTTTTTCTGACATGTTCCACCAGTGTAATATATTCACTTTCCTCAGACGAAGCTCTTAAAGATGTAATTACAAGATTAGCAAGTATTAATTAAATTTTTGAAACACTTTGAAATTACAGGTTATAATACAGAGTATTGTCCAAGTGGGAAAAGTTTGCAACTACCAAATGCTACTCAAGTTGATGCTAAAGGCATGTAGAAAAGTATACAAAAAAAGTGTCCTTCTTTTAATTCTGGCTTGTAGATTTGGGCTTTATAGCCTTCATGGTTCAGAATACAATAGCTCTAAAAGGTATTATACCTTTTTAAGTTCCCATGGTGCTTGCTTTTCTCTTCATTATTGTCGAGGGTATAGTATTTTGAAATAAATAACAGACCAGAAAGTGATTGTATGCCTCAAGTTATATCTCTGCCTTGAAATGGCAGATCCACCATCTATTTCATGTCATACTGTTGTAGGCCCAAAGCAGGGTAAACACTGTGACTTGGAATGCCAGTTGAGATAATAAAATTAAAACCTTTCTTAAGTCCCAACAACTATTGGACTTAAAAACTCAGTAAATTCTTTTGGCCAAAATATTTTTGACATTTTTGCACAGGTTATTTCCTTATTAAATCCTTATTTGACTACAGATGCTAAATCCAGCCTAGGCCCAACTAGAAAGTCCTGGTTTGATAAAGACTGTCATGTAGAAGATGGAGCAGATCTATTCTCTTTTGCTCCGGATTGCAGGACTAGATCTAATGGGTGGAAATTACAAGGGAGTCGTTACTAGCTAAATATCAGGAGAAAGTTCCTAACTGTGAGAATGGTTGAGCAGTGGAACAGACTGCCTCGGGAGGTGGTGGATACGCCTTCATTGGACATTTTCAAGTGGAGGCTGAATGACCGTCTTTCAGGTATGTCATAGGGCTATCTTTCAGCTATGCTCCTGCAGAGTGCAGGGGGTTGGACTAGATGACCTGCAAGGTCCCTTACAACTGTAACATTCTATGATTCTATGATATGAGATGTCTTTTATGTAGATTACAAAATAGTGCTAGATCAGCAAGATCTGGATCTGTAATTGAGCTTTTGTCTCAATTTCGCTCCTAAGTATTTTTGAAGGAGAAAAAACCTGCCTATATTAAATGCCAATGGGAAGAATTGAGCCTTTCTAACTTACAAAAAAACAAGAAGTGGTTTTGGGAACTAATAAGTTTAGGTATTCAGGTACGTAACAACAATCCTGACACTTTTATTTCCTCTGACCCGAGGTTTCATCAATTTTCTATTCTTTACAATGACACTCAAGATGAATCAACTGCTGATCACCATCTCACAGTGTTGGACACCCTCCCAATATGGGACCCAATTTCAGTTACAGAATGCAAGCAGTTGATTGAATCCCTCCCCTTAGGGAAATCTCCCAGGGAAGACCTGGTGCCTCCTGAAGTGTTCAAGCTAAACCCACAGTGGTGGAGTCCAATTTTAGCTAGATGGAAATTAACAACACCTGTCTTATACCTCCCAATTGGAAACAAGGCATTACAATCCCCATTTACAAAAAAAGCAATAGGTAAGTTCCAGCAAACTATCGACCTATTAGTTATATGCCTCTAAAACAGGGGTCCTCAAACTTTTTAAACAGGGGGCCAGTTCACTGTCCCTCAGACCGTTGGAGGGCCGGACTATAGTAAAAACAAAAACTATGAACAAATTCCTATGCACACTGCATATATCTTATTTTGAAGTGAAGAAACAAAACAGGAACAAATACAATATTTAAAATGAAGTAAAGTTAAATCAACAAACTTACCAGTATTTCAATGGGAACTATGGGCCTGCTTTTGGCTAATGAGACGGTCAATGTCAGGTTCCATATTTGTCACTGTTTCCTTCTCATGTAAAAAAAAATGACAGACAAGCAGCGGCGGCATAAACACCCGGCGGGCCGTATAAATGTCCTCGGCGGGCCGCATGTGGCCCGCGGGCCGTAGTTTGAGGACCCCTGCTCTAAAACTTTACACCCATTATCTTTTGGTCAAACTGGTAGATTGGGCAAGTTTGATTAATCTTTTTCACCCTGAACAGGCTGGTTTCTATAAAGGCTATAGCCCCACTGATTACTGTCTGGTCCTGAAGGCTCTGATTCAAAAATATTCCAATAACAATAGAAGTCGCCTCTGTGTTTGTTTTGTAGATCTTTCTTCAGCTTTCGATTCTACTGAGTGTACTAGACTTTGGACCAAATTAGCCAATACAAGTATCAGTAGAAGACTCCTCAGGATTTTGAAGGAATTACATTCTAACCTTTCAGTTAGGATAAGAGTTGACTCTTATGGTTCCCTTACAGACCCTATTCCCCTGAGAAAAGATGTTAGACAGCAATGTCTCCTGGCCCCTTTCTTGTTTATTTTTTACATTAATGTTTTGTTTCGGCCATGAACTCCCAGAATTTTTTTCCTCTCTCTCTGGCTGTGCTCTTTTTAGAAGTAGACCATCATAGATGTAGAAGCCAGCATTTTCATTTGGAACCCCCCCCCAAAAAAAATAAATAAATAAACAATGTGGGACAGAATAAAAAGCTTTTGATGCACAAATGGACTACTAATTATCATTCTGTGCCATGAATAAGACCACCCTTTAGTCTTGCCAAAAGTGAAGATTCACCTGTGCAAGGCAGCTTCTGAGACACTGAGTTAATATAAATTTCTTAAGGGAAAAAACTAAAGAAGTCAGACTAACTTTAAAATCAATTTATGATCCTACCAAAGGGTAAAACTTTTTAGGTAAAGTTTTTACATTTTGGTCAGCCTTTTAAAAAAAGGGTGGTTATTGTAAATAACAATCTAAGTATAGTTGCTATCTAAATTTAGATACTAGTGGCAAAACAAAATCCTAAAATCAAATCTGCAGATCTACAGGACTAACCCACAAGTTCAGAATTAGACTTTTTATTTAACAGAATATATTTACTTGAAAAGACTATATTTTCAGATCCTATAAAGTGATCCAGAATATTGTTGATGCATAAGTATGAACATAGTTTCATACCATGGGGTTGATCCAGGCCAGGGTTGCCAGGGAGTGTCAAATTCACTGCCAGGCAGTGCCTGGCAACCAGCAGGAGGGTTGTGTGTTGGGACCTGGGGGAGCATGATACCAGCTGTGGTTAGGGTTGCCAGGTGCCTTTCTCCTTCTAGTTGGAGAATTTGGGAGGCATTCTGGTGGTGGGCGGGAACATTGCCAATGTGCTGACATCACTTCTGAAGTGATGTCATTGCTTTGGCAACTTTGGGGCAATGCTCTACTTTGGGGGCAAAACTCTGTGGTAAGAATAGGTACAAATCTAGAGTTTTACTCAAAAAGTAAGAGTGTCACCCCTGACATTGCTGACATGATGATGTTGCTTCCAGGAGTGATGTCAGTGTGTCAGTGACATTACGCAGGGATGTCTTGGGAAGTTAAATCAAATATTATCCTATTGTATAAAGCAAAGTCAAACTGGAGTCATTACCAAAAGATAGCTGTCCATCCCTGCTTGGATATTTAATTAATTAAAGTGTAAAATTAAAGAAACCTTTCACCTTATTAATATTGGATATACGTAAAACCTTTGATAAGTTGTAATGACTCTTTAAATCAGATGGATTTAGAAAATTATCTTGTGGACATTATTTCTGAACTATATCAACTTTCATAGGGCTTTTACTCAAACAAATGTTCTTGACTCAGGGTTTATATCTTTCTCTAGAGGTACCAAACAAGGATGTATCATTTTCCTTGTTTTATCTGCATTATTATTTGATTTTGCAGTAAGACTTAATCAAAATATTAAAAGCTAATGATAGTCATCAGCAAATTATTAATTTGTTTGCAAACAATGTAATTCTTATGGGAACCAATGCCAGTGCATTTTGAAGAAGGGATTATGTTTGGTTGCAGATAAATCTGACTATTATTCTTTAAATATCAGTAAGGAAGATCCAATTCACTTGCGAAGAATAAGTGGGTTGGTGTTGCAGATGAAGATCATCAAATGCCTGGGTGTGAATATCTCTCAAAATTTATCTCATTACTGAAACTGAATTTTAAACTGTTATTGAAGAAATTTAGCTAGCTATTCAGCTGTTAATGAAAATTACTTTAAATGCTGGAGGAGTTTGAATCTGTCCTGTTGGCTAAAACTGCAACAGTAAAAAAAAAAAAGTCAATTTTTTTTAAAAAATTACTTTACCTATCCCAATTTACTTTTCTAAATGGCAGGACCTTATTTTGAATTGTATGTATAGTGATAAAAACCTATGATGACTTTTTAAAAAAAGTATGTTTGGAGTATTCAGTACTGGATGAATAGATATTCCTTGTTTTATTGTAATACTTGTCTGTTAAGACAAATGATAGCTGTTGTAACTCATGAAAATATACCTCAGTATATATTTGTGGAAAGTACTTAGCTGGACGCAATCTTTCCTTTAATCTGTTTTTTATCCAAAATTTTCCATAGCAGCTACTTTAACCAAAATCTGTATTAAATAGTTGGAAAATTTGGAACTCTTGAGTTGATGAAATCATTTTTGATCCTATTCATGGGCATGCTTTTCATGGTAGTAATAATTACAGAATATTCTGGTGGGTAGCCATGTTGGTCTGAAGCAGCAGAACAAAGTTTGAGTCCAGTGGCACAGCTATATTGGTTTTCTAACACACACAGATTCTAATGTCATTCAGTTTGCACATCTGTTTGTAAACGCTTTTATTATGCTGTATGATAATTTGCTGCTATTCACAGCTCTTACCAATTGCCTTCATCCAGGCTTAGCTATATTAATTGCTCAGTTACTTATGCATCTTGACCCTAATTAACCCTTCCTGACAACACTCTCCTCACCTTCTACCTATATGTAATGGATGGTGACCTCTGTTTCAGTGTATCGGGAAAACTGTGCATGCCCACGAAAGCTTATACCCAGAATAAAACTTTGTTGGTCTTAAAGGTGCCACTGGACTCAAACTTTGTTCTACAAAATATTCTGAACAACTTAAGTTATGCTATAATAACATAAGACAAACCATGTTGGGTAAGGCCAGTGGCCCATTCAGTCCAACACTCTGCATTACACAGTGGCCAAAACCCAGGTGACATCAGGAGGTCCCCAGTGGGGCCAGAACTCCAGAAGCCCTCCCATTTTTCCCCCAAGCACCAAAAATAGAGTGCATCACTGCTCCAGACATAGTGTTCCATCTATATATAGTGGCTAATAGCCACTGATGGACCTCTGTTCCATATGTTCATTCAGTCTCCTCTTGAAGTTTGTAGCCACCACCACTTCCAGAGGCAGTGAATTCTACATGTTAATTACTCTTTGGGTGAAAAAGTTCTTCCTTTTTATCTATTCTAAGCCTAGTAAAGGTAAAGATAAAGGTTTCCCTTGCTTGAAAGCCAGTCAAATCCAACTCTAGTGCTCACCTCCGTTTCCAAGCAGACGAGCCAGTGCTGTCAGAAGACATTTCCATGGTCATGTGGTCAGCATAACTAAATGTCGAGGTGCACGGAATGCTGTTACCTTCCCACCGAAGGAGTACCTATTTATCTACTTGTAATTTCTTGCTTTCAAACTGCTAGGTTGGCAGGAGGCTCTAAGCCTACTGCTCATTAATTTCATTGAGTGCCCACAAGTTTTTGTATTGTGAGAAACGGAGAGAAGTACTTCTTTCTTTGCCTTCTCTATCCCATGCATAATTTTGTAAACCTCTATCTTGTCAGCCCTCAGATGTTATTTCTCCAAACTAAAAAGCCCTAACCTCTTTAACTTTTCTTCATAGGAAAAGTGTTCCGTCCCCTTAATCATTTTAGTTTTAATAAAAATAATTATTGTAAAAAAAACATTTTAGTTGCTCTTTTCTGCACCTTTTCCAATGCAGTAATCTTTTTGGCGGTATGGTGACCAGAACTGTGCAGAGTATTCCAAATGAGACTGCACCATAGGTTTATACAGGGGCATTATGATACTGGCTGATTTGGTTTCAGTCCCCTTCCTAATAATCCCCAGCATGGCGTTTGCCTTTTTATTGCAGTTGCACACTGAGTTGACATCTTCAGTGAGTCATCTATCATGACTCCAAGATCTCCCTCCTGGTCAGTTACCACTAGTTCAGACTCCATCAGTGTATATTTATAGTTAGGATTTTGGGGTCCAATGTGCATCACTTTGCACTTGCCCACATTGAACCTCATTTGCCACATAGACACCCACTCTCCCTGCCACAACAGATCCCTCTGGAGCACCTCCCTGGTTCTCACTGCCTTACCAACTTCTGAACAAAGGAAAATGAAACACGCAACATCCTCGCTTAGTCTAAACTTTGCCATCGATGATGATGATTTAAGCATAAAAATGTGTTTCTGGGTTTCTTTCAGATCATATTTACTTCTCTGTCAGTTTTTGCATCCATTCCTACCCTCTCATCAAAGTCATATTCTCCCCATATTCCCCCAAATTAAAAAATGTCCCCAGTTCTTCTAATCTCTCACAAAGGACAGAACTCTTTCTTCTGAAAAACCTCTCTCACCCCTCCCATCCTACCGGACTGAAAATTACTATTTCAGGAGGTTCCCTTACACTGATTATGTGCAGCTCCAGCTATCACAGGAAAAATTATTTTATTCCATGGGCTACCTCACATCAACATAATCAACATGTGAACTATCATCCTGCTAGCCTGGCAGCCTGAAAACTAGATAAAGGAACTTGATCTGCAACCTTTTGACTACCTGAAGCTGATTTTAGCATAATCTTTGTCCACTCATGAAGTGTAGACTCAACATTTACCTTGCGAAGTTGGAACTTCTTCACACAGATACCTGGGATAGCATGTCATATCAGCATACAGAATGCATATAGTTGGAAGGCTGTTTGAAAGCTAAGTAGCATCAATGTATGCTCCAGCTTCTCAGGAAGGGTGGGGGTAGTATCTCATATCATATTTTTAATAGCAGAGGTATAGAATTACGCCCTTTTATCACACTGCCGGTTTTAACAACGTACACAGCAAAGGACATTCAAGGGATAAAAATCTACAAGCTGTTTATTTTGACCAGTTCAAATTGAAGTGGCCATACTTGCTGTCAGTGCAGCTCACTTGTGTGGCCCTCGGGCTCCTGGCAAAGTCCAGAGACAATCCTAGCCTTCATTGTAAAGAATGGACAATTGTATTCCTCATAGCCATAATGAACTAACACTGAACGGGGGGGGGGGGGGAGAATCCTGTGTGGTGCTCAGTGCCAGACAAGTTTCCCATTCATTCATTAAAGCACGTTATTGTGTGTGTGCTTTTCCTAAAAGGCTTTTGTGCTGTGTGCATTTTTTAAAAGTACATTAAATATCGTTGTCAAAGGAAATTAATATCCTGGCTGGCTTGTGTTTTTCTCTGAGGCAGATATTGATGAGTGTGCAGAGGGGATCATTGAATGTCACAACCATTCACGCTGTGTTAACCTCCCAGGGTGGTACCACTGTGAGTGCAGAAGCGGTTTCCATGACAATGGAACCTATTCACTTTCCGGGGAGTCCTGTATTGGTAAGCAAAGATCAGCTGAGAAGTTCTGTTATTGTTCTGCATGGTGTTGTGTACTAACTACCAGATAGCCTTTTGTGACCAGTGACAATATTTAATGCTAAAATTAGAATGTAACCAACCATTTATTTAAACTCAGCACTGTTCTATGTAATATAATTTAGATATTATTACAAGAGACATGAGCCATCAAATCTCTTAATGGTAATATAGAAAATGGTCATTTAGAGGTCACAATGGTGATTTGCTTTCCTTTGCTGTTTTCAGTGGATCACCTGGGACAATACAAATAGTGTGTATGCTCTTTTATGCTTGATCATCTACAAGACATAAAACATTCGTTGTTTTGTCCAGTTCCTTTGGCTTACAGTTTTAGCATAAAGGTTTGGAAATGTGTTTAATCATAAGTCAGAACTGTTTCCCCCCCTTCTCTCAGAATTGATTTAATTTTACTTTATTTTTAAACATTATTACATCTCAGTATTTTTTTCCAAGCAGTAAAAAAACTCAGCATGGCAAATTTCCTCTCTACAAAGAGAAAGACAGAATGGCCTTTGTTCTTCCGTCATCTTTTGTGAAACGGTTGATAGAGGCTTGGATCCTGGGTAATGCAAGTGAAGCTGGGCTGCGTAAATTATTGATTTCCTTGCCTCCCACTGCTGTCTTCTGTTCCCCAGAAATTTTTCCCCCTGGGTTACTGGGTCCCCTGGAACACCATGGAGGTAGAAGCTGGAGGTTGCTATGAGAGGGGAGAATCAGCAAAAATTGCTCTGCCCCTCTTCTGCAAATGGAAGTGCCCAGGGCTCTTTTTGTAGCAGGAACTCCTTTGCATATTAGGCAACACATCCCCAATGTAGCCAATCCTCCAAGAGCTTACAGTAGAGGATTGGCTACATTAGGGGTGTGTCACCTAATATGCAAAGGAGTTCCTGCTACAAAAAGAGCCCTGGAAGTGCCTACAGCGAGCAGAAAGGGCACTTAGGAATTCAGAATTTAGTGACTTAGAGAGGACCAGTGCCTGCTCATGGAAGATAAGTGTATTGTCCAGTTGCCTAAAGGACCAGCTGGGGCAATGCTGCCATACCTGTCTCCTGCTGTTCTTCAGGCTCTTGTTACCTGCATAGCTTAAGTTACTGCTCACATCCTGGTCCCATTTGTTGCTGTTGCCTTTGGCATCTAACAATGTCTGTGTCAGATTGAACTGCATGGATTGAGGCCAGCCAAGAAGTGAGGCTAGAAACCTCATGTAGGCAAAGAGTTGGAGGTAGGGTTGCCAGCTCTGGGTTGGAATTACCTGGATATTTTGGAAGTAGAGCTTTTGGAGGGTGGGGTTTGCAGAGGGGAGGGTCCTCAGCAAGGTACAATGCCATAGGGTCCACCCTCTAAAGCAGCCATTTTCTCCAGGGGGATTGATCTCTGTTACCTGGAGATCAGTTGTAACAGTGGGAGATCTCCAGCCCCCACCTGAAGGCTGGCAACCCACCTATTCATGCATGTTCTGTCTTCCTCAGCTAGCTCTCGCCACACCGTGGAATGATGTAAATGATGGAAGCCACAGCTATTTTGGCCAGGGACTGTGGCATCTGCAGGCAGCAATGCACTATTTAGACCAGTCTAACTTAGAGAAGCTGAAGCTGTTAGCAGACAATAGAGGTGCAACTGTGAACCTGTGCTAGGCTTGACTACCTGATGGTCAGAGGTGGCTTGGGTTGACACTTGGCTACTGGCATGCAATAACAGTTGCCAGCACAGAAAACTTCTATGGCTGAACCAGTTTAAACTCTGTTGGAGTAGCTGCTGCTGTTTGCCAGGTGCCCAGGAGCTGGGATGGAAGGGCTTGAAACAGCCTTTCTGCCCAGGTTGAAAAGTGTTTTTTTATGTATGTACCTGGAGAGGTATGTCCATTGTGTATGTGGCATGTGTTACATGAGTTGTCTTGTATGCCTGTACACGTCCAGTGTGCTACATGTTCCGGGGAGGGGGAGATTTTGGATAGCTATGAGGTAGGTTCTATTTGTATACTGTTGTATGCACAAAAATAGTTGTGTTCTCTGGGGTTTTTTTGTGTGTATGCATATAAGGAACAATCTCTCTGTGGGTATGTGTGTGACTGCAGTATGTGGCTTGGCTCACTTTTTATGACTGTTATGCATAAATTCTGAGTTTGGTGTTTGGAGTCATGTTCTCAGTACTTTTTACCTTCTGTATGTACAATAGGTACATGTTTTCTAGAATGTCTTAAACATGTTTAATTCTTTGACCATATAATACACATATGTTGCTTGGCTCACTTTCTTGAGTAATCTGCAGATAGGCTGTTTCCTGCTTTCTGCCTGCAACCCTTTGGTATACTTGAACCATGAGGAAAGGCAGTATATAGACAAACTAGCGAAAGCTAAGCTTCCTTCAGGAAGTTCCAGCCCATCAAGTTCTGTGCTGAGTCAGGGCTCAACTGCGAAACTCCAAAGGCTGCTATCGGAAGCGCTTCACCCCCTGCTGGAGAAAATTACAGATATTTATAATAAGCTTGACTGTTATGCACAGAGGATCGAAAAAACGGAGCAGGAGCTTAAAGAGATTGATTCCAGCTCAAAAAAGGTGAATAAAAAACTGCAGGCATTGGGGGAAAAGTGTCAAATCAAAGAGTCTCGTGTATTACAGCTGCAAATGGAAAGGGCAAGCTATGTCTTGAGACTTCAAGGTATCAAGGAGGAGAAAGGGGAGAATCTGAGACAGATTGTGGGTGATTTGTTGGCTCCCGCGGCAGAGATGACATTGGATCAACTTCAAAGTGAAATAGATACGGGCTTCAGATCGTACTCTGAATTTATCAGAAAGAATAATCTGCCTGGGGAGGTCACAGTAAGATTCTCCCGAAGAAAAGTGAGAGACCAGCTACTGAAAGTGACTAATGGAGTTACCTTGAAGATAAAAGACAAGAATATCAAAGTACTGAAAGATGTTCCATTCGAGATAAGAAGGAAGAGAAGGAAATATAGAGACTTGGTGTTATTTCTGCAAAGTCACAATGTTAGTACCCAAGTGACTAATCTTCAGATATGTAAATGGTAGAGAAAGGATAGACTCTGTTGAAAAGGCTTGCAAGTTTCTGCGTCAACACGGTTGTCCACTAGGAGGAGTTACCAAGGAAGCGAAGGAGAGACTGGATCTTCTGATGAGGACACAGACTCTAAATTGGGGGCAGCAGGCCCCAAAGTAGGCTATCATTTGAGAGGGAAAAAAGGGAAAAAGTAGATTGTTAATGTTCTCTGGAGTGCTTAAAATATGTTTATGGTTATTCACAGTTCTTTTATGAAGCTGAATGGTGAAATATCGAAATGTTTTATTAGCTAGATGATCATTTTTGGTGAAAGTTAATTTGCATTTAAGAGGGAAAGCAATTATGTAAAATGTTTGTATGATTACCGTCTCTTGGGTTTTTAGAGGGTTTTCTTTTCTTTTTCCTGTAGGGGATAGTTTCCTTTTCCTGTCTTTTCTGTTAGTAGTTTTTAGTATGTAGTTATTAGAAAATGCAATAAAAAATCACCTTCGGGGGGCCAAAAAAAAGGGAAAGGCAGTATATAATTGTTTAAATTCATTCATTAATGACTGATCAAGGAGATCTGGCCTGGAGTTGGTGAGTAAAGAAAAAATGACACTGCTTGAATAGCAGCCTTTTTTTTCCTTTTCAAGCCATGATCATGCAGTGTGGGGCCCAAGGCGGTACTCTTCCACTGATCAGTAGGCAAGAGGGAAAGGATCGTGATGATCCTTTCTTGAGGTAGATGGTGGCTCTATTGATATTGAGCAAGTGCTGTCTGGCTTGCTTCATGCAATGCCCATGAGGGAACTGACATCAGCTGCGATCACACACACCTTTAAATCCTACATAGGTGTAAATGGTGTGATCAGATAGCAACATCTGGGAAGCATCCCACAGTTGTCAACAACCCGTGCTGCTCTGTTGCAGAAGCAGAGTTAAAAGACACTGGGGAAAGTCTGGCTCTAACAGGTTCTGACAGGCCACAGACGGACTTTCCCCTGTCTGATCATGCAAGCACACTCTCATGGTCTGATCAGTCCATCCTGATTCAGTGCAGTCCCCCCCCTTCACAGTATGTGCATCATCGCATACTCCATAGGGGGCCCTCAGTGCGGAGGTGCGATTCCTTGTTTATGCACATGGGAAACAAACAGCTAACACCCCCCCACCTCAGGCCCATAGCCAGGATTTTTTAATTTGGGGGGCCTTTAAATAAGTCAGGAGGCACCCTGCACACACCCCAAGGCAGCACCACAAATAAAATAAAAAATCGAAAGGCGCAGGGCCTGGGCTGGATGGGAAGTCGGGGGGTGTTGAGAGTAAGTCGGGGGGCTGGGCCCTGAGATGCCCCACTGTAGCTATGGGCCTGCCTCACCTGCAATTGTGTCTGATCACACAGTGACGGTCTGAGCTGCGTGTCAGATTCCTCCAGAGGAAATAGCCTCGCTTCCCTTCCACTTCAACTGGCACTTGTGACCGTGGCCATCAACACGTTACAAAAGGTGCAGCCAGGCAATATCCAGTGACAAGTAGTGGCCAAGGAAGAGACTGGTTAATTTCTAAAATGAAAAGAGCCCTGGCTAGCTTTCCCAGGAAGACTTGGTATGCCTAATCCTGGATATGGTTATGTTGTAATGAAGAATAGTCTGCTGAGCCCCTATTCCAGAACTGAATTTTGGCACTGAAAAACTTGTCCTGTGTTTAAGGCACAGTTCTCTTTTTGTTATTATTCATGCTTCTTCCAAGCATCTTACCAGTCAGTTTCAGACCTAAATACCATTCCTCCTAGTCATCCCAGGCTACTTATTAAACTAATTCTTTCATGTGCGGTTGTTCCACTGCTCATATCTTTCAATCTAAGAAAAAATCCCCT
Source organism: Gekko gecko (assembly GCA_029375565.1). NCBI lineage: Eukaryota > Metazoa > Chordata > Lepidosauria > Squamata > Gekkonidae > Gekko > Gekko gecko. Next base: position 137,079,769 of record JAPDNY010000003.1, on the reverse strand, counting down.
TGAGATCATCCCAGATTTCATGCTGGAATCACTTTATTCCATCACGGCAAAATCTGTCAGTCTGCAACAAGAGGACTGAGTCTACTGGTTTTAAATTGTTAGGTTTGGGCACATATATTGATTTTATATATTTGATTATGTTCCTGTAACAAGACAGATAGAATGTTTACACTACCTAATTTGTTTAAAATATTTATAACCCACCATCCCATCCCATCAGGATCCACATGGCAGCTATGAGAAATGTTTATGTAAAGAAGATCTATTACATTTTATCAGGTGGTTTAAATCTTTTTGGAAATTTCTTCCATCAGATACTAGATGAATTCAGTTTTGTTTAATTAAACACCTCCTAAGCACATCCCTTTTCTGTTCTCCCGTGTTAAGATGGAATGTCTGTGGATTGTGATTCTCTGACTGGGCTGAAAAACTGAGTAGTTCTGTATTGTGTGTGAGATTCTGAGTGGTCTGAGAGGGCAGATTATTGTCCAACTAGCCCCGATCATTAATCATAGCCAGAAAGTCGATTACTTTTAGAGTGGGCACTGAATAGAGCCTTTGATTCGGGCGTATCAGAGTTCTCATGGGAACCAGGCTACTGTCTCTTTTAACAGCCTCTTAATTGCAGGCAGACTGACCTTAATTTCTGAGCATTAATATCAAACATGGGTGCTGTTCTGCAGAGCTCAGATGCTGTGCGATCTGACTGAGAATTGAGAGGAGGGAGCGCCAAAAGCAAGATCCCTGGCCATGGGCGTGGCTGGGGATACACTGGTCAGCATTTGTACATGCAATTAAGACACTTCATCAGTCCTTCTGTGCTGAAAGCCTTTTAGAATCTCCTTTTTCTTTTTTAACAAGGGGAAGGATGTATTTTTGTGATTCTGTGAAAAAATGGAATGCTGCTTTGGGTTTTCATGAACCTTGGAAGGATTCCCAGCATTGGCCTCAACCCTAAGTACGCTGTCTCTTTTGCTTGTGTTCTCACACATAAGCACTTACAATTCCTATAACAAAGAGAGGGGGAATGAGACCCCCAAGGAAGTAAGGGAAATGAGACATAGGGGAAGAGTGTCATGGTTTGGTGTAGGGAAGAGGACTGGAAGACACCCCCCACACACATACTGGGAATCCAAACGACAGCAAAATGGTTTGGGGGAAAGTGCTACTGTACACCTTGTTATACTCTGGTGGGATTTTGCAGATTGAGGAGTTGTGAAATAAAGTAAAACTCTAAAAGAAAGTTAACCCCTTTTCTGAAGTGGTGATACTAGGCTGTTTAGAGATATAGGTGGATGCTCAGATAAATATAGCAACAGATGATTCCAGCGCTCAGCTAGTTGCACACGACCGGAAACACTACCTTACTTTAAATGAAAAGGGAATAGTGTGCACTAATGTTAGAATCTAATCAGACAGCTTAGCTAACAAACCAAACAGTCTCTTGAAAATCGCATAAATTCTTGAAACACCCACTGTTTGTTGACAGTAAAGAAATAATATGGAGATTGTTTATACACTGGTACTTGTAATTTTCTATACACCCATTGCTAGTACAATCTGGACTGGCAAAGATAGTTTATCTAAGTTGTCTATTAAACAATTTAAGGCAGAACTATCCAACCGGAACATAGCTTGTACTTGGTAATGCAGGAAAATGTTCTTTTAAATGAAAAGAAATGTGCTACAATTGGTATTTTAAAATAGGGTTTTAGAAGATTTAGTAACCAAACCATGCAAGCTTTTTTACTCTCTCCTGAACTGACTGTTGCTATAAGGCAATGCATGTCCAATAAACCCACAGCAGTGGATTTCACAGGTGTGATTATGTCAAAAAAGACACATTTCACAGCATTTTGTAGGTTTAATAGAAAGTCATTCATACTTTAAGACATTTTTGGATGTTTAACATTTTGCCAGATTCTCATTCTTTGCGAGCAAGGCTAGCTGACATGACCCAGAAATGCCCTACAGGTGCTAAGGCTGTAGTAGATCTTCCATTCCTGACTTACTCAACCATGTTTAAAGTTGTCTGTCACCTTGGTCAGGAAGATCAGTCAACACATGCAATGTGCTGCTTTAGTCCTGATTCAAGAACAACTTGTCTCAATCACTCTCAAAAGTTGGCACCCGTGATATTTCTCCCCTTAAATTTCTGTCTTATGAAAGGATTCTTTCCTATCAAGTCCACACAGAGCATTTTCTATAGTATCACTCTATGAAAGCCAGTAAAGGAGTAAAAATCACTTTGCTGTGACATTTCTACCTCAGAATTCACTGTATGACACAGAACCCTCTGGCCTTAAACCAGCAGAGCTGCAGTAGGCTGTATTTCACACCCTGTACTTAAGAGGAAGAGGGAGGGAGTAAATGAATTCAACAGAAGTGTTCTTTTTGAAAGCTGGTTCGTGTATCAAAGGACTAGTTCGCTAAAAACATTAATGGAAATATTAGTTTTCAAAACAATGTGCCCTCACTTTGACCTGCACTGTGATGTGGAAGTTCACAAGGTTAGACACTGTTGTCACCAGGTATAAACTGTAAACGCACTATGGAATTAATGGAGTTATTTTAATTAAATAGCATTGCTGGGCCATCTGCTGCCATAGTCCAGTGCCAAAGAGATTAAACTATTTTTTACTTTCTGTTTATACTGGTCTCTAGCAGGCTTTAATTTTTAGAAACAGTCATAGCAGTGTAATACTGAAGCAGATTGTAATGTTTTAAAAGTACTTCTCTTAATTTCTTTTTCAATGTGGTGAAAGGGACAACTCACTGATTGCTTATAATAGCTCTGCTGACTTAAAAAAAATAACTATGGAAAAAGTAAAATATGAATCTTGCACAAAGGTTTTTGTTAACTGTATAAACACGTGCAATTCTAACAATGATCTGATGATGCAGATTTGATGAATAAGAAATTGAATATTTCTGCTCAGGTGCCTTGATGGTTCTCTAGAAGCTACTGTATGCTTCAGAGTTATTCATGGGAAAGTGCAATATGAACCAAAACCACAGTCTTTAGCTGAGCGACTATGATTCAGAGCTGATTAGAATCACCTGATCTTCCTGCCTATCTGCATCGTGGTGGGGAAGGTGCTGAAGTAGGATCAAGGAGGTCTGGATTCAGTTTGCTGTTTTTCCATGAAATTTGCTGGACGACCATTCATTTTCTTTGTAGCTCTCCCTGCTGTGAATCCAGGGGCATTCCTAGTGGAAACAGGGCATCGACATATAAGCTTTCCCTTCACTTTCCTTGCCTCAGACCTCCATGGGCATCATTATTCTACTGCCAATGGAGGACTTTTTTCAGGCTTAACATGAAAACAGGACAAAAAAAGAACAGTGTCACGCTCCTGAAAATAGCACTGTCAAAGATAGTATATAAGCGAACATATATTTCTCATATTATGGGATGTATGTGGATTTCAAATAACTGTTATTTGGGATACCATTTTCTGTCATCCAATAAATGGATTGCACATTATAATTGTGTACCTGAGAGAATTAAAATTTACCTGCCTGCAATTTTTAGTAGCCAGTATATTCCTATGGCTCTTGCAGTATATCATGCTAAGATCTTGTCTCCTCTGCTCTATGGAGCTACTTTAAGGGTATCCACAATTTCTGCTAAAGGGGAATCAGCTCAGGCTCCTTTTCTATGTGACCTATTGCAACAGGCTCCAAAGTGTGTTTCAAATCCCAGCTTGCTTTTGGAAGGAGGCTGTAGTTCCATTCCATTCAAGGTTGGAGTTAAATCACCCAGTACTTATGCATCTTGACTCTAAATGGCCCTTCCTGACAACAACTCACCCCTTATAAATAATGGCTGAGGAGTTTATAAGTAAGAGGGGTTCTGTTCCACTGTATCTGAGGAAGTGTGCTTGCATACAAAAGCTTGTATTGTGAATAAAACTTTGTTAGTCTTAGACATTTTCCACAGGAACAGTTCTCCCCACTCCTGCATTTGTATTCCTATAATATACTGGGTTCGAGGCATGACATAGTGTATCAGCTCATAGTTTATTCAGGAACAAGACAACTTTAGCTGGCTCGCAGGCTGGCTTATAACCCCAAGATAAACCACACCTCACACACCCCAACACCCGTGATAGGTCTATTTACAGTATCAGTCTTTCATAGATCAAGTCTTGGATCCTAGCCTCTCGATAGGAGCAGGGCTAGGATTCGATCATCTATTGTTTGTTTGTGCAAAGCTCAGACCCTTCGCTTGACCACATGTGGCCATGCACCCCTCCCCCCATAGTCCAGAGCACACCAACAAACATAGTCCTGGAGATAAGTCATGCCCTTCTCACTCTCGTGGAACAGAGAAGCTCCGGGGTCACCAGAGCAGGGGTCCGATTGCTCGGCAGGGTGACTGGCTGCGGTAGCATTTGCAGCTGCAGTGTAGTTTCCAGGCACTCCTCTGCTATGGCTGGGCTGTCAGAGGGTCAGTCTTCCATGTGGACATCTGGGGTACCTTGGAAAGGAGTCCGCTGTGCAGCCGTATTGGCAGCGGTTGGAGAGCCGTCCTTGTGGTCGTATTCCTCTAGGCTCGAGTGGCAGTACTCAGCGGTGCAGCTGATCTGTCAGGTAGCCCTGCCATGATGGATGGAAGGGAGGGAGGTGGGCTCTGGGCGCCTTAGTGGCGTGACAGGTGGGAGGTTGGAATCCGGGGAGTTGTTGATTTACGCCTAGGGTGTGAGAATGGAATGTGGCTTCTATTACCCCTATCTCTTGCAGCCTAGACATTCTGACCTTGACAAGTCAGGCTGCGCGCTTCACTATCGCTGGCATAGATGTAGCTTGCTGTGAATAATGGGGGCGGTGGGAATTTCATTAGCGTAGTAACTTTCGATTTCCCAGTCGCATGTTATTCTTTGTATGGTAGAAGGGGGGGTCCCCATTCACCCCCTTCCCTGTATAACCGCTTGCTTTCTGTAACCAAGTCATTCTGAACAAGAAACCTGTTCCAGTGATCTATCTATTGCAGCTTAATAAACGCTATCCTTGCTTGCATCACAAGGCCTGGTGTTTTTGCTGACTAAGTTAGGACTTCTGACAGTTTGTTCAGAATCATCATTTACTTTTGGGACTGGTCCTAAACCCGCAACTCCAAAATGAGCGGCGGAGAAGAAGACACTCTCCCAATTGAAGAAGAAGAAAAGGATAAGAAACCTCCCGGGAAAGACGTACCCAGAGAGACCCCGGACACACACGTGCCGAGACAATGGGGTCTGGAGTACGACTTTGGAGGGCCTTACGGTGACCCCTACAGGGCAGCCTATGGGGGGGTGACCACCCGAGTTGGACGTAGACGTGACTGGGTGAAACCCCTGGCTGACACCCACGAAGCGTGGTTCGGGACCCCGAGAGCTTCCATGGGGATGAGCCACCCCGAGAGGTCGGTCAGAAAACTAATCACGGCGGAAGCCCTGGAAGAAACTGGCCGAGACTCCGATACCCTGGAAGGCGCCGTGGTAAGGAGGAGATGGACTGAAGAACCGAGCCAAGACCGCCTGATGCGATTCCTAGATGAGTCCCTCGCACGCATCCCACAGATGATCGCGGAGGGCATCCGGGAAGAGCGCGAGCGGCAAAGACGCGAGGAACCACCAGCCCAGGTCCCTCCCGATCAACGGCCGGTGCCGGACCAAGACCAGGGAAACGTGCCAGCCGGCCCGGTGGAGCAACCAGCGGGGCCAGGACCGCAGGGGCCACCGGGGCAACCACCCCTCGTCCTTGGGGGTTCTTGCCGCCCAAGCCTACAGAACTTCTGGATGCTGACTTTGACGGAGACCCCGAGAAATTCCCATTCTTTCTGGTGCGAGCCGAGAGGTTTATCGAGACCTGGGGCCACCTATTCCAGCGAGAAGAGCGGATAGTTGATGTCATAGCAGCCCACCTAAAGGGAGCGGCTGCTGACTGGTATGTGGGACTACATCAAGTCGACGGGCGCGAGCTGAGAGAGATCGATTCTTTCATGTGGGCCATGAAGGAGCAATTCGAGGATGTGCACTCCACCAAAGCAGCGAAGGCAACGATCCAAAGCCTCAAACAGGGCGCACGATCGGTGAGAGACTACACCTCGGAGTTCCGCAGATGTGCCGCCAAACTCCGAGGGGAAGGGAACCTCGTTGACTTCTACAAGTGGGGACTCAACGCGGAGATCCGCCGGGAAGTCACCAGGAATCAAGACCCGAACACCCTCACCGGATGGGTTCAAGCGGCCGTCACGATGGAGAACCGCCTGAAGACCATCAAACTGGACGACGCCGCAGCGATGGCTAACAGGGGCCCTGCACCGGCTGCGAGAGGGAAAACCCCTGCACCAAACCCGAAACTGAGGGACGGCACCAGGGAGCTCCGGATGAAGCAAGGTCTTTGCCTCAAATGCGGAGAAGGGGGCCATTTCGCTGCGAACTGCCCAACACCGTCTACATCACCCGGAGTACCGAAAGGAGCCAAGAAGAAGTTTGACACATCCACGCCAAAACAGGTGGCGAAACCGAAGGGCGAAAGCTCTGCAAGCCAAACCGCTCAGCGAAGCATCCGACTCATCCGATGGCGAGACCGTGCCGCAGGGAAACGGAGACGGACCTGCTGTAAACAGCGCTGAACAGCAGGTCCCACATCCCCAGGCGCAACTCCCGGTGAGCAAACCCCCCTCTCTTTTCTTTCTCACGGTGACTCTAATGGACCCGGGTCTATTGACCCATGTGAGAGTACGAGCTCTCATTGACTCTGGGTGTGGGAGAGACCTCATTAACCCCACACTAATAACGGGACTTGGGGCGAAAGTTGTTAAATTAACTGACCCCTTGATTTTTACGCAAATGGACGGGTCCACCATGAAAGAACCCTGCAAATACGAGACTGTACCCTTGCGGGTGGGGCTCGGGCAACACTGGGAAGAAAGACCTTTCGTGGTTACCCCTTCAGCCCGATTTCCCTTGGTTCTAGGGAGCCCATGGTTCTTTGATCACGATCCTCACGTACTGTGGGGGAGGGGAAGGTCAACTTCATCTCCAAAAAATGCCAGTCCCACGCATGGAAAAAGGAGTGGGGACCCATGATGGGGGGCAACTCCTAGTGACAGCGGGGGTGGCAGACGCAGAGCTGGAAGGCATTCCCCCCGAGTATCACGACCTGGCTCCCGTTTTTGGAGAGGAGGAGGCCGATGAATTGCCCCCACAGAAACTCTGACTGTTCAATTGAAATTTTACCCAACCAAAAATTACCGAAGGGAAAACTGTATTCTATGAGCCCTTCGGAAAAGGTGGAACTGAGAAAGTTCATCGATAAAAACCTCAGTAGGGGTTTCATACGGCCGGCATCCTCCCCGTTTGCGGCTCCTGTGCTTTTCGAAAAAAAAAGGATGGGGGATTGCGGCTATGTACCGACTACCACGGCTTGAATGCAGTGTCAAACACAAACGCTTACCCCATGCCCCTCATAAAAGACTTGTTGGCGGCAGTGGCTGGGGGGGAAATTTTCTCTAAGCTAGACCTCCGGGATGCCTATTTCAGAGTCCGCATACGGGAGGGGGATGAATTTAAAACGGCGTTCAACACCCCCTCGGCCAGTTTGAATACTTAGTCATGCCCTTCGGGCTCCAGGGGGCCCCTGGGGTCTTCATGAACTTGATTAACGAGGTGTTGCATAAGCACTTGTTCAAGGGGGTCCTTGTTTACCTTGATGACATTCTTTTGTACTCCCCCGACCTTAAATCACATGTGAAACTGGTGCGGGAAGTACTACAAACGTTGCACAAGCATAAACTGTTTGCCAAACTATCCAAGTGTGAATTTCACAAAACGGAGATCCCGTTTCTGGGCTACCGCATTTCCCAGAAGGGGATTGAGATGGACCCTGACAAAGTTAAAGATGTCGTGGGGTGGGAGCCTCCCAAAACGAGGAGGCAACTCCAGGGGTTCCTCGGATTCGCGAACTTTTATAGATCGTTCCTCTCGAACTTTGCCCAGGTGGCTCTTCCCTTGACTGACTTACTGAAAACCAAAGGAAGCCACCCGAATGCACTCGGCCCGGGGCCAAACTAGAATGGTCGCCAGAGTGCCAGCGGGCGTTCGACAGATTGAAAGCCCTTTTTACGTCGGAACCCGTGTTGGCCCACCCGAATGAACTTAAAAATTCATTGTTCAAGTTGACGCCTCGGACGTTGCAATGGGGGGCGATCCTCCAAGAGGGGAGGATGGCAGATTGCACCCCCTTGCCTATTTTTCCAAAAAATTAACGATACCGAACGGAATTGGTCGGTGTGGGAAAAAGAAGCGGGATCGATCCGTTTAGCGTTGGCTACCTGGCGCCATTGGCTAGAGGGGGCGCGAGTCCCGTTCGAGGTCTGGACTGATCACAAAAACCTCGAGCTACTCCGCTCCCCCGTTCCTTGAACGCCAAACAGCTCCGCTGGGCTGATTTCTTCTCCAAGTTCAATTTCACACTGCACCACTTCCCGGGGACATCTAACTCGCTGGCCGATGCACTGTCATGCCTCCCTCAACACGACAGCAAAAGGGAGGAGAGTTCGTGACTCGATTTTCACTCCTTCCCAGTTGGGAGGAGCAGTAACCACTCGGAGGCAGGCCAAACATTCCCCCCACCGCCAGACCCTCCTCCAAGTGAATGGGCGGTGAAATTCTCCACAGAACTGTCGGATGCGGACAGGGAGGAGGTGGCGGGGAAGAAGGAATGTCCCGGGATGCGCATGGCTGCTGGACTAAAAATAACAAACTCTTTGTCCCACGGTCTCTCAGGGGGAGGTAATGGGCTGGGCGCACGGATCAAAGCTAGCTGGACACACGGGGTTTGTGAAATCTCTCCAGCTACTGCAAAGACAATTTTGGTGGCCGGGACTACGGAAAGATGTTTCTCTCTTCACGTCAGCCTGTCAAACGTGCTTGATGAGTAAACCTCGGCCCGGTAAACCCCCAGGTGCCCTACAGCCCCTCCCTACCCCAGCTCGGCCATGGGAAGTGATCTCTATGGACTTTATTACGGATCTACCCCCAAGCGGGGGAAAAACCGCCATATGGGTGATAGTGGACCTGTTTACTAAACAGGCGCATTTCGTTCCGTTTGCCACCATCCCCTCTGCTAAGAAATTAGCCTCTGCTTTCTTGCAACACGTTGTGAGACTCCACACCTTACCTGCTAAGGTGATTTCGGACAGGGGGGTTCAATTCGTTTCAAGGTTCTGGAGCGAACTTATGTCACTGCTTGGGGTGGAGAGGGGGTGAGCAGTGCATACCATCCTGAATCCGATGGGCAGACCGAACGTGTAAATCAGACTCTGGAACAATACCTGCGGTGTTTTTCTAACTTTCAGCAGGACAATTGGCATTCTCTTTTACCTTTGGCTGAGTTCTGTTACAATAATACTCAGCACTCGTCGACGGGGATGTCCCCGTTTAAAGCAGTACATGGATATGACGCCCCGCCTTTGCCATTTTTGACTTCTCCCGACCTCCCGGCGGGAGACGCTGGAGACTGGTGCAAACAACTGCAGGAGGCGTGGGGCTCGTTAGCCAAGACTCTTGAGGAGGCTAAGACTGCATACAAACTCCAGGCGGATAAAAAACGTAGCCTTGCTTGGGTTCCAAAATGTGGAGAGTTTGCTTACTTATCCACCCAACATTTGCGTCGAATTCAGCCGAGTCGCAAACTCGGTTGGAAATATATTGGTCCTTTTGAGATTGTAAGAGTGATTAACAATGTAACTGTTGAACTTGCGTTGCCTAAGTCTCTAAAGTCTGTTCATCCTGTTTTTCATGTAAGGCTTCTACGCCAAGCGCCTGAAGAGAACAGATGGAGACCGCAACGGCCGACCCCTCCTCCGCTGCTGGTGGGGGGAACCTCACTATGAAGTGTCGCAAATTCTGGACTCTAAAATCTCTCGCAATCGTTTGTTTTACCTGGTTGAATGGATTGACTTTGGGCCGGAACAGAGGGAGTGGGTGCGGGCGGAAAATGTTTTGGCCCCCCGGCTTATCCGAGCGTTTCTACAAGTTGTACCCCATAAACCAAAGGGGTAGGACTATTTTCGAGGGAGCTGCATGTCAGGTAGCCCTGCCATGATGGATGGAAGGGAGGGAGGTGGGCTCTGGGCGCCTTAGTGGCGTGACAGGCGGGAGGTTGGAATCCGGGGAGTTGTTGATTTACGCCTAGGGTGTGAGAATGGAATGTGGCTTCTATTACCCCTATCTCTTGCAGCCTAGACATTCTGACCTTGACAAGTCAGGCTGCGCGCTTCACTATCGCTGGCATAGATGTAGCTTGCTGTGAATAATGGGGGCGGTGGGAATTTCATTAGCGTAGTAACTTTCGATTTCCCAGTCGCATGTTATTCTTTGTATGGTAGAAGGGGGGTCCCCATTCACCCCCTTCCCTGTATAACCGCTTGCTTTCTGTAACCAAGTCATTCTGAACAAGAAACCTGTTCCAGTGATCTATCTATTGCAGCTTAATAAACGCTATCCTTGCTTGCATCACAAGGCCTGGTGTTTTTGCTGACTAAGTTAGGACTTCTGACATGATCTCTGTGTTGCCGCCAGAGTTGCCTGTCCTTGCACAAGACCTCATAGGACAGAGGCCCTGTGACACAGACAACCTTCGCGGGGACCCATGGAGGGCCCCGAGCATAATTCTGGGTGTAGACTGGATCCTCTGGAAAGAACCCCCAGAGCACCTCCTGCTCCTCGGGGCTGACATCATAGTCCGGGGCCTGATCCAGGTGGGGACAGTCCAGCCTGGTCATCAGGTGGCTCAGCAAGAGCTCGGCTGGGCTGTGCCCTATCATGGTGTGCAGGGTGGTGCACTGGCCAAACAAGAAGGCGGCCAGTTTGAAGTCCCAATCCCCTGAGTCCATGTGGCGTAGCGCTTCCTTGGTTGTCCTGACCATCTGTTTGGCCTGACTGTTGGTTGCAGGATGGAAGGGAGCCAATTGGATGTGTTTGATGCTGTGGTATTCTGTAAACTCCTTTAACTCGGCCGAGGTGAAAGCCGAGCCATTGTCTGTGACCAAGGAGTCGGGGAGGCCTTGGGTGCTGAAGATCCACCACATGGCCCAGATGGTGGATCCGGAGGAGGTGGAGGGCACTGGAACTACCTCTAGCCACTTGCTGTAGGAGTTCATGAGAAAGAAAAACAGCTGACTTTGGAAGGGGCCCACGAAGTCCAGGTGCAGTCTGGCCCAGGGTTTGTGCGATGATTCCCATGGGCACATGGAGGCATGGGGAGGTGCTGGTTGCGTTGCCTGGCATGGCTGGCACCATTTGACTGTGTCCTCGATATCCTTGTTGATCCCGGGCCACCACACATAACTTCTGGCCAGTGCCTTCATCCGGACAATCCCTGGATGAGTTTCATGGAGAGCTGCAAGCACCCGGTGCTGTAATGGGGAGGGAATCACCACCCGACCTCCCCATAATATACACCCCTTGTAGCTCAAGAGCTCGTCCTTCTGGGAGGCGAATGTGGAGAACTCCGGCTCTCCCAGGCCCGTAGGCCACCCCCTCCCCACCCAGTCCAAGACCTGGGTGAGGACGCGATCCTGGCCTTTTGGGTGGGCGACCTCCCACACCTGAACCAGCCAGTCTGGAAGGGCCTCCAGGAGAGCCACATGGTGGGCCAGGGCAGGATCGGGGTCGGAGGAGGGCAGTGGGAGGGCGTCCGCGTGGACCATGGCCTTACCAGGGCAGTGGACGAGCGCATAGTTGTACCCTGCCAGGAAAATCAACCAGAAGAGCACCGTGGGGGACAGCTTTTGTGGAGTTGGGCGGTCAGGAGCCAGGAGCCAAGAGCGGCTTACGGTCCGTGACAACTGTGAAAGGCCAGCCATACAAGTAGTTATGGAATTACTTTATTCCCACAACTATAGCCAAGCCCTCCTTGTCTATCTGCGCGCAATTACGTTCCGCAGATGACAAGGTGCGGGAGTAATAAGCCACAGGAACCTCACAGCCATCTGCCAGGTGGTGTCCCAGAACTGCCCCCACCCCGTACGGAGAAGCATCACACACCAACACCACTGGAAGCTCCTCATCAAAATGGGCCAGAACCGCACTGGACATCAGAAGTCTTTTAACCACCCGGAAAGTGGCATCATGCAAGGCATCGGATGGATGCCCTGTGCGTCGATGGTGAAACCCAAGAACTCCACCCAAGGCACCTCAAGGAGGCACTTTTCCCTCTTGACTTGCAGACCCACCGAATCAAACCACTGAAGCACCGCCCAGAGCCGGCAGACAAAGGTCTTGGGGTCCGGGGCCGCAATCAGGACATCATCTAGAAAGGGCTGAACTCCGGGGATCCCTTTAAGAAGAAACTGAAATATACCCGGACCACACTAACGCCAAACTGCAGCCGATGCACCTTGAATGCCCCCTTCTGTGTCACAATCGTCTGCACCTCTGCCGTGGCCGTGTCCACCAGCAGCTGCTGGTAGGCCTGGGCCAGGTCCAGCTTCCCAAAAATCGTTGCCCCCGCCAAGTTAGACAGGACATGGGAGACCACCGGCATGGGGTATGCGTGCGCCTGCAGAGCTTTATTTAGCGTGCGTTTATAGTCAGCACAAATGCGTACATCCCTGTTGGGCTTGACCAACGTGACGATCAGGGTCTCCCACCTAGCACGCAAGACTGGCTCGAGCACTCCCTGGTCCACGAGGTGGTCCAACTCTGCCTCGATCTTCAGCCTTAGCGCCAAGGGTGGGTGGCGGGCTTTCATGCAGATAGGCCACACCGCCGGGTTGAAGTCGAGCAAGACTTGGGACCTGGCATAGCAGCCAAGTGTCCTGTCGAACACAGCCAGGAACTCGTTGCAGACCGAGGTGAAATTAAGCTGGGCGAGCTGGTTAACCCCAGTCACCTGAAAACCCAGTGGCCCGAACCATGAGAGCCCCAACAAATTTGTGAGCCTACCCTGCACCACCAGCAAGTCCAAAAGCCCCTTAAAATCTTTATATTATACCCTGAACTTGCCCCAGCCCTTAATGTTCACCAGATTCTTCTGAAAGTCCCTCGGCAATAGTCCCTTGGGCTTCCACAGATGGGGTCCCCATCGTGGGCAAAGCTGACGGAGGGTGTCATTCGTAATGATCGAAAATGATGACCCAGTGTCCAGTTCCATATGACACGGGGACCCCTCAATGAGCACCATAACGTGCAACTTATTAGGGCCATCAGGGGGCAAGTTCATTAACTGGTGCTGGTGCTGGTGGTAGACCGACAGGGTGTGCAGCTCCACCGACTCTTGGTGCATGGTTGCCTTCTTCCAATCCCCCCAAGATCAGCAGACCCAAGCATACGGCGTCCCTCAGGTGGCAGGTCTGGCACTCGTGCTTATCTCCGCAGTTGGCACAGGATACCGTGGGCTTCTGAGTCGAGGTGGCGGTCGATGCTCAGGAATCCATTTCTCGATGAGATGCTTGGTGCACGTGTAGAACCTCCTCTCCATCCGAGACATCAGGGCTCCGGGTTGCCATGGTGTGGTGGATTGCCTGTCCAGAAGCGCCTTTGTGTGACTTCTCGTAGGCTGCTACATCCTTCAACACCTGGTCAAGTGTCAAGTCCTCGTGGCTGGCAAGTTTCTGATGCAGTTTCGGCTCTTGGAGGCCCACGAGGAACTCGTTCAGAATCAAGTCATCCAGGCTCGGGAACCCGCAGCATGTGGCCGCCCATCTGAGTCCCGCCAGGAAGTCAGCAGTGGCCTCATCCAGGCCCTGGATCCGTGTGAAGAAGTCCAGGCAGTCTGCAAACTTTGTGGGCTTAGGCGTGAAGTGATCGTTGAGCACCTTTTTCAGGACTTCAAAGGACTCCGTCTTAGCGGATTTTGGGGTGATCAAGTCCTTCAGTAGCTGCAGCGTGTCGATGCCGTATGAGCTGACAAGCAGGGCCCACTTCTTACCGTTCCTGGTGACATCGTGGAACTCGAGATATCCCTCCAGACGTTCAAGCCAGGTCTCCCACTGCTCAGGGCGGGTGATGTTGAACTCAGGAATGCATCCCTGTGCAACAGCTATTTGGGGTTTTCCATGTGGCGGTGCTGCTGGTGTCAGAGAAGCGGGCCGCGATGCAAAAACGCAGTTTGTCCTCTCTTGCGGCACAGCATCAGACTTCCCTGTTTCTGGGAATTCGCTTGTTGCAGCACAAGAGGAGGGAAACTGCGTTTTTGCTCATGGAACTACAAAAACCTCTGCGGAAACGAGCAAAAGCTGTAGAAGAATATGTCTGCACAAGCGTCTTAAAGGTGCCACTGAACTCAAATTTTGTTCTTTAGATTCTTTTTGTTAGATCATGATTCTTTACCAGTTTTACTACAGTGGTCCCAGCAGGATTCCCATATGTCATCTTGGAGCCTCTTAGTAGATACAAAGCATTGGAGCAACTTTACCATCCTCTTCTTTGGCTGTCCCTAGTGTTAGGCAGAAAACTTTTTAATTGTTAAGGAAACATGATCAGGATAGGACACTAAAAGAATTTGGTGTGGACTTTACTGGGGCTTTTGAACCCCTTTATTTCCTACCCAGCACCAATATTTTAACTTCCTTACAGTCTAAATATATTGTCAGCTTTTCTTTTTAGCCCATATAAATGCAGAAACAGTAGGCCATTGTGCTGGAGTCCCTCTAGCCCAGAGATCCCGTCCATGCGGAAGAGCAGACATAGAATCACTAACTTATTTCTTTTTTTGCTTTGATTTATATCCCACTCAAAGGGCTTGCTTTACAACACCTCTTGTTGCCAAATTTTCTGTCAGCTTGCATGATTCTTACCTTTTATTTCTCTTGGCTAGGAGTGATAAGGGAGTTAAACTCTCTGTAGTTGCATTTATTTTTTCTGCTCTTAAAGTTAGGAGCCCGTATGTATCATCTTAACCTGGGGATTGTTTTTTTTTAAGATTTTATTTATTTACTTATTTAAATATTTAATAATTTGGGACTTTTCAAAACTCGCCCATGTGCTTTGGCACATAGGCACTCATATTTCTGAACAAGAATAGGTGTGTGGATTTCACTCTCAGCTGAAAGTTCATTTGAATAGAGACTAGTGGCCTGTTATTTTTACTGGGCTGAGGAGTTTTAAATGCCCTTTCCTCCAGTCTGCTCTTGGCCAAACACCTTATAAGATTGGATGAGAGATTTTAGAACAACAGGAATGGATATTGGAACTGATCTGTCATGGCTGTTCTGACACCTGATCAAGTGGCAGTGTTGATCGGGGATTCTATTTTATCCCTAGCCCATCATGGCTATTTGACCTTTGAGTCATTAATAGGCCGTTGTTTATTTAAAGATTTTTCCTGAATCCCTAATAAGGAAGCAAAGTTACCTAAGTTGTGTACTAAGAAAAACAGCTGTTTCTGTGCAATCTTGCATATCTCCATCTTTTGAGGATACAAAAAAAATGGAATAAATATCTAAAGACCAAAGGGATTATCAGGTGAAAAGATTTAAGAGATATGCCTGCTTGGGGGGCAAAATTCCTTTGCCTTTATTTGTTTGATAAAATTCTATAAATGCATCACTTTCGGAATCTTAGCCAAACATTTGCTTGATGCATATTGTATAAACATTTTTGGGATGCCAGAGGACAGATGAGAGGTTACAAACATTTTTAGTAGGGTTTTGCTAGAAATATTAGAATTATAGGTTATTTGTTTTATTTCTGTTTCATATATTATGTATATGCATGCACTATTCTTTCCTTATTTTGAAGTATCTGATATTCATATTCATATCAGAGTACTGTAAGGAAAAGTAGACAGCACAAAGCACAAGCTAGTTAAAACTCAGGCCTATGAATAGAATGCTACCTGCTGTATACTGAATCACAGAGAAAGCTGAAGTTTCTTTTGTTGTTGTTTTTTTGTATTTTTTGTGTGTGTGTGTGTGTGTGAGCATGAATGTGTGTGCACCTATAAGTCATGGTGACCGCTGGTGACTGACCCCTAGTGGAGGCCTGGAGGATATTCAGAAAGGTGGCTGAATGAAGCCTGCCCCCTTCTCCTGCCTCTAGTATTTCAGTTAGTGCAACACCAGCTGAATGCGTGCCTGCACAGGTGTCGCCATCAACAGGTGTGCTGCCGCATTCTGCACTAGGTGCAATTTCTAGATTAGGCTCAAGGGAAGAAGAAGAAGAAGAAGAAGAAGAAGAAGAAGAAGAAGAAGAAGAAGAAGAAGAAGAAGAAGAAGAAGAAGAAGAAGAAGAAGAAGAAGAAGAAGAAGAAGAAGAAGAAGAAGAAGAAGAAATTGGATTTATACCCTGCCCTTCACTCAGAGTGGCTTACAAACTCCTTTCCCTTCCCATCCCCACAACAGACACCCTGTGAGGTAGGCGGGGCTGGGAGAGCTCTCTCGAGCTGCTCTTTCAAGGAGAACTCTGACAGAACTATGGCTTGCCCAAGGTCATCCAGCAGCTGCAAGTGGAGGAGTAGGGAATCAAACCTGGTTCTCCATATTAGAGTCCGCGCACTTAACCACTACACCAAACTGGCTCTGTAGCCCTGCGAAAAGCAAGTTATAGTAGTCTAGCCTGGAAGTGACCATTGCATTGATCACTGTAGCTAAGTCCCAGGGGGCAAGGTAGGGAACTAGCTGCCTGATTAGCCGAAGGTGATAAGATGCCAGTCTGGCAACCAAAGTGATCTGGGCCCCCACAGTATGTGAGGAATCCAGCATCACCCTGAGACTCCTCCTCCAGCACTGGCACCAACGGTGCCCCACCAAAGACCAGGAGCCTAATTCCCAATCCCAACCCCCCATGACTCAGGTACAGGACATCCGTCTTTGTTGGATTCAACTTCAGCTGACTCTGCTGCAGCCAACCAGCCATGGCCGCCAACACCTGGTCCAAGACATCTGGAGAGGAGTCCCGCCAGCTGTTAATCAACAGATAGAGCTGGGTGTCATTGTCATATTGATGACAACCCAGCCCAAATCCCCATTTCAACTGGACAAGGGGGCACATCAGAGAGAGGATTGCCCCCTGTGGTTCCCTACATTCCAGTGGATATCACAGAGACATCCTCTCCCCTAGTGCCACCCTCTGTACCCAACCATGGAGAAAGGAGGAAAGCCATTGTAAAACAGTCCCCCTTATCCCAGTGTCGGCAAAGTGGTGGGTCAATAGATAATAGTCAACTGTATCGAATGCTGCTGTCAGGTGTGTGCAACAGCAACAGCAATGTGACCTGCCTTGATCCATATGCCTCTGGAGGTCATCTGTGAGGGTGACTAGTGCAGTCTCTACCCCATGGCGAGGGTGGAAGCTGGACTGGAAGGGATCCATTAGGGAAGCATCATCTAAGAAAGCCTGTAGCTATTCAGCCGCCACCCTCTCAACTACCTTGCCTAGGAATGAAAGGTTCAAAACTGGGCGATAGTTGGCAAGGACTGCAGGGTGATGGTTTTTTGAGAAGCAGACATACCACTGCATTCTTCAAACTCCCTGGGAATACCCCTGAGCAGAGGGATAGGTTAATATCTCCCAAGGGGGCCTGAACCCCATCCCCACTGGCTTTAACCAGCCAGGATGGATACGGATCAAAGGGACACATGGTAGGTCCCACAGCTGCCAGGATCTTATCCACTTCCTCACTGGAGAGCTGCCTGAAGTGGTCCAAAACTGGACCCGGACAAGGAGCTTCTAGTTCACTTACTGTATTAACTGTGGCTGGGAGGTCATGGCAGAGTGAGAAGTCTCATCTGCAAAAAAGCTCACAAATGCCTCACAGCCAATAGCCAATTCCCTATCATTTTGCTTGCCTTGAGGCAAGGTAGTCACTGACCAAATTGTTCTAAATAATTGGGCCGGGCAAGAACTAGCAGCCTTCTTTGCAGTTTTCACTGCCATTTCATAGGATTTCATAAGGATTTCATATAAGATGTCCTTGCAGTTTCATCACAAGGACGCTGCCACTCTCACTCTAGTCGTCTTAGTTTTCATTTCATCCTCTTTAGCTCCAGGGTATACCATGGGGCTAGTTTGGTACAAGGAAGGAGAGGACGCCAGGGGGCGATTTCATCGATGGCTTCAGTGAGCCAGCTATGCCAGTCCTCTACCAGCTCATCTAATGATCCACCAAGGAAAGAAATTAAGAGAAAGACAGAGCTAACATTTTATAGTGTGAAGCCTGTAAATGTTTTCATTATTTAATTCCAAATCCCTTTCCAGGATTAAGATCTGAAGAAACCAACAGCTGAAAGCCAACCACACGCAGCATTGACAATCTAGAGCCACTTAAAATCCTAACAGCAGTTTCATAGAAAAGGTTGCAGGCTAAACACGGGCTTCCAGTTTGGGAAATGGAAGTATCACTAGAATGTCACTGAGTGTGATCCTCTTGACCAAACCAATATATCTGTTATGTAACGGTGGTCAGTATTCATTTCAGTAAAACTTCTAAAATGTGCAGTCTGATATAGATATAGATATCTATTTATTTATTTAGAAAATGTTTATGTTGCCTTTCTCCCCATTCAGGGTCCACAAGGCGGCAAACATAAAAAAAACAAACAAAAAAACAAAGTACAGTCTTTAACTGCTGGTGAAAGACAGTGATAGAGGGACAGTGGGGAGGGAGTTCCAAAGTTTTGGTGCCATGACAGAGAAGTCCATCTATATCTGTGGATGGATGGATGGATGATATATCCACACAAAACCACAGAATTCTCATGAATAATGCAGTCGTTTTGAGTATTAAAATTTTGTATGAATATGTCTCCTACAAATTTTCTGATTTGTGTGGGACAGTGTTTGTTATGCCCTCTCTAGTCACAACCCAGGATTAAAAGTTAAAACATGTTCCCACTTTCTACATAGATTGTAGGAGCAGGCTGAAAATGGGGCTTGGTTTATGCATCATAATGTATAGATCTATGCATGGGATGGATAGGACACTTTTGTAAATAATAGCCTGTCTTAGTGATTAGGTGAGCAATCTAAGTAATGCATACCACCAGTATATGTAGTATATGAGGTACTGCAAGGATACAATGCAAACATGTAGTGTGGATAAATTTAACTACTGCCTTCTGGTATTTCACCTACAGCCTGATGCATAACCAGTTTTAATGATTAATGAGAACATCTGTAGCATGCTGTGTAACCTTTACATTTCTTTTGCCTAAGGGCAGTCAAAAAATAGTAAAGCGCTAGAATGCGATGCCGGGTGTGTATGGACTACATGGTATAATAGAGTCCTCTTGAGAATATAATGATGCTGGTGACCCATAACTGGTCATTCCATTTTTTTGGAAGACTGACATAATTTTTGTGAGAAACTGCCTGGAGGTATAAAATAAATTGTCACCAATATGCAGGTGACACACAATTATTATTTTTTTTCTTTTTCAGCTAACTCAGGTGAAATGGTAGATGCTTTGACTAGTTTTTTAAAAGTAGTAATAGACTGGATGAGGGCCAAGAAACTGAAACTTAATTTAGAAAATACTGGGGTAGTGTAGATCAATAATGCCCCTAAACAGGGATTGAGATATCACTCTGACAAAGATGGGATTGAACTTTCCTTTAAAATAGCAAGTTCACAAGTTGGGGCTGCTATTAGATGGTCTCTGGTGGTAAGTCAGATCTAATGTGTGTTAGCACATTTAAATAGCTTTAGTTGATCCCCGTTCCTGGAAAAGCAAGATCTAGACACAGTTTTCCATGCACTGCTCATATCCAAATTAGGCTACAGCTGTGTACTTTACACGGTGGTGCCTTTTGAAGATTGTTTGGAAAGGTCATTTTATGAAGAATACAAGAGTGAACGGACAAATTGAGGTGATTGGGAATACATCTCATCAGTACTGAATGAGAGCCACTGGTGTCCAGTTGTTTTGTGGGAACAATTCAAAGGATTAGTGATTGCCTTTTGAAATCTTGAACAGTCTGGGAATAACTGGGAACACAACTACTGGACAGCGTAGTTATTGCTGCTGATCATGCTAAAGTATGTAAAGAGGCCACATAGAGCAGCCAAAGGGATTTTTGCAATACTTATCCGTTACATATTTTTTGCCATCATATAAGTCAAGAAACAGACAACAGGCTGTAGCCAGAACCACGGGGCCTTTGTATTTTGGTACCTTATTGATATTTTCCCCCAGATATTTTCAGGTGTCCGGATGGTATGCAGGATTTTTTAGGATACTGGTAAATATGACCCAAAAATTTCTAGAAATATGTGGGGCCAGCATTTCAAGGCTCTTAGAACATAAGAGAAGCCAATGTTGAATCAGGCCAATGGCCCATCCAGTCCAACACTCTGTCACACAGTGGCCAAAAATACCACATGCCATCAGGAGGTCCAGCAGTGGGGCCAGGACACTAGAAGCCCTCCCACTGCTGCCTCCTCCAGCACCAAGAATAGAGTGCATCACTTGCCCCAGACTGAGAGTTCGTATCTATACCTTGTGGCTAATAGCCACTGATGGACCTCTGCTCCATATGTTTATCTAATTCCCTCTTGAAACTGTCCATGCTTGTAGCTGCCACCACCTCCTGTGGCAGTGAATTCCATATGTTAATCACTCTTTGGGTGAAGAAGTACTCCCTGTCCTTATCTGTTCTAACCCGACTGCTCGGCAATTTCATTGAGTGCCCATGAGTTCTTGTATTGTAAGAAAGGGAGAAAAGTACTTCTTTCTCAACCTGCTCTATCCCGTGCATAATCTTATAAACCTCGATCATGTCACCCCTCAGCCGCTAAAGAGCCCCAAGCGTTTTAACCTTTCTTCATAGGGAAAGTGTTCCAACCCTTTTATCATTCTAGTTGCCCTTCTCTGCACTTTTTCCATTGCTATAATATCCTTCTTGAGGAGTGGCGACCAGAACTGGCTCTTGGGAGTGTTTTCCTTTACTTTTACAAAATATCTGGTTTAACAGGTTGGTTTAGCTGGAATTCTCTGGTTTGACATTGGTTCTGTTGAGTTTGCCACATTGGCCCATAGTTATGCTGGGAGTTTCTGGTTTCAGATTGGTTCTGTTGGGCTTAGAAGATTGTTCTTTGCTTAAATTGGAGTCCGTGGTTTGAGTTCAGCTTGCCACACTGACCTATGGTTTTTCTGGGATTCTCTGGTTTGATGGTGGTCCTGTTGTGCTTGTTGGTTCTGTTTGCATTTGGAGGCTATTGGCCTTTGGTTGCTCTTGCATATTTGGCTATTTCCTTCTTTGCCCTGGAGAAAGCATGGATTTTTTTTCCCCATAGGAAATTTTTCCCCAGGTGAACATACCTACATTCAGGCTTTATGGTCTGGTGTGGAGTGCTGTCGAATGGAATCACCCCTAGTATACCTCACATTTGAGAAAACTGATGCTAAATCATCTCAAGAGAATTTGAATCTTGAGTCTAGTTTTCATGTGTAGGAGAGGGAGAAACTCAGTTATCTACTGAAAGTCATTTCTGCAGTGAAACTTCTCATTTGTTCCTTAAGCATCATGAATCTAATTTAAAAACTCTTTTTATTCCGTCATTGTGAAATAATTTCCAAAACAGTGTATTCTTTTTATTGTACTTATTGTAGTTTTGTATTTTCTTTTTTTTATTATATGAATGTCATTATTTAATCTCTTCACGGTCTGCTTCCTTGCTCATGAAGTAGACAGATAATCAGGTTCTAACAGGATAAGCTGAATAATAAAATCAGTCATGAAGATATGTACGATGCCTTAATGTAAAAAAAATACAAAACACCATTGTGAACAGCTGTCATGGTCCACCAAATAACCAGAATAAGAAATAAAATCCATGTAATACCTTTTATTAGGGATTCCAAATCGGCATGCTGCATAATGTTTTGTGACACTTTTGGTTGGCCCTAATAAAATATATGACATGGCTTTTGTTCCTTAATGTAAGCCAAAGTAGAGTTAATTGCAGTTTTAGGTTCTGAATAATAAAACCAAACATTTATTTTAAGACAACCCATAACAATAAGAAAGCCTTATCAAAACTCTTTATGATTTTCTTAGCATGTGTTGATACAGCAAGAATCCCAAGTGTTCCTTTAAATTTCATTTTAGCTGAAATTCTGTTGTACTGTCTAACTGAAAGAGATTATTGAGAAGTAAAAAATGAAATGGAGAATCAAAAATATGCAGGAAAACAAACCTAAGGCACTTTAAACATACTGGGTCACACGTACAAGTAAATTATAAGACATTACTCAGGTGCAGAAATACAAACAGAGCATAATGTTTTCTAGAGATGTTGCATTCCAGAATATCAGTCAGTTGTGAAACTATACTTCAGAGTTTGATTGCTTGAATTATACATTTTGACAGTGAAAACTGAAATTAAAGATTCAGTTTTAATGGTGCAATCATGTCCTATAATGTCAGAAAACAACTTAAAATCAATTAAAGTCCATTCTGCTCAGGACTTGGATTCAGCCAGGTGTTTATAATGAAAATGGATCCACATAATCACAATAATAGGTATTTGCTATGCTGTTGGACAGAGAGGATTTTCTAAAGTATACTGTTCATATTCTTTATTTATTTCATGTATTAACCCTGTCCTGAAAAGATCTGCAGTGGCTGCCCAGTGCTGGTTGTTACCTTTAAAACCCTGAATGGCTTAGAGCCAAGGTACTTGAAGGACTATCCTCCATATGTATAGTCCAGCCTCTCAGTTAAGGGTTGTGGTCACATGGTCATTTTGATTGGGTTTCACCGCTGTTCCCTCTCACATTTAAAATTGCTGATCAGACGGCTATATCCATCTCCCGCACCAAAGTGGCTCACTTGCACAATCTTCCTAGTTTCCTAGCGAGTTTTCCTACACCTGGGAAATGAAGTACTTTCCGGATATTTGCGCTTTGAATCCGTGATTTCGCCAATCTGGACAGCCATTTCTTGCAATGATCGTGATTAGGTTATCTGAACATCTTTCTCGTTACGTTTTTTTTTTTTACAAGCTTTCATTGTCATGCACATGAGCAATCCTGTGCTGAATAAATTCAATGTATAAATGTTCAAGCACACATATAGACTCCAGCACTCAGTTGTACGTTGCTGGTTAATTTTGTTTGCTGTTTGGGTTGGTGGGAGGGGACCTGCAAGAACAAGGGAGTATAGTGAGTCCCAGTGGGAGCAGTGAGTTGGCCATTTGTATATGCGCATGTGCAAAGCCAATTAAAAAAAAAAAGAAGAAGCCGTGCCACCCAAGCAGCAGTGCAGCTATCTGAGCGGTGCCCGAAGCCTCATTGTGCCATGCAAGCAGTTCAGGGAGGAATGTGTGGTTATCTCAACTTGAAAAAAAATCCTGATCAAATTTAAAGTGGGAACAAATTGCGGTAAGTTTGCCATGTGATCACACCCAAGATCTCTGTGCCCCTGCCTTCAGAAGTAAGGTGGGTGGACAATAGAAAAGGCTTTTTCAGTGGGTCACACCTTGCCTTTGGAATGCTGTCCCCTGTGACACTTGGTTGGTGCCTACCTTTCTTTCAGATGCAAGACTAAAACATTCCTTTTTACCCGGGATTTTAACTAGGGTATTCATCTTTTAAACATTTCTGCTTCTGGTCCAAGGATCATTTTTAGGCTGCTCAGAGTGTATTTTTAATCCTGCTGTTAGGGTTGCCAACCTCCAGGTAGCAACTGGAGATCCACCACTATTACAATTGATCTCCAGGCAACCAAGATCAGGGCCCCTGGAAAAAAACAGCTGCTTTGGGGGCTCAACTCTATGGCATTATATGCTGCTAAGGTCCCTCCCCTCCTCAACCCCCCTCCCCAGGCTCCACTCCCAACATCTCCAGGTATTTTCGAACCCAGAGCTGGCAACCCTATGTTAGATCATGGTTTGGTTTAATAGCAATGGCCTGCTTGATAATGCTTTTGTTTTAATGGCTTTGTTGTTAGTGGTTGTGTTTTAATGGTTTTGCTTATTTGTTGTAAGCCACCTCGAGCAGGCCTCTAGAGAGGCAGTATATACATTTTATAATCCAAATATCCAAAGGCTTGGCAAGGCAAAACCAGCCACATTCTAGTAGAGGGGCCATAAGTTAATATCAAAGTTTCTGCTCTGCATGCAGATGGTCCCAGGTTCAAACTCTGGCATCTTCAGCTGAAAGGATCAGGTGGTAGGTGATGTGAAAGACCTCTAATCAGGCCGGCTCCAGGTCTCTGGGTGCCCTAGGCAGGACAGCCTGGGGCGCCCCCCACTGGGGATGCCAACCTCCCGGTGGGGCCTGGAGACCGGGGCGGCGGCGGCGGAGCGCTAGCTTTCCTGGAGGCTCTGCAGCTGCGGGACCTCCAGGGAAGCCAGGGAAGGGGGCGGGGGTCTAGCCGCCACCCCCTCCCTCCCAGCGCTGGATTTTCTGGGGGCTCCGCGGCTGTGGGACCCCCAGGAAAGCCGGGAAGGGGCAGGGATCTAGCCACTGCCCCCTCCCTCCCAGCGCTGGCTTTTCTGGGGGCTCTGTGGCTGCCACTGGGGTGCCATTTGCCGCCCCAGAGGCCGGCGCGCCCTAGGCAAGTGCCTAGTTCGCCCTATGGGCAATCCTGCCGTGCCTCTAATTGAAACCCTGGTGAGCCATTGCCAGTGAGAGTAAGCAGTACTGACCTTGATAGACCAGTGATCTGACTCATGTGTTCATTCTGCTAGCTTTTAAACTAGAATAATTTTTAATTCTCAATGTTTCATATGCTACAGTCCATCTATTGTATTTTAATAGAGAAATGAACCATGAATACTTAAAGATGCACTGAATTATTTTAAAGTACATTAATCTGATAATTTTTTAGTTTTTATTTATAGAAGATCAATTTTAAAGGGGGGGGGAATCCAGTGTACTATCAGTATTTCAAAGTCTCTATTATGACCATGGATGTTTTAAGTACAGCAGCATTAAAAGTTTCCTGGGTGAAACTGAACATTACTTTCACAATCCCTTTAAAACTGTACTAGTGGTTTTAAATTGTACTGCTCGATCTCTTTTTTAAAAGTAGAAAATAAATTGCTTGCAAAGTGACAAGTTGCCTGTGAAAAATTATTTGTCAAAGCAATGTTTATAGTTTTAACTTGTACATACGTTTCTGGGAAGCTTGGCATACATTTGTCACATCTGATTATATTGTAATGGCTTAATGTACCGCTGAAGTTCAAATTAGCACTCTAGTAAGGTTCTTTTTTCCCCCATCAGTGTGACAGTTTATCATGTTTTCCGACCCTGGCATGATACTTCTTAGAACTGCATATTCATGAACATGCTGCAAAGATAGATATCCTTGCTAAATGCAGAATAACTTGGGGAGTAAGCTTGGTGTCAAAAGATCAGTTTAAGTTGTCAAGGAAACAAGGTAAATGAACCTGCAATAGTATCCAAACTGTTGCTTTCACTATTGTTCTGTCTTTGGTTGCTCTCATTACGGGGAACTCTTGAAATCACAGAGGTAAACTACTCACAAAGGTAATTAAGCAAAAGGAGAGGAAGTGTTGCACTCTGAGCAAGGGCTCCCTTGCTCCTGTGCTTCAGGGATGATCTATCAATAAACAAGCCTTACAACACGATACATTTGAAACAAAACTTGTGGGCGAGGTTTGGGAGTGAAAGAATCTGTTGTTATCCTTGTGGGGACGCATATGACTTCTAATTAAGTTTTTAAAACATTGGTGCTTTCTGGCCGGATCAATCACTGTCCTTGGAGGCTGCAATTATACACACATGGGCATAGCCTAATACTTTGACCGCCCCCCGCCCCCATGAATTCATTTGCTCTTATTCATTGCTCGCTGCCCTGTTTCTTCATTTTCATATATGTGTGTGTGTTTCGCTCACAAAACTCTGAAAGTGCCATCAATACAGCATCTTGACCAATCTACTGGAAAGCATGTAAATAAATAAATGAAATGTAAATTGGTTGCTCTGAATAATAATAAGAGCAGCAGGACCAAAGGGCAGTTTTAGGCCGTAAGTCTAGTTCAATGAGTATTGTAAATAATGCTCAGTATTTCTAAAAATCAGTGTAACAAAATGTTTGGCAAATGAATTAGCATATAGCATTCACAGAAAAGAAGTGGGAGACCCATGTTTATCTTACTGTTCTCTTGGGATTTAATTTAGTTAATGAGTTTGTCATGGCAGCAGTCACCTGCTAGCTTAGTGATGAATGAAGACATTCACAAAGGTCCTTTGCTTCTTCCAGTATCAGGCTGTTGGCTGTCAAAGAATGTTTGTTTCAGATTTGTTTCAAAATTAGCATTTTTTTTATAGGAGAGAATCTTTTTCTAAGCACTTATGCAGATTACATGAGAAACATACTTCATTATATTTTCATCTAAGTTTTGGACAACTAGTCCTGGACACATTCTTTAATCAAGCTATAAGTCACTGGAAATTTTCCATTGTGATACAGAACACACTTTGCTTGTTCAGGTGATTTCACTAGAGCTTTGCTCATGCATAAATTCATTTAAGATTCATGCCAGGAAAATCATGTAGTTTACCCAAGGTATTTCATATCAATTTTTCTAATTGCAAGTGCAATTAGCATCATGTCTGTTTCTCACTCCTCTTTTACTCTGCTAAAAACTTGAAGAACTCTTCAAACAGTTATTTCAATGATCCTGTCTTCTTCTTGTCCTTACTCTGCAGCCAATCAGGTGCATCAAATAATATCCTAAGCATTTCACTGTGCTTTTCTGGTGCACAGATTATGACAGTAATCTTTATAACAGCTTGTAATGGAGAGCCATTATATTATGATGTCCATACTGTATCAAGTGGCTTGAGGCTGAGAGGGCTTACCTAAGGCCACCAAATGTATTTGTAGCTGAGATGAGGTTTAAAGCAGAACACATCTTCTCTTAGCTGTGATGCAGCACCAGCTCCTGAAGAACTCGTGCTGCAACCCAGTGAACACTTATTGGAAGGCTCCAGGTAAATATGGCCATGGTTGTGGTGATAAGACTTCTTTCTCAAGACACTTTAGTGATAATGTCCTATTGATCCTTTCATCAAAATGTTATGTACACAGCACTTGGGTTTTGATGCAAGTTGATTTTGCACCCCAAAGCAACCTTTTAAGTGAGAGCATGATGAGCCTCTTTGTCAATTAAATAAAGTAATGTCATTACAATGTTGGATACTACAGAACAATCAAATGAAGCTTCAGAAATCTTCCCTGGAAATTTTGAAAGGAGATATAAAAATATGTGTTGGAACACTATCCTGAATGAATTCAGAGAAGTCACTAGACAGAAGAATTCTGAACACTCTCTTCTCCATGGCCATACATATCTTTTCTTCAGAATACAGGGGTTTTAAAGGTTTCTCAAGAAGGGATCACAGGTCAGTGGTAGAGCACAGGACTCCCAGCATCTCTAGTTTAAAAGGATGGCAGAAATCAGATATAGGAAATGCCCTTGAGCCCTTAGAGGGATGTTGCCAAATACAGAGACAATATTGGGGAAAGATGGGCTGAGCATAAGACAGTTTCATATCTTCAAACCTTAACAAATGGAGGGGACATTCATATTGGAAAAGACTTGTTTTCAAACATACCTGGCACAATTCATTTTATTCTCTTGAACTTCAGTATGGATGCCATTTCTGCAGTTTTACAATTGACTAATGGCTGATTTATTAAATAACAAAAGTGATTGAACAATACAGAAACTATTATTTGCATTATGGATAATACAAACTTAAACAGATTAATAACAACATGATTTATATTGCTTGGCTTTTGCTTTATTGATTCTTGATCATTTATTTGGCTGAATGACTGACTTGAACATCACCTATCAATGGAATATGCTATGTATGTTTTCTCAACAAGAAGTATTTTCTCCTTTGGATATATGTATAATAGATTAAGTTGGCTTTTAGAGTGCAAACAGGTCTGTTGTACAGAGAATATGAATAATGTTGGTTTCCATAATTGCTAACATCTGGCTTCTCATAAATCTGTTAAATTGCATGGAAGCAAAATTAGAGCCTGTTTCACAAGTAAACCAATTATATAGGATTTTGTTGGCAATATGACCCTATCGTCGACTGTGAAATATTTTTAGTTTTCAGCTATGAAATCTACTTTTATAATCTGTGCTTTAATCCTGCTGCATATTATGTATGGCATGGAGTGAAACCTTCACTTAGCTGGGAAATAATGTTTGCATCTTATTAATGTGAGAGCACTGAAGCAAGGGTATAGCTATATTTGTACAAGGATTTTTCATAAAATACATGGAGGACTACTAAGAAGATAAGCAAAAAGATTTAAAACTAGCCTTTGTCTATCAAAATATCCTTTCCCTCAGTTTTCATACAGTTATGTCTTTTTCCTTGTCATGAATTACTAGCACCTGGTGCATAGGATGAAATGAGGTCTGATTTTAAAGCTCTGGGCTACCTTCTCATGGAGTCTTCCACATGGGTTATCTGCCATGAGGTCAGTGCTTTTAGGAAGCAGGGTTTCCCCCCTCCTTTCCCACAGCATTGTGGTACATTCATGCATCTCCAGGGGTTTCCCTAGCTTTTCTCCAGTCTTTCCCAAACCTACTTTTCTCCAGAGTTTTGGGAAAGATTGCAGTAAAGTCTGTACGGCTGCTGTGTAGACATGAAAATTCGGATTGTCTGGTCCATGTGGCAGCAATTTTCCCTGACCCTTTTTTGGTAGCATTTCCTCCCCCTGCTACTGTGGGCTTTTATTTTTTTTAAAAAAACTACCACTAGAATATCATATATCTGTATGCTGTTATAACAATAGGTCTAGCATGTTCTCTGGATTCTCTGTTTTCATTACAAAAAAAAGTCAGTCTCTGTTCTTAAGGCGATATAAGAAAAAAAGGCATATCTTCTCAAATGAAGGAGATACAAACTAGGTGGTGGTTGTTTTTTTAATGAGAGCTGAGAATTCAGAGAACCCGCTACACTTACAGTTACAATGGCATGTTGTTATAATGATATTATAGTGCCATTTTAAAAAAAAAAACATAAAAGTTGCAAAATCCCTCTTAGCCCAGAGAAGTGGGGTTGGCCACGTCTGGGAAACTGGGGCATTGAGATTGCAGGGAAACCTGCTATGTGGAAGACACGTTGCTACTGCATTTCATCTGCAACCACACTAGTAATAGGGGAACCACAAAATCCCATCCTAATGTGGAAGACACCCAAATATACAGTGTCCCTTTCAAGCTGCATGTGTCGCTAAATGTAACAATAAGAGAAAAGTAATGGTATTAAAGAATGTGTGCATTGACATTCCTTAAAATCAGGGCTATTTTTGAGCAGGAATGCACAGGAACGGAGTTCCGGCTGGGTCCCAAGTTGGCCACACCCACCAGGAACCTATTAACATAACAGGCCACACCCAACAGCAGGAACTCATTAGGATTGGCTACATTAGGGCTGTGTGGCCTAACATGCAAAGGAGTTCCTGCTATTAAAAAAGCCCTGGGTTTTGACAACAAATAAGGTAAACAAATAAGAAGCAAAAGGTGGGTGTGGCTGGATGGCCACACTTCTGGTAACATGGGGTGTGTGGCCTAATATGCTAATGAGTTTCTGGCTGTGGCCTATTATGCTAATGAGTTTCCGCTGGGCTTTTTCTACAAAAAAAGCCCTGCTTAAAATGATGATCAAATTATTTCTCTTGTCAAAAGTGTGACTGCAAAGCCATCACTCTCAGGAAGGTTTTTCTGGGGAAGAAGAAGCATTTAATGACAACATTCATGTAAACTGAGGTTCCAGTTGCATGTGGAGTGTGATGATGATTCTTTCCTTGGGGTCTTTTTTTTCAATCGAGCAGCCTAGGGCAAGCTGTGTCAGAGCACAAGGGCAAGAGTGAGAGAAGTAACTTTTTCCTTCTGTTAGGTTTCATTCTATTATCCTTCCCAAGCTGTCTTTCTTTCCCATGATGGTTCAGAAGGGGGAGGTACAGGAAAACATGACTAATTTGTGTTTAGTGAAACATCAATGTGGCTTGCTACAGGATAGAAAAATCGATTGTCTTATTATTGATGCCATTCTCTTGGCACTGAAAGAAGGTGTAGAGTCCAGAATTTCATTGTTATTTCTATGTCCCACATTGCAGGGCTTCCATTTGCATGTAAACATTAATAAAATACTTCTGCACATGCAGTTATTTCTTTAATTTCATCTAACTGTAAATCTTTGTGTTACAACGCAATGTAAGTCATTTTTCAGTAAATGTACAGTGTGTAGTTAATTTGCATTACAGTTAAAATGGATAGGTGCAAAGCAGGCTCTAAAGTTTTACCAAAAAACCCCACCTCTTTTTAACTATAGTATTTCATTCGGGCTGCCACCTCTCTCACTGGAAGTGAGCCAGTAATTTTAATGTGCCGCTTAATTTAAATGTATCTGTCACAAACCTCTAGTCCAAGGGTGTTTGCATTATGAGGCTACAAAACACATAATTACAAAACCCTGGCACACCAATCTGGTTAGCTGCCACCAACCCCTTTTCTATCCCAGTAGTAAGAAGCCAAGAGGCAAGCTTCTGACCTTCCAGGAACTAAACAAGAAAGTCAGCCCTGCAAGGTTGGGTACTTGGAGAAATGAGTTTCCACAAAACAGTTAACTTCGTAGGCTAGCACTTGGTCTAGGAACTGGAATTAGGATTGAAAGCACTTGAACACAAAATATAGCTAAAATAAATTTATTAAAAGTGTGCAAGAATATTTCATGATGCCAGTGATGGTATGACCTGTTGCTAAGCATGTGACCTGAGGATGAAATGGCAGGAGCTAGCTATAGGCTAATCCAAGCATTTCCCACAGGTGCAAACCATGATGTCTAATTAAATGGAATGTGGCTAATTGGTTACCATTGTGTCATGGTTTTGTCCTTATAAGGGAGTTAAGATAGAAGCCTTCCTCCTTGTACTTGGGTTTTACTTAGTCATGAGGTCAGCTTTGCTGTATCTTCCCTGCAACTCAGTTGTTTTCCACTTAAATTTTCAACTCAGTTTGTGATCTAGAATCAGAATCAAGCCCGAACCAATATTTGAGAAAACGAGAAGCTGAACAAGGGTCTCAGATCTTCATCAGTATCTATGCACATTTTAAGATGCTCAATGATTATCACATAGACTAAGCTAAGAAAACCTTGTGACTATAAAAATTTCTGAGATTGCAGAGTCTGTTTAAATTTCCAGTCCTTTTAGCAAACTTTTATGGGTTCAGTTTCTATTGCATGAAGGCAGCTTCTAGTAAAATACCTTCCTTTGCATCACTGAATTCCCCTTACTACCGCTGATCTAATTGTGCTTCCTTGCTTAACATGAATTCAGGACTCAGGGAAGGCAGGAATGATGAGAAGGAAAGTAGGTTTATGTGGCTTTGAATTACTGTCTGGTTGACCATTTGAGCAAGGAAGGAATTGAGAATATCTAGGAGAGGTGATGGGGAAGAGAGCAGGAGAAGCAGTAGCACTTCACCTGTTAAATTTGGATGTTCCCCTGTATCCAGTCATGTGATGCACACTTCTGTGCTCCCTGGTATCAGCTGGTAGGGAAAGGAAGTGGATTGACTCCTCTGCTGTTGCCACCCTGAGATGGTAGGATGGCCTAATTCTGTCTTGTATAAATACTATGACTGTGAATATCCCAATTTAAATTAGTAATAAGATTACTATTGGCATACACTCTTTTTTCTCTTTGTAATTGTCCATTAATTGTTTTCATAGAATAGGCTATAGACAGCTACATTTATAATTAGCTTGTTAGATTCAGTAGAGTAAGTGTTGTATAATAAATAATAAATTATATATTATAATAAATAGGAAAAAGTCTGCAGCAATTACCCTGAGTCTCCTTATCTTTTTTCTTTGGACTCAATAAGAGATATTTAAATGAGTTTCCAAACAAAAAAAAGAGCCCTAAAAAGGAGTTGGGGGAGGGAGAATAGGTGAGCTGATAGCAGCTAGATTAAATAAGCATAAACTAAAGGAAAAAATTCAGTTATGAGAAACAACAATGACATTCTTGAAACAAAAACTGATAGAATTGTTAAGGAGTTTGAGAAGTATTTTAAGAACCTATGTACTAATGATAATTCTGCAACTGAAAAAATAGATTTCTTATGTATTTAAAGATACCACAGCTTACCAAATGTTATAGGTAGGTAGGTAGA
This sequence comes from Gekko gecko, assembly GCA_029375565.1. Classification (NCBI taxonomy): domain Eukaryota; kingdom Metazoa; phylum Chordata; class Lepidosauria; order Squamata; family Gekkonidae; genus Gekko; species Gekko gecko. The sequence goes on along the minus strand of JAPDNY010000003.1, from coordinate 137,047,645 downwards.
AAATTTATTGTATATGACCATAGGTCTTCACAATCTAAAACAATAAAATACATCAGTAAAATATAACAATATAATACATATTATCTAAGACCTGGTCAACTTTAAAATCTGATAATTTCTAGCATACTTCTAGAAATTTGGTACCTTACTTTCAGCAGAAAGCATTCAATTTTATTTGCTATGTGCTTATATGGAAAAAGAAGAAAATCCATTTGTTTTCACCAAAGTTATAAGAGTTGATTAGTTCATACTTTAACCTTACAAGAAGTAATTTCAACTATTAAACCTTTTTTAAAAAAGAAAGCAGCTGGCCTGGATGGTTTCATCACAGAATATTATCTTTATGGAGATTTATCTTCTGCATTGTTTAGTGCATTACATGAGATATATACTACAAAACACTTAGCAGTTTCATGGACTACAGGAAAAGTAGTGTTAAAGCCTGGAAAAGATGGCAAAGAAATTGGTTCATATAAGCCTATAACTTTATTAAAAATGATTATAGGATTTTAAAAACATTTTCCTTTCACTTGGTGCAAATTATTTCAGAATATATAGTTAGCAATCAAACTGGTTTTTATTTTGGCAATGCCTGCATTAATTGGCAAAGAATTATCTACTCTGATCCATTGGCAACATTGATAATATCTTGTCTTCTATCAAACATAATAAAATATTGATGTTAAGCAGGGTTGTCATCTTTCATCCCTACTTTTGCAATAGTGGTTGAGCAATTAGTAATCTATATACAAGATTCTTCAGGTATTCAAGGGATCAAAATTCAAAATTACTGTTCAAAATTGTTTTTATGCCAGTGCTTTGGCAATTTTTATGTTAGATATTAATAAGTCTAGTAAGAAACTTAAGAAAATTATAGATAATCATATGGCAATATCAGGATAGTAAAATATATTTCTAAAGCTAAAGTACTATTGTTTAATGTAATGAAAGATTAACACAAAGCATCCCATTCAGCAGTAATTAGTTTTCTTCAAATATAGGTTGAGTTAAATTTGATTTGCAAACTTAACTTAGAACCAGTTTTCACAGAAATTAAATCTAAATTGGAGCATTAGGCTCCCTTACAGTTAACTTTATTTGACAGAATTAATGTGATTAAAATGCTTGTTCTTCCAAAAGTAGCCTTTTTGTTTTGGAATTTTCCTACTTATATCCGAGAACTTGATTTGGAAAAAAATCAGAAATTTATTATGGATTTTGAAAGGGGGGGATGCCAAAGATTGACTGGAAACAAGCTCAGTTAAAGTGGAAATCTGGAGGACTGGCAATTCCAAATACCACATGGCTAAAATCTTATGGTTAGCTCAGTGGTGAAGAATGTAGTTAGACCCAGTGATACATATTGTAATCTGAGAGATTGGATCTTCTAAAGAAATTATTTACAGAACAGTCTAGTAATTGTTGTCATTTTGATAACATGGGATAAATGGTAATGGAAACTGATTCATCACGTTTCACCTTTGCCATTGGTTGAGCTGAGTCCAAAAACTGGTTAGACAAAACAGCAATGTAATTGTTGGACTGAGACAAACGCAGATCATTTTATGAGTTAGTAAAAATAATAAAAGAATATTCTATGACCTGGTAAAGACTTGAAGTGACCATATAATTTCTCTATTTCAATATTTGCAAGTATGAAGTTTTATTATTCAAAACCATATAATGGGAAACCATATAATATTATAGAATCAAGGCAAAATCTCAACCTATAATAAAAATAATATATAATATCTAGCTATATTTAAAACTGGAAGCAGTTTTTAGGCTATAATGTAGAATCAAAATTTTGATTGCATTTCCTTATGAAAGGTTCCTCTTTTTCAGTTTCTATTGTATTTAGATAGAATATTTGTAAATGCTGCATTAGTGGCATCTTTCACCTGTAAGGACTGCAAAAAATTTATAGCATTAGTAATGATCACTGTTGGCTTTGTGGTCAATGGAATGCTAACCTTTTGCATATGTGGTGGTATTGTGATACAGCAGAGATGTTCTTGGAGAATATGGTGAATCCATCATCTTTGGCCTGTGATTTAAATTTGAGAAAAACAGTAGAACTTATTTTGCTTAATTATACATTGTCTAGTCCAAAACAATATCAAATAATTGCCTTATATTTATTGAGTGCTGGAAAGCTGGTTCTTGCAAAAGTTTGGAAATCAGAGTTAAGGCCCCAGAAAATAGACTGGCTAAATAAAGCAAATGAAATATATAAATTGTTAAAATTAACTTTATTTCAGAAAATCTAAGAATATAGTGAAGGTTGTAAATATTTAGAATTCTGTGTTGTTGAGGACTGAAATGGGTTCTTAAGCTCGCTATTCTCTCCAATTCTGTGTAATACTGGTATTTTTAAATTTATTCATAACTGTAAATATTAATCTAAATCTCTAGCCTGAGGACAGTTTTATGGATATTTTTCAGCAGCGCAGTGGTTGTTTAATGCTGTTTTTATGATTATGGGTTCTATTTTTTACATTGTTAACTGATGTCATTTAAATAAATTTTAAAAATTAAAAAAATGAAAATAAATGAAAACAGTTTTAAAAAATCAGCATCGCCTAAGATACAAATACTTCGATTACTTTCCTCAATTGGTCTGGAAAACACACTAACCCTGGAGATTGTAAATGAGATTGCAGTTATAGAATTATGATGAGCGGCTCTTGTCTCAAGAGCAGCTGTTCCACCAGTGCTGTAATTGGATTGGCCTTAATTTATCAGCACCATTTAAATAAAAGCATTGAGTAGCACAAGGTTGTTGTGAGGATAAAAGGGAGAAGCGAATGGTGTAAGCCACTTTGGTTCCCATTGGGAAGAGAGGCAGGATATAAATAAAGTAAAAGGTTTTTAAAAATTACAGTATTTCGATGATCCCTCTTCAGAATCATGTTCAAGGTGGCTTACATTTTTTTTAAAAGCCATTAAAATAAGTCATTAGACATAAGCAGCATAAAAACTATCAATAAAACAGAAGCAAACTATTAAAAACTTGATAATTAAAAACTTGGGTAAAAAAAAATGTGTTTAAGACTGGTACAGTAAAGTAAAGTAGATGCCAGGTGAGCCTCTAGGGGGAGAGTGCTCCACAGGTGTCTCTAGGCACCACCAATCTCATCTCTGAAATTGGGGCACAGAGCCTGGGGCTTAATCTTTACTGGTGGGCAGGGTAGTATGGGAGGAGATGGCCCTTCAGGTACCCTGACAACAACCCAATCTGGGGCTTTAAAGGTAAGTACCAACAGGTGGGAAACCAATGCATTTTTTCAACACAGGGTCTTATTTCCCAATAACTAGCCCGTGACAGTATCCCAGCTGCTACATTTTAGACAAAATGAAGTTTCCAAACAGTTTTCAGAGGCAGTCCTACATAAAGTGCATTACAGTAATCTAACTTCAGTATGATCAGAACATGAACCACTGTGGCCAGAAATGTATGTTCCTTTTCATCAATGAGCTCAAATGTCTTCATATAATTCTTAAATTTCTTTTAACATGATCTTAGCAAAATTTCAGCTTTATCCTTCTTTCTTCAAAAGAAAGACAAACTGGCAGACATTATACACTGTTTTGATTTTATAGGTAGTGAAAGCTGGTTCATATGTTATTTATTTATTTAAAACATTTTTATGCCACCCTTCCACCCAAATAGGGTCCCTAAGATAGCAAACATCAAAACGCTACCACATTTAAGACATCTACCGCATTTAACACTCACACAAATGATCTACTCGTGCAAGCAATGAAATGTTGATGAAAGAATTTATGAAAGATCATACGTCTGTTTTTGTGAGCCAGATTTGTTATGTGAATTTCCAGCATTTAAATTGCTCACACAAATAAACCTTACATCGAGCAAGTAAAATAAGCAAGGAAACCAGCTCAGAGTAATGTATGGACTGGTTCTTAATGCGATAATAATGTATTCCTAGGATAATAAACTGTTTTTCCTTGATGCCACATTCCCTGGAGTCCTTTTGACCCTTGCATTATACTGCACTTTGGGAGTGCTATGATTTCTTTTCCTTTTTGTCTCACGTCTTGCTTCTAGTTCCTGCCACCAGTTTAGCTCACACAACAGCTTACAATTTCTGTGCTGCTTTCTGTTTCTTTACAAAACGTGGAATAGTATGTGATCTAACTGAGAGCATTTGTTTCTACTCAGTATAAAATTCATAGTATTGTTTAAAATAATGTTCATCCTTGCTGGCTGTTTGTGGTAGCCACATTAGCTCTTAATTATTAAGCATCTAGCAAATGCTCTAATAATACATTGTTGAGTAATAACAGAACAGAAAGTAAAAACAGCTTACAAATCCATTGCCTTTTGAATGAACAATGTGGCTGCAAAAAGTAGGTATGTGCAGACTTACTTATATAATCCACCAACCTTGATTTTCCTTAGGTGCAATTTATAAAAGAGTTAGCTGAAGCCCAATAAATTCTCTGTGTTATGCAGATATTGATGAATGTGCCTTACGGACTCACACCTGTTGGAATGATTCAGCCTGTGTGAACCTTGCTGGGGGGTTTGATTGCCTATGTCCATCTGGACCATCCTGCACTGGTGACTGCCTGCACGAAGGAAGCTTGAAACGGAATGGCCAGGTATGGACTCTGAAGCAAGACAGATGCTCTGTATGCTCCTGTAAGGTAAGTTCTTGTTTGGTTTGCTTTGCACAGTACCTAAAGGTCTCTTTTATTTGCTCTGTGAATAACTGAAGTCCTCTGTTTACAAACTATTTTTTCCTTGTAAAATCCATCTTGAGAGAACGAAATCCACTTTCAAAATAATACTTACTCCAAACAAACACACGCACACACACACCTGTATCCCTAATACAAAATCTTGATTTAAAGACATTAGGCTTTTTATTTTGTCATCTCACAAATTAATAAATTATCTCTAGTAAACAAGGCTGTAGCCATAAAAACTGGTCTCAGCAAATAGAGAATGAGTAAAAAACAAAACACCTTTTTTGTACATACAATAAAACAATACCAGAACACAGTTCTAAAAGTTGAACAGCCACACCACTAGAAGCTAATACTTAGATCTTAATACTTACCTACATCTTATGCCTTAGAATTTTAGAGCACCTGATGAAACATTGCTTCAAGTTACTTGACCATGTGAAGTTTAGCCGATGGCATCAAGAGACAGTGTTCTGTGATATGGCACTCTCTTTGTGGAATCCTGTCCCCTAGGTGGTCAGTTTGGCCTTCTGTTTCAGGGATCATTTTTGTCAGCTAGCTGAGTGTCATCAAGATTTTAATGACAAACTTGCCTGCATTGCATTGCAGCAATAGACTGTTTTAGTCGTTTCATTTTATCGATAAAGTTTTAATTTTTATTTTGTTTCTATATATTGTGTGATTTTGAATGTTTTAAACTGTAGAGGACCGTCTTGAGGTCTCATTTTATGGCTGAATAGTGTAGGTGTCTGCAGTGAAGATTGCCTGAAAACTCTGTAAGAAGCCCCTCTGAGGTTATCAAAGGAAAAAGTGATATGTGTCATAAAAAAATATAAAGGAAACAAATCAGATGCTTACATTTATATGACGCTGAACTCTATACCTTCATTATTAATTAGTATTGGGTTGGCTGAGTTTCATTTTATCTTCACAACAATTTAGTATTGCCAGCAGCCTGGAGAAAAAAATGTCTTCTCCCTTTAACAGAGGCTTTTGTGTATGTTAAGTACTGTCAAGTTGCTTCCAATTTATGGCAACCCTATGAATTAATGACCTCCAAACGTCTTATCCTTAACAGACTTGCTTAGGTCAAATCAAAGGAGGTCAAAGGCATTAACACAAGTGTGTGTGTGTGTATACACACACACATATATACACTGATCACTTACTTTAAGCTTTTGCTTTCTTATTTCCATTATAAATACATTATATTTTATTTTACCATTTTACTGAGCCTAACTATAGCTCATTGCTTGCTTAATGACAAGAAACTCACAGTGCAATCCTAGGCAGGGTTACTCCAGTTTAAGCCTATTGGCATCAATGGGTTTAAACTAGAATAATTCTGCGTAGGATTACACTATTAACCTTTGAAGGAATTAGAGTGTAGGGATTTCTGTCTGGCAGTCTACTCGCCATCAGATTAACCATTGGAAAAGATTGTTCTTCCCATTGGTAGCTGAAACCTGTGGATCATTTTATGTTCATAAATATGAATGAATACCTAACGTCCATTTTGGCACATTCTATGAAATGTATTTCATTTGATACTTATGCACTGCAGCATCATATAACTAGGTGTTCTACAAATTAGCACTTTTATTTTTAAAAGCAATAAATAGTATAACAAAAACAAATAATGCAGAGAATATATATTTTGCTTGAAATTATGTACAGTGTTTGTTGACCTTTATAAAAAGTTGTAATGTTAATTGACATTGTTTATATTGGTAAATTTGTATTTTTTTGTCCCATAATATAAATAGGAGGTTGCCACAGAGATAGAAGAGGAGCCTAGTGCACTGAGATGTTAACTAAGAATTTCCAACTTTACTTTAGTCTCTAAGTCATATATTCATAAGACTAGCACCAGGGATTGGCATTGCTAGGTAGATGTTAAATTCCAAGAGAACCCACTGACATCTGTTACCAGGAATGGGGGGGGGGGGACTTCACACATGTGACATAAGAATATAAGAAAAGCCCTGCTGGATAAGACCAGTGGTCCATTTAGTCCAGCATTTGGTCTTACACTGTCTTACACTGCCAGCATCCTGTCTTACACTGTGGCCAGCCACTTCCTCTGGAGGTCCACCAACATGGCTAGTAGACTGATAGACCTCTCCTCCATGAATCTATCTGATCCCCTTTTAAAGCTATCTGTGCCTGTGGCCATCACTACATCCTTTTGCAGCAAAGTCCACATTTTAATCACTCATGTAAAGTATTTTCTTTTGTCTGTCCTGAATCCTGAACCCACTGCCCATCAGTTCCACTGGCTCCCCATGCTCTAGTATTTTGGGAGAGGGAGAAAAAAATTCTCTTTGTCAACTCTCTCCTCCCTGTGCATAATTTTATAAACCTTTATCATGTTCCCCCCATAATCATCTCTGTTCTAAACTGAAAAGTCCAAGATTCTTCAGCCTTTCCTCACAGGAAAAGGGCTCCAACTCCCTAATCACCTTGCTTGCCTCTTCTGTACTTTTTCCAGCTCTGCAATATCTTTTTTTTTTTTTTGAGATATGGTGACCAGAAAGGCACAAAATATTCCAAATGAGGCCACACCATAGATCTATACAGAGGCATTATAATATTGGCCATTTTATTTTCAGTCCCTTTCCTAGCAATCCACGACAGTTTGCCTTTTTCACTGCAATAGCCTACTGGGTTTTCATTGAGCTATCTTTTCATTGAGCTATCCATTACTAACCCTAGTTCTTTTCCCCTCTCAGTCAGGCAAAACTCGCTCGGCTGCTCATCTCAGGCCCTCTAAGCCACTGTCCTTCTTTCTTCTCCACACTTGGACTCCATGGTTTCAGCCCCTCCTGCTCATAGCAGGGTTGTAAGCTGGTCAGCAAACAACACCCTATCAGTCAGGCTGTGTTGTGGGCTTGAGCCAAAGCAGCAATAACTTACGGCAGGGTTTGTAAGAACTGTTCCCAAATAATGACACCTCACAACTGGGCATGCGTATAGGCCTGGAAGGCCTCCACCCACAAATCTAGGAGTCTTGTCAGGCCTGACATAAACACAGCATAGGTCTCCTTAGGTTTAGGGCTCACTTTTCAAAAACATAGCCTTGACTCACCTTACTTGATCTTCTGAAATACCAAAACACTGCCTGACCAGTCTCTTAAATTGCTGATAGTCCTGAGCACCAGCTGGTAGTTCTCCCATTATTAGGTTTGTCATCCCCTCGCTGGGGACAGTGGTTTGCCCATTTTCAGGGCCCCTGATCCACCAGCTGGTGGGGGGAACCCCACCCCCAAAGTGCCACATTCACACCAACGTACCCAGCGTGACGACATCATCCAGAGTTGACGTCATCACACAACGCACATTGTGGGAGGACACTCTGTTGTTTGAGGAAAAACTCGATGGTTTTTCCTGGAACGATAGAGGCCCCACCCACAACGTGCCCTGCACAATGACGTCACTTCCAGGTAATGTCATTGTGTTGCACGTGCGCTGAAGATATCCCAGACCAAAAAAAGACACACACACACCCGACACCCAGGTAAGACCTGGTAACTCTACCCATTAGGCTGCTTAGTTCAGTGCACACATGGGCACAAAAACACTCAGGCACTCCTGTGGTGGCACTTGATAGTCATCACATGCCGATTCAAAGGACAAAAAGTATAGCAGGGAAACATGGGGAACTTCCACTTCTCCCAGTCCCTGTCACAACCATGATGCAGCAAGTTCATCTGTGTTGTGGGATTCTGGGACCCAGGACTTTACCTGGGACCCCCCCCCAGTTCCCCCGAGTTCTTTCATTGGTTGGATGGAGACTGCCAAGGGGCTGAATCTTGTATAGAGAGTGACAATGGTTCTTAAAGCTCAATTTATTCCATTATGCACTCATAAGCCAGAAAACGCTTTCTAGCATTTCAGTATTCAACACAGATTATTTCAACCCAATACTTAAAATAGTGCACTTGTATAAAACTCAGAACATTCTGGACAGCCATCAAGGTCTCACATGAAGCTGTAGATGGCCCACCCCAGCCACTGTTAAATCTTTCTTGGACCTATAGCAGCTAATGTACCTACTAATGTGCCTATCACATAGGACTGCCATGAATGTGACACAGGCCAAACTAGAACTGAACCGATGTACCAACCGAGACAGTTTGGTATAGTGGTTAAGTGTGTGGACTCTAATCTGGGAGAACCGGGTATGATTCCCCACTTCTCCACTTGCAGCTGCTAGATGACCTTGGACAAGCCATAGTTCTGACAAGAGCTGTCCTTGAAAGAGCTCTCTCAGCCCCACCTACCTCACAGGGTGTCTGTTGTGGGGAGGGGAAGGGAAAGGAGCTTGTAAACTGATCTGAGACTACGAGTTTGGCAGGGTATAAATCCTCCTCCTCCTCCTCCTCCTCCTTCTTCAAATCCCTCCTCCTTCTCTCTATCTCTAGGGTCAGGAAGCTCACAGAAAGGCAAAGGGAGTCAAGGAAGCTGTTTTCAGATTCCCTATCCATATTAATTCTCATAGTGACACCACTATCTTCTGAAACATATAAAGATCCTCTAAGGCAAGAATCATGTACAGGGTTATCAGTACGAGAAGGCCACAACAGAGTCCTGAAACCTCCTGGGAACTGAGCTCACAGCCTCGTGGCAATGCCGCTTGAGGCCGGGGTCTGCTTTGCCACCCTGGAGGAAGGCAGGCAGCAACAGAGCATACAGTGGGCAGCAGGCAGAGCTGGCCCTGTAAAGGCAGGGCTCCGCTCTTGCCGAAATCAATTGCTTCGCATGCTCACCCACCCTCCCACCCTGTTTTTAGTGTAGGCTATTGCTGGTTGCCTATTGGGGCCAGATAGGAATTTTTCACTTCTACTCAGTGTTGGCTGAATGGGCGGAGGTGTTTTCACCTACTTTGCACTGGGAGCAGTGGATTAAATAGTTGGTTGTGGTGGTGACACCTAAATAGACTGGTCACTTGGTAGGTTTTGTGCGGGCAAGAAAGCGGACCCGGTGAGCACTTTATAGCATTTTCCCACTAGGGAACAGGGGGTCATCAGGAACTGCCTTCGGATTTTAGGGTCCAGGGTGAGGAATGGTGATCACCTCTGGGAATCTCTTAGAGCAGGCTCCTCTCTGGAAGTTGAAAGGCTTCAGGGGTAGGCAACCCCTGAGTAGCAACCAATTGTTGGGCTGCCGGGCACGAGCCAGACCATTGGCTCAAGACCAGAGCTGGGTGACCCGCCCATGAAAGGGCAAGAAGGTTGGTCAGGGAGTGACGCCTGTCTTGCCTGTTCCGTGCTCGCTTAGTTTGTCCCTTGCCACAATGTTATGTTAAATAGTTAATAAAGTGGCCCTTGTTTACTTCCAAACTGTTGTCTGTCTCATTATTCCAATTGAGGGGGCAAACAGAACAAAAGATTCACCTATAGAGGCTAATTTACTGTAGAAATTAAAGTATCATAGGTTTAACAGAGGTCTGATGCTCAATCCAAGCCCTAAATCCAGGATAATCTGCTGTGCTTGTAAATCCATAAAAGTTGTAACTAGGCCTTCCAGGTCTCTGGGCTGGCTTTCTTTTAACACCACTGCTTCTTGTGCTAGTGTGCCTCCTTGCAGGCTTCTGCAGTTCTTGCCTCCTGCAGGCTTCTGCACTGGTCCTTCCTTCGTTCCTCAGCTGAGCTCGGGGCTGGCACATGCTTACTTCTGCCCCCCCTGCTCCCTGCTGACTTTATGCTGGCCTCTGAAATGTCTGGAGGCTGAAGAGACTTGGCTGCCTCAAAAGGCCAATAAATCTGCCAAAAACTCCTTGGGCTTTTTGCTCTCCCAACCCGCTCAAGCTGTTGATAAGCCTCTCTGCCTTGAGACCTCCAGCTGTAGCTCCCAGATGCAACTCTTCTTCCTTGTCATTTCTTCTCCTTCCCGGCATTTCCGTGCTTCCTAGCACCTGCCTGTATGTCCAGATCTTGATCCAGGGTAATGTCCATTTCTGCAAGGCTGCTGGTAACTCTGCTGCTGCCATCTTTCCTGACTCTTCAATTCTGACTCACCAAAGTGCTGGAGGGGGCAGCAGTGGGAGGGCTTCTAGTGTCCTGGCCCCACTGCTGGACCTCCTGATAGCACGTGGTATTTTTGGTCGCTGTGTGACAGAGTGTTGGACTAGATGGGCCATTGGCCTGATTCAACATTGGCTTCTCTTATGTTCTTAAGTAACAACCATACTGATGATCCAGAGAGTGTGTTGCCAATAATTTCGCCTTGTACACAAAGGCCCTGATCCCCTTAAGCTGCCACCATTTCAAGGAGCTCAAACCTGACCCCTGTGGGTTCCCAGGGCTGATGTGTACAAGAAATCAAACTCTGGTAAAATATATATTAAGTTTATTAAATAAATTTGTTTCTTAAAGGCAAGCAACAGAGAAAAACAAAAGAAGCTAACTTTCTATCAAACATGAATACCTTGTATTAGAAGAGATCATCTTAAAGTTTCTGTATAAAAGACCAAGGCTTAAGCATTCTCTACATAGCCAAGAATATCATAGTCCAGGTCTCAGTCCACCAGAATCATGAAGCTAGCATGGTCTCTCTTTGGCTCCGAGGGATCTGAATAGAATGGTTTTTCTTGTGGGAGATAAGGCAGATATTGGAATAGCATGATTGAAATATGATGAGTTCCTAAGGATGCATTTGATTAGTTCTCCAAACAATTTGCATTGTAATTGAGGTTCCTGAGTAAGAGTATCATCCTGCAAATGGTAGTCATTAATCAAAGACAGGGCACTGATAAGCCTCAGGGAATCACATAAAGTAGTCCTAGTTAGAGAGGGTCAGAGTTATTGTGGCAATGAAACTATTTATTTGTGCACTTAATTGCATGTAGCCTGATCTTAATTCTCTGACAATATCAAACATAGTATTGCTCTTACACCTTAGACATCACAAAGCCTCAGAAATCATAAGTTCTAGATGCATGTTTCCCAACAAGCACGGTGATGGTCCTGGGGGTATCACAATACTTGACTTAGCGCTGTAGGGTCCTCACTACCAATGGTGAGTGGGCTCACCTAATTAAATGCAGCAGTGCATGATTTCTCCTTTTCTTCCACTCCAAAGGGAGAAAACACTAACTGCTTGCAACCATTTGAACCACTACAACTCTGACAGTTAGGAGTCACTACTGTGAAGAAGATGGGTGCAGGCCCATAGCTTCCAGGGGCCCTGGTGGTGATGCCTCTCACAAATGTGCCCTGCACCCTCATCTCCCAGTCCCTCCCTCCCCTCCCCCAGGAGGCAGAGGGAGCCCTGGGGCTCATTCCAGGCATGCTGCTCTCTGTTGCCACCATCCTATAAGCCAGGCTATAAGCTGGAGAGTTCCACTTTGAAAGAGGCCCCTGCCTGGCACACCCAACTGCTATTGTTTGCAGGTGCTCACCAAAGGAGCCAGCACAGCCTCCCGAGCTCAGGTTCAGGCAGAGCTGCCAGGGGGCAGAAGAGGAGGGCTGGTTGCTCCATGGGAACTAGCCACTTGGAAAGAGCAGGGAGAGGAGAAAAGAAGCAAGGAGAAGAGAAATGGGAGGCTGCACAGGTTCCCTCCCTCCCCCTGGGCCTTTTGCAGCCGCTCATCTGACCAGGACTACTAAGAACAAAGATAATAGAGAAATGCCTTTGCTGGGTGTTTTGTTCCATCAGTGTAATAGGAACACCACGATAGATGAGGGTTGGGGAGGGAGAAGCAATATTCCCCAGAAGGGTCAAAGATCGGATTGATTTTCAGACAAAACAAATATAATGAAAACATTTTGTCATGGTTACGTTGTCTGTTAAGAACAGTAGCAAATGGTTTCCTGTTTTTGGCTTGTATACCTAATCCAAACCTATGTCCATTTACTCTGAACTAAGTCCCACTGAATTTCAAATGGGTGTGTATATGATTACAGCCAGGGATTGTGTAACATAATCACATTCCAGCAGGGTTCTGTGGTAGTCTGTTGCTGCAAAAAATAGAATCCTGTGTCACCTTTAAGGCCAAAAGCTTTATTGCAGCAGAAGTTTTGCATGCGAGAACTCGGGAAAGTTTATTGTTTGGAGGTGCTTGCCAAAGGAGCCAGAGTGGGGACGACATTCTGGGTAGTTTCGCCCAACCCCGCCCCAAATTGTCTAGCTATGGGGTTGGATGGGTGGGGAAATGACTGCAGACATGGAATGGTTAATGTGTTAACCTGGTCTGAGAACCTCGAGTAACAGGGGATTCAAATGGAATTCTTCAGTTAAGAGTGACAGTTGAGGGTGGCAGTTAGAACAGTTGAGTTCAGTTAAAAACAGTGAAGGATCGCGAGAGGAAGGGGACTTATAGTCATTCCCTGAGGGAAATAGCTCCTAATGAAAGGGGGTGATCTTATCAAGAGTTTAAGAAGGAAAATTGGAACTTTTGTGTGTGTCCCTGCCTTCACAGGCTTATGTAATTTTGAGACAAAGAAGCCAGGGGTGTCAAACTCATTTCTTATGAGGGCCAGGTTTGACATAAATTGGACTTCTTCAGGCAGGGCCATGTGTGACATAAAATGTAATGCTAGGTCACAGAGATACAAGCTTTATAAAAGACACAGGAAGACACAATTAAAGGTATTATAGCAGCTGTTCCATTGGAGCTCCACATTAGAGGCTAATATTTCTCTGCAAAACTGGTTCCTTGAGTTCATTGAACTCTATATTTTAACAGTGGTTAGTCCCACCCACCCCAAATATAACTAAAAATATAAATGGTCTGAGCCTAGAACCCTGGGGAAGAACATGAAACGGCTGAACATTGCAAGCTTCTCTCTCCCCCCCCCAGGCTACTCAGAATGGCAGTGGCTCTCCAGGGTCTCAAGGTTTTTTTTGTTTTACGGGGGGGGGGTTTAGATAATAATTTTGGGTGTCCTCTTCAGCATTTGTTCGGCTATTATTCCAGTGGAACTCCACATTAAGACAGGGGTTGTGTTTGTTAAAATTTGTATTTCTCTGCAAAACTGGAGTCCCTTGAATTTGGCTGGTCCCAAACCTCCCCCCCCCTTAAAATGTGCATGCCTAAACTGGAAAGGTGGGGGAATTATGGGAATTTGTAAAGCCAGTTTTAAAATAAAAAAGAAGCATAAGGATCACAGCAAAAGGACCCTCCCCCAGCTCCTTCCTGTGACAAGGACTATGAAGGCTTGGAACAGTGGCTGGGAAGTTTGGCAGCCCCACCCTCTGCTTCCTGCTCTCAGAGGCAGCACCACCTTTGGCTCTTTATGAAATATATCAGATTCAGGCAGCTCTTAACCAAGTGATTTCAACTTTATTTAACAAGAACAATCCAACATGAAAAACAACAGAGCCTTGAGCTCTTTTTAAAAACACCCCGGGCTGGGGAAACCATGCCCAGTAAAACGGTAAGAACCAATTATATTAACCAGATAAAGACCAATAGAATCCACTCCCTCCAAACATACTATTATGCTCTGATTAGCCAGCTGTCAGGAGCAGCCAATCGGAATGTGAGGTTCAGGATACCAGAGTTCCTGTGAACCTCAAACTGAAGCTCAGCCTGTAGTCCATAGTCCAATACATAACACTTTATACTTCCACACAACTCAAGCTGAGAACAGCGAGGTTGGGCAGGGGAGGGGGGAGAGAAGACAGCACCATTCCTGGGCTGGATTAAAGGCTTGGGTGGGCTGGTTCCAGCCTGCAGGCTGCAGGTTTGACATCCTGATTTAAGCAGTGACTGACAAGAGATCACTCTTCACAATTTTAAAGATCTGTTTGTATAACAAAACAGTTGTTTGACTGTGACAAACTATCTATTGTTTATAATTATACAAAGTTACCTCCTTCCTGTTGCCTGACATGTATAAATGAAGAATTTTACAGCTCTTCAGCATCCTAGGCTGGGTCAGCGTATGTCTATACTCATTTAAACAACTGAGTGGGACAGACAGAAAAACTGTTACAGATTTAAAACCCCAGTTTCTGATGGGGGGAGACTTTTTGTTGAACATTCTAAGGAAAGTTGATAGAATTATTGGGATTGATACCTGTTTTCATTACCGATCCCATAAAAATGATGTAAAAGAAACTAACAAATCCAGAATCCTAGAAATGTCTTTGGGCTCACTGAATTTACCTGCAGTTCTTTAATTGTCTTACAGTGCTGTGTGTTCATAAAACAAGACAGCCCATCCTATAAGCTAAAACATCCAGTTTTGGTGCAGTGTGCCCTGCATTAGACCCTGTGAAGACAGCACCATTTTTTATTTTGAGGTATAAGTGAAAAGGGATTATTTCAGCACTCCACCAGACATAATACAGTAGCTAATCCGCTTTAAACATGCTGGTATTTGTTCCTATGAATGAGGACAAAATTTACTAAAATATTAAAATTCTAACAGCTTAATTAGTTGAGTGCATTCATTACCAAAGTAGCCTGAAGTAGATTTTCTCTGCTTTCTCAAAGTACACCCCTCAAGCCTTATAAGAATTATTACATAGTTGGCAGAGCCTTGTTGTGTTTAATCGTATTTTGTTGTTCTGTTTTCTCATGAATAAAGCAGCTTGACTGGACTAATAGAATGGAAACTAGATTTTTCATGTTCCATGTTTGTAAGGGGTTGGGGAATACAGAGATTTCCAGGATGGAGGATAACGATGTTCCTAAAGCAGATAAAAGTAATGCATATTGATTGATTGATTGATTTAATCTAGAAAATATATATGCTGCCTCTCCAGAGACCTGATTTGAGGTGGCTTACAGCTAAGATAGTGCAGAACCATTAAAGCACACCCATTAAAAACAAAGCCATTAAAAGCCATTCATAAAGAACAGGCCAACACCATAAAACACAACCTTTAAAAACAGGCCAGTGTCATTAAAACAGTGAGGGCATAGCAGTAGCATAAAATACACACTGAGCAGCCTAAAATAAAATACACACTGAGCAGCCTAAAATAAAATACACACTGAGCAGCCTAAAAAGGTGTAAATAGAATGATCCTTGGGCCAGAAGCAAACCATAAGACATTTCAAAGGTAAAACCCCTTAATTAAAAGTCTGTGTAAAAAGGAATGTTTTAGCCTGGCACTTAAAAGAAAGTAAGGTAGGTGCCAGGTGAGCCTCACAGAAGTGGCATTCACAGAAAAAGTCCTGTCTCTGGTCAATAGCCCCTTACCTCTGAAGATGGGGCTTCAGAAGAGGAAAACTAGAGGGCTGGACAGTATTGGCAGAGGCGGTCCTTCAAAGGCATAGTTCTAAAAGACCGATGGAGCATTTAGTATCATAGAAAAACTGGGTCTCGTTTCTGACACTGCCAAATGGAAACTGATGTTAATAATAGGGTACATGGGGGGGGGCAGTTGTTTGTCTTGTTTTACTGGTTTATTGTTCTCGTTGCACTATGAATCTATAGTTTGAACACTATCATGTTGAAATAGGGTATAACATCTTTTCTTTTAATTTTTATTTGCCTCATGGAGGGAGGCCATTTTCTCTGTTTGTGTTTTTTGCTGGTCCCCAAATACTAGAACCTGGTGGTTTGTAATCACACACCAATCCTCATTATCAACTACAAAGAAAAGGTTTCTCAAATTCACTTTTAAAGCTGTTGAAAAGTGCTTGTTATGCTATTTTGTTGTATGCTTTCAATTTATGTAAAGCTTTGATGATTCAAAAGTGTTAAATGTCATGAGTTCATCGAGCCAAAATGACAGCCTCTTGTACTTTACTTCTCCTGAAGCAATTAATTAAATTATGTGAAAAGAAGGGGGAAAGTGTTATCTAATCATGATATTTGGTAGTAGTCTTGATGATTGTTTTCAGTCTTATTTCTCCAGCTGAAAAGAAAATAGATTCCCTACTTGTTCATTCTGTGCACATAGCGAAAAGATTATTTAGAAATTGCTGCTGAGGTTATTTTAGAGATGGATATTTGACACTCCAAAGCAGCAAGAGACTTGGTGCAGTTTAAAAGGCTACATACGTGCGACACTGAAATATTGGGGTCAAATTGCTCTCTGTGGAGTGGAAAAAGAACAGGTCTGTATACATAACATTAAAAAGCCCTATGAGAATGAGAACTATGTAATTGTGTAGCTGTAGAATACTGCAATAGAAAGCTCAAATTCTAATTAAGCCCAGATACCAGATGTACTGACTTCATTACTAATTTGCATAATATATTTAATTTGTCTAATTCCATCTGAATATTGGGTTTTTGGAACATTTTATTTAAAAAAAACATAAAATATGTAGAGGGTGGTAGCAAGAAGAAACAAATAAGTGCTCAACAAGTTTGTTTTGGCTGTGAGACAGAAGGTCATGACAGTAGAGGTAGTTTCCAGAATATATAGATGTCTTTTTCAGATCACTGAGTACCTTTGTCAGTTTTCTATAGCTGTTGACTCCGTAGCAGATACTGACTGTACATTTTCATAGAATCATAGAGTTGGAAGGGGCCATACAGACCATCTAGTCCAACCCTCTGCCCAATGCAGGACCAGCCTAAAGCATCTCTGACAAATATTCGTCCAACCTTTTCTTGAAAGCTGTCAGTGAAGGGGAGCTAACCACCTCCCTAGGCAGCTGATTCCACCTTTGAACCACTCTGACCATGAAAAAGTTTTTCCTAATATCCAGCCAATACCTTTCTGCATGTAATTTAAAACCATTGTTTCGGATCCTTTCCTCTGCTGCCAACTGGAACAGCTC
Organism: Gekko gecko; assembly: GCA_029375565.1. NCBI lineage: Eukaryota > Metazoa > Chordata > Lepidosauria > Squamata > Gekkonidae > Gekko > Gekko gecko. Next base: position 137,030,238 of record JAPDNY010000003.1, on the reverse strand, counting down.
CTTGCCATCCTCCAAATGACAGCCTTTCAAATATTTAAAGAGAGCAATCATGTCCTCCCTCAATCTCCTCTTCTCCAAACTAAACATTCCCAAGGCCCTTAGCCTTTCCTCGTAAGGCTCAGTCTCCAGACCCCTGATCATCCTCATTGCTCTCATCTGTACCCTCTCAATTTTGTCCACATCCTTTTTGAAGTGAGGCCTGCAGAACTGCACACAGTACTCCAGATGTAGCCTGACCAAGACAGTATACAGAGGTATATAGACCTCCTGCGATTTTAATGCTATGGCCCTTTTAATACAACCTAAGAATGATTTTGCCTTTTTTGCCACCGCATCACACTGACTGCTCATATTTAGTTTACAGTCCACCTTTACCCCAAGAGTTCTTTCACATACACTACTCCCCAGAAACATATCCCCATCTGTACTTGACATTTTTGTGGCACAGATGTAATACTGTGCATTTATCTTTGTTGAATTGCATCCTGTTTGCAACTGTTCACTTCTCCAGAGTATTCAGGACTTGTTGAATTTTAACTCTATTTTCTTAGGTGTTTGCTACTCCTCCCAATTTGGTATCATCAGCAAATTTAATGAGTAGCCCTTCTACCCCTTCATCCAGATCATTGATAAAAATATTGAAAAGTACCAGGCCCAAAACTGAGCCATGCGGCACCCCGCTGAACACCTCCCTCCAATCTGATGAAACGCCATTGAACACCACTTTGGGTGTGGTCCTCTAACCAGTTCCCTATGCACCGAACTGTCCTATAGTCCAACCCACAGTCTTCCAGTTTGCCCATCAGAATGTCATGGGGAATCTTATCAAAAGCTTTACTGAAATCCAGGTAAATCACATCAACAGAGTTCCCACGATCCAGTAAGCTCATCACACGATCAAAGAAGGAAACCAGGTTGGTCTGACAAGATCTGTTGGGGACAAAACTATGCTGACTTCCCTGGATCACTAAGTGGTCCTTCATATGCTTACAGATCAATCCCTTTAAAATCTGCTCTAATTTCTTCCCAGCAACAGAAGTCAGATTGACCAGCCTGTAGTTTCCCAGGACAGCCTTCTTCCCTTTCTTAAAGATTGGGATAACATTTGCTCTTCTCCAGTCTTGTGGCACATCCCCATTCAACCAGGAGGCCTTGAAGATGATGGACAGAGTCTCTCTCTGCAAGTTCATTAGACAGTTATTTGAGCACTCTTGGGTGCACACCATCTGGCCCAGGGGATTTGTATTCATCCAGTGCAGCCAGGTGCCTCTCCACAATCTCCCTGTCAATGTCAACTGGACACTCAGGTGTCCTGTTATGTCCTATACCATCTTTAGATGGGCTCAAGTTCTTCTGGGAGAAAACAGAGGCAAAAAAGTCATTAAGCCTGACTGCTTTTTCTCTGTCCTCTACCAGAGTTTCTCCTTCTACTCCCAAAAGCGTCCCAATTGCCTCTTTTACTTTGCGTTTGCTTCTCACATATTTGTACAAGTTTTTCTTATTGTAGCGAGACCCCTTTGCCAGACCCAACTCATACCAAGCTTTGGTTTCTCTGATGGCTGATCTGCAGTACCTAGTAACTCTCATATACTCCTCTTTAGAGGTCTGACCTTGCCTCCATTTCCTGAATATTTCCTTTTTCTCCCTTACCTTATTCTGAAGCTCTCGGTTCATCCACATCGGTTTCTCGGAGCCCTTACCATGTTCCGTCTTGCTGGAATAGTGAGGGCTTGAGCTTGCAAAAACTCATGTTTGAGAAGGGCCCACCCTTCACTCACTCCTTTCCCTTCCAGCACATTCCCTCACGGAATGACTCCCATCAAGCCTCTGAGTTTGTTGAAGTCAGCCCTATGAAAATCAAACCTACAAGTCTAGCTATGAACTTCCTTGACCCCCCATATCACCTGGAATTCAAGGAGGATATTGTCACTTCCCCCTAAGGTTCCCACCACCTTCACCCCATCTACCAATTCTTCCCTGTTGGTTAATATTAAGTCTAATATGGGCGAGCCCCTTGTAGCTTCCTCCACCATTTGAAAAAGGAAGTTGTTGGCCAGATAGGTCAGACATTTTCAGGCTTCCACAACCATGAAGCCTAAGCAAGTTGACATGCTGTTTGGATTGTTATCCAATTGAGTATATAAAATCAGTTTGCTAATCCATTGTACTTATCTGTATATTACAAAGGCCTTCATGATAATTCAGATATAGACTTAGATACTGCTTGTATGACTCTTCCCTTCCTAGGTACTTAAATTTGGGGGGGGGGGCTGACTTGAATCCAATAGATAGCTAATGTCTCCTTGAAACTTGTTGTGGGGCATCCACTTCTAAAGAAGCCAACCCTGGCCCAAGGAGATCTTGGTAACTACCATCTAGTTACAAATCTTCTATTCTTTTTTTTTTTGAAATAACTCTCCTAAAAGGAGAGAATTTTATTTTTTATAAGAAAAGGGTAAGGTAGACAGATGGGAAGAGAAAAAAGAGCGGAGTGAGTTTTTTTCTGTTAGTAAAGGTTAGTTTTATTTCTTCCAGTTGTCGGCATCCATCACGGTTGAAAGATCTTCTTTTCAGCTTTACAAAGTCCAAATCAATTCTATTAGTAAAGTTAGTAAAGTCCACTGGGGTTAAATCAAATCTTTTCAGATGTTACACGAACAAATTCTTTTTTAAGTCTCTCCAATTATCGTTAAGTCCTTTGAACTTTAATGCCTCCCGTTCCGTCACTTCCTTCCCCCGGGCCGCCGTCTTCTTCAAAAATCCAAATTTTGAGTACTGCTTCCTCCTCTGTGCTGGCATGTCTCTTCAGAAATTTTTTAATCCATCTTCTTTCGCTTCTTTTTTCTTGTTGTTTCTGGCAGTCATTTCTCGTTGGCTCCATTAACACTCGGGTTGAAATTAGATCTCCATTACTTGCTAAGCTCAACACCCCTTTCTACTGGCAGAGTATATCCTTTTTTTTGAAGGCGGAGTAGGCTTTGAAAGCCTTGTCCGCCTCTTCTTTTATTTATTCGCTCCACTGCCAGATAGAGGTGTCAAGACTTTCGTCAAAATAAATCTGAGATCTTCTTTCCCTTCTTCATCCATAGCTTGGAACTTTAACATCGATACATTTTCTGCCATCAACCTTGTTAATTCCAAATATTTGTTTTTATAGTCTGATGAGAACAATTTCCATTTTAAAAGCGTTTCATTGATATTTTAGATTAACTCCAGCAGGTGGCGCAGTATCTCAGTCTCTTGTTGATTGACAGCTAGTTCTGGGGGGGGTTGACTGGAGCGGAAGTCCCTCCTCTCTTCTCTTCCGTTCTAAGCAGGATTTTCCCCAGCATCGACATTTTGTTTTTTATTTACTTTTTCAAAGTTCGTGCCACATCCCCCAGAAAGCAACTAAAGCCGCAATCTTCTGTAAAACCCCAACGGTACTGTACTTTCACCAACATTTTTTCTTGTTACCCCCCTTCGCGTTTCCTTTAAAAATTTGCTTCTTTGAAGAGGGTGGAAGCTCCTCCCTCCTCCCATACGCTTATCCGCTTGCGGGGGGTTTAATTTTCGCTTCAAAATAGATCTTCAACTCACGATTAGATGCCATATCTTCTTTTCATGGTAATTCATCCGCTTTTCCTCACTCCTGGAAATCGGCAGGGCTGCTAAGTCCCATTCGGGACGCACTACGCGGCGGGGCCGATTGGGGCGGGGAGAAAGCCTCAATTTCCCGGCAGTCTTCTATTCTTGAGCAAGAATGGGTGGTGGCTGGACAACTTTCTTGGATGTTGCAAATTGAGTTAGTGTGAGCTAGCTCACAGTTATTTAGCCTCTGGCTCACACATTTTTGTCTTCGCTCAGGAAGGATGTCTTCAGAGCAAACTAATTTATGCAGTAGCCAGATCGCTTGCTCACAACTTTAATTCTGGGAGCTCACAAAGTAGGATTTTTGCTCACAAGACTCCACAGCATAGAGGGAGCATTGCTCTCAACGTCTCTTGCCATGAAAACCGTACAGGTTTGCCATATGTTAGCTGTGACTTGACAGCAAAACAAAACAAACAAACAAACCAAAAAAGTCATCTTGAACTCCATATGTAAGCAAGGCAGCTAATAAATATTTTAAATAAATAAATAAAATAATATTAAAAATACACTGGGAAGGAGGAATGAGAGAAGATAAACTGAACACTGGTGGCAGCTGGTTCTGAAACAACATTATTTGAATCTACATAGACAATTGGATATTCATGGGCCAATCAACAGCCTTGCAGGGCATAAGTCCCACCTACTTTCTAAAAACACTTGATGGGCACCCAGAAAGGTATCGGCAGCTGTCATGGTGCCCATGTTGGGGACCACTGCCATAGTTGTACATTTCTTGGCTCTATACGGCATTTAAAGATAAACACCTGTGAGCGAATATCTAGAAGGCCTACAGATACAAATGGGAAAAAAGAGGGTTAGCTCTACAAAATGGAGCAGAAATGCAAATGTTCCAGTTTATGGCCGCAGTCCCTCACCCTCTTATCTCTGCCTACTTTTAGAGTTTTGTAAACCAACTCTGAATATGAATTGGGCATATTGGGTTGGATCCATTCCTTTCACTAGCTGAGCGAGTTCACAGAACAGAACTTTGCCTTCAGTGCAGTTGCCTGTTTGGGAAGGCCAAACAGATTATGCATAGGAAGCTGCAACAAGAATGAAGACTTTCTCTTTCCCCTTATATTCTTATAACAGCTTTTTTTTGTGTGCTAGGATGGTTCCCATTTTCAGACTGCATAACTCTCAAGAGCCTCCCACAGAAAAAAACTCTGAATGCTTAGCCCAAGTTCCAGCTCCTCTTCTCACAGACTTCTATGGTCTACCACCTACTTCTTTTACTTCCTATCATTTCTTATTGCAGAAAGTAAAAGACAACAAAACAGAAGTAAACCACTGCCAAGACGGAGCTTTGGATAAAGAAATAGATCCATTGCCGCCTACTGGGGCCCCACCTTACAATAAGAGTGATGGAATCCCTGATAACCCTGTTCTTAAATACAGCTGGATGTTTTTGCTTGAATTAATCATCAGCAAATGAATAACACATCCCCTGCATATAAAAGTACTAAAATTGTTTATTCACCTATAATAATAGGTAGAGTTTTCAGCACAATAATACCTGTAATTATTATGCCCACAATTTGAATAAACTCATTTTCCTTTTTCATGAAACTGACAAAGTGGGGGGTTTAGCATTTGAAAATAATGTTGATGCCTTAGATATTTGAAGGGTTTTAATTTAAACTGTAACCATTCAAATGCGCAGAATCTAGGGTTGCTAGGTCATGGAGATTGGGGGGAAGCAGGTACTTAGTGGGGGGGAGCTTTGTCGCAGCAGAATGATATCACAATATGGACTTTCTGGGCAAGTGTTAGAGCGTTGCCCCAATGTGATACAAGAGCTTCCAGGTTGTGCTGGAAGTTATATCATCATGTAGTGACTAAAAGCACTCTAACCCCCCCCCCTCCCGTTTTATAAGCCTGCTCCTGAACGCAGACCAGATGAGCATCAGCAGGCATTGGCAACAATTACCAGGAGGTTGCCTGCTATTAGCGGGCACTTGGCAAGCCTAGCAGAATCCCTACAAGAAGTAAATATTTAGTGCTATGTTATAAATCTTTATCCCAGAGAGAGGTTAAAAATGTGCTCTTTTTAATAAATCAGAGGGTACATCTCACTGAAAGTTAAGAACTTTTGTACCCCCTTTATTTCTTTGGGAGAGTTATGATGTGATATTGTGCCCAGGGATTTTAACTAGGGTTATATATTTTCACCAAATGTTTTCACCTGATGAATTAGGATGTATAATACTATAACTAGATATAAATGTAGGTGAATAAATGGTAATTTTCCCCATTAACTTGCCATATTAAATTTTGTTGACAGTCCTTGTTATGTAATGTTAGCATGCTCCTGTTAAATTAATGTGGCCACCTGTTCAGCTTGTATTTATTAAAACAAGATCTCTACAACTACACAATTACTCAAAATGTTAGAAAGAAAACTGTTGACAGGTGATAGTCATTTCTTTACTCAGTGTGCCCCCAAGAAGTTTTTTTCTCTTTTCTTGCATACAGACACAAAACCCCCAAACCCACAAGACAAAGGAGGAGACATGATTGTTCTTGTCCTTTATACAGCCCGTGTTCCATTCATAGAGATGATGGCCAAAGAGCTCTCACTCCCCCCTTTCCATTTTAATGATGTTTAATGCTGTGGTAGAATTTACTTTTAGATGAGACTAGGCCATTTTTGTGATTCAGTTTAAAGTTAAATGCAACCCACATTTTAGCCCTTAGGAGGATTACACCTATTATAGCAGAGGGGCTTTGAAATTCTGCCTGAAAACTTTTTAACTTCCAATGACTGACACACACACACACACACACCCCGTGAGGATACTGGCATTATGATCATTAGCTCTGGTGATACTTGCCGACCAGAGGGAATGAGTGCTATCAGAGAGGGCCACAAGTTCCAAAGACTATTAGATGCTAATCCAAACCTTAACAACAATCTACTTTTTAAGAGCCTACTAGACTGCTCAGCCAACCAAACTCAGCGATTTTAGTTATTCATTTTGCTAGGATACCGATGAACTCTGCCTGTCCCGAGCCCAGGAACTCCTGGTGGACATGGTCTGTGGGCCGATCATGTCCCTATTCTGGTGCCTGGGTGTCAGTGGTGGTTCCTGCAGGCAGCCCACAGACTTGCGCTTGGCTATTGGTTTTTGCAGCGCCATCTTGAGTGTGCCCCTGTGATTCACTTATGTCCATTAATTCCTTTTCAAAGGGAATTTTCAAAGCTTAGCTTGGAGAAACGACAGCTGAGGGGTGACATGATTGAGGTTTATAAGATCATGAATGGGATAGAGCAGGTAGAGAAAGAAGTACTTTTCTTCCTTTCTCACAAAACAAGAACTTGTGGGCACTCAATGAAATTGCTGAGCAGGCGGGTTAGAACGGATAAAAGGAAGTACTTCACCCAAAGAGTGATTAGCACATGGAATTCACTGCAACAGGAGGTGGTGGCAGCTACAAACATGGACAGCTTCAAGAGAGAATTAGATAAGCATATGGAGCAGAAGTCCATCAGTGGCTGTTAGCCACAAGGTATTGATAGGAACTCTCAGGGTGGGGCAAGTGATGCACTGTATTCTTAGTGCTTGGGGGGCAACAGTGGGAGGACTTCTAGTGCCCTGGCCCCACTGCTGGACCTCCTGATGGCACCTGGTATTTTTGGCCACTGTGTGACAGAGTGTTGGACTAGATGGGCCATTGGCCTGATTCAACATTGGCTTCTCTTATGTTCTTATGAATGGCCTATCAAATGTAAAGGGTTGAAAGATCATTCCTGACACATGATGATGTTCGACTTCATCCAATATCAGCCATACCATCTCAGGTTCATACTCCTGCTCCTCTTCTAATGTAATTTATGCCATCACAAACATAAGTCTGACATGTAAAACCAGTGGGGGAACATTTTAACCTTCCAGGATATTCAGTTGCTGACCTAAAAGTAGCAGTTACCTTGCAAAACAATTTCAAAGGGAGATTAGAGGGAGAGACTGCTGAATTGCAACTGATAATGAAGCTCAAGACCAGGGCAAGGTTGGGGGAATCCCTGGAGATTTGGGAGTGGAACCTGAGGAGGGTGGAGCTTGAGAGAAGGAGGGACCTAAGCAAGGCATAATGCCATGGACTCCACTTTCCAAAGCAGCCATTGACCTGATCTCTGTAGTTTTGAGCTCAGTTGTAATTCCAGGAGATCTCCAGACCCCACCTGTAGGTTGGCAACCCTAAAAATTCATATTCAGTATACTAGTTCTGCAGGAAGGCAAGCTGATTTCCATAGGAACCTTTAGGAATTGATTCCAATCCAGTGTGGGAATAATTGTTGGACATAAGATAATGGTTCAGGCAAGATTTTGCATAGATGGGACAGAAAATAATGTTTTAGTTGGTTTTGTCAAAACCATTTTGACAACAAACAAGGTAAACAGAATAAGAAGCAAAAGGTGGGTGTGGCTGGATGAGCACACTTCTGGTAACATGGGGGTGTGGCCTAATATGCTAATGAGCTGTGTTGTCAGGGGTGTGTCCTAACATGCTAATGATTTTCTGCTGTTGGGTGTGGCCTATTATGCTAATGAGTTCCTGCTGGGCTTTTTCTACAAATATATCCCTGCTCAAGACAATGCATACACCTGGATTGAATTGAGACCTGGGATGCTGATTTTTCCATGCCTACTACCTCTCTGCAAAGCACACCTAATCCAATCACACCTGGTATTCTCATTTGCCTGCTAATATCATTTGGCATCTGAAATCACTCCACTTTTCAATATATAGGACAGATGAACTCACATTCTAGCTATATTTATTTATTTATTATTTAATTATTTATACCCTGCCCTCCCCACTGAGGCAGGCTCAGGGTGGCTTACACAAAAATAGTTAAGCAGATTAAACAGGAAGTTAAATAAAATGACAATAAATGGAAATTAAAAGAATTACATAAAGTGCAAGTATGAATCATGTGATGATGGCAGGTGTTGGCAGCATCTGGTGGAGCATACAGTCATCTAACAACACAGTCTGGGACATAGTGGTGGAAATACTGGCTGTTGATGGTGAAGTTAATATTGGGGCCAGGGCCTCAGTATATAAAGTGCGGCTCCCTAATCGAAGGCCTGGTGGAAGAGCTCTATTTTACAGGCCCTGCGGAACTGTAAAAGGTCCCACAGGACCCTGTTGTCTTCTGGGAGCTCATTCCACCATTATGGACCTGCCACTGAGAAGGCCGAGGCCCTTGTCACAGCCAGCCTGGCTTTCCTGGGGCCCAGAAGGATCAAGCAATTTTGGGACCCTGATCTTAGTGTTCTCTGTGGAATATGTGGGGAAAGGCAGTCCCTTAGGTATGTAGGCCCCTGACCATAAAGGTCTTTAAAGATGAGAACCAGCCCCTTGAACAGAATTCAGTATTCTACGGGCAGCCAATGCAGTGCTTTTAGCACAGGTTGAATGTGATCCTGCATAGGGAGGCCCAGCAGCAGCCTGGCCACTGCATTCTGCACCAGCTGCAGCTTCTGGATAGCTGAAGAAGTGGGCAGTGACTCCTGAAAGCTCTTACCCTACCACAAATGATGTTAGTCTTTAAGGTGCTACTAGACTGTTACTCTTTTCCAGGGGTCATTTTGTAGAAAAAGAGGTGTAGGAGCTCATTTTCATAACTCATTTGCATATGCCACACCACCTGACAAAGGGCAGGCATGCAAGCATGCCTGGGTTCCATGCCTGATCTTCTCCAGTCAGGCAGGGAACCTAGGCATGTTTAGAGTGCCTTTCTCTCCCTTCCCCATTTGGGTAAGGGAAAGAAAGGCATTTAAATCTGCCCCAGGAGGTGGGGGTTCTGCAGGCCTTCCCTGGCCCGTCGGGCTATGCAGGTGGGACAGGAATAGTGGCGGGGGGTACCCCAGGCTCCTTCCTGCTGGAGCGCTGCTCCACCACGCTCCAGCAGAATATGACCCCTGCTTTTTTCTGCTGCTACAGACAGACTAACATGGCTATTCATCTTCATTTGTTTGCTGCTAAAATTGCATTGACTGAATCTCATCCAGAAAAATTATTTGAAGTAATTCTAGACTAATATAATCTGGACCTCACACTTTTGGTTCTGATCTGAAAATTAGATGTGATGGTTTTTCTAATAATGTCTCTCTCATCTGAGCCAACTTAGATCCCAAGTTTGTGAGTAGATTGTGTGTGGGGCATATCCGTGGTGACCTCTTGTCATTGTGGATAGTTTCAATTTGGTTTCAGTTAAATTCCTACTGAGATTATTAATATGCCCCCTTACAAGACTTGTTTCCTTCACAGTAAAAGAAACTGTGATTAGACCCCTTCTTAAGAAGTCATATCTAGATTAGAAGGATATGGATTATTATTTATCTGTGCCCAATCTTCCTTTTTGGAACAAGATTGTAGCAGAGCAACTGCAGGCACTTCTGGGTAAAACATCAACCTTGAATCATTTCAGTCTAGTTTGAGGCTGGTTTTTAAACCTGAAACAGCACTAGTTGCCTTGGCTGATGATCCTTGTTTACAGTTGAATTCATAGCTGATGTTGGATCTCTCAGCAGCTGATGATATTTTGGTGGACTGAATACAACCTGTGTTTCAGAGGAATGGGACAACCCTCTGTCGATTTACTTCTTCTCCTCCTCCTTGTTTGCAGGCATAGGAGAGGCACGGTTAGCTTTTTTGGGACCTGTAGAGTAGCCCTAGGATCCATTTTATCCCTAGCATTCTTTAATCTCTGTGTAAGACTACTGGCTGAGATCATCAGGAGCTCTGGAGCAGGTCGTTACCAGTATCTCACTATCCAAGCCTCCAAAGGCAGCTGTGAAAGTCCAGGGCCAGTGTCTTGAGGCTGTAATCAAGAGGTTGAGGGCAAGGACACTGAAGCTGAATCCAGACAAAATGGAGGTTGTGCTCATGGGGAATCCAGAATGATTGGTGGTTGTTGATTTACTAAGCTTAAATGGGGTTAAGCTTTCTATAGCAGACCAAGTTAAGAGCTTGGGGGCACTCCTGGATCTGGCATTGTTAATGAATGAACAGGTTGCTGCTGTTGCTAGGATCACCTTCTTTCAGTTACATCTAGTTCATAAACTGTCTGTAAAGTACTGGGTTTCGGGCCTCATGACTCGGACGACGACATAAGAGAAGACGCGTTTATTCGTACTTCACATAAGACAAGAACACACAGTAACGGCCGGAGGCCAACTATATACAGTTAGGGGGGACGGCCCTATATTCCTATTGGCGGGTTTGAATCGCCCGCCAATGCTGCCATTGGTTCACTACTGGCGAGCTCAGGAACCTAGTCCCTATTGTTCTCAGAGAGCGAAGCTTGGCTGTATTTCGCCAGCTCTGCCTTCTGATCCCAGGACACAACACCCCTCCCCCCATAGTTCGTCTCCTATCAGGTGACGTAGTCCTTTAAGTATGCTGGTGGCCTCCTTTCTCTTAGCGAACGTCGGGGGGCCGGTACCGGACTGGCGGGGCCCCTATCGGGTGGTCCGCCAGCACAAGGAGCTTGGACCTCTGGTAGTAGCCGAGGCGGTGATGGTGGCGGCTGTAACGGCGGCGGCAGCGGCGGCGGCGGTTCAGCTGTCACCGGGGCCCCCTCCGGATTCCGTGGACTTTCTGGCGCTGGCTCCGCTGTCGGTGCTTGCGGTCGATCGGATGATGGGGCGGCGGCGGCATTTCCCGGTAACTGGATCTCTGTGTCGGGGTCTTGCCGCCTCCGGAGCTGGTCGACGTGTTTACGGAGGACCCGGTCCCCATCTGTTAGGACTTCGTAGGACACTGGCCCGGTGGGTTTCAGGATGCGCCCGGCCACCCACTGCGGCCCCGCCCCGTAGTTCCGGAAGTAGACAGGGTCTCCCGGTAGGAAGCTTCGGGGCGCCTCCCTGTTCTCGACCAGCTTTCTCTCTGGGGCTCGGTCCGGGTGGAGTCTGTCTAATAAAGTGGTAGGGCGGCGGCCCATTAATAGTTCTGCGGGGCAATGCCCGGAGATGGGGTTTGGGGTGGTGCGGTATGTGAGAAGGAAGCGGGCCAGCCGGAACTCCCAGTCCCCCTCCGTTATGCGGCTCAGGGCCTCTTTGGCGGTGCGTACCGTCCTCTCCGCCTGTCCATTGGTTGCCGGGTGGAAGGGCACTGATCGTATGTGCCTGATGAGGTTCCTTTCGAGGAACGCTTGAAACTCAGCAGATGTGAACGCTGCCCCGTTGTCCGACACGATTGTGTCGGGTAACCCGTGCGTCGCGAATATTTTCCGCAGGGCCCTTATTGCCGCTTTGGCCGAGGTGGTAGACACTGGGCTTATTTCCACCCATTTCGAGTAGGAGTCTACCGTCACCATGAACTGGAGCCCCTGAAACGGCCCCGCAAAGTCTATGTGTAGGCGTGACCACGGCTTGTGGGTAGACTCCCAGCTTTGGGTTGGCGCTCTCAGGGGATTGGGGCGGACTTCCTGACACCGTGTGCACCCTCGGACCCAGGTTTCAATTTCGGCGTCCATCCCGGGCCACCACACGTAGCTCCTTGCCAGAGCTTTCATTCGTACAATGCCGGGGTGGGCCTCATGTAGCGTTTCTAGAACCCCTTGTCTCATGGGCCCCGGGATGACCACCCTGTCCCCCCATAACAAGCACCCTTTTAAAGCGGATAGCTCTTCCCGCCTGGCTTTGTATGCCGTGAACTCTGGCCCTGTCTGTTCCGCTGGCCATCCCCTCACCACCCAGTTTAGGACCCGGGAGAGGATGGGATCTCGGGACGTGCGGGCAGCCACGTCTGCAGCCTGAAGGGGGGTTAGGCAGCTCCTCCATTAACAATACTGCGGGAGCCGGGGCCGGATCTTCCCCTGTATGTGGCAGCGGCAGGCGGCTCAAGGCATCGGCATGACCCAGCGCCTTGCCCGGCCGATGCTCCAGCTGGTACTGGTAGCCCGCCAAAAACAAGGACCAGCGCAACACCCGGGGCGACAGTACCTGCGGCGTTTGTTTGTCCGCCGCAAACAGTCCCAAGAGCGGCTTATGATCTGTTACGAGCGTGAAGGGTCGCCCGTACACAAAGTTGTGAAACTTTTTTACCCCCGCCACCAGTGCCAAGCCCTCCCGGTCGATTTGAGCATAGTTCCGCTCCGCGGGGGACAGCGTGCGGGAGTAGTAAGCCACCGGGACTTCCCTCCCATCCGGTAGCTTGTGGGCCAAGACTGCCCCGACCCCGTACGGTGATGCGTCGCACGCAAGGATTACCGGGAGCTTTTCATCAAAGTGGGCGAGCACCGCGTTAGAAATCAATAGTACCTTAACCCCCCGAAACGCCGCCGCCTCCCTCGCTCCCCATGCCCAAGGTGTCGCCTTATCCAGCAGCCTGTGCAGGGGTTCGGCCACGGCTGCCTTGTGGGGAAGAAAGGCGTGGTAAAAGTTCAGGAGGCCTAAGAACGCCTGGAGCTCGGCCTTGGACTTCGGGGCGGGGGCCTCCACGATGGCCTTCACCTTGTCCCTCGCCGGATGCAGGCCTGTTGCGTCTACCCGGTATCCCAAGAACTCCACCTCCGGCACCCCGAGGAGGCACTTTTCCCACTTCACTTTCAGCCCCGCGGCTTGGAAGCGTTCCAGTACAGTTCGGAGGCGGGCGGCGAAGCTTTCCGGGGTGGTCGCGGCGATGAGGACGTCGTCGAAGAACGGCGTCACCCCAGGGATCCCTTTCAACAAATCGTCCATTAGATTTTGGAATATCCCTGGGGCCACACTGACCCCGAACTGCAGCCGCTTCACCCGGAAGGCCCCCGGTGTGTCACTATTGTTTGTGCCTCGGCCGTGGCCTCATCTACCGGGAGTTGCTGGTACGCCTGCGCGAGATCCAACTTCCCAAATATGCGCGCCCCCGCCAGTGTGGCTAAGACATGGCTGACCATGGGTACGGGGTATGCGTGCGCCTGAAGTGCCTGGTTAATGGTGCACTTATAATCCGCGCAGATGCGGATGTCCCCGTTTGGCTTGACGGGTGTCACAATCGGGGTCTCCCATCGGGCATTCGGGACGGGCTCTAGGACTCCCTGGCCCACTAACCGGTCCAGTTCGGCCTCTATTTTCGGGCGGAGGGCCAGGGGCACGGTGCGGAAGCGCCGACGGACGGGCGTCACGGTGGGGTCTAAGTGAAGCGACACCGGGGGCCCTTTGTAACACCCCAGTTTCCCGTCAAAGACCTCCGGGAATTCATTGCACACCGCCCCCAGTCCCGCACCCCGCACTTATTCACTCCCCCAATCGTTATACCTAGGGCTTCGAACCACGCCCGCCCCAGGAGACTCACGAGATTTCCCTCTACCACCACCAAGTCCAAGTTCCCCTCGAAGTCTCTGTACTGCACTCGGAAAGTGCCGACTCCCCGGATGGGGACAGGGTTCTTTTGGAAGTCCACCAAACTTAGTGGCGATGGACGAAGAGGGGTCCCCCTAGTGGGCAAAGTCTTTTTAAAGTGTCTAGGGAAATGATGGACGCCGCCGATCCCGAGTCCACTTCCATGCAAGAGGGGACCCCTCGATCCGCACGGTTACTTGGATCTTCGGGGCAGAGGAGAGGTTGGGGTTAGGGAGGCGAAGTACCTGCAGCGGCTGGTCGGTGAGGTGATACAACTCGGCGACCTCTTCCGTCGTCTCGTAGGCGGTGGACGATGCGCGGTGCGGTGGAACCGATGCTCTCGAATTCCTGTGGCCCTTGGACCGGCAGACCCGTGCGAGGTGTCCCTGCTTTCCGCACCCGTGACAAACGGCATCCCGGAACTTGCAGGATTTCCTTCCGTGGCCTTCCCCGCAGCTGGCACAGACGGTCCGGTTGCCGGAAGGCTTGGCTGGCTCTCTGTTGGCCTGCTGGAACGGCGCCGGCCGGCGTTGTTGAGGTCTGAGGGCGAAGACCTCTTCCGTATCTACATTCCCGGGGCTTGGACTCCTTCCGACCACATGGGCGGCCGCGGCCTCGTGGGCTGTTGCGGCGTCTAGGGCCTCGTCTAAGGAGAGCCTCCGGTGTCCAACCAACTTGCGCCGCAGCTTGGAGTCCGCCAGGCCCCACACGAACTGCGTCAGCAGGTTGTCCTCCACCTTCGGGAATCCACAGTCCACCGCGAGCGCCCTTAGCGCGGCCAGGAAGGTGGCAATGGATTCCCCTTGGGCCTGGACTCGCCTCTAGAAATCCATCCTCTTGGCCAGGAAGGTCGGCCGGGGGCTGAAGTAAGCGTTGAGGACATCCAGGATCTCCCCAAACGAACTCTCCAAGGCGGTGCGGGGGACCAAGAGGCTCTTGGCGAGGCGGACGGTTTGGGTGCCGCAGGCATTCAGGAGGATCGCTCGTTTCTGGTCGGGGTGGCGGATTTCGTTGAGCTCCAAGTAGCTGATGAGCTGGTCGACCCATGCGTCCCAGGTTTCTGGCTGCGACGGATCGAAGTGCTCCAGTGTTACATGCGAAGCGGCCATGGTTCTGTCTGGGACGGCGTGCGCCGGGGCGAGCGGTGCGGTGCTGCTCTCGGGGTCAGCGATGCGATGCTCGGCGAGCGGTGCGGTGCTGCTCTCGGGGTCAGCGATGCGGCGCTCGGCAGTGTCCTTTTCGTCGCTCATGGAGTCACGGAAGGCGTTGAAATCCCACCTTCGTCGCCACTGTAAAGTACTGGGTTTCGGGCCTCATGACTCGGACGACGACATAAGAGAAGACGCGTTTATTCGTACTTCACATAAGACAAGAACACACAGTAACGGCCGGAGGCCAACTATATACAGTTAGGGGGGCACGGCCCTATATTCCTATTGGCGGGTTTGAATCGCCCGCCAATGCTGCCATTGGTTCACTACTGGCGAGCTCAGGAACCTAGTCCCTATTGTTCTCAGAGAGCGAAGCTTGGCTGTATTTCGCCAGCTCTGCCTTCTGATCCCAGGACACAACACTGTCTTCTTATTTAGATTCTGCTGTTCTAGCTATACTGATCCATACTACTGTAACCTTTAGTTTGGACTACTATGACACACTGTATGTTGGGCTGCCAACTCTACACCTGAGAAGTTCCAACTTGTACAAAAAGCAGCAGCATGGCTCCTCTCTGGGTCCAGCAGCTCAGAACATATAAATCCAGGGCTGTGACAACTGCAGTGGTTACCTAATTGCTTCCTGGCCCAATGCAAAGTGCTGCTTTTTACTTTTAAACCCTTCATTGCCTAGGGCACTCATACTTATCAAACCACATCTCCCTGTATAGGTATACTCCCCTGCATTTACTATGTTATTCAGACAGTCCCCTCCTTAAGGTACCCTGTATTTTAATCTGTATAGGTATACTCCCCTGCATTTACTATGTTATTCAGACAGTCCCCTCCTTAAGGTACCCTGTATTTTAATCTGTTTTAACATTATTGATTGGACGATAGTAATTTCTGTCCTCTCACCCTGATCATTGCATCGTTAGCTGCCTTCAGTCTCAGGAGATAAGGTAGGATGTTATAAATAAATAAATAAATAAATAATAAATGGGAAATACGAGCATTTGGGCTAAGAAAATGATGACCATCTTCTCTCTGAAAAAAATATTTTTCTTTTGTAACATTACATTTTCATTTTTCTAAAGATAGGTATGATTCCCAAGAACATAGTGCTGCCTTTGATAGGTAATTTGCAAAAAAAATATCTCTCTATAGAAATAATCAAAACAGCACAGAACAGAAAAGTGACAGCAGGATGTATTAGCACACATACCCCACTTCTCCGAACCTTTAGAAATTCCAGGTGGAACAGTTTACTTGAATACTTTCCATTTGGATGTGAGAGCACTGGAGACTTAATCCATTTTTGTAGAATTTGGTTGTTTTTTTTAAATACGGACAGGTGACACACAGATGGCGTCACAGAGGCCCAGAGAGAGAGGTGCCTGTCCGTCTGCTTCTTTCTTCCAGCATCAAAACTGCTTCCTTTTTACACAGACACCCATCTGCATCCTCCAGCTAGGTAGGAAGTTTACCTCTTCAAAGCCTGAAAGGCCCATGAGCAACACCATTTCCAGATGCTCAGGGTTCACTGAGAAGACATCTACAAGCATTAAGATACATTACCCTTCCTTTTCTGATGTAGGATAAAGTGAGCCACACAAATTGGAGGCCAGGCCTGCAACACTATATATTCTCGGTGCTCAGCTTCACACTTTTTAGTAGTCCTTTGGAACAATAATGTTATCATATCTGAAGTCCATTTGAAGATGCACAGTGCATATGTAAGCCACTTCAGAACCTGAGTCAATGGGGATATATCTTCAGAAACAAGTACAGAAGACCAACTTAAAAGTAACTAGTTAGGCCATGCAGCAGTTTGTCCAATAACCTTGTGGGTTTTGCTGTAAGCCCTAAAGCAGTGTAGTTCAAGACATTTCTTCTTTTAGACAGTTGTTGCTCATTAAGAAGAGCTCATCAGTCTGCTGATTATATAATTAATTAGACACTGCCCCCTGGTAAGGAAATCACTTATTAATGCAGGAAAGTAAAGAGACCCACGTAGAAACTATTATAGCTATTTGAGTAATAACATTGCAGTACACTCAGATAATGGATTGTTTTAAACAAATATTTCATTAATTGATGGTGTAGGAATGAATGGGATTTCTGATTTAGGGGGCTATCTAGTTTTAGAAGCAGTTGTATTCATGAACTGAACTGTGAAGTGCTGTCATTAAGACTGTGAAATACACTTTACTAACTCATTGCTAGGCATGTCCCAATTTGCTGTAAACCATCCCCTATTTAGTTCTATTTGTTTAATACTAGTGATTATTTTTTCTTGACAGGATGGCAAGATATTCTGTCGACGGACTGCTTGTGATTGTCAGAATCCTAGTGTTGATTTCTTCTGCTGCCCAGAATGTGACACCAGGGTCACCAGTCAATGCTTAGACCAGAATGGGCACAAGCTATACCGAAGTGGAGACAATTGGACATACAGCTGTCAGCAGTGCCGCTGTTTGGTATGGAAGGCAACCTCAAAGAGATGCATGAGCAATAGAAGTGTGTCATGATAAAACACTACTCAGAAAATATAATTAATATTTTTTTCCTACTTCACGCAGTATGCCGCAGTAATTTAAAGAACATCTTGGCCATGGGGTGCAAGAACAGCAGCACAAAACTTTGTGGTTGATACTGGTATTTCTTTGCAGATGGTTAGGATCCAGTTATTTATTGATTTAGAAAATCTGAATGCTGTCTTTCCAGAATTCACTCAAGGTAGTGGGAGGGCTTCTAGTGTCCTGGCCCCACTGCTGGACCTCCTGATAGCACGTGGTATTTTTGGCCACTGTGTGAGAGTGTTGGACTAGATGGGCCACTGGCCTGATTCAACATTGGCTTCTCTTATGTTCTTATGTAGCTCACAACTAGTTAGCATAGCAAAAATGCAATATGATAAGAAAAACCATTCACTATTTGAAATGAGCATTTAGCATTAGTAAATAGTACTTAATTTTGGCTGAATAATTCCCTTGATTTTTAACAAATTGTACCAAAATAGACAAAGAAAAGAAAAGATTTATCTCCTCAAACTTGGGGTTTCTTGGGGTGTCCCAGGGGTACAGGAACAGGTAGAAAAGAAGACACTGGCCCTGGAAAAGCTATTAGTCACCAGCTGTCTTTCCCAGGAGAGGGACCAACTAACAGCTGATGATTGGGTAGACCAGGCCTCCATCCATAGACCTTTAAAGTTTAAAAGGGAAAGGACCAAATTGGTCTTCGACTTACCATGGTGGCATTATCCCCACTGGAGGTTTCTCCCTAATGCCAGAATCAAAGGCAGCGGAGGCCACCTCCAGAGCCAGAAAATGGCAGATAGGCTGGCGGGCTGCTGAACTGCTGCACAGCATGTCTGTGGCTGAGTTCAGACTGGCAGTTTGAAGCGGGAGCGAGTCGTGGCAAAGACAACCTGGAACAAACTGTTCCGGGTTTTCCCTGTCACACTGCACCGACTGATGCAGGAGCATACTGGGAGGAGCCGCAAGGGAGCGTTCAGACTGCTGGCCCGGAGGCGCAGCTGTAAATGGCCTTTTCCTGATAATCTCTACTTTTAATGCATTTAATTTAATTCGGCTATGTGCGCCCTACTTTTAATGGAATTTTAAAAAAATTCTCAGCCATGCAGACTCCTGTGCAGTATACATTAAAACACTTGTAATAGACTTATTCTAAGCTTCAAAAAGACTGTCCAGAGTGCTGCTGGCTTTTATCTGGCAACACCTTGTATGTTATTGGAATTGTATGTATGACCTCTTCAGACACTTAAG
Source organism: Gekko gecko (assembly GCA_029375565.1). Classification (NCBI taxonomy): domain Eukaryota; kingdom Metazoa; phylum Chordata; class Lepidosauria; order Squamata; family Gekkonidae; genus Gekko; species Gekko gecko. Next base: position 137,011,332 of record JAPDNY010000003.1, on the reverse strand, counting down.
CAGCAGCAACAATCCTCACTTGGTGGTGGTGAAGATGTAAATTTCTCTGAAAGATGCAAATCTCTCTGAAAGAGCTTTCTCGAGAACTGCCCTTGAGAGAACAGTTCTGAAAGAACTTGTAACTGACTCAAGGTCACGCCAGCAGCTACATGCATAGGAGTGGGAAATCAAAACTGGTTCTCCAAGATTAGAGTCCATGCTCCTAACCACTACACCAAACTGGCTCTCAGTGATGGCTAAAGAAGATGAAATAATATGAATGTAATCTTTTTTCCATTAAAGTGGTAGCTTTCCAAATTTCAGTACAAAAACCACAAAATAAAAACAGCATATTAGACTAGTTTCTATAACATAAATATGACATTTTAAAAGGCATCCTAAGTCTTACTAATATCAGAGGAAGCTGAAACCTTCCATCTTTATTTTGCTTGCTTGCCACTATAGCTTTATATTCTGAACATTTTGCAAAACGAGAGGTTGGAAGGGTCATCATTGAAGTAAAGGCCCTTAAGATTTATGCACACAAGGAATTGACCTTTTCACACAGTAGACTGCAGGCACCTTAAGATTATAAGAAAGGGTATAATTTTTTAAAAACCTCAGGACCAATTCTTTTGCATAACACAGTGTCCAGAAAAATCAGGTACTCCTGAAACAGACAGAAAATGATTGTAGGGATGATGAATGGATTTTACTGAGAAGACAGCATAGCTTTATTGCTTAACAGATAATCATGACCTAATTTTGTAAATTACTTGCATTGTTGTGCCTTGGTCCCACTAGGGATCCTGCATATACCTGCCTGGAAACATTTATTTATTTTTTTGCTGAAAACCCTCATCCACTGTGTTGACAGCACCATTTCTTTGCTGGGGGGGGGGCATCTGCATTCAGAGTTCTCCCCCAGTAATGATGAGACTTTTCAGCAAGATTAACACAGCAACAACACTCACCCCTTCAGGGTCAGAACATTTTAGTTATTTACAGTTGTAAATAATGCTAAATAAAAAGTGAACAGGGATGTTCAGTTCCACAAATCATTCCTGGACCTTTATTCCATCAAAGTTCAAATTTATATGAGGATCAATGCTCCCTCTAAGCTGTGGAGTCTTGTGAGCAAAAATTCTACTTTGTGAGTTACTGGCATTAAAGCTATGAGCAAGTGATTGGGCTGCTGCATAAATTAGTTTGCTCTGGAGCCATCCTTCCTGAGCTAAGACAAAAATGTGTGAGCCAGAGGCTAAAAGAAACTGTGAGCTAGCTCACACTAACTCAGCTTAGAGGGAACACTAATGAGGATCTTCAACATGAATCAGCTTAAAAACCTGATTAATGTTCATTTCAGTGCTATAATAAACTATTAGGGTCATATCAGTGTTTAAACATCAGATCATGACCCCTCAGTGTCTACCTACACAGCTTAATGTAGTTAAAAGGGTTGGACTGTGAATCCCCTCCTGCCTCCACTTCAGATCTCACCTCTGACATTAATCTGTTTTGTTGACTTAGGCAAGCCACTATCTCTCAGCCTCAGTCCTCTCTTGTACAGGACAGAGAGAATAAGATTGACCTGTCTTACAGGGCTGTTGTCAGGATTGCTAAAATAACATATATGAAGCATAAGCCCTCTTTAAAAGTTATGTAAATAATTTTTTTAAAAAAATTTCTTATAAACTAGTTTTATTTTATTGTGTATACATGATTAGTTCCGTGTGCCTAACAGGACTTGGAATTTTGCTTTTCAGGAGTAGGGAGCAAGTAGTTTCTGAATGCAGAGGAATTTTGAAATGAAACTGTGATAAAACATTGATGTCTGCTCTTCAATTAAAAAAAATAAAAAACTTCTCAGGGTTCTAGAGCCTTTGTTGTGCCTAAACTGGTTCTTTGAATCCTAACCATCATCTTGGACACATATTGCCTAAACCAAGTTCTATGGCTGCGGTCACACACACTAAATAATCTACTTTCAGTGCACTTTCAGTGCACTTTCCAACTGGATTTTGCCAGTTCACACAACAAAAATCCAGTTGCAAAGTGCACTGAAAGTGGATTATTTAGTGTGTGTGACCACAGCCTATGTCTTTTGCCTTATTAAGAACAACTGTTTAAGCTCAATGTCACTCCAGTGTATCCTTGGACAGTGTGCTTTAATTGTATAAAGTTATAATAAGGCTCTTGCACATGCCAAAGGGTAAGGCCATGAATTATTTACCAATATACCCTTAAACCTCACAGTGTGTCTGTTGTGGGGAGGGGAAGGGAAAGGAGTTTGTAAACTGCTCTGAGGCTCCTTTCGGTAGTGAAGGGCGGGGTAGAAATCCAATCTCTTTTCTTCTTCTTAAACACCGGTTATAGTGCAGTGAAGTTGTGATGGTTTCCAGACAAGTTAACTACTATGTCATTATCTCTAAGTGTTTGTAAACTACTGAGTAGCATTTAACTTCAACACAGTAAATAGCCAGTGGCAGCAATGGCTTACTGATGTGATAATTTGATCCATGTGTTGTTGTTGTTTTTAAAAAAATGAGTACTTCACAGCCTTGTAAATTGCTTAACTAAAGTTGGAGATGCTTGCTTGCAAAATAGGGGCTATGCATTTTGAATGCAGTGGCCCAATCCACTAAATGAGACCTGCATGCAGTAGCAGGATTTTACATCTGGATGTTTAGCAGGCTGTCTGCACCTCTCAGTCAGGGCAGGATACATGTGTACAGCTCTTTATTTGGTTTATACATTTTTTAGTTTGTGCATTTATTTTATTTTTATCCCCCTTCAAAGAGCGACAGGGTCTCTCTCCCTCTTCTTTTACAGCAACACCATGCTGTAAATTAGCTTCAGAGTATCTGTCATGCTATGAGAGATGGGCTCAATTGGAATTTTAATCTGCCTCCCATCCTAATCCAATCCTCTATCCACTGCACACCACAGACGCTTGTAATAATTTCTTGCACCATATAAGAACATAAGAGAAGCCAATGTTAAATCAGGCCAATGGCCCATCTAGTCCAACACTCTGTCACACAGCGGCCAAAAATACCACGTGCCATCAGGAGGTCCAGCAGTGGGGCCAGGACACTAGAAGCCCTCCCACTGCTGCCCCCTCCAGCACCAAGAATAAAGTGCATCACCTGCCCCAGACTGAGAATTCCCATCTATACCTTGTGGCTAATACCACTGATGGACTTCTGTTCCATATATTTATCTAATTCCCTCTTGAAACTGTCCATGCTTGTAGCTGCCACCACCTCCTGTGGCAGTGAATTCCATATGTTAATCACTCTTTGGATGAAGAAGTATTTCCTTTTATCTGTTCTAACCCGACTGCTCAGCAATTTCATGGAGTGCCCACAAGTTCTTGTATTGTGAGAAAGAGAGAAAAGTACTTCTTTCTCAACCTGCTCAATCCCATTCATGATCTTATAAACCTCGATCATGTCACCCCTCAGCTGTCATTTCTCCAAGCTAAAGAGTCCCATGCGTTTTAACCTTTCTTCATAGGGAAGGTGTTCCAATCCTTTTATCATTCTGGTTGCCCTTCTCTGCACTTTTTCCAATGCTATAATATCCTTTTTGAGATGTGGTGACCAGAACTGTACACATTATTCCAAATGAGGTCGCACCAATGATTTATATAGGGGCATTATGATACTGGCTGATTTGTTTTCAATTCCCTTCCTAATAATCCCCAGCATAGCGTTGGCCTTCTTTATTGCAGCTACACACTGTCTAGACATTTTCATTGAGTTATCCACTATGACTCCAAGATCTCTCTCTTGGTCTGTCTCTGCCAGTTCAGACCCCATCAACGTGTATTTATATTTAGGATTTTTGGCTCCAATGTGCATCACTTTGCACTTGGCCACATTGAACCCCATTTGCCACGTTGACGCCCACTCACCCATCCTCGACAGATCCCTTTGGGGTGCCTCACAATCCTCCCTGGTTTTCACCACCCTGAAAAACTTCGTGTCTTCTGCAAATTTAGCCACTTCACTGCTTACTCCCAATTCCAAATCATTAATAAACAAGTTAAAAAGCATCGGACCGAGTGCTGATCCCTGTGGTACACCACTGCTTACCATCCTCCACTGAGAAAGTTTCCCATTTATACTCACTCTCTGTTTCCTATTTATAAGCCAGTTTTTGATCCACAAGAGGACTTGTCCTTTTATCCCATGACTGTTGAGCTTACTTAGGAGCCTTTGATGAGGAACTGTATCAAAAGCTTACCGGAAGTCAAGGTAAATAATATCTATTGGGTCCCCCTTGTCCACATGTGTGTTCACTCCCTCAAAAAACAGGTTAGTGAGACAAGATCTTCCCTTAAAGAACCCATGCTAAGTCTGCCTCAATAGTTTTTGTTCATCAATGTGCCTACTAATTCTTTCCTTAATAACAGTTTCCACCAACTTACCCAGTATCGATGGCAGACTGACTGGCCTGTAATTTCCTGGATCTCGCCTGGAGCCCTTTTTAAAGATGGGAGTGACATTAGCTACCTTCCAGTCCTCAGGAATGGAGGCAGATTTTAAAGAAAGATTACATATTTTTGTCAGGAGATCCACAAGTTCACATTTGAGTTCTTTCAGAACTCTTGGATGAATGCCATCTGGGCCTGGTGATTTATTAGTTTTTAAATTGTCCATCAGTCGGAGGACTTCCTCTCTTGTCACCGCAATCTGATTCAGGTCTTTCAAATCCCCTCCCAAAATCAGTGCTTCTGGAGTGGGCAAGCACTTCTCCTCTTCCACAGTGAAGACAGAGGCAAAAAATGCATTCAGCTTCTCAGCCATTTCCCTATCATCCTTCACTACTCCTTTTACCCCTTGGTCATCCAAGGGCCCCACTGCCTCCCTGGCTGGCTTCCTACTTCTAATGTATTTGAAGAAAGTTTTATTGTTGGCCTTTATGTTTTTTGCGATATGTTCCTCATATTCCCTTTTTGCTTGCCTGATCACAGACTTGCATTTTATTTGCCATAGTCTGTGTTCCCTTTTATCAACCTCACATTACTAGCTTTCCACCGCTTAAAGGAATCCTTCTTACCTTTTACAGCTTCCATTACTTTATTTGTTAACCATGCAGGCTTTTTTCTATATCTATTTGTGCCTTTCCTAACCTGCAGTATATATTTTTTCTGAGCTTCTAGGATTGTATTTTTAAATAGTCTCCAAGCTTCCCCAATGATTTTGACCTTCTCCACTCTTCCTTTCAATTTCTTCCTCACATGTCCCCTCATACCCCTTTTAAAGTTAAAAGTGGTTGCGTCAGTCTTTTTGGGCAACTCCCTATCTGTACAAATGTTAAATTCAATGACATTATGGTCACTGTTCCCAAGTGGTACAATCACTTTTACATCTCTCACCAGGTCTTGGGTGTTACTTAGGACCAAATCCAGGATCGCCTCTCCCATGGTAGGATCTGTGACCATCTGTTCCATAGCACAGTCATTGAGAGTGTCTAAAAACTCAATCTCTTTTTCCCGACTAGAACTCATATTGACCCAATCAATGTGTGGGTAGTTAAAGTCGCCTATTACAACACAGTTATTTCGTCTAGCTGCTATCTTTAATTCATTCATCATTTTATAATCCTCCTCTATCTTTTGATCTGGTGGGCGATAACAAACTCCCACTGTTAAGCCTCCTTTTGGACCCACTATTTCAACCCATAGCATTTCCAGAAGCGAATCCAATTTTCTTACCCTCTCAATCTTACTGGACGGTATACCCTGTCTGACATACAGAGCCACCCCACCTCCGACCCTTCCCCCCCATCCTTCCGATATAATTTATAACCAGGAATCACCGTATCCCACTGATTTCCTCATCCCACCAAGTTTCTGAAATACCCACAATGTCTATTTCCCCCCCAACACCAAGCATTCCAACTCCCCGATTTTACCTCAGAGACTTCTAGCTTTTGATGCCCATCAGCACTCAGCTGTACATGGGAAGGGGGTATCTTTCCATTCTTGTGATGCAGACAGGACTGCACATCCCCTTTCCACTATCCATGTGCATGCAATTAGGGTTAACAAGCATGAAGCTTTATAGTATTATGTTATCAGCACATTTTTATAAATTAAGGGTGCTTCCACATACAATATATAATGCACTTTCAATCTGCTTTGCAGCTGGATTTTACAATATGAAGTGGTAAAATCCACTTGCAAACGGTCACTGAATTGGATTGAAACTGCATTATTTAGCATGTGTGAAAGCGCCCAATTAAATGCCAAGTAATCCCTGTTTATAATTTGTAGAAATTTAAAATTTGTTGCACAGATCAAAGTACCTATTCATTATGTGGCAAGTAAGACTATTGGTGTAGTTAATCTTGAAGAGGTTCTATCCAAACATCATTGAATGAGCTCCATTTCTGTCTGTGATGTTTGCTGCAGGCATATTCCAGGAACCTGAGGGAATGGTCGGGATCACCCTTTAAATTATACCACTGAAATGCACTTGAGATGTTTTGAAATTCAAAAATAACAAAATATTTTATTCAACATAGTGGGGAAAGCTCAGGTGAAATCAGGGGCTAAAGTTTCTGAGGTAACTCAATACAGATAATTTTGATGTAAAATCAGTACATTCAACAGACTTTAGTTCTTCTGTTTCAGGCTAATGAGAGTTTCTTAAGCTATTCACAGTTACTTAGATCTTTGTGGTGAGAAGCTTTTGTTCCAGTGTTTTCCCAAACACGCCAGTACACTTTCTCTGAGTATTCTCTGACTCTTTTGGCTTCCAGAAGGCTGGTACACTTTTTCTAATACCCAAACCCCTTCTCTTGAAGCACCAGTACTCATCTTGAGTTTTTAACCAACTCTTAAGGTCTCTAAAGGCAGCTTCTAACCACACCAGACTAGGGATCTTTGTACTCTTCAGATCTATCACCCTGTTTAGACTGGGTACCAAAATTTCTTCTCTATATATAAGATCTATCCCCTTTCCTTGGCTGAATGGGAGTCTCCGTCTAACTTGTCCCATGCAGCTTTCCTCAGTTCTCTTGTCTATGCCCAACTGCTATCAGTCAAGGCTGATGAAAAGTACTGAGACTGACGAGTGATTTCAGCTCTCACATACTTTATTAGTTGCAGAACAAGACAAAGAGAAGCTGGCTCACAAGCCGGCTTGTATCCCCAGTGAAACCCACACCCCAACTCACACAACCCCCGTGATTCGCTATTTACATTGATTGAGTTGTCCCCAGCTCCCTGATTGGAAGGGAGCTAGGAGCCTCCAGTCCATTGTCTTATGGAGTGAAGCTCAGGCCCTTCGCCTGGCCGCATGGCGGACTGGTTAGAACCAGTCCGAGCACATGGCTGTCTCGAACCCATGTTTTCCTGTGGATACATTACAGCTGAGTTCTAAAACTGTCAGTACTTGACTCTTCTCAGCTAGGGCTGAAATCAGACTCAATTCTCCTCAGCATCCAGTACAACTCAACTGATGTTAACCAGTCAGATTGCTTGGAGTGCCCTGTAACTCATGGTTTTATGTTTCTGTGAAGAATTAACCCTTCACAGTTCTTTAGCTGTTTGTACAGCACTCCTAAGCTTTTAAAAAGTGCAGTCCTTCACACACACCAACAACCTAGCAGTTTAATACATTGAGTATTTGTATATACCAGTGTGTAATGTATAAAAATTTATGACAAGCACTACAACAGCCTTTCTACACATGTAATAATATTGACAGAGGGACCCAAAAGAACTGCTATTCGCAGATGTCCAGAGGTGATTATTGTGCAGGTAAATCTCAACCACTACTTATGAAATGGCAGATTGCATGTTGCCTAAGCAAGTTCTAGAGGATTATATAAGCCTTACATTATACATTGATACAAAAAGTAGCCACTATTGATTCCCCCCCACATAGCGGAGTAGTAATTTAATAATGGAGCTTTCTTTTTTGTTTTTATAGGAATAAGATTTAACAATGGAGCTTTCTTTCCGCTCTTTCTGTTTTTATAGGAAGGAGAAGTAGATTGCTGGCCACTTGCTTGCCCAACACTAAGCTGCGACTATACAGCAATATCAGAAGGAGAGTGTTGCCCCCGTTGCATCAGCGACCCTTGCTTGGCTGACAACATTACTTACGATATCAGAAAAACGTGTCTAGATGGCAATGAAATAACACGCCTCAGTGGCTCTGTATGGACAATGGTTGGATCTCCTTGTACAACTTGCAAATGCAAGGTAATTGGTTTCAAAATGTGGGCCATAATTATAGCAGGTAAAAGGTATTTGGTGGCGAAAGGTCAAGGAAAATTCATGGAGAATTTGTATACAGATCTCAAAAAGTCCTATTCCCAGGAAGTTTGCCCTTAGCTTTTGCTGATAACAGTGAGCAGAATAGGAATGCAGTAACAAATTATGCAACTGGTGGTAATGGTAATTATGTGATTATTGTCCCAGGAGTCTGAACCAGAACTATGTAATAGCTTTCTGCTACTTTAAAATATTCATTCTTAAGACCCTGCAGGTATTCTTAGTATGCATGTAGGACAATGATGCTAATAACTGGTAAACATTTTAGACAGTTATAAATATGTATTTTCAAAAATAACCTGCCTCTTTAGAAAAGGCAGTTACAGTAATACAAATTGCACTATGGAATACATTTGTGTTAGACTCCCTTATGCTTCTTGCTATATTAGCTTTGCACTTATGAGGGGTTGGCAAAAATTGGAGATTGATGGGACAAAAGTTCAATTTTCTCTCTAAATCTGGAAAACAGAAAAAATTATGAGGAGCAACAGTCTAATCACTTCCAGCCCAATGTGGAATATTTTAAAAAATAGCAAAATCAAGTTTTCTGGGGTCAACTGTCATTAAATATGATGGGACAAATACAAATTTAAGATTAGACAAGGGAGAAAACAACTCTCTAGTTCTGCTTTTTGAATTAATTCAGCTTCTGTTGGAGTTGAGCTTTCAGAATCAGGGCCCAAGTATGACTGCCACTGCAATCTAGAATTAGTCAGAAACCATTGGTAACCCCGGGCCAGAACAGTGTTTCCAACTTGCGGGGTGTGTGTGTGTCTCTAGATCAAGCAATAATCAACAGTAAACCCCAGAAGATCTATCCTGCTTATCACAGATCTGTATTGGCACTCCACTGTGTGTTAATAACATCCCATCCAGTGTTCCCTCTAAGCTTAGTTAATGTGAGCTGACTCACAGTTTTTTAGCCTCCAGCTCAGACATTTTTGTCTTAGCTCAGGAAGGATGGCTCCAGAGTAGCAGAGTATGCAGTAGCCAAATCACTCACTCACAGCTTTAATTCCAGTAGCTCACAAAGTAGAATTGTTGCTCACAAGACGCCACAACTCAGACGCAGGGGTGCAGAACTCATTTGTTATGAGGGCCGGATCTGACATAAATGAGACCTTGTTGGGCCAGGCCATATGTGTCATAAAAGGTAATGCCAGGTATTGGAGATATAAGCTTTATAAAGGACACAGACAAACACAATTAAAGATTTTTTTAAACTTTAAATAATACATTTCCAGTGAGTTCAACACCCCTGGCTTAGAGGGAGCATTGATCCCATCCACCGCTGTCCCAACTAAGGAAACCTTCCTCTCCTTATAATATTGATGCAAGTTTCATGCATTTGAGTGATCATGCTTGTGATAAGTTTTCATGAACTAGATCACCTATTTGGGTACCCCATTGCATTATTTTGCAGAAAGTCTTAAGAATCAGGCTGTGAACATGATCAATACCAAGCCTGAGGAAATGACATCCCTTTGAAAATACTTGGCATAACCTGATCTTTTCATCCAGTTTAGTCCTCATGAATCCTGTAATGTGTTCAGTGCAATTATCATCAGTTATCCAAGGTTATGCCTTTTATTTAAAATGAGGAGAAAATGAATGTCTACCATAATAGTTACTTTTTACAGCTAATAATATGCAGTTTTTGAGCAATGCAAAGAAGTCAAATCACCATTTCCTGCTCTTTATATCATCCTGATGGGGCAAATCACTTTCTTTGATCCTTCCAACTGGAACTACCAAATGTACTTTTGATGAAATACTATATAAATTAATGCACAGGATTCCCTGCCTTCCCACCCCCCCGCCCTCATGCAATGTGGAAAATGAGTTAATGGCTGCACCATCTGAGCTTTAATTCACTGTGATTAATTTTCTTGTCCTTTGGGGCTGTTTCTTTGAGGCCCTGGGATAAGCAGAGTAGGGAGGGAGGGAGTAACCAGTTTCTGTAGCTCTGAGGCTCATCTGTATTTCTCAGATGCCACATACTCAGATTATATGACAGCAGAGATAGGATTAGTGTGGCACTGAAATTGCTGTATTTGCTGAGTGGATTAAGAGTCTCAGCACCTGGTGAAAGCCGAGACCAAGCTGCTTTGGAGATCAGACCTTGCTAGAGGCACCTTTGACACCCCTTTTTAAAAATTATTTGGCCTGGATACTTTGGGCAAAGATACATAACCAACTAACAAAATCAAATGTAGCTGGTACATTTTTTGAAATGGCTTTTATGTAGACATGTACATTTAGACTATACTTATTTAAAACACACTGTAATTACATTTGCTTCAGAAACAGTGACTTCTTAATTGTGTACTTGTAGTTTCCAGTTTTATCTGAAGACCAGCGCATAGGCTGAGTTCAGACTGGCAGTTTGCTCCGGTAGCCAGTCTTAGCAAAAAAGCCCCAGAATAAACTGTTCTGGGTTTTCCCATTCAGACAGCCCAGGCTGCTGCCGGAAGATGCAGGGCGGAGCTGGGCGGGAGCGTTCAGACTGCTGCGCCTGGGGACACGCTGTATTCGGCGTTTCCCCATTAATTCGGCTGTGGGTGTATGGGTGTATGTGTGCATGAGCGCTCATGCACATAAGCACATTTTGCCGATTGAAGGAGGACCCCGCAGCGCCAACACCGCATTGGGCAGTAGGGCGAAGCACGGCCAATCATACCGCTGCTGCCTTCTGCCCAACACGGGTTGCTCCCGGCTTTTCGGCTGCACGTTCAGACTTCCCAGAAGCGGAGAAATGCGCAACACACGCGGGCTTTCGGATTTGCTACCAGTTTTATGAGGTATCTTTTTAATCCGGGTGTGAAGCGCAACAGCACGGGTTGGCTATGGGTGGGGGACGCCAGGCAGATGTGCCTGTGTGAACGCCCAATTTACTCCGGGATTGAATCGTCACTGGCCCAGGTCCCTACCGGGACAAATTGCCAGTCTGAACTCAGCCACAGTCTTGACATGCTATGACCATGCTGGTTGCACTGCACCTCAAGAATGTTCCAAGTGCTAACAAAGGCTACATCCAGACTGTCCTCATTTTTGAGACCAGAATGAATTTCTGTATATCTTGACCCCATAAGCCAGATGTGCAAGGATTTTTTTTGCCTGTGTTCCCCAGTAGTTCACAGTTCACATATCTTGCTTTCTGTGGAAGCTGCAGGACATACTTAGATTTTGATGGAAGAAGGATTACCTGTCTTTCTCCAGAATACTCCTGATACATTGTCTACTATCATTTTTCAGCTTGCCAAAAACACACACACTCTCATCTATGGAGGCTGCATTTTATACCAGAACATTCACTGTGAAAGTGAATAAAGCTCTTTCACACAGATGTAAAATTTATGGAACTTTTGAAGTTGGGGGTGGGCTATTTTTCAGGGGAAAAATTAAATTTGGGGGGAAATTGAAGTATATTAAATACTTAGCCTAAACTTATTTTACTATTTTAATAACATAAAATGCATCATTGACTTCATAGCAGAGAAGATGGTACTATTTGGCATATTTATTCATTTTAAAAGAGTAAACATCTTTAAATGTAATGCATATGCCAAACAGTATAGTCTTCATAAGGACCTTCAACAAGCAGAATGTGAGTATACCCAGTAGCAGAGAGAAATAAAGCTGCAAACTGCTGCATCCTATGCTGCCTTTGCACATATGTCTTAGTTCTCATTGATTAAAACCTTGTCTTTAAAAGATCACAGATTCTAAGACTGAAAAAAATATATCATTTTTCCAGTGCTTTCCAAAATGCCTAGTTTTTCTACTGGAAAAATTGAATAAGTATTTTAATTGTCCCTTCTCTGAATATTTCTGGTTTTGTTCAACTCATTTCCCCTTTCAATTGCCTTTTTCTTCCATGGGACAAATGATGGAGGACCACATGCAGATATTTTGCTTTAGATTGCAGTTTCCATTGCTGTATTCAGCTGGGGGGGGACCTTAGGGGAAAACTATCCTCGATTCAGAATCCAGCTTTGTGTGACCATAAAATCAGTGGTACAAAATATTTTAGACTTGATGTGCTGGGGAAGGAACATGGGGGGCAGCTGTCAGCGACAGCATGATGTAACATCCTGAAAAGCCTAGAACTGACTTCATGAATCTCTGGGAATCACTGGGAATGTTTTGTACCACTGATGTGACCATAGAGTTTCTCATGGCTCCTAGAGAGGCACAGCATCACTTTCAGGTTTTCCCTGGAAATAATATCATACCATCACTGTCAGGATTTTTTCCCTCTCACCAACTGTTGGAGTGCTGGCAGACAGCATCTGCTGGTGGTGAGAGATCTCCTGCCCACAGTGAGCATATGGCAACCCTAGTTAGAAACATGGTCCAGAGAGGAAGGTTGCTGGAAAAATGAGCTGAGCATCTCTGGGAAGCTTAATCCTACAATGAGAAATCACACCACTACGGGGAAATATACAAAAATGTGAAAAAATATTGGAATCATGATGGGACAATCGTATTTATTTCATTTTAGAAAGACTCTATGCTGCTTGCCTCCTGACAAACAGGAGTGAAGGTGGTTTACTATTTAAGTCCCACCCAACAGGACAATACAATAGAAAGAAATTATTTAAAAATCTCTCTGATACAACAGGGGAAATGACGAAAATCCTGGTGGCTTGCTGCAGCAGGCCAGCAACAGGCTAGCAGCAGCTGAGGTCCATGTAGGCCAACAGTTTCCCTCTCTTTCTTCAGGTATTTACCTGGATGGTGACAAAGAGCTGTTGGACATTAGGCTAGGACTGTGATAATTTGCTTGGTGGAACCAGAGCAGCCCAGATTTGCTTGGGTTTTTTTTTTTTTTTTGGTTTTGTTTTGTTTTGTAATTTGGAACCTGTTTTGGAGAAAAGTGGCCTAAAATGTATAATCAGACATCTCCGGCAGATCTTGCTCTAAGCATAGGTTCTTATAGTTCCAGAGGTAAAAGGAAGGACAGGATTGAGCTGCTGGTCTTCCTCAGCCCTGGCTCTCCCTTGAAAGCAACAGCAGAGTCCTGGAAAGGAGTTCTTATACAGCCCCAGTAACATGGGATGGTTGTGGGTGATCTTCCTCTTAGTGCTGGACTCTAGTGAACATATGAACCGGAACTTTGACAGTTTGGGTCGTTTTTAATGATTGGCCAGTGTCTTTGTTACTTTTTGAATAACACAGCACAATCCCTCTCATTTACTGTGTCTTTGAACCTCTTGTCTATGTTAAAGAACCATGTTTATCAGTTCGACTAATAGCATTAATTTATTTTCATGTTTTCCCTCCATACAGAATGGACATGTCTGTTGCTCTGTGGATTTAGAATGCCTTCACAATAACTAACATAAAAGGATGGGACTACTGTTTTTTGTGAGGAAAACTGATGCAATTTCCCACTTTCAAAAGAAATGCAGTTATACAAGATGGGAGTTTTATACAACAGACAATTACCAAAGTCTCCACCCGAGGAAGATATTTGGGAGTTGCCTTTGGGACCTACCACTATGCGTTCATCCTTGCTAGGCTTGTCTTGGGTGACTTTTACAGTACAATGCATATAAATATATGGTTGTTCAAAGTTTTGAGTGTTGTAAATTATACCCTTTTCCTGTCAAATCATTTGCAAATGCGTTGAAATTATTTCATTGGTAAAATACAATGTATTTATTTGTTTAATTTATGTACAAACAGCAAGATAGAAACTCCTGTTATATTTTGTTTAGATCAAGGTCCTACAACATAAGGCTGCCTGTTGTGGTTTTGTCCCATAATATTGCACACTTAGTTCTGAGGTCCCTGTCGGATGTATTTATGAAAATATGTATGTATGTACAGTCAAATTGCATAGTACTTATATTTCATAGCTGTCAAACATTGTAAACATTCCAAGAAACATTCGACTTGTACAGGCTGGAAGTAATCAACCCTCAGCCTATCTTTACGGAAAAAATAAATAAAAAAGAATAATGTCACAAGTTTAATGAAGTGGCAAAAAGCATTTTCTTTTGCAGACAAATGAGCTAACAGCAAAATTCCCGTGTGAAGGGAGAGAGAATGAATGCCACTGTTTTCATCAGCACTGCTCCAGAATGTACCCAGAAAACCATGCCACTTATCAGCATTAGGCTTAGTGGAGCATTGTAGGTTGTGAGTCAAACAACAAATATTGGATATGGGTGCAATTCTGTGAGGGTTGTGTAGCATTCAATAAAGCAATCAAAGGGCTTTACACATGTAGATTTTAAGTGAATGGGTGAAGTTTTTGATATCGGTTACACTGGTATACATGAGTTTATAATCTCTCCCCTGTGTACTTGCTTTAGCATAATCAAGTCTGCCATCCTCCGTTATGTATGCCATAATGAACAAGTTCATCTCTATTTGTACCATGTTAGAGCTTACAAGGAACAGTGTAAATGTCACTGCATTTAACGATAATTTCGGCATACATCACACTAGGTGGTGTGCTGGCCTTAGAAGATGGTTGGCGTACTCCATGTTCCAATTTGCATTAAATTTAATGTATTCACCAAACAACCTTCTACCCCTCCCCCCTTCTGACATTCAAAAAGACCTAATTTATTAAGTTAGCCATCTGTAAAATGCTGTTTAAAATTCCAAACTTAAGCAGAAATTGTAATTAAAACTTCTCAGCATGCACAAAGGTTAAACTTGAATGATGGTTAGCTGCTTTGATTTCACAAGGCCAGGACATTGTGAGCACTAGAACAAAATCCATCTCAGCCCAAAACATACCCCTCTCCAGCAAGTGTATATGCATAGATACCATTACCCATACATATACACAGAATACAGTATATACAATAGGCTACTATGTGGGAATCTGGAAAGAGAAACCCCCGCATCTAAACTGCTCTAGTTGCATGTACTAACCTTAAGCCTGGGATCCGTAAGAACAGTAAGCTATACCCCTTACACTGTGCTCATGGAAGTTTTTCCCTGAATACCCCTGCCCCAGTCAGAAAGGGAGAACCCATTGTACATCGTCTGTTCATTATTTATCTGCAAAAAAATTGTGTTGCTTTTTGCTATACCTGTTCAGTAGGGAAAGGGGCTCTACAACCACTATTGCACTCATGTGTGTTTCTTTTTAAGCAGAATTTTACTCATTGTGCTTTTTTGTGTGATACATTCTTCCTTTCCCTAGTTTCTTTTAACTGAGATTCACTGGGTATTCAGAACCAGTTTGCAGAGAGAAGCTTGGCGGGTACTTTCATCATTTGTGAAAACCTAGATTTTTCTGGCCAAGAAATGTATAATTATTTATTAAGAACAATGGTTGGCTATATACAATGAAAGAATACTGTAGCAAAGTTCTGCATAATACTGTGCACTCATCATTCAACAAAAGTGATAGCACACAACTGTATGGAGGCTCTGGAGTCATGTAGGTATTTTTAGTTTAGTTCTTGCACTGGTGATGAAAATAGAGATCTATATGACAATGATCAGTTTGAGCATTTATTTTTTTAATTTATTCATATTTATAGCCTGCCCTTCCCGCAAATGGGCTCAGGGCAGGTAACAGGATATTGGCAATACAATAAATATAATTAAAATTTTAAAACACAATCGTGAGTGCCCAGTTTAAGGGGTTTGATGCACAAGCAGGAGTTCCTGTGAGGAGCTGGACCTTCACACTTGTGGCAACTGTGGCACTGGCCCCAGTGTCAGAGAATTCCCTTCGTGGGAAGTGTACTGCTGTTGTTTGGCACTGAACAGAGCAACAAAAACTTTTAATTATTCAGAATTCCATGTCAGGAAAATCAGTATTTTTAAAAAGTTGCCCTCATTTTAGCATCCTCTGTGTGTCTGATTATTTTTGCATTGTTTTAAATTGTATTATAAGGAATGCCATTTGTGTTTTCTAGGATCCTCACAGGACATTGTAAATCACATCATCCAGCCGTTTTGTAAATCATGTTGTAAACCCAATGGTAATGCAACTGGAGGAAATGATGCAGCAGTTCGGGATGTAAAAGGGGAGTGATTTAAAACTTGTGGCATCTAAATAAACTCCTGTGTACAGAGCATCTTGCGTCAGTATCTTTGTTTGTAATTCTGTGTAATGCTGACATCTTTCCTATTCAGAGATTTGTTTACCACATTTTTGTTCCACCATTTTTCCAAGGAGCAAAAGGTGGAGTACATGATTCTCATCTCCTCCATTTTATTCTCATAACAACCCTAGTGAACCTGAGAAAAAGGATAGGTCCAGAGTCACCAGGTATATTTCATGAGGAGCAGGCATTTTTGAACAGTGGTCTCCAAATTCATACCCAGCACACTTTATTGCAATATTGTGCTGGTTCTTTTTATATGTTTGGTCAGAAAGTCAGGTGTGGTTTATATGCTACTAGGAATAAGGCCCATTGTGGAAATAAATACAATGAGCTCTAGAAACAGGCTCTGAGAGAGTGCCAAGGCCTTGGGCACTCAGCGTCAATTTGCTGTGGCGACCTCAAACCCCACCCTCTCCAGGCTCCACCTCTGAAATCCCCAGGAATTTCCAAACCAGGAGTTGGCAACCCCATCCCTTTCCCTGCTAACCATCAACATACTATTATCTGCCCCTCTGACTGCAGCTGACTTCTGCCCTCCCTCCTGGAGATCAGTTGTAATTCTGAGTGATCTCCACCCCTCACCTGGAAATTGGCAACAATGGTTCCCCAGGAGAAAATGGCTGGTTTGGAGGTGGAGTCTATGGCATTGTACCTGTCTGAGGCTCTACCCCTCCTCAAACCTCACTTCCTCCAGGCTCCACCCCTCAAATCTCCAGGAATTTCCCACCTGGAGTTGATGACCCTATCTCCCTCCAAGCTAATCATCAGTCTACCTTTATTTCCCCCTCACTCTTCAGCTTTCCACCTCCCCCCCCCCAACCTGCAGCCAGGAGGAAAAGTAGTCTTTCTCTGCATTGGGGACCAATGCAACAACCCTGTGAGGTAGGTTAGGCTGAAACTCTGTGACTGGTCCAAAATCACGCACTTAACTTCTACAGCAAGAACCTGGATCTAGCCCTGCTCTGAAGCACTGACTGCTACACCTAGGGTAGCCAACCTCCAGGTGGAGCCTGAAGATCACCAGGTATCACAATTGAACTCCAGACAAGAGATCTCTCCCCCCCCAGAGGAAATAACTGCTTTGGAAGGTGGGCTTTATGGCATTCTGTTCAGCTGAGGCCTCTCCCCTCCCCAAACCATGGCTTCAATAGACTCTACCAGAAAATCTCCAGGAATCTCCCTACCTGGACCTGACAACCCTAGTCAGGACTGGCCCCAATGAGTTCCTCACAAAGGCCTGCAAAGGGTTTCCTTCCTTTGTTTGAACCAAGCTTGGTTGTCTACTGTGGTGAAATAGGCTCCAGTTTACAACACAGCTGGATAGGCTGGAGTCTATATTGATGCTGCCCTACCCCTTGGGACAGTCCCTCTTTTCCCACACTTTTTGGCCTTGGGGCAGCTGGGAACTGTAGGCCAGCAGATGAGGAACCCCCATTCAACTCAGTGAGTGATATCCCTGCAAGCCCCTCTCTAGAACTACAGTTCAGTTAAACCTTATGGGGGAACATTTTAAACAACCAACCACAGATGGTAGCCATTTTACAAACACAGGTAACTGCTATTTCATTACACCTACCAACAGCCACTGAGGGAAGAGTTAGTCCCACACAGGAGGCAAGCAGGAGAAGCATCTTTGTCAAGAGAGAGAGCACAGTGGCTGAAGGGGGAGTGGGCGGGGAAGAGGAGCAGACCAAGAACCAATGGCATGTGAGTACTCTTGAGTGGTGGCTGATGAGCCAATGGCTGAGGGAGTGCATTGCACAGCCAATGGGAGAGCTGCAAAGTACCACTCCAAAACAGAAGGAGAGAGATCTTTGGTTCTACTTTCTCCCATCTTTGCATGCAAAGAACTCAAATATCAGCCAAAACAAAACTGGATCTTTGAAGCACAAAGACAATCAAGTTTATGCAAGCACATCTAGGTAACCTCATAGGAATGGGAGAAGAGTATATTTAGATTTTATTTATTTAGAATGTTTCTACACCATCTCTTCAAAGTCCAGCTTCAGGTGGCATATAGGAGCCCAATTTTAAAGAAAAGTTAGAATTTCTCTTTTATGCAATTTATTTATATAGAAAACAAAGTATGGCATATATTCTTTATCCACTTACTTTCCTAATAGCTAATGGTTACCAGCAACCTCTGCCAATAGCAACTCAGGCATTTCATAGAATGCTTTCATTCTGATTTACAGTTCACTATGATTTACAGCTAGCATTTCACAAACATTATTGAAGGACTGTTCACTGTTCTTCCAGCTAGAAGATATAAATTTGTTTACCCTTGGAAATCTTCCAGTTTATTCTGATCAGACTCTACAATTTGCTAGTGTGTGCTTATTAGAATTTCTTCTGTTCTTAGGATTTCTTGTACCTGAACTATTCCAACTGATTTTTAAAAGAATTAGTTTCTAACATTCAAAGCACTATTATAGGCATGCACAAAGTCTTGGATCATACTTTTTTCCCCCTTACCACATTTGTCAGCCAATATGGAGTGGAGTAAACCTTAAGCTGTGTGGAACAACTGATGGTCATGCATAGGGTTGTGCATTCCTATGCAAATCGAGAGACTTATCCAGAAAGTTCAGTGGGGTCCAGATTGGAACTGGATATACACCAAGATGTGTACCTGCAGCCCAATGACTATATATGCAGAAGGCTGCTTCTGTTTACTGATCTCCATTACAGGCTCTGGGAACTTTTCTAATAAGCTGATGGAGCAGAATGGCAATTTCAGCAGGACTGTGGGAGAATCTCATTTAGGTCACATGGGGTTCTACTGTAACTAAATCAATACCTGCTGCTTTCTGCGCTTTCACAGCCGTGTATATCTTTATGATGAAATCTAAGGGCCCTATCTTAATTAGTTCCTGAGTCACTTTAATATTCAAACCCAAGAATCTTTGCAAAGTACTCCAAAAATAAAGAACTTAGATGAATAATTAACTAATTGCCCTAAAAAAAGGTTGTTCTCAGCCTTTCCAGTTGAGAATTACTGGTGCATTTCTGAACTTCATGTATGAAACTTCTAAGTTAATTTACATTTACTTCTTATCATATTAGAATTTCTTCACTGTAAATAAATCAGTTACCTTTTTAGTGTGGCTAATGGTGATATTTTGTAATGCCATAAATAAAACATCAGCCATAGTTAAAGAAATGGCAAGGTACATTGTGATAGAAGTAAATCACAAGTTCGGCTACAAGTGTGAGAAATTTGAAAAAACATTCTATGATACAGTTTCCGATCATCCTTTTCAAAATGCCTTGTATGTTCCAACATTTAAATTTCCTGTTAGGAAGTTAAAGCCATGATCGGGGGATGTCAAAAGTGGAAGTGATGATTAGCAGGACTTGATACAAGATGCAGTAAAAGAACAGGGAGGAGGACAAAGAACCGTATAATTACCCAGAGGTACACCAAAATCCAGCATAAAATCTGAACCACTAAACTTGTGTAGGTGGTTAAATGAATGCTTTTCACCAGCAGTGATTTTCTTTCAGATGTAGGCAAAGAGCTAAGAGATTTTGCAAATCCTATCAACGTTCTTTTTACTCCTCTATGAGACAACAGTCTTACAAGCCCCATTCCCTCTTGGTCTTGGGACTCAGAAAAGTCCTATGGTTGTCCCGGGTCCCAACTCCAGGGGAGATGGACTTCTTTTTGGGTAGTAACCACTGCCACCAAGAAGTCTAGAAGAGTACCTCCTGCTAAAAGGATTTCTACTTTTAGCACTCTTAACTGTGTTGCCATCTGAGGTTCTGCCTAGTGGCCACCTATCCTGCTTTGCTTCTACTATTGCCCTTTCATTCTTCTGCACTTGATTGCTGCCCGTCTCCTTTATCACTCTTTGCTAAGTAGGACCAAACAAGGCATGATGTATTTACAAAGCTCAGGCTTTAAGCATTCAAAATATAAGAAAGTTTCGTAATATTTTTTAAAAATGTGGTCTGAACAAGCATCCGGCTGAGCAAGGATAAAAAGCAACAGTGAAAACACACAATCCTCTAAACCTGAACTCTGTATTTATCCTAAACACTGTTTAATTCATTAATTTAAAATTCCTCCTATTACCTATTTCAGAGGTTAGGTCTTTTTCTCATTGTCCCTCAACACAAAGTCAAGATGGAGTCACTTTGAAAAATCATAGTCTTTCATGGCTTGAATACAGAAGAACCCGAGAGATAAGAAGGCATAAGAGAGAGTAAGAACTTCTCCCTCATGTCCTGAGATTTTTATAATCTTCTCTTAGGAGTCCATTACTCTCCGGAGTCAAGCCTGTTCTTCCTAACCTAAGAGGGAGAAATGCCACCAAGCCTTAGGCTTCTTAGTCTTTTAGGTGTGACAATCTAGCAGTGGTGTTAGAACAGTTAGATGGTAAATCTTTTATTTTACTCTGGCTAGAGGTATTTGCATTTCTAAGCTTTGGAGAGCTTGGAGGATGGTCTTCCTCTTCCCCAACATTTTCTTTGCCAGCTACAAACCTTCAACTGGCACAGAGTGCAGTCTCAATTACTGAAATATCGAAGAGATCTTTAGGGTAGAAGGCATTTCTTCACACTTTCAAATTCCTATAGATCAATTACCTGGCTAGGGCCCTATGGCTTAAATGTTGCTTTAGTTGAAGTTTTGTGGCAGCTGTCCTCAAAACTCAACTCAAATTAAGTGTTTCTTACAAACTGAATCTTCCTGCCAATTTAAATTCATAATCACTTCACTGAAGTTAATCTCAAATTGATAGAACAAGGTTATATGATGACAAATGAAATGAAATGAAATGACTATCAAAGAAAATTTAAGGAAAGACCAATTATGCAATAGAACTTTAACTTGTGGCCTCTCTCTTGTACTGTTTAAACTTTTCATTTGTTGAAGAATTTTTTTATAGAATCACTGGAAACCACATAAAATTGCTCTGCAGGCCACATCACACCCCAGTTGGGCATCCCTAGATTAGCATATATAACCAAAGAATATTGCCTTGATGAACCCAAATCATAATGCGCCACAAGCAGAGACCAGTGGGAGTTCCAGGTGCATCAGTGATCGAGTGAGTCAAGTTTAATAAGATATGTGCTTAGCAGTTCATTAACACAAAAATGAAGAGCAAGTCTACTGAAGTAAACTAGCAATAGCTGTAATAAAAGTACTATAATTAAAAATAGCCCCAAACCTCTGAAAATATAGAAAATAATATTCCTCCACGGTTTATAATTGATTAAGCTGGTGTTTTGTTTGAACAGAAGATATGAATGAGAATGTTTTTTTAAGTATAATCATTATTTGGGTGCCTACAATACTTAATTGACACTTATTCTAAGAAACTATGGAAAAGGCTATCTGGAATATTTCTTATGAAGAACTTTAACAAAGCAATTTCAGAAATCTTGTTATGCAACTTTACAACATTTATAATTCGATTAAATATATTTCAGACAATAACTGATCATAGTGCTAATCAGCATTCAGGAGGAGAGTTCAAGATCAACCCACCTCACCCAAATAATGCTATCACTGATTTTCTGACTAAGATTATGTAAATAAAGGTGCAAATTGCTTTCTCAGACTCAGAGCCAATAATGTAGTTATCTATTTGCATGCATGGCTCCTTATCCAGTTAGAAAACATGCACTGAAACTTTCTTCTGTATCCGTTCCTTGGCTAAGTAAGGACTTCCATCTGTTTTTAATTGGTGTAACACAGCACCATTTTAATCAACAGACATACCTGTGGCTGTAGACACCAACATTTAAGTGCCAGGTTATCCTTAAGCAGAGCCATTTAAATCACAAATTATGTCCCACTGTATTATGAAATAATGTTTTGATCTGATGTGCAAAATTCTGCCTGGTTATCTAGTGTGACAGTCTTCATAATCTGGCTGTGTTACCATTTTAATTGGCTTTCATAACAAATAAGCGGGGGTGTTTTAAAATATGATATTGACTGTAAGAATACAAAAGCATATACTTAAAAAGAAATGCAAGTAAATCTGATGAAGTCCTAGGAGGTACTGTTTTCTTTCAACAGCGCAGCTCAGATAGGTAGGCCTGTGGTATAGGCAACCCTAATTCAATGTTCACCACTCATCAGCCTTGACCTGAATAAGCCATCATGGAAATAGTCAAGCATCTATTTAAATGCTGACTTCTACTATTAATATTAGATTAATTTGATTTAGTGATGCCTTTAAAATGTTAACACCTGCCTAGGCAAAACTATACTTTGCGTCAACTAGGACATTTCATAGAGGCCACCTGAAGAGCTTTCAGATTGTGCATATTTGGGTCATCGTTTCTTCATTTATACTTGCATATAAATAGACATTAACAGACTCCCTAAGCCATCAAAATGCAGAGCATCGTACAGCCTCATTACTCTGGAAATGCAGTGAAGAAGATCTGAAACAACAGGGGGGACGTTTTTAATCGTAACATTTGAACATCGACAAAATCTTCTCGCCTGCACAACCTAACAATGCTATTGTTTGCAATTCTGGTAGAGCAAAGTCATCTTTGGGATTCACCAGACTTTAGAAATAAGGCACATCCAATTTAATGTATGTGTATTGTTGTGGCAGAAAGGGGCGACAGATTTTTGTTTTCCCTCACTTCTTGGAGTTACATATGCAAATGTTTTATGATACACACACAGACATTACTAGAAATATGTAAACCTGTTTAATGCTGGAGTGCAGGGAAGCACAGCAGATTATGGTGTTGTCTTCTGAGTTAGCACAAGAATGTGCTTGCAGACCCCTTTCTTCCAAAAAAACCCAAACAAACCCTGAATAATCAAAACTGCCACACCTTTGTAGTAGTGGTATAATGAAGAACTGATGTCTATTCAGGAAGATTTAACTACCTGAAATTATTCAGTTTAGGACTATAATCTGATGAGCATCAATACTATACTGCATATAACATTAATATATATTTTTTAAAAATCTAATATTAAAAAAAACTAGACATGAGAGAAGCTTTAAGTCACAGGCAATGAATTATAGGTCAAATCAATAATTAGCCATGGTTGCTTCAATTACTTCTGTTCTAACAGGACATGCATCTCAGTTCTATCCATGGTTACTCAAAAAGAAGTTTCATTCCCAATTAAAGCTTCACAGGATTGCAGTCTTAATCATGACTAGCATTGTTAAGAGAAATTCTCTTAATTTTTTTTTTTTTTTTTACCCAGGTTCTCCCTGAAATCCAATTATTCTTTTCCTTTCCTTTTTCTAGATATTTGGAGTTTGATCCAAGTGGAAGTTATTAGAAACAAAGAGAAATTCAAAGAGAGGAAGGGCAGGAAAGGAAGTTCTGTAATACTTCAGAATGTCACTCTGTAGACACTCAGAGACAGGAAATGCCTTCCCAGTCTTTCCTATACTCCTGCTAGACCACCATTCTGTGATATGTAGCATAAAACAACTGCAAGGGCAGAAGTTAGAAAAGTATGCACATTTACTATTTTATTTATTGATTTAATTTATATCCCTACCCCACTCCACAAATGGGCTCAGGGCTGCTCTCAACATATAATATGCTGCTTAAAAGATTAAAACATAATAGTATAATGTTTAAATTCAGTTCTGTACAAAGTCACAAGATGGCAACAACATAGTTAAAGTGCTCTCAGAGATTTTTTTCCCCCTTGTATGTGTGCTCAATAGTTGTTAGCAAGTGGCCAAATTCCTATAACTCGTACAGCAAATAGAGTAGATAAACAAGACAGCTGGGTAGAGTGTGGGGGGGATCTAATATGATGTCCACTACCTCAACCAAAGGCCTGGCAGAACAGCTCTGGTTTACAGGCACTGCAGAATGGTTGTAAATCCCGCAGGTCCCTGATCTTGATTGGAAGATGTTTCCACCACGCTGGAGCTGAAAAGGCTTTTGCTCTGGTCAAGGCTAAGTGGACATCCTTTGGGGCAGGTATCACCAGCAGATGTTGATCTGAAGAAGAATGCAGAGTTTTCTGAGGACTGTAGCGAGAGAGATGGTCTTGTAGATATGATGGTCTCAGACCTCACAGGACTTTAAAGGTCAACATCACGACCTTGAATTTGATCCGATACTCCACTGGGAGCCAATGTAGCTGGTGGAGCACAGGCTGTATATGTGCTTGTACTGAAGTCCCCATAAAGACATGCTCAGCTGCATTTTGGACCAGCTGGAGTTTCAGGATCAGTTTCTACGGTAGCCCTGCATAGAGCAAATTACAGTAATCCAGCCTAGGGGTGACCAATGCATGGGTCTCTGTAGCTAAGTCATGGGGGAAGATAGGGGGCTAATTGCCTGACTTGCTGAAGGTGGTAAAAGGCTGATCTGGCAACAGTTGTGACCTGGGCCTCCATTAAAAGTAAAGCATCCAGAGTCACACCCAGACTTCTCACCATCGATGCTAGCACTAAAAGCATCCTTTCAAGGGTGGGGAGCTGGATCCCTAGTTCCTTTGCCCCGTGGCTTAGGCACAGGACCTCCATCTTAGATGGATTTAATTTCAGTCAACTCTGCCTCAACCAGTCAGCCACAGCCTCCAGTGCTGTGGCCAGAACCTCTGGGGTGGTATCTAGGTGGCCATCCATCAACAGATATAGCTGGGTGTCATCAGTATATTGATGATATCCCAGCCCAAACCTCACAACTAGCTGGGCAAGAGGACATATATAGATGTTAAATAACATAGGGGAGAGGATCGCCTCTTGGGGGATGCTGCAAAGCAGAAGGTAATGCTTTGAAATCGTCTCTCCAAGCACCACTTTATCCCTAACCTTGGAGAAAAGAGGTAAGCCATTGTAAGGCAGGCCCTCATATCCCTATATCAGCAAGGTAGTGGGTCAAAAGATTGTAATCAACCATGTCAAACGCTGCTGTTAGGTCAAGTAGCAACAGCAGCACTTACCGCCTTGATCAAGATGTCTCTGGAGGTCATCTGTGAGGGCAACCAACTCTTTCTCCATGCCACAGCCAGGGCGGAAGCAGGACTGAAATGGATCCTGGATCATCCAGGAAAACCTGGAACTGCTCCACTACTGCTCTTTCAACTACTTTACCCAGAAACGGGAGGTTTGACACTGGGCGGTAGTTGGATCAATAGGATCCAGGGTTGACTTCTTCAAGAGCAGTCTCACCACTGCTGCCTTTAACAATCCTGGAAATATTCCTGAACTCAGGGATAAGTTGATAATATTTCCCAAGGGGACCCATATTCATTCACCACTGGCCTTGAGCAGCCACGTGGGAAGCAAGTGCTGGGCTTTACAGCAGCTAGGATCCTGTCAACCTCATCCTGAGAGAGTCAACTGAACTGGTCTAATATCAAACCTGAAGACAACTGAGAAGCCTGCAGTTCACATACTGTATAAAAGGTGGCTGGAGAGACAAGATTTTATCCACAAAATAGCTCACAACAGCCTCACAGCAAACAGCCAATTTGTTACCTTTTTGGTTCTTCTGTGGGAGAGAAGTTAAGGACGTAATTATTCTAAATAGTTGAGCTGGGCAAGAGCTTGAGGATGCAATGAAGGCCACATATAATCCTTTCTTTGCAGGCTTCACTGCCATATCATAGGCTTTTATAAACATCCTATAAGATGCTCTTGTAGCTTCATCATGAGTATGCCTCCACACTCGCACTAGACATCTTAACTCCCTTTTCATCTCCCGCAGCTCCAAGGTATTCCAGGGAGCTAGGATGGAGAAGGATTGAAGAGGGTGTTGGGGAGCAATTTCGTCAATGGCTTCAGGGAGACAGCAATGCCAATCCTCTACTAGCTCATCTAATAAACCACCAGGGGGCATTGGGTCCTGCAAACCAACTGGATCCATCTGGCTCCACGGGCAAGCATAAATTAGCTCATCACCTAAAGAGGACAGGGTTGGGATACTCAATCGGGACAAGGTGGTCTGACCAGGGCACTGCTTCAGTATCATCCAGATCCACATTCATTGCTCCCTCTAAGCTGTGTGGTCATCTGAGCAAAAACTCTACTTTGTGAGCTACTGGCATTAAAGTTGTGAGCAAACCATTTGGCTACTGCATAAATTAGCTTGCTCTGGAGCCATCGTTCCTGAGCCAAGACCAAAATGTGCGAGCCGGAGGCTGAAAAAACTGTGAGCTAGCTCACACTAACTCAGCTTAGAGGGAACACTGATTGGGTTGCCATAAATTGGCTACAACTTGAAAGAACTCTCCAACACTAATCACAATGGTGAGATATTTCTGGTCAGAGTATTTATATATCTTCCACAGCCATAAAATTTATTTTGTTATTATCAGACTTCAAATGAACTATATTTTTCATACAGTACGTGGGACCAACAATGAGCTTTCTACTCTAAAACAAAAAGCAATCCAATATTATTTGGTAAGAATTTTTTTTAAAAAAACTCTCCCCATTTGTGGCTTAAATAATCTGTGGGTTACTTTCCAGTTTCTTCCAGAAGATGACAAAGTAAATGGAAGACTTAAACTGATTTCAAATAAGCCCTACGAATAATATTGGGGATACACTGTTTGTAGCCCCAATAAATAGGGTGCAGGGAGATCAACAGTCCTTGAACTTACAGTAGGGAGGGAGTCACCCAGAGGCATCCAGCTCCTAGCCTTCCAGCACAGATGTGGACCGGCTACAAAGTTCAGAGCTCTTTTCATGATGAAAGCACTACAGAGGCAGAATTTACAGGAGGTTACCTTATGCCACTGATAAAAATCACTCATGAAAATACAGATTAACAATAGAAAAGCTTTCACCTTCATGTGTCAGGAAGTTGTTAGTGCTTGAAACCTTGAGTAAAATTAATTGCTGGTCAATTTCACTCGTTAGCAAAAACTGGTGCAGCAAGCAGGTTTTAGAGATTGTACTTGACCTGGCAAGCCTATTTCACCAAGAACAGAGGACTTCATATCACTACCAAACGGGAGTTCCAATTTAGAGTAACAAAGACTATACTATAATGGTATATTTGTATTATATAAACTGAATTCATTTTAAAGATTAATTATTTAGTAGCTGTAATCAAGTGACATTAAGGTTATTAGGTATTATCTTGGATTAGGGTTTTTTCCTGTGATCTAATATTATATTAAAGTATTATTACAATGTATTCAAGAATATAAATAACACCGTGTGTGTGTATATGTTCACTAGTATTTACACACTTGTCCCACACATCCACTTATATGTGCCAAATTGCATGAACATGCCTGTGAAAGATGACATTACTGCTATCCCCCCCTCAAGTAAGTGGCATTGTAAATTGGAATTCCCCCTTCAGACAGTGGTCCATCACACCTGGCATAAGGAACCCAAAGTATTGAGGAGTTAGAAGCAGTGGATTAATATAGACATGTATCTGCTTGGCACATTGCCCCAGGCCAATATCACTCTAACATTAGCCTTGGGTGGAGATAATTTTACATTCATTGCAATGTTTTGAATAAGTTATTATATGGGCTTAAAATGCAAAGGTTTCTGATTTGTTCTTTTCATGTCATGTCCAAAATTGGCTTTTTCTTTTTTTATGTGGGGGATGCCATTTTCTCAATTAAAGGGGAAAAAATAGAAATGGATATTTCAGGTTAAATGGGACAGAAAAGTTGGAAAATCAGTTTCTCTTGGGCATTTAAGAAGCTTATATCTGGAAAAAAATTAATCATGAATGTTTAGGGGGTCTTCTACTTGCTACTTGTGAATTAAATAATTCGTGGACAATTTTTCATCCAACATTACTTAAGGAACATACTGAGTGACCCATTGAAAGGAACTAATAATGGGCAGCAGTGTTTGAAAAGAATAAAGAACCAGCATGACTGTCACCAGTGGAAAATCTTTAGCATGTGTAGCCTATTGTTCAATAGGAAATGTGCACAGTTGCACAGGATGAAAAATCAACTTCCTCCAAAACCTTCCGTTTCTTCATTAACCACTGGGGAGCTGCAATGCATTGCCTCTGATTTGTGAAGACCCTGTACCAAAGCATTTAGCAGATTGTGACAAAGCCATTTTCTTGCCACACAAGAGCACAATCTCTCTTCTATACTTCTATGCGAAGTTCTGTTTCATGAATACAATAAAGATTATTATGAGTGCAAACTTTAAATTAAGTAGGTATGACTGTTAAACAAAGACCATTGAGACTAGATTGCAGAAGCTCTTGTTAGCACTTCTATTATGCAATTTTTCTGCAATCCTTATGGTGGATTCCCCCCCCCATTGTGATTATATCATCAGGGGCAGGATACTTTGCACTATACACTCTTATTTGCTATTGGCTCCAAAATACATTGAAAATACATTTTCCTTGGACCAGAAGCTAAAGATAAATTTCTTTCCAATTTTTCTCTGATTTGTAATTGATTTTATTTTAATCTCTCTATATTGCTAAAATGTGTTTTTTTTAATTTATTGTGTTCATCAGGATATTCTTGAATACTTTTACAGACACACAATTGAAGTTTCATTCAAGATGCTGCCTGGGGCAGACAGTATTTAAAATGAGACCTCTGTATCATATCTCTGCCTTGAGTCACAGATATAAGTAACTCAAGATATGTCTTCAACACATTTTTTCATTATATTCATAAATGTGCACTTAATAAATAATAAAAACTTTTTTTCTTTCTCCTCTTGAACAATTTTCAGTTGGTTCTAATTTTAGTATTTATTGTATTATCTGGAACCAATGTGTAATAAATATATTTGAACACTGAAGAAGGCCAATTGGCCAAAATGCTTATGGTCTTGGTCACATAAAGTTTTTGGTACAATTGTATGATTTTATCCTGATTTGGGGTTACTATTTGGACCCATATTTGTTTTTATCTGAATTGTAATAAATACGTGTATATATGTTATATTTGATGGTATTTATGTTTCATGTTTATTATTGATTTGTTGTATTTAACCTTTTGTTTTAAATTCAATTCTTTTGAGATTGTTTTATCCCCTTCTTTTATTCTTTATTTGGGACCATTTCCAGCAAATCTTGACTGTAAGGAGCTCATGGAGAAAACCATTCCTTTTCTGTAACAGCTCCATCAACCATGGAAAAACTGATGCTGCAGTTCAGGGAAGGAAATGCCTTTGGGGGACATTACAGTGAGGAGGGGGAGCCAAGTGAAATTCGCCCTGAAGTCATCATACAGTAAATCCACATTCAGAATTTGAACCCCAAGTTCTGCTTATGTAGTAGTCAAATAATTCCCCCCAAGCCTGTTGTGTTCTAAGGTAAAGGTTTCCCTTGCTTGAAAGCTAGTTGAATCCGACTCTAGGACGTGGTGCTCATCTCCATTTCCAAGTCAAAGAGCTAGTACTGTCCAAAGATGTTTCCATGGTCATGTGGCTGGCATGACCAGGGCTATTTTTGGGCAGGAATGCACAGGAACGGAGTTCAGGCTGGCTTCAGAGTTGGCCACACCCACTACAGCCAAAACCTCTGCATGCATGGCTACAGAGGGAAGACCTGGAGAGTGACCCCCTGGCAACTCCAAGGCGGGGGGGGGGCAGGGGGCCCTGGAAGGATTGGGGAGGCATTTAAATGCCTCCCCGTGCCTTCCCTAGCCTGTCCAAGGGCTGGCTTGCCTGGGCTCCCCGCAGCCACAGGGTGCCCAGGCAAGCCAAGGGAAGGCAGTTTAATTTCTTGGGAGGGCCCTACTGAGAAGGATATGGAAAATGGTAGTCCAAGGGCAACAGTGACCTAAAGAGGGCAGGAAGCAAATTAGTTACCACACTATCTACTTTCCTCTTGCCTCTGGTCTGGAAAAGGGCAGCTGGTACTCCTATGGGAGCTAGATTTGGCCCTGGTTAATTTTGGGCCTTAAGAAAATATGCACTTCTATATGAAAGAACCTGTATATACCTCATGTTACATCAGGAAAGGTACACACAAAGACACACACATTTACGGAGGCAAATGTCTGACCATGTGGCACCACTGTCAAGAGAAGGTGGATAAATTTTGGTATCAGCAGCTGAAAACCCTAAAGACAAGTGGTGGAAAATATTGTAAGCTTATCTAACAGAGCTCTGGTGGGTTTTATGGACACAGCACCTCAAAGTTAGGATCTGGGAGGGATCCCTGAGAGTTCCCAGAGATCTGGGAGGGAAAGCATTAAAACAGCCTGTCTGTTTGAGAAAGGAATGCAGAGGAATAGAGAGATGAGAGGGAGAGCATCTTCAGCCAAGCCTGATGTCATCAAGCCCATCCTTCGGGGGGGGGGAGATGCAGTGTAAGAATATATTAGCTTAGGCTAGCTCATTATTCTCTTTTATTTTCTAATATTCTGTAAATATTTCATTGTATACTGACACATTCTTATTCCATCTTTATAGGTCCTTTTGTGTAGAACGTATACTCATTGATTTAAAAAAGCCTTTTCTTATGAAATGGTTTGACTGGACTGAAACTCTTGTCCACCTACCCAGCTATTCAGATATGGTCACATGTTGTTGTTGTTCGGCTGCACAGTCGAGTCTGACTCTTCACGACCCCCTGGACTACGTCATGCCAGGCCTTCCTGTCTTCCGTTGTCCTCCAGAGTTTGCTTATTTTCATGTTCATTGCCTCGATAACCCTGTCTTAACATCTCATCCTGTGCTGTCCCCTTCTTTTACCTTCAATCTTTCCCAGCATCAGGGTCTTCTCCAGTGAGAGCTCCCTTCTCATTCGGTGGCCAAAGTATTTGAGCTTCAGCTTCAGTACCTGGCCTTCCAGGGAACAGTCAAAGTTGATTTCTTTTAGGATTGGCTGTTTGATCTCTTTGCAGTCCAAGGGACTCTCAAGAGTCTTCTCCAGCACCATGATTCAAAAGTATCTATTCTTCAGCACTCAGCCTTTCTTATGGGCCAACTCTCACAGCCATACATTACTACCAGGAATACCATTGCTTTGACCATACAGACTTTTGTTGGCAAGGTAATATCTTTTTATTATACTGTCTAGGTTTGCCATCGCTTTTCTCCCAAGGAGCAGGTGTCTTTTAATTTCATGGCTGCAGTCACCATCTGCAGTGATCTTGGATCCCAGGAACGTGAAGTCTGTCACTGCTTCCATGACTTCCCCTTCTGGGGGCTGAATGCCATGATTTCAAGCGAACTTGCTCTCTCCTCTTCACTTTTAGCAAGAGACTTTTTAGGTACTCTTCACTTTCTGCCATTAGAATGGTATCATCTATCTGAAGCTGTTGATGTTTTTCCCAGCAATCTCAATTCCAGCTTGTGATTCATCCAGGCCAGCATTTCACACGATGTACTCTGCATATAAATTAAATAAGCAAGGGGACAATATACATCCTTGTCATACTCCTTTTCCTATGCTAAAGCAATCAGTTATTCCATATCCAGTTCTAACTGTCGTTTCTTGATCCTTATACAGGTTTCTCAGGAAATGTGAGGTGGTCTGATACTCCCATCTCTTTAAGGACTTGCCATAGTTTGTTGTGATCCACACAATCAAAGGCTTTAGCGTAGTCAATGAAGCAGAAGTAGATGTTTTTCTGGTACTCTCTTGCTTTCTCCATAATCCAGCTAATGTTGGCAACGTGATCTTTAGTTCCTCTTCCTCTTCGAAACCCAGCTTGTACTTCTGGCAGTTCTCTGTCCACATACTGCTGAAGCCTAGCTTGTAGGATCTTGAACATGACCTTGCTAGCATGTGAAATGAGTGCAATTGTGCAATAGTTTGAACATTCCTTGTGTTAAGTATGCAACTCAACAAGGAGCGTGATTTCAGAAGTGATTTCAGCTTTATTAAACAGCAACCAGACGATCAGAGAGTGGAGCACAGCTCCCTTTTTTAACAGTGCAGGCTAACATAACCACACCCCTTCACAAGTTAATGACCAATAATATTACAAGGATAAAGACCAATGAGGTCTGTTCCCGCTATAACTATTTACACTGTTTTGATTGGTTACAATATTTACAATATCACAGTCAGTCAATGGGATTGTTGAGGCTTAAGAGCCTTGTCCTGACTCCAAGCTTAACGTAAGAAATAATAGGGTAGATTCACAGTCAGGACATAACACCTTGTCATTGCCCTTCTTTGGAACTGGAATGTAAACTGACCTTTTCCAATCCTGTGGCCACTGTTGCATTTTCCAAATTTGCTGGCACATTGAGTGCAGCACTTTAACAGCATCATCTTTTAAGGCTTTGAATAGCTCAGCTGATACCATCACCTCCACTAGCTTTGTTGTTAGTAATGCTTTCTAAGGCCCATTTGACTTCACACTGCAGGATGTCTGGCTCGAGGTCAGTGATCACACCGTCATGGTTGTCAAAGACATTGAGGTCCTTCCTGTATAGTTCTTCTGTGCATTCTTGCCACCTCTTCCCAATTTCCTCTGCTTCTGTTAGGTCCCTATCATTTTTGTCCTTTATCATGGCCAGCTTTTCTCGGAACATTCCCTTGATTTCTCCAATTTTCTTGAGAGATCTTCCCATTTTCTTCTATCACTGTTAAGTATCGACTCAACAACGATTTCAGCTTCAAAAGTGATTCAGCTTTATTTAACAGCAAGACTTCAACTCAGGAACACACAACAAACAAGTGGAGCACAGCTCCCTTTTTAAACTCTCCCAGGCTGTCAAAGCCACACCCACAGTTAGCTAAAGGCCAATCACAACACAGAGATAAAGGCCAATCACAACACAGGGATAAAGGCCAATCACAACACAGGGATAAAGGCCAATCATAACACAGGGATAAAGGCCAATCACAACACAGAGATAAAGGCCAATCATAACACAGGGATAAAGGCCAATCAGGACCGTTCCATCTTTGCAACATTCTCATACAGTGAATGGGTATTTACAATGGTTTCGCCAAAAACAGCCAATGATAATGTGACAGCTGAAGAGCCACATTCAAACTCAAGCTTAACATGGAAATGTATAACAAGGATTCACATCCCAATACATAACAATCACTTTGCATTGTTCATTCAGGAAAGCCTCCTTACCTCGCCTTGTTGTTCTCTGGAACTCTGCATTCAGTTGAGTAAATCTTTCCTTTTCACCTTTGCCTTTTGCTTTCCTTCTTTCCTCAGCTATTTGTAAAGTCTCATCAGACAGCCACTTTGCTTCCTTGCATTTCTTTTTCTTTGGAATGGTGTTGATTGCTGCCTCCTGTACAATGTCACAAACCTCCATCCATAGTACTTCAGGCACCCTGTCTATCAAATCTAGTCCCATAAACCTAGTCTTCACCGCCACTGTATATTCATAAGGGATGTGATCTAGGTCAAACCTGAATAGTCTAATGGTTTTCCCAACTTTCTTCAGTTAAAGCCTGAATTTTGCAATGAGTAGCTCATGATCTGAGCCACAGTCAGCTCCAGGTCTTGTTTTTACTGACTGGATAGAACTTCTCCATCTTTGACTGCAAATGATATAATCAATCTGATTTTGGTGTTGCCCATCTGGTGAAGTCCATGTGTAAAATTGCCTCTTAGGTTGTTGGAAGAGGGTGTTTGCTATGACCAGCATGTTCTCTTGACAAAACTATGTTAGCCTTTGCCTGGCTTCATTTTGTTCTCCAAGGCCAAACTTGTCCGTTATTCTTTTGGCTTCCTACTTTAGCATTCCATTCCCCTATGATGATAAGGATATCTTTCTTTGGCGTTAGTTCTAGGAGGTGTTGTAGGTATTCATAGAACTGGTCCACTTCAGCCTCTTCTGAATCAGTGATTGGGGCACAGACTTGGATTATTGTGATGTTGAATGGTTTGCCTTGGATTCAGACTGAGATCATTCTGTCATTTTTAAGATTGTATCCTATTACTCCCTTTCTCACTTGCTTGTTGACTATAAAAGCCACACCATTTTTTCTATGGGATTCTTGGCCACAGTAGTAGATATAATGGTCTTCTGAGTTAACTTCACCCATTCCCATCCACTTTAGTTCACTGATTCCCAAGATGTCAATGTTCAGTCTTGCCATCTCATTTTTACCACATCCAACTTACCTTGATTCATAGATCTTACATGCCAGGTTCCTATGCAGTATTGCTTTTTGCAACATTCGACTTCCCTTTCACCATCAGACACATCCACAACTGAGCGTCCTTTTGGCTTTGGCCCAGCAACTTCACTCTTTCTGTAGTTACTTGTACTTGCCCTCTGCTCCTCCCCAGTAGCATATTGGGCACCTTCCAACCTGAGGGGCTCATCTTCTGGTGTAATATCTTTTAGCCTTTTGTTACTGTCCATGGGGTTTTCTTGGCAAAGATACCGAAGTGGGTTGCCATTTCCTACTCCAGTGGATCATGTTTTGTCTTGAGTTCTCTGCTGTGGCCTGTTCATCCTGGGTGGCCCTCCACAGCATAGCCTGCAGCCTCATTGAATCAAGCAAGCCTTCTTGCCATGTCAAGGCAGTGATCCATGAAAGAGTGTGCTCACATACACTAATGCAATACATACGCACCTCCCTTCTGGGTAACTCAAGGCACTAAGAGGATTTTGGGGGAAAATATTATTGGGGTACCTTGACTGGTGGCAATTTCTACCCAACTCTCTAAAGACTCCAGAAGAGTTTGGGAGAGAAAGGGGAAATCCCACAAAGATGTTGGGATTCCTTGCAAGCACACATCCCCTGACAACTCAGCTCTGCACACAATGGAGGACACATATAACTCTAGAGTATATCTAGGTCATCCATTACCTTTGGTAATGAAACTTAGCCTGCCAACGAAGATTCATGTCAAACGAATCCTATATTCTAGCTTTTTTAAAATTAACATTTTATTATTAATAATAAAACAACATTAACAATATTAAGAAATGTAACAAATAGGTAAGTTAGCATTCAATTGTATATATACATAATTTTTAACTTTGATATACAGCTTCAATATATATTGATACAGGTGCTATTACAACAGAAACAACCAGGAAAAAAGGATTGCTTTACCATAAATTTAAGTCATTAATTATATTAGGTATATCCCCTTGTGCAATTAAATATTCCAATATAGGAGACCAGACTGCAGCAAATTTTAAAGCAGATTCAATATTAGTATCTTTAATCTTTTCAGTAATCTTTGATAGTATATACAATTTCCATAACTTGGCATGCCAGTGTTTTCGTGTTGGACTCTTAGTATTTTTCCAAGTAGTGCAACAGCATTCTTGGCCGCTATTAATAAAATGGCTACTGTCATATTTGTACTATTTGTAGAATTGACTGGTTTCCATCTATTTAGCAAAATATTTTCTGGTGTACATTGTAAGTTTTGTCCGGTTATATTGTTAATATGTAATAATACTTCTTTCCAATAATCTACTAATGTAGGACAGTATAGCCAACAATGAATATAAGTTCCTATTTCTCCACACTGCTTCCAGCATAAAGGTGACGCTGAAGGTGTAATATAGCCCAATTTTTGTGGCGTTAAATACCAAAAGGTAAGTATTTTAAAAGTTTGCAATTTAATTTCTATGGTATTAGTATTAAAGGGGAAAGCCCTCCATATTTGTTGCCATTCATTATTAGTTAACGTAGTATTGCAAATAGTATGCCATCTATTCTGATATGGTAAGAAGTTTTGCCCCTCTAAATCCATCAAGACTAGATATAGTTTAGCAATAATGTGTTTTCTAGTTTTCTCCATCAAATTATATACTTGTTCAAAGCCGGTTAAAGGACGTTGAATAATATCTGACAAACAAATTTTTATGCAAAGATTGGTAAGTTGAAAAAATTGTATCCAGGGTACGTTAAAACCTAGTTTTTCTTCCAATTGTATTTTATTTATCATTTTGTTGTCCTTTATTATATCTTCCAATTTTGTAACTTTTGCTTTCTTCTATTTATTTTGATTTATTGGAAAATTATGTGGTAGTAAGTTTTTTGGGTTAAATATAGTTTGGTATTTTGATATCTCAGGAATTAATTCTTTTATTTTCTTTTCCCAGGAAGTCAAAAAAGTTTTAAGAATCAAACTGTCTGCTACAGCTGTGGGGTGCTCTGGAGCTGTTTGCCAAATCACATCAGGCACATCATATGGGTAAGTATATTGTGATTGAATTATAATCCAATCTCTAGTTTTATAATCATGTAGGATCTTAAGGATGTTAGATAGATGAATTGCTTGATAGTATTTGTTTAGATCTGGGAAGCCTATACCACCTTGTATTCTATGTCTACATAATGTTTTTGAATTTATTCTATGTCGTTTATATGCCCAGAAAAAATTCAAAATAGTTTTCTGCCAATCCTCTAATTGTTTTTTAGGTATTACTGTTGGTAGTGCTCTAAATAAGAAAATAAATTTAGGTAAAACATATGTTTTAATAATGCTTAATCTGTCATGCCATGAAAGATTCAGTTTATTCCATTGATGGAATTGTTTTTGAAGATTTTCCATTAATGGTTCATAATTAATCTTATGTAAGTTTTCAGATTGCAGTGATATTCTTATTCCCAAATATGTTAAATATTTTGTTGTCCATTTATATGTAGTATTAGATTTAATAACCATTGTATCTTCATTATCTAGATATATAGGAAAAATGGAGGACTTAGTAACATTTATTACTAGACCTGAGATTTTACTGAATTCCTCCAGGGTTTGCAGGAGTGATATTAAGGAAATTTTAGGTTGTGTCAAAAATAATAAAATATCATCTGCAAAAAGCGATAATTTATGAACCTTATTTGCTATTTGTACTCCAAAGATTTTGGGGTGTGATCTAATTCTTGAAGCTAGAGGTTCCATTGCAATGGCGAATAATAAAGGTGATAATGGACACCCCTGACGTGTACCTCGTTTTAAATTGAATGTAGTAGATTGATGTCCATTGATGCATATTCGTGCAAGAGGTTTATTATAAATTGCATTGATTAAATGTTTAAAGTTACTACCGAAGCCCATATATTGTAACACATATTTTAAATAGTCAAATCCTACCGAATCAAAAGCCTTTTGTATGTCTAAAGCTACACATACAGATGAGTGTTTATTTTTCTTACAGAGTTGAATTAAACTTAAGGTTTTATATGTACTATCTGTCAAGTCCCTTAATGGCATAAAACCAACTTGGTCTTGAGGGATATATTGAGTTATAAATGAATTTAAGCGTGTTGCAATTAGCGTAGAGAAGATTTTAAAATCACAATTTAACAAGGAGATTGGTCTGTATGAGGAAACTTCAGTCTTATCCTTTCCTGGCTTAGGAAGGACTATCATAGAAGCCTGTGACCAGGAAGGTGGTAGAACACCAAATTTCATAATATGATTACAAGTTGTGGTTAAAGATGGTACCAAAATTTCTTTATAGTTTTTATATATTTCTGAACCAAAACCATCTGGTCCTGGAGCCTTATTAGGTTTCAGTCTCATTATTGCTTGTAATATTTCTTTCTCAGTGATGGGGCTTTCCATTTGTTCTCTATGTTGTGCTGATAATTTAGCTTTATTATAGTATTTTTCTAAAAATGTGCGAATTTCATTTGGATATGTTTCTTTTGAGTCATAGAGTTGCTTATAATATTCTAAAAAATATCTTTAGTTTCAAATTGTAATTTACCTTGCTTGTCTTTAATTGAAGTAATGAATCTTGAGTCTCTTTTTTGTTGTACATGTCTAGTCAATAACTTTATTGCTTTAGGAGTATTTTGCCAAGACTTTTGTTGCAAGTATAGTAGGTTCTGTTGAATTTGAGTAATATCTAATGCTTCTAGTTCACGTCTTAGAGCTAATAGTTTTTTGTATATATTTGGGCTTCCTGTGCTTTTATGTTTATTTTCCATTGTTTTTATTTCTAGTTGTAATTCTTCTCTTTTTTGCTGTTTTTGTTTTTTCAGATAAGATGCTTTGGATATTAGGTGCCCACACAAGACTGGCTTTCAGTGCATCCCATAAAATTATGGGAGAGACATCTTCAGTGTTATTTTCAAGGAAATAATTTTTTATAACTTGTTCAATTTCATCTGCTACAATTTGATTATATAATAAATTTGTGTTTAGTTTCCAGTTTGTTTGTCTTATTTCTTCATATAGTATTATTTCACAATTTACCCAGTTATGGTCAGATGATTGAAGTGGTCCAATTTGTGAGGATTTAACCTTTGACACAAGAGAGGGCGATAGTAATAAATAATCAATTCTAGTGTATGTATTGTGTCTACATGAATAATAAGAATAGTCTTTTTCATTTTTATGAAGTTGTCTCCAGATGTCTATAAATGAATATTGTTGAAGCAGTTCAGCTAAAGGAGTAATTTGCTTCTTGTATTTCTTTTGTTGTTTCTGTTTACGGTCAGTATATGACCTATCTAAATCATAGTCCATAATACAGTTTAGGTCTCCCCCAATTATTACTTCCCCTTCTTTAAAATTGGCTAATGCATTAAATGTATCTGCCAAAAATGAAGTTTGTTCAGTATTTGGTGCATATACTACTGCCAAGGTTAACACAACTATATTCACACTTCCCACTACAAAAAGGTATCTACCTGATGGATCTTTACATACTTTCAGTGGTACAAAATTAGTATTAGAAGAAATTAAAATTGCTACCCCCTTTGCTTTAGACGTTCCATAAGCTTGCCACTGGTGCTTGAATTTCTGAGAGGCAAAAAGAGTTGGGTATTTAGCAGTACTATGAGTTTCCTGTAAAAAGACAATATTTGGAGATTCTTTAACAATTTGTGTATGTATACATCTGCGTTTCACAGGATTATTCAAGCCTCTGACATAAGTTAAAATCTTTAGCTTGTTTGTCATTATAGATTAGTAATTTAATTGCTATAAAATTTCACAAAAAAAGAATTTCAGAAATATTTTCCAAATTATATATAATAGATATTTTCTTTTGTCTTACAAAGTTTTTACAATACTAATATAAAACTGATTAGAAATGTCTCCAACAACAATCTGCACAATAACACTTGTTAGTCTTACCTATTGTGCACTACAACTGTAAACTAGTAAACTCCTTACCGAACTTAACTAACAAAGCTCTATTTTTAACTTTTTATCCCCCCCTTTCCCTTATAATACTTTTATTTTTATCACAATATTTTAATTAGAGTGTAGAAAAACTAAAAATAAAATAAATTTTAAAAACTCCCCTGTAACCCTTTCTCAATTACTTGAGAGAGGGAGTAAGAACACTGGTTCCTACTAAACCCAACAAGGTTAAAGTTATAAAATATAAAAGGTATATATATATATAAAAAAAAATTACTGAGGCTGGTGTGGATATTACTCTGCTCCCACCTTCCCCACCCCCAAACTAAATAAACAACCATCTCAAAATGTATTAACATCTTATTTTGTTAATAATATATACATTGAGGGTTTTTTAATAAACCACAATGCAAAATATTATATTGTTTTAAATTGTTCAGTTAGCTTCTTTTCCTCATTCAAGGACGTGTAGGTATTTTCTGCTCCTTATGAGGTGTTAAATTATATTCCAATCTTCTTTTGAAGGATTGCTTGTCTGTCTCCATTGATCGTTGCAAGAGATCTAGTGATTCCAGTAGTTGTTGTCCTGAACTTAAATCTGTAGCAGTCATCAGATTGCCTTTATGCCAGACTTGTAAAGTAGCAGTAGCTGACCATCTATATTTTATATTAGCTTCACGAAGTTGTGCAGTTATTGGTTTTAGCATTTTTCTCATTGAGATGATATCAGGGGGCAAGTCTGGGAACACTTCTATTCTTGTGTTCAAAAATGGTAAACCTTTTTGTATTCTGGCTTCTGCAAAAATTTTATTTTTGGTTCTCAAGTCTTGAAATTTTGCTAAAATGTCTCTCGGCCCCCTACGCGTATCTTTATTTCTCTGTCCCAGTCTATACACTTTCAATATTATTGGAGCCACATTATCTTCTAGTTTGAGAACCGAGACAATCCACTGAGCCAGAAATATTTGTATTTCTTTTTGCTCTTCAGAGCCCTCCTGAAATCCTCTAAATTTAAGGTTAAATTGTCTGGCATCTAATTCCAGTGCTAGAACTCTTTTGCGAGTTACTGATCCTTCTTCTTGTAATGTTTTGATCTCAGCTTCAGGCTGTAATTCTACATTTGCAGCAAAATCTGCTTTTTGCTCCACTTCTTGTAGTGCTTGTTGAATACCATTTAATTGCACTTGTATAGGTTCAAACATTGTTTTCATTGTCTCTAAAATACGAGATTCCATTTTACTCATGTGCTTTAAAATATTTTGTGAGTCAAATTGCATTGCTTCTTTACCTTGCTCCAGAGTTCCATCGGCCATTTTGTCTCCTGTTGATTCAGAGCCCGATCGATCTGTCTGTGCAGAAAGAGGTTGAAAGTAGTCTGTAACACGTCACTCTAAGTCTTTTTTCTGTTTCTTGAGTTTCTCACCAGTTATTTCCATAAAAGTTGAGGTATTTTTAGCAATGTGGTGCAATTTATTTGAGTATTGGAGGTGTGGAGGTGTGGAGCTGAAAGATTAAGCTGCCATTTTCACTAAGTCAAACCACGGCCCACTATATTCTAGCTTTTAAAAATTTGAAAACAACCACTTCTGATGATTTCTCTTAGTTATAATACACTGCATTGTCAGTGTGCAAACTTTCAATCTCTTAACCATTTGATTTAATTTTGAAAAAATGTAATTAAAAATACATTTGATTTTCTATCAGCATTGGCTGCTGCAAAATAATCAGTTGCTTGCCTGGCAGTTGGGGCTGTGCAGAGATGGACAAAAACCATCACAATGATGGAAGCTGATGGTTTATGAAGTTACTGAATGAGAACTGATTATTGATTTGCTATTCTCCTAACAACATCAGTGTCGAGTGATAATGTACTGTACCACTTGTTACAGAGTAAATGGCAATTTTTATATTACTGCCTTTCTTGCAAATTGGCTGCTAGCCAGCAGAGGAAAACATACAGTCTATTAATACCTTAAAGGAGTGCAGAAAATAC
This sequence comes from Gekko gecko, assembly GCA_029375565.1. Taxonomy (NCBI): domain Eukaryota; kingdom Metazoa; phylum Chordata; class Lepidosauria; order Squamata; family Gekkonidae; genus Gekko; species Gekko gecko. Next base: position 136,970,059 of record JAPDNY010000003.1, on the reverse strand, counting down.
ATTGGGAAAGAGCAAGTAAAACAAAGCAGAGCTGTTCCTGGGTTTAAGAACTTCTGCACTTTACAGGCACTCTGGATGAAGAGTTCACAAATTAATATTTTCTACCTACCCTGCATAAAACAACACACCCTTTGGTTTTTCAGTATTTCTGATGCTTTTGTCTTCCTGAAGAATTGCTGGACACCAATCTTAAGTGCAATCTTAACCAGAACTACTCTGTTCTAAGCCCATTGATATTAATGAATTTAGAAGGGTATCATTCTTCTAGGATGGCAGTGTTAGAGACATAAAAATTCCTGTGGGAAAAACAAAATCTGGGGGGAAATTGAAATGTACACAATATTTACTTTCTTATTCTAAACTTATTTTACTGCTTTAACAACAAAGAACATAGCATTTATTAGTTAATTAAATATACAAAATGGTACTATTTGCCATACTTTTAAACTGAGAAGTACTAACACTTTAATAAATAGCAAGCAAAGTTGCAAGTATATCCAATACCAGTGAGAGAGAACATTGCAATCTGCTGCACTATCTGCTGTATCTTGGTTTTTGTACACATATTCTAGTTTTTGCCATCTGAGAGAGAGGGAAAATATACACAAATTTTGTAGAGGAAGAGAGAAAATGTTATTTGAAGTGATACCTGCCTCTCAACAACTTTTAAACTACTGAAAGGAATTGTAGCCAATACAGCTCAATTCAATTTTACCACATGAACAAAATGGAATTTTCCAAAAGATCATGAGGCACTAAAGATCGGTTACTGATTGATAAAATGGTCTCACAAAACTGTAAAATACAGAAAATCAACCTGAATGTTGCTTGGATTGATTACAAGAAGACATTTAATTCTCTGGTCACGATCACACGCACAATTAGCCACATCATAGGCACAAATTCTGGGCAGACTTAAAGGGTGCAATCAGACACAAACATCTGGAAAGCGCCCCGCACCCGTCAGCAACCCATTTTGCTCTGCTGCAGAAATGGAGCAAAAAGACACTAGGGGTGATTTCCCACTAAAGCTGCCGCGGGGTTGCGCCGCCGTTTGCCCCGAGATTTTTAGTCAATTTCACACCGAAGCCGCGGGGCTGCATTTTGACCCGCGGCTTCGCCCGATTTCCCCGCAGTTTCGTAATCCTCAAAAAACAGGATTACGAAACTGCGGGGAAATCGAGCGAAGCCGCGGGTCAAAATGCAGCCCCGCGGCTTCGGGTGTGAAATTGACTAAAAATCTCGGGGCAAATGGCGGCGCAACCCCGCAGCAGTTTTAGTGGGAAATCACCCTAGAGAAAGTGCAGTAGCAAATGGGTTGCTATGGGCCACGGACGGACTTTCCCCTGTGTAATCGCTCCAGCGCACTCCCATGGCATCAGGATGATCTGATCAGGCCATCCCTACACCATGCCATTTCCCTCCTGTCTTGGTTTGCGCATCATCACACACAGCATAGGGAGCCCTCAGTGCAGAGATGCAAATCATCGATCCCTTGTTGAAGCACTCTGGAAACACATAGCAACCCCCCGACTCAGCCGTGGTTGCATCTGATCATGCAGTGGTGGGCTGTGACTGCAGCTTCCAAGAACTGTGTGATCATGCAACTGTGGGTCAAATTCCTATGGAACAAATAGCCTCACTCCCCACCCCCGCTTTATCTTGCGCATGTGACCACCACCTCTCTCTCATACACGGATTCTGAAGACACTAGCATCAGCAGTAATAACATTTATCAAAACTACCATGAATAAATGGAACACAAGGTTGACAGTGGATGGAGGAGAAACAGTTAATATCAATGAGGAATTTTCCAAGGTGACTCACTATCACTGCTGCTCTTTGTTGTTGCCCTAATACCACTCACAATCATTTTCAACAGCACAGGCCTAGGATACCCACTTTCAAACTTTCAGGCCCAAAGATTTCACACTTCTAGACATATAGAAGAAAGTCCCCTCACCGTAAACCCCTGGACCTAGAAACATAAAATTTAGGAAGAGCACTCCTACCATGATGTAGATGCTCACTAAGAAGGGATTTTTAGAAATTTGATCCCTAAGGAAATAATCTGGAAGTGATGTTGCAGCATTGATTGATGCTTTGCCTCTCGGTGGTCCACCTGCAAAATCTCCTGGGTGTTGAGGACAAAAGCCTGGCAAACCTACCTCATTTGACCCATACTACAATCCATAGGGTCTATTTAGCAGTTTCTAGCCTACATCAAAGCTTAATTTTGGAACAGATTAAAATTACCTCTGGGAAACCACAGACAAGGGAAGTTTTAGGACTACTGCCTGGAAGGAATTCAGCATTGCTGCTGAAAAGATGAAGCTGAGAAACATTGAAAAGTCTTCAATACAGCAGGCTAATCCATGCAGAATATTTTAATGTTAAGGATCCTTTGAAACATATAATCATATCTTCAGAGGATTGTCTGTGCTGCATGCTGTTAACGCTTGATACCATTCTCTCCTCTGAGCCAACACCTTTTATTTTTCCATGGTCATCGCTGGCAGCCAGAAGGCTAAGCAAAGTCCCATGAAATGTTATACTGACAGCCTTGGCCTCAAGGTGTTTCACAGTGTGTGATCTACATGCAGCATGCAAATCTTGTTTAATTAAACCATTGACTCTCAGTGCTAGCAATGCATAGTACACCGCTGATTGCCATTCATGCTGTGACCTAGAGTTCCACGAGGTTAATAGTTTGTTCCTAGTAGAGCATGCATTCTAAATGGGGCACTGAATGAATGCCAGAGAGGAAAGAAAAGCTATGCATTTGCCGATACTACAACAATAACAAAAAGGGCTGTCCCTTCTGATGCTAAGCCGCAGTGAGGAAACAGTCACCACTTGCAACTTTTTATCTGATCATCATTATTTTATAATTGGCTTACCAGTGTAAAATGGTGTGTTTTTGATTTAGCTTGACTTAGAGGAAGACATAGTTCTTTGCACATTGTTCATAAATTAGTCTGAGCCCACACAAATTATTAAGACATAATATACCTACTGGTTAGGTAACAACAAAGCAATGGAAATAAAGGATTTTTATGAGAATTTAAATAGCTGTGAGTAACAGTTCAAAAGTTTGGACAATACTTCATTAAAAAAAAATATCATCTGGTCATAGCAGATAGCCATTAAACTCTCCCATGGGAGATTTGCAGAGCCTCTCATAACAGGAATGCATTTTGCACATATGAACCCTTTATTCTGTCTTAAAAATTTCTTGTAATCAAACACATTGACAAGTCCTTCCTGAATTACACCTCTTCCCACTTTGAATGGCCTTTCCTGCATCAAGCAGTGGCTTTAGAAGTAGAAAATATGACTTAATTGAAACAGACAGTATATGCCATTTTACACTGCTGACAACTAAATCTAATTATGTAGGGGAAAACAGTACACACAGCCTCGTCAGGAGTGTTTATTGTCATTAGTGCTGACCACCATTGTGTTTTCCCATTTCTCTGGTTTGGGAGAGCTGAAGAAGCACCTATGGTCTTCCTGCTGCTACTTCACGAACAAATGCAACAACATCATGCTATGTATACTCCCTTTCCTCCACAATTGTAACAATTTAATAATATTTTAGAACATGCTCATCTAGAGAAGATCTAGCTAGGTTAATTAGTATGTCACTAATACATGAGAAAAATAACTTACTTTGTACTGATAATGCTTCGATAAATCCCTGTACAATTAAAAAGCTTGATTCCCCTCTCAAAAGTAGCTTTTTAAAGTTATGAAATGTGGTTTTTTTTCAAATGAAATAGGATTTATTTTAATTGCAACTAATTTTTATAAGTACATCAAAAGTGTTTTCAACTACATTTCTACATGTGATTCACACACAAATCCTCTGCTCCTTATTAACAAGCTTTGCTTTTAAGTAAGAAGAAACAGAAGAGTTGTTTCACATAGATAGCCATAATCCCATAATGGTTGAAGAATATAATATAACCAAAATTCTAACAGTGTAATCATAAACAGAGTTATACTTGTTTAATTCTGTTTAGGATTACACTATTAAGTCCTCTCCATTATATAAACATCAGACACCCACCAGTTAGTACACTTCTGTTGGGACGCTCATGACATATTGCTTTATTCATATCTGACCTCCCATAAACGATAGATAGATAGATAGATAGATAGATAGATAGATAGATAGATAGATAGATAGATAGATAGATAGATAGATAGATAGATAGATAGATAGATAGATAGATGATAGATAGATAGATGATAGATTCTATTTAATGATCACTTTAAAATTGTATATCCCACTTTTGTTTTTGCTGAAAGCAGTTTACAACTTAACTTAAAACACAATCAGATATAACTTCATTTAAGAACAAGTGTTCAGTTCACAAAAATTGTATGAACTAATAAATAATAATAATAATAACACAAGAATGAAAAATGAATAATTGAGCCTTAATAAAACAGCAGCCACTACCAAAAAAATCAGGTGAGACACAGGGAAAAGTTCTTGCCTTGCAAAGTTTGCCAAACTTAACCAGAGAGTGCTCATCACACCTCCTCTGGAAGTGGAAGGTTATTCCACAAAATGGCTGCCACCATGGGAAACAATCTGAAATCTTATAGAGTCTAGGTGGACCTCCTTAGATATAAACACTTCCAAAATAAAATGGGTGGAACTATACAAGCAGAGACAGTCCTTCAAGTATGTGAATCCCAGACTGTGACAGGCTTTAGGGTAAAACTGGAAACTTTAGTTTGAACACAGAAATGCAAGACAGCTTAGAATAATTATTAAAAAAACCCACAAACACAACATCTGACAGTAATGCTGATTCTGTGAACTTAGGCAGATCAAGAGAGGGAGGGCAGGAAGGGTTGCATCAGTGCTTAGTTCTTGTGGCCCTTTCTTACATGCCCAGGGAAATGCTGATTCTCACTTTGCGGTCAGGAGGCAATTTTTCTCCAGGCCAGTTTGGCTGGGGATCCTGGAGGTTTTTTCTCATCTTCTGGGCATGAACAGGGGTCACTGGGGGTGGGGGGAAGTATTTTTTAATTTCCTGCATTGTGCAGGGGATTGGACTAGATGACCCTGGAGGTCCCTTCCAACTCTATGATTCTATGACAGCTTATACCATGAATCAAACTTTGTTGGTCTTTAAGGTACCACTGGACTCAAACTTTGTTCTGCTGCTTCAGACTAACATAAGTAACCACCTGAACCAAACCCAGGGAAGTTCTTTACATAACTTTGGAGCAGCATATACTCAGGATACTCCACATGCTGCTCCAGAGTTATGTAAATAAACCCAATGGGGGCATTTCAGTGTCTGAAAACAGCATGGAAGAAAGGAGGGAGTTTCCCCCCATCAGTAGTTCAAGATCAAGCATATACCCTCTAATATTTAAAATGACATTCCTGCAGCTGATGTGACTGCAGGGAAAACAAGTTAGGTTCAGGAATCCCAGAGTCATCTAGTGAAGAAACATACCATGTATTTTGGTCCTTATGACAGTGTACAAGTAGTTATCCCATTTTACACAACTCACAACTCTGTGAAGTAAATTATGAGAAGAGACAGAGAAATTTTGAAAGCTAGCCACCCAGTTTCATAGCTAAGCAGGAATATGAACCCAGTGTTGCTCTGCAAGGCTTTTGTATGCCTTCTAAGGACTGTAATAAAATATGCCAGATGAGACTGCACCCTAAGCAAGGAACACCCTCCTTGCATTCAAAGCTGCTCCAGTGGCCAGCCAAGGTTACCAGCCCGTTTTTCTGAGGAAGAATGGACCAGGTTCCCAGTATGCACCAAGCACAACGACATGCCATGCCAAAGCATGAAGACAAAGAACTCCAAAGTCGACATTAGGAGTTCCCTCCAACACATGCAGGCAACCTCTTTCCCTCCCCCTCACCTGCAAAACCTGACATAAGCCAGAGAGAGACTATTCATTGTTGCCTAGCAACTAATCACTCGCCATCAGGAGCCTGGCTAATGTCATCAAGAGAACAATGGACTCGGCTCAATGACTCATCCTGCCTACTCCCAGGTGCCAGACATGAGTTAAGCTTCTAGCCCTCAATATTGACCACTCCTTAGCTCCCCCTCCCCTATACCTTCCAGCCAATAGGATGTTTTCAGGGACAGGCAAACCAGGAGGTGTGACCAGGGGTTATGGCCAGTCCTCATCCTCCTGCATATAAGGGGATACCCGACCACATGCTCTCTCTCTCTACTCTACGACCCCATCTAAGCTTTGACCCTCTTATATCCAGCTTGCTATCCCAATCCCCCACCTCCATCTTTAAACTCTAGGTCTGCAGCCTGAGTTTCCACATGTTACCTGCTGGTTCAGGCCATGTGGCCCCTTTTCTTCCATTCTTCCCCTCTATTCTTCCAGAGGAACGTTCTACATGGCAGGAACAGGTAAATATCACCCCACCAACACATTCCTGCTCATGCAACTGTGCTGTGAATGTCTCTTTATTTTCCTGGACTTGAGTAATTGTGTGTGAGACTGTGTATTGTTTGCTTGTGAAGATTCCCAGTAAAGACTTTATTTTCAACCTCATAAAGTCTCTGTGTCTGTTGCTAATACATTCTGGAAGGGCAGGACCTCTGTATACACTGGTGTTTGCTCCTGCAGCCGATTGCCTATTAATAACTACACATATTTCCCCTCTTATTGATAAGAAACAAGAGCAATCAGGCTAACACCAGGTTTTCTCTTTACAAATCTGTAACTCTGTTCATGTACCATGGTCAATGGGGCTATACTTTGACATATCAAATAAAGGCACTACTAATTTTTATCTTTCAGGATAGATGAAATTGTTGAAAGTATAAAAACTACCTAAAAACAACACAGGAACAAACCTTCCAGATTTTGAAAAAACGGTGTTTCTACAACAACTAAGGAATATTCATTATTTCACAGAATGGTTCATGTTCAATACACACCATTCAGTGATTTATCCTGCCCATTCATCTGGCATCAATATCTATACTGGGTTCATATCTCCAAGAATAATTATTTCTTCATCTTGGAAATTTAGCATACTTTGGGGGAAAAAAATCTGAAAAAAATTAACTTTGGCCTCATCTCATGCATATATTGTTGCTATTGTGCATATTTTGTCTTCCGGGAGTCTCATTTTAAAAATTAGGTATCTTCCATCTGAATTTCTTAATTCTTCTAATATTTGTAATTGAGGGTTGTTATGTAAATAGCTACTCCACATTTTTTATTTTGTGCTGAATCAAGATACGCTTCACCTAAATTTTTATTCTTTAAAATATGTTTGTATTTCTTCTTTATATTGGTTTCTTGTAGGCATAATATATTAATGTTTTGTTCACTGGATTGAAGATTTTCAAGCATTTTGAAAGGGGATCAGTCCATTGATATTTATCAAAACTATTTTTAATTTTTGCCCTGATGTTGTTGCTACGTCCGACTTATAACTTTACATTAATTTCTGATAGTCCAGCCAATACCTCTTGACACATGTCTTGAACATTCTTCTGGGTTCTTTCCTCAGATTCTTTAATATTTCTTTGAATACTTGGGATATTCTTTAAGGTTCTTTTCTCTGACTCTTGAATGGTCTTTTGAGTTCTTTTTTCAAATTGTTGCATTTGGTGCACCATATTTGTGATAATTTTTTCTGGTCCTCATCGGTTGTCTTTTTTCTTTGTCTTTTTGATATGTTCCTGTTGCCATTTTCTTTTTCACTCTTCTATTTTTTTTAAAAAATGTACTCACATTCCTTATATTATTCCCATATGCTGTTTTCTATGCACATATCAAATGCACAACAATAAAAGTTTATACTATTTAAACTACTCAACTAAAGTATAAGTCCATTAGAATAAATATATTTTCTACAGTTCTTATAAAAAAGGGCTAAATGTAGCAAGTAATCAATGTTCTAAATAGATATAGTATAGATGAGAAAGGTAGCTTCTCTGCTAGTCATTCTAATCATTAAATCACAAACATCACTATCACCAACAGAACAATTTTTCCCATTAGAATTATAATATGGTAAAGCAGGGGAGAGAGGAGATAAATGAAAAGTGGGGAAGTAAATGGAGAAAGAAAGGGGGAGCAACTAGGAAATGGGGGGAGCAGCAGCTTAGCTATGTTTCCTGGTATGCTGACTCATCTAAGGTCTTCAGGGGGAAAAACACACCAAAGTTTTCATGTTGTTTTTCATTCTGAGAAAATTCACATGTCCAAATAGGAAAATATATAACAGAGGGAAATATATAAACCTTGTCTTTCCAATAAGCCAACTGTCTGGCAAAACTGAGTTTTATTCATCCCCACTGTGTCATGTCATAGCTGAAACAATGAATGCTTCAAACAAACGTCTTTCATGAAATATTTTAAAAAAGAAGATAAGAGTAAATATAAAAATGAAAATAACCAATTATATATTCCACAAAGTAAATGATATAAAAAAGACCTTCACTTTGTTGTTTTGCTCTACTATTGAAGCTGAGATTTTCTTGGAAAACTGCCAAGTTCCATTCTGCCGAAATAAAGTTCTGTAAAACTGGCTATATAAACCTTCTGCTGACTTGCTCTAATTAAAGAAGAAAGTTTATCAGAACCTTGCTCCAAAAGCTATAAATTTTTGAACAGAGTCCCTTGTACCTATATGTATTAGAATCTGACTTCAAATGCCTCTGGAAGATTGCCAGTCTTTTCAGTCATGATCACAGTTCCAGGAGTCCAAAAATATCCAAAATATCACAGAATCCAGAAGTTCAAAATATTTCAAAGATTGCAAAGATTACTGAATCCAGATTTGTTTAGGAAAAAAAGGAATAATAAAAAAGATCAATTGGGGGTCAGCTGACCTTATTTGCAAAATCCATTACTATCTCAATAGCCTTTGATATTTCCAGAACCCAGGTGGAAACCTATCAAGCCATGGGTTCATCTGTCAGTTGGGACTCTCCCATGGGGGAGGAAAGAAGTTAATTCCCTCCTTTCCTGGCATTGTTCATCCCACAGCAAAAAAGGACTGGAGCCTTTGAAAGTGCTCCTTATCAGGTTGCCATGTTGCCTGGAAGTCTCCCCTGTTCCCCAGATGTCTTTCCCCAAAAAAGACAGATCAAGGAATATTAAAGGTGGAAAGTTACCTAAAAATGTATTTCAATACATGAAAATTCTGGAATTAGAAGACTCCTAGAGGACCAAACATCCAAAGGGCAGAGACTTTACCTTCTTTTCAGACAGACATCAAACATATTCAGGGATAGATATGAATTGGCTATCAAAAAGTTTGACAATGGATTTAGAAAAAGTAGAGATTCAAGCAAATATATTTGCAGACCATAATCCCAAACAAGTAGTCTTACAATGAAATAGAGAATCAAGAAGAAGATGGAGATTTACTACATCAAGAAGATATAGTAAATAAGCATAAAAAAAGATTTGGAAGAGTTTTTAAAAATAAACAACACAGAAGGAATGTCTTCAGCTACAATTTGGGAAGTAAAACTTTTATCAGAGGAATTCTACTAGCTGCTGCTAAAACAAAGCAAGGAAGAATAGAACAAACTAAGATAATAACAGAAAAATATCAGAGATTGGAACAAGACCATAAAAACAATCAAAATAAAAAATAACAGAGATTAAACAATTAAAAAACAAGTAGAAGAGGTACAGAAAAAAATAAAATTTCTAAAACAAAGATATTTTAAATGTGAATAAATCTGGCAGATATCTGGCATATTATCTCAGGAAGTAAAGAGAAAAAAAGAGCAATAACAAATGTAAAGAAAGGAGACCAAATAACATATGCAGAAAAAGAAATACAGGAATAATTTATCAGTGTTTCCTCAGGATTATACAAAAAGTTTGTTTCAGAAGAAAGAATAAGAGAATATTTAAAAGACATTTCAATTGCAAAGTTTATGTCAGAACATAGGAAAATATAAAATCAAACAATAACAATTCAAGAAATCTTTCAAGCAATAAAGAACATGAAGAAGGATAAAAGCACCAAGACCAGATGGGTTGACAACAACATATTATAAACATCTTGAAGAGGTATTAATATACCATTACAAAAATTATGAATGTGATAAAGGAACAAAAGACAATACCCCTGATGTGGCAAGAGGCGTATATAATGCTAATACATAAAGATGGTAGATGTGCATTGCTACCACAGCTTAATCGACCTATTTCTCTGTTGAATATAGTCTACAAAATTTTTGCCACAATAATGGCAGGAAGATTAAGAAAATGCATACCAAATTTAATACTCTCTGAACAAACAAGCTTTGTACCAAAGAGGCACATGAAAGATAATATATGATCTATAACAGATGCAATCAAATTAGTAAATAATAAGAGAAAGAAGGCTGTGTTTCTATTTCTAGATGTAGAGAAAGCATTTTACAACTTAATATGGCCTTTCTTATTGAATGTTTTCCAAAATATGAGCCATGGTCATACATTTTTGAACTGGATGCACAGCAGCCCATAGCCAGGATTTTTTTATTTATTTATTTATGTAAACTCTCCTAAAAAGGAGAGGACTTTATTGCTTTTTATAGAGAAAGGGGGAGGGGTATACAGAGGGACAAAGAAAAGAGATGAGTGAATTTCCTGTTAATGTATTAGATTTTTTGTTAGTAAAAAATAAAGTTTATGGCTTCTACCGTGGTTGAACGATCTTCTTTTCATCTTACTCAAAGTCCAAAACAAATCTGTTAGTAAAATTAGTAAAGTCCTTTAGGGTTAATTGTTAATATACTCCATTCTTGAGCGTCACGCACAGATCATATCTTGGGGTGTCTTCCTTTCAAGTCTCTCAAATTGTACGATGGTCCCTTCTTTGCTTTTCCCTCCTCCGATTCTCCTTCCTCCTCTGGGCCACTGTCTTCCTCGCTACTTAACATTGTCCATTTAGCGAGTTCTGCATCTTCCTCTGAACTGGCGTGTCTCTTCAGGAATTCTTGGGCTTTGAAGACGGAATCGATCTTCTCTCTCTTATCGTTAAATTTGAAGACCAGTCCTTCAGGGAGCCACCATTTGTAACTGACTTGGTACTTTTGCAAAAATAGGGTCAATCCTTTATATGCTTTTCTTTTCTGATGAATTTCATATGGAAAATCTTTTAAAATCCTGATATTTTGTTCATCAATCTTCAAGGGCATTGCTGACGTTGCTCTTAAAATTTGATCTCAAGTACCTTGCTTAGTAAACTTGGCAACCACCTCTGCTGGCAAATTATTTTTCTTGGTAAAGTTAGAGTAGGATCTGTATACCAGATCCATCTCTTCGCTTAATTTTTGCGCTTCTTTGCCAGTTATTGGTGCCAAGGCATTCGCCAAAATAGCTCTGAGATCTTCCTTTTCTTCTTCCTTTATGCCCTGAAAACGGAGAGTCAAGTTTGATTTTTCCATCTGAAGCATTAATATTCTTTTTTCCTGCATCTCCTGATGTCTCTCTATCTTATTGACCTTTTTCTTAATTTTCTTGGTGTCTTCTGTTGAGGTCAGGCATTTCTTTACAATCTCTTCCATCTTCTTCACCGTATCTATTAGTTGCTTCTGTTGAGTATTGAGAACACCTTGCATGTTACAGAGAGTTTTGCTGATTTTTCGCATTTGATACAGCAGAGGGCGCAGCATCTCACTCTGCTGATTGACAGCTGGCTCCGAGGGGGGGGTGCCAGAGCCGGAAGTCCCTCCCAGCTTCTTCACCGGCTTGTCCGGGAGTCTTTTCTGCCCCGACATTTTTTATTGTTTACTTTTTCACAGTCCGTGCCGCACAGCTCAGGAGTTCAGCTATTTCCTTCAATACAACCCCAAAAGGTACTTTCACCAATCCGCTTTTTCACTCCACCCCCCTGCAACTCTCTTTTATAAGTTCCATTTTTCTAAGGGGGGGGGATTCTTCTTCCCCCTCCCGTGCGCAAGTGCGATTGGGGGGGGTAGTGCATAAATGCTTGCAAGCAGATCTCCAACTCACGGTTTTCTGCCGATTCCACCGTTTTTAATTCAGCCTTTGCTGTTTCACTCCGGGAAGTCGGTGGCGTTGCTAAGTCCCATTCGGGCACAACACAGTGGGGCTGTTGGGGCAGGGAGAAAGCCTCAATTTCCCAGCTGTCAGTCCAGCAAAGAGGCTACTCCCCAAGCGCCCCCTGGTTCGGAGCCTTTGCCTAAGGCTCACTAGGGTCGTTCGCTTGTGCGAAGACCCCCCCACCCGTGTGTGGGCTGACCATCTCCGGGAGAGTCCCGAGAGGTGGCCGCCATTCACTCTGCCGAAACCGAAACTCCAGCCAGGAATTTTTTTGAAGGGGGCTCCGGGGAACCAGGGAGGGGATTCAATTCCTCTTTGTTCCAAATGTTACCCATATACACAGAAGAAAAATATTGAAAGAGTGGCAAAGGGAGATAAATGAATTTACATGGAATGGCAAACAAACAAACAAACATAAGAATAAGCTTCAAAATATTACAAGATGAGAAAAATGGAGGAGGTTTAACAGTCCCAGATATAAAATTATATTACCAAGCAGCAGGTCTGGTCTGGATTGTGGGCTGGATTAAAAGCCCAAGACAAAGAATAGTAAAATTAGAATCAGCAAATCAATTAATCAATCAATTATTTATTATTATAGTCATAGATCAACAATAGGAGGCAGATAAATAACTGATAAAAGAACAGCAAAACTATAAAATGTAATAGCATTTAAAATTATAAATAGGCATCTAAAAAGTTTAAAATACAGAAATGGTAAAACTAATATTAAGATCAGAAATTAAAAATAAATCTAGGCCTATCTGTACTTCTTATCTCTTTCCTAGTTCGATATGCCAACCAACCAAATTTGGCAACCATCCTAGTCAGCTTTTGATTATCATCTGCCAGGATAATTGAAAAAAGTATCTTTCTATTATGACCTGGGTAGGAGTTAACAATAGGCTTAATCAAAACTTCCCTAATGTTATGGTATATACTACAATTGAAAATTACATATTCCAAAGTTCCATCAGTTCCCATCCCACGTATACAACTTTTCCTCAGTGATCGAGTAAATCTGGCCTCCAATACAGCTGAGGGTAAGGCATTATATCTTAATAGGGTAAAAATTCTATGATTACAGGTATCTAAGTATTTGATGTAAGGTCTCAATATTATCTTGTTAAGTGTACTTACATCAAATACAGGCCTCCTAATCCTGTTCACGTCCATCTGTCATTCAACATCTAATATTCTTTGTTTTAGAACTGATCTAGCCTGAGCATATCCCAAAGACAGTATAAATTGATTAGAAAAACCATAACAAACCAGTTTATCCTCTATCTTTTTCTGCCATAAAGGAATAAAGTTATCTTGCATCATAGCATGAGTAAGGCCAGTGGGTAAAAAAATCAGTTTTAACTAATAATGAAAAATAGCAATCCACAATCTTGCCTCCACTGTAACCAGGCTAGCCTTTAAATGGATTGCAGCATTTGAAACACTCATTAGAACTTGAAAAATAGCTCTTAAAAATTTCGACTGCATTCTTCCAAGTAAGGTCAAGTTTGCCTGGAGGGACAGAGGTGCTCCATATAATGATTGCGGTAATACTTTTGTAGTAAAGAACTTAATGGCAGCTTCTAAGTTACAGCTTCCCTTGGACCAAAAGAACTTTTGAGTAACACCGGCACTTTTCTGCGCATTAGCCCTTCATGTGACCAGATGACTGAAATATGACTCCAAGGTATCTATAACAATAAACTTGCTCAATGGGAGTCAATAAACCAATTAAACACCCTAGGCTTGTTGGCAAAAGCCATTATTTTGGTCTTTGTGTAATTTATCTCCAAGCAGTTTTGACCACAGTATTGTGAGAGAGCACACAGAGCTCTCTTAAGACCCTTAGGGGCCCTAGAAAGCAAAATGGCATCATCTGCATAAAGTAATATCGGAATGTGTCTGTCTACAAGCTTTGGAGGGTGGAATTCAAGTTTGTGCAAAAACTGAACCATGTCATTGATATAAATATTAAATAAAAGTGGTGCCAAAATACATCCTTGTTTTACTTCTCTGTCTGAACTCATCATCTTTGTTAGGTGACCTTGTGGATTACATCGCATCCTAATAAAAATATTTTTGTGGAGAGCTCTCAATAGAAACAATAGGCACCTATCTATTGTAGAGGATTTCAGCTTTTCCCATAGGTAGTTCTTGAGACAGAATCAAATGCAGATTTAAAATCTATAAAAGCTGCATACAAGGAAGTTAAAGAGTTTGAAGAGTATTTGGAGATTAAATGGTTCAGTATCACACACTGATCTAAACACGACTGTCCTTCTCTAAAGCCTGCTTGTTTCTGTCCCAAAAAACCTTCCTGCTCCATCCAATCTTTTAGCTTCCATTGTAAATCTTTTGAATAAAGCTTACTTATTATGCTTAGCAAACTAATTGGTCTATAATTGGCAGGGTCCTCTCTATTCCCTTTCTTGAAATAGGCACAATTATTGCCACCCCCTCAGTGTTAAGCTATTCTACCTGTTGTAAATAAAGTAGTAAGAATTGGAACACACCACTCAAGGTTCCTCTTAATCAGATCCGCTGATATAAGATCAGAGCCTGGGGCTTTGTTGGATCTCAATGTCCATACAAGGTTCTTAATTTCTTGAGGATGCACAGGGGCCCAAGAAGGTAAAGTATCTATATCCAGATCCTCTGCTGCAAGCTTATCGTGATGAAGGCCTACACAATTACTTATGGATTAAGAAATCGACTAAAAAGATCATAACACAAGAAAGAAGTCATGTAATCAGAGATGGACTTTTGGTAACATGGTTTACATGCTGGAATTTATTGAGCCCCTCAAACTCTTTGCTTATGTCCCCAATAGAAGCTCATTATGATAAGAATCCTTATATATAAGGATATATAAGTTGGAGTGGCAAGGTTCTATGCCCAGCAAAATCAGTTGGCTCCATGATGTGTCAATCACAAGGTGTCTCTATCCACTGGCTGTGTTGCCTGAGTTCTCTCTCACCCACTGCATCCTAGGCCACTCTTCTCTGATTGGACCAGCGTTTCAAGGTCATTTGCATATGGAAGCTGATTGGACTTCACTCAGTTCCGTACCTCAAACTCCCCCCCCTCCGTGTGACACAGTGGGAACTGTCAGTTGCATATGTGACCTGACAGTATATTCTGAGGTAAAATATGTCCTCACTCACAACACATCACTTCCCCTTCAAAAGAAACAAACCCAATAACACAACCTTGCCACACCACAAAAAAGACAGATCACACCACAAGCAGAATACAACAAGGCAAAGATATGATAGGAAAAGGTTCCAGCAGTCACCCCATTACTGCAACAGATATGTACCTGAGAGTGCTTCAGAGGATGATGTGCAGGCCCCAGGTTCATGTTATGAAAGCTGCCTGGGGGATTATAGACCATTCACAGACTTTCTACTTTAACATACCACACAGGGTTGTTGTGCAGATCATACGGGGGAGAGGAGAATGATGTCAGCTGCTTTGGTTCCCACTGCAGGGAAAGACTGCCCTTTCCCTAGGCAGAGGCTGCCCGGGGGGGGGGGTTTAAACCTAAAGACAGACAGGCAGTGGGAACCAAATATGGAATCACATATGGAAAGGTAGGCTGATGGTTGCCTGGAAAGGACATAGGGTTGCGAGCTCCATGTTGGAAACTTCTAGGATATTTAAGGGATGAAGCCTGCTGAGGGTGAGGTCTGAGGAGAAGGAAGAGCGGGACCTCAGACAGATACAATGCCATAGTCCCCACCCTCCGAACAACCCATTTCTTCCATGAAATACCAGGTGACAGCTGGAGAGCTCTTAAAGCTCTGGTGCTAATTCAAAGTGCTGGGGATGTGTTGCATTCTGGCAGGGGATGCTGTGAGTGTAGAAAATGTATTATTGACAAGAGTAGTGTTTTGGAAAATGTTTAGGAACTGTTTGGTCCATTTACCATGGGGCACCCACCCAGAGTCTCTGGCATTTTCTCACTCTCCTGGCATCAAAACCAATTTAAGGCAAAATAGAGATATGGAGACTTTTCCATCCTCCTTTGCATCAATATGTCTTTGTTGGCAACCTAGGCCTGCCAGCACTCTCAGGGTGACTTCATGCATTACTTCACTAGCTCTGGCTGCTTGCTCCTGTTCAGCAGGAGCTTCCCTATGGAAGCTGCCTGGGTGCTTTTGGACCAGCCCCAGACTTTCTGCCTAACCTACCTTGCAGGATTGCTGTATAGATCACAAAGCAGAAGAGGAGAATGAAGTAAGCTGCTTTGCTCCCCACTAATGAGAAAGACAGAATTTTGCCTAGGAAGAGGATGCTGAGAGAGGAGGAGATAAAGTTGCCAACTTTAGGTATGGAAATTCCTGGAGATTTGAGGGGTGGAGCCTGGAGCGGGTGGGGTTTGAGAAGGGGGTGGGACCTCAGACAGGTACAGTGCCATAGACTCCACCCTGCAAACCAGCCATTTCCTTTGGGGGAACCATTGTTGCCAATCTCCAGAGGAGGGCTGGAGATCACTCAGAATTACAACTGCTCTTCAGATGGTAGAGATCAGTTCCTCTGGAGAAAATGGTATTATACCCTGCTGAGGTCATCACAGCAAATTGATGCTGAGTGCCCAAGGCCAGGGCATCAGCCCAGAGCTTCTTTCTAGAGCTTGTTGTATTTATTTCCACAATGGGCCTTATTCCTAGTAAAAAAATTAAAATGATTTTTAACTTATGGCATGATAATAAATACTCAAGGGAACATCAAGTCTTGGCAAGTTATTAAAGATGAAGGTGTAAATATTCAGTGGCTGATATATTATCAATTAGTCTCAAGACTAAAGGATATTATGAATATTGAAGGTGGAGTTTAGAGATGCGACTGAATTTGAGCCGCTGATTATAAAACAAAAAGTGCATTTACTACGATGGATATATAAAATTTTACTCCAGCTAGAAACAGAAGATGAACAAGTGAATAAATATATTATTAAGTAGATGCAAAAACTTAAAGAACAGTTATCTATGCAAGAAGGGAGCAACTATGAGAAAAAGATATCAAATTTGCAGTCAGCCAGACACTAAGAGAAAATAGGTACAAAATGTTTTCAGGTGGTATAGAACTCCAAAGGACATTGGGAAAGCACATAAAAACTACAAAAGGAAATCCTGGAAATGTCAAGACAGATGGAATATGTGGTGGACTTGTAAAAAAGCAAAAAGATATTGGAAAGAAAGACTTGTAAAAAGCAAAAAGATATTTGAAAGAAAGACACCGAAAAATGCAGAATACATTAAAGTTTAAATTCCCAGTGGATGTTAAAAGCATGCTATTAGGCATTCTGCCTATGAAATTACCAAAAATTTTAGAAGAGCTATTCAAATACATGGTGTCACTGGCTAGAATGATTTACGCAGCAAAATGGAAACTAGATGTCTGTCCACTTTTGGAAGAATGGGAAAATAAGCTTGCTGAATGTGCAGTAATGGCAAAATAAACAACCTATTTGAGAAACAGGCCTATTATGAAATCTGAGGAAAGATGGAATGTGTATTATGTGTATTATGCTAGCAGGAGATACAATTACAGTGAGAAAATATCATATATGAATGTATGGTGATGAAATAGAAGTAGAATTAAAAACTGTTCCAAATGTAATATCCGAAATATAAATGGGGTTCTCTAAATGAGATATATGATATACTTTCTTTTACTCCATGATATACTACTTATCTATTAAAGATTTTAATAAATATGTAGAAGTGGCAAAAATATGTTTTGTTGAATACGTATTAATAATGAAACCATTATGGTCAAAATATGGTTATAAAGTTTGAAACTTAAAACAAATGATGGATACAATTGTACCCTAACAAAAATAAGAATTATTGTATATTATAGATAATACCATAAAATTATAATGAAGGGGATGAGAAGGAAATTATTCCCTGTCCTATACATGATGTACTACATGATTGTCTTCAACAAATGTAATACTCTCACCCTAGAACACTTCCACAAATGGCAGAATGTGTCACTTTCCATTCTTTATGCATCCTGCCCAAGCCATAGAAAACCAATTAAAACTTATTGTCATGAACTGAGCATTGTGAATGGGAGGAAAGGTGGTGGATAACAAAGGAAAAAATATATTTTAATGAAGATAGGAGGTATCCAGAAAGGTTCCATAGATGAAAATTTCATGGTAAAACTTGACTTTATATTCAGATAAAGTGTTAGATGTAGTGCAGAAGTTGGGTGAGAAGTCTTCCTAGCAGCACAGCAGAGCAAAAAAGAGTTTGTATATCTGGAAAAGAAAAAAAAAACGCAACATAAAGATGCCATGTAAAGGAATTCACAACAAAAGGAAAATGAAGAAACAGCAAGAATACTTGAAGATGAAATCATAAAAATGAAAGATCAAAATAATATAAAACTGGCAAGGGATGTTAGAAATAAGGGTAAAGGAAATGCAAGGACATAATTCTAAAAGAACGATTAATAAAAAGAAAGAGAAAACTAAGTGCGCATTTTACTTGTAATAAAGAAAGAAGATAAAAAGCTGAGAACAATGTCAAGGAATATTTTGCTAGCTCTCAAGAATAATACCACCCTGTACCAAAAGAAACAGGTTTACTCAGCAGTCATTTTTCAGGAATCTTAAAGACAGGAGATGATGATCCAGCAGAATAGAAAAGACAATTGCTCCAAGTTATTTGGGGGCCATGTGAATTCAAGGACTCTGTACTGGGGTGGTGGAGGTCTGTGCCATGTGTTCATTGCCAAACAGATGTTTAGAGTAGTGGTATTCACAGGGCCCATCATGAAGGGGGCACAAGAAGCAAAATCAGTTCTATGTCTCCTCTTTTCCTCTCTCCTCCAGCAGCAATTAGCACAGCCAAGCTGACAGCACTGAGCATATGTTGTGTGTACAGTGCTCCACCAGTGGGTTTCTGGATCTAGACTTTTCTTTAAAATTGAGAAAAATAAGCTGTGGGAAATTGATTGATTAAATGTATTGATCTGTCTTTGACATGGCATGGGACGTAACTGGAGCAACTCGGGCAACAATTTACTTGTAAGCACTGAAAAGAACAAAGGATGCCTGAAGACAGCAAAGGAGACCCACCTCGAGCAGGTTCCTGGAGAGGCAGCATAAGATCTAAATAAATAAGGATGTTTATCTGCAGCCAATAGATATCTGTTGGTAACAAACTGTGGGATTTCAAGTTAATTTTCATCTCTGAGAAGATATCAAACTTGAAAGAAAAAAAGCAAAAAATATCATAGGATGTTGGGAAAGACTAAGGTCGAATCTGCATTTGCATTTTTAAATTAGTTTTGTGCTACTGTGATGCTGTCAAGCATAGAGAAAGATAGTGTCACAGCAGCACGAAACTGATTTAAAAATGCAAATACAGCATGAAACTGATTTAAAAATGCAAATGCAGATTCAACCTAAATGTGCATTCCTCAGAATCTTCTGCAACGTTACTAGAGTTCCAAAACCAATGTCCAGGGGTCTTTGGTGGGCAAAATGATGTGGAAAAGGGCCCCCCAAATTAGAAAGCACAGAGATCAGAAAATGATGGATGGTAAATAGTTTTCTGATTGGATATTCCATTGACTTTCTTTAATCCTGGAAATCCTGGAAATACGTTTTTGTAAAAATCCATTTTAAGATGGCTAAGTGTTTTCCTTCATAAAACCATGGCTAACAAACTACCTTTATAAAGAAATCTGGTACATCAATATATCCTTTTTTGTTGTTTTGTTTTTTGCATTTTCTAATTCATTGCTTTTAGATGCCTAGTAGGGTGCTTGTGTTTAAAACTTCAGTCCTTGAGCCATTAATGGAATCCAGCTAATATTTGTCAGACACTCTATGATGTGTAAAAATCATTATTTTTTCCTAATCTCTTCTGTGGAAAGGGCTATTAGGTAGACGAAGGCAAACAAAGCTGAAAACAGCATATTGTTAAATAAGGAATAAACAAATACAGTCACAAAGGATGGTAGGTGAAAGACAGGGGGAAATCTCCTGCAGGACTTTTAAAATCACTTTTTGCAATTTTCCTAAAAGAAAACACTTAAGAGTGTAATCACCCCATTGAAATAAAATGGAAACACTTATTGACTCGGATCACAGTCTTGCTGTCAAAAGAGGTCCTGTACAAATTAGAAGAGTTCTGTCAGGGGTGAAGCTTTTGACCTAAGCCAGTCCTAAAAACATAAAATACAGTGTGGGTGGAAAGAAGCTCATGCTTAAATATTGTGTGACTCATGCTCTGCAGCACTAATAGCCAGCAACCACCACTCCCCACCATACGGCATTGAAGCACCACATAAGAGTACTTGCAGTTAGGGTTGTCAGCCTCTGGGCAGGACCTAGATCTCTCAGAAATCAGCTCCCCTTGAGAAAATGGCTGCTTTGGGGGGGTGGACTCTATGGCATTATATCCTTCTGACATCCGTCCCCTCCCCAAATCCCACTGCCCCTCAAAATTTCCAAGAATTCTCTACCCAGCATTAGCAACTCTACTTGAAGGTCTTGTGTGTGGCAACACAACATAGCAACACATAGTACAAATGCTTTGTTCTTGCATAGCACTAGTATTCAAAGAACTACACATACTTTTAATTCAGTAATCCTTACAACAACTGTGTCAGGTAAATTGATATTACTATTCTCACATTGCAGATTGGGTTCTGAGGATGGGAGAGACTGAGAGGCCTAAGGCCATGCTGTAACTTTATTGATGAGGTAAGAACTGAACAGTAATTTCCAGGCATATAACTCCACCACTAAACACTGGCAATATCTCACAACAATGAAAAATGGCCTACAAAGATGCTAGTAACCCTGTCTCTAGAGAGTTTCTATCTAAACAAGATTGAACTCACCCCGTTCCTATGCATAAAAATTAAAGAAAGAAGGAAAACTAACTTTAAAAACTTTCATTGAGGGAAGGAAGGGCAGGTAACTGTCCCCTCCTTTGCGCTCTCTGCCTCTCATCTAAACCTTACAGCCAGTAGATCATGGCTTTTCCTGCAAGGGAATGGAACATGCCATGTGCATAGGGTGAGGCTACTAGAATATCACTTCTTTGCTCAAGGAGCTCATTCCCATTTTTTTCCTCCTGCTATAAGTACCAAAGCTTCTGAGTTAATTTAAAATGAAAAAGAAGATTTAATCAAAAATATGCAATGACTTCTCTGGACTTGGAACAACTTCCCCATCCATTTCATCTCAGTCCTGCATGCCATCTATAGCCCAACCAAGTAGAGGACTTATGCCTTTCTCCACCACAGCACTTATTATAGTAAACTTGTTAAACTAGGCTGAACAAAGATAATATTCTTATTAATGAAGTTATCAGATAAATGTGTGGAAGTTCCTGGATGGAATGAGAAGGATGAGAAGCCGATCTTATGACTTTTAGAGATCTGAGGGTGAGTGATTTGAATTAAGTGGGCACCAATTTAGATGTTACTGGAACTCTGCCTGGTAACAACAACAAATAGTATTTAGAATGAGCAATTTAGATTCCATATGAAAGCAAAAGCATCAATAGACGAGAAAGGCATGGAGTTTTCTGAAACTGCATTCTTTTCTTTAGTACTGCCAGCTTTGCTTTTATCCTCCCACTTTACCTGTTTTACAGCTTGCTGTTTCTCAGAAATCAAGGCCTTTTTTAACAATTCTACAGACAACTTCCAGCATATATGGAAAGTCTTATGTATTAAAAACTGGTTAAACGGCAGGAAGTAGACAGCAGAAATAAATGGACAGTTTGTTCAGAGAAAGCAGATGAGCAGTGAGGTCCCACAAGGGTTGGTACTGGAACAATGTTATTTAATTTGTTCATAAGCAATTTGGAATTGGGAATGAGCAGTGTAGTAGCCAAGTTTACAGATGATGCCAAACTATTTAGGATGGTTAAAACCAAGGCAGATTGTAAAGAGCTGCATGGGGGTCTGTCTAAATTGGATGGATTGGCAACAATGTGGCAAAAGGTGATGCATGCTAGAACAAGAACAACAAAATAGTAATCAGAAATCCAAAATATAAATATATGCTGAAGGGCCTGAATTGGCCAAGACTAGAGATCTTATGACTGTAGTGGGAAGCTCAATGAAAATGTTGACTAAGTGTGCAGTAGTGGTGAAAAAGTCAAGCTCACCAGAACATAAGAGCCCTGCTGGATCAGATCAGTGGTCCATCTGGTCCAGCATCCTGTCTCACACAATGACCAATCAGTTCTTCTGGAGATCCAACAACAGGACATAGAAGCCAAGGCCTTCTTCTGATGTTGCCTCCTGGCACTGGGATTCAGAGATTGACTGCCTCTGAATGCGGAGGTTCCCCTCATACACCATCACCAGTAGCCACTGATAGACCTATCATCCATGAAACTGTCTAATGCCCTGTTAAAGCCATCTATGCCTGTGGCCATCACTGCTACATCCTCTGGAAGCAAATTCCACATTTTAGTCACTTGCTGTGTAAAGAAGTATTTCCTTTTATCTATTCTGAATCTACTGTCCATCAGCTTCATTCGATGCCCTTGGGTTATAATATTTTGGGAGAGAGAGAGAAAAAAATCTCTTTGTCAACTTTCTGCCCCCTGCATAATTTCATAAACCTATGTTATATCCTCCCTTAGTTGTCTCTTTTCTAAACTGAAAAGCCCCAGACTCTTCAGACTTTCCTCACAGGGAAGGTGCTCCAACCCCCTAAATCATCTTGGTTGCCCTCTTTGCTACTTTTTCTAGCTCTGTGATGTCCTTTCTGAGATACGGTGACTGGCAATGCACACAGTATTCCAAACAATATATCTGCACCATAAATCTATACAGGGCATTATAATATTAACCATTTTATTTTCAACCCCTTTCTTAATAATAATCCCTAACATACAGTTTGCCCTTTTCACTGTTGCAGCACACTGGGTTGACACTTTCATGGAATGATATAAAATGACCATCTCTCAATCTCAGCAAGTTCAGACTCCAATAGCCTATATTTGAAGTTGGGATTTTTTTTTTGTTCCAGTGTGTATCACTTTACACTTAACCAACATTGAACTTCATCTGCCACATTGCTGCCCACTCACACACTTTGTGAAGATTGCTTGATCTTGCTCAGTCAGGACCTATCTGTTGTCCTGGCAGCTATAGACACTGGTTGGCAGTAACTTGGCTGAGTTCAGACTCGCAGTTTGCCCTGAGATAGGCACGTTTCAGTAACGTTTCACAACCGGATTAAAAAGGGCATTCACACAGACACAGCTGTCTGGCATTCCATACCCTTAGTCAACCCGTCGTGTACCACTTCGCTCCTGCATTTAAATCCTGGAGAGCGCATTTATCCCGCTTCATTTCGCTTCTGGGAAGTGTGAACGCTAACCCGAAAAGCCAGGAACGACCCGCGGTAATAATGTCCGTCGGGTGTTTCCGTGCATAAGGTGCACTTGATTGCCCTGGAGAGGCAGCAGTGATATGATTGGATGTGCTCCGCTCTACCACCCAATGTGGTACCAGTGCAATGGGATCCTCCCCAAATTGCCCTGATGCGTTTATGCGCATATGCACACATGCACACATAACCAAATTACCAGGGAAAAGCCATTTACAGCTGCACCTCCAGGCCAGCAGTCTGAATGCTCCCTCGTGCCTCCTCCCGGTATGCTCCCACATCAGTCGGCGAAGTGTGACTGGGAAAACCCGGAACAGTTTGTTCCAGGGCTTTTTTGCCACAACTCACTCCTGCTTCAAACTGCCAGTCTGAACTCAGCCCTTCTGTGCCCGAAGGGACACTTTGTCACTCCACCATCATCATAATAGTTGCTTGCAGTTGTTATCTGGTTCACATGTGTATCTGAACACACTCCCACATAGACAAGCAAAAAGAAGTATAATATCTGAAACAACCTGAGACCAGAAAGACATTTTTTCCCCCTAGGAGAAGTGAACAATCAATACATACCACTCTCTCACCTATTAAATATCTGTATCCATACCAGCGACATGCAGCTATTCTAATGGAAAGCATTTTATGATAAGAATTTTAAAAGCTTCTCTATTATCTGCTGTGTAGTTATAAAAACACTATGCTATTCTACATTATAAAACATGATACGGTTGTGATTATTGTAATTTACGCTTTCTTAAGCGTATAAATTAGGTCTCTTCTGAGCCTGGCTGGCCACAGGCATTCCTAAAATAGCCATGGATTACCAAACCTCTTTGGTGTGTAAAAGAGTGGGTCAGGTTTTGGATAGCTGGACCAATTACCTGGAAATGGCTGCCTGAGGCTTGGAAGAGGTCTGATCTGATTAGTATTCACAGACAGTGCTAGGGCAAGATAAAGAACTGAAACAAACAGGCGCAACAGTAGAGACAAAAGGAAAGCAGAGAAAGAAAGAAAAATCTTCCTAGGTGCCCTTTAGGCTTCACCTTTCTAATGAATCTTCTTCTGAAAGCATTTTAAGCAAAGCCACTGTCTTGCGGCAGGTAGGGTGGAGGAGGCAGGCATATAGACGCACACATCAGAAAAGGGATGTGGCTAAGCTGATATCATTTCAACAATTAGCATGTCTTGGGCTGGTCCCTTTTTTCCTCTCTCTGTTTCACAAGATGGCAGCTAACATTAATAAAATCATCTTCTTTTTAAAAAGAAGTAGGGATGATTCTCAAACCATTGCATATCCACTTATCTTATATAAAAGGCTTAGTAATTTATTCATGATTCCAGGCTCTCCCATTGGCCCTTGAAGATTGTTATGTCCTGAGCTTGACTTTCATTCCCATTGACATGCTGGTATCCTGAATGGCAATGCCTGATTGGCCACTCTGTGTAGCAGGCCAATCAGGAGATAAGGATTGTGCTGGAGGGAAGCAAACTGATTGGATGTTATCTCTGTAATAATATTGGTTGATAACAGGAGTATGGGCGTGGCTAGGCTAGCCTGTACTGTTTAAATAAGAGCCTGTTGCTCTATGTTGTGTTGTCTGTTCTGAGCCGTTGAATCACTTATTAAAGCTGAATCACTTTTGTTGAGAGCTAGCTCACAGTTTTTTAGCCAACTCACACATTTGTGTCTTGGCTCAGGAAGAATGGCTCCAGGGCAAACTAATTTATGCAGTAGCCAGATTGATTGCTCACATCTGTAATGGCAGTAGCTCACAAAATAGAATTTTTGCTCACAAGACTCCACAGCTTAGAGGGAACATTGCTTATCAGTGGCGATGAGGATGGGTAGGCAGCCCTGCTGAATACCAACACAATGGCAGATGAAGTGGAACCAATCGAGGTTCCACCACCAGCAGAACAGCACCCTGCCAACCCACCTGCAGAACCAGCAAGAGGGATGGCAGCCAGCCCCAAGTTTGAGGCGTTTGAACCAGGCCTGGAAGACTGGGAATTGTACATAACATGGTTTGAGTGTCACATAAGGGCACACCAAATCAAGGAAGAAGCCATGAAATCAGCGGTCCTGCTGAGTTCCTGTGGCCGAGCCATGTTTGATGTGGCACAGTCCCTGATGGTGTCATTGGCAGACTTAAAAATGAAGCTGAAAAAGCCCCTAGTCTGTCCGAAATTGTGTGCCATCACACATTCTATAAATGGGACCAGAAGGTCGGAGAATTGATCGTGGAATTTGTCACCGAGCTGAGGAAAACTGCCCGCACGTGTGGATTCTCTGACCTAGAGACGGCTTTGAGGGACTGGTTGGTGTGTGGCCTATGAGATGAGCATCTACAGCAGCAGCTGTTTGCCAAAGCTGAACTCACCTACACTACGGCATATGCAGAGGCTATCGCCATGGAAGCCGCCGAGTGGTCCACCTGGGAGGTCCGGCAAACCACCGGACCATCGCAGCCATGGGTTGAGAAGACTGTTCATCATGAGTCGACCACCGATTCTGAGGCCGATGGTGAGGACATCCATCAGATGTGGAGAGCGAAGCCGCAGCAGACCACAAGGAAAACAACACATAGGCAGTCATGCACAGGTTGTGGCAGCAATCACGAGTGGGACCAGTGCTGGGAACGTGACCTGAGATGCGGAAACTGTCGAAAGTGGGGCCATCTGGCCAGAGTCTGCAAGGCTACAGGTCCAAAGAAGTCACCTCAATCGTCACCAGGAATGTCAAGAAAGGACCGAGACACCAGAGCATGGAGAGCAGCGGAATGCAATGTGACCACCAGCCGTTCCGGCCCAACAACCATTCTGAGCACTCAAAATCGCGCCAAGAAGAAGATCCATGTCACCGTGCTGTTAGACGGAGTGCTGTGTGAGATGGAGGTCGACTCAGTATCGGCGTTGACCATCATCTCCACAGAGATGTTCCAGCGTTTGTTCCCTCGCAAGAATCACCACCAGTTAGCACCCAGTGGGGTGCATCTCTCAGATTTCCAAGGGCGGCGCATACCAGTGGCTGGGGAAGCCACTTTTGAAGTACAATTTAAGGGGTTTAAGGGGACCCTAGGTCTCCAGGGGCAGAGGGCCAGTCTGCTTGGGTTAGACCGGTTTGAGGCTCTGGGAATCGCTGTGTCTGGAATCGACCACATTGGGGGAAATAAATTGAATTCCTTGTATGCTGAGTTCCCTGAAGTGTTTGACAGAACCCTTAGAAAGAATACTGGTCCGCCAGTCACGTTTGAGTTAGACCCCTCAGTAGCACCCATTAGGTTGCGGTACAGAACTGTGCTGCTTGCCCTCAAACTGAAAATTGAGGCAGAACTCGAAAAGTTGGTGGCTCAGCGGGTTTTAGAGCCTGTGCCCTATGCAAAGTGGGAAACACCCATTGTAATGCCCATCAAACCAGATGGTTCGATCAGGATCTGTGCTGACTATAAATGTACTTTGAACAAAGCTTTGCAACAGCACTCTTAATCCATTCCTGTTATAAGCCACGTATTGGCTTCGCTGAAGGGGGGGACAACTATTTGCAAAGCTTGACCTGGCACAGGCATATCAGCAGTTGCCCGTGGACCCCAGGGCTGTAGAGGCACAGACAATTGTGACCCATCGAGGAGCATTTAGGGTCAATCGCTTACAATTTGGAGTCAATGTGGCTCCTGGTATTTTCCAGAGTTTAATGGAGGGATTGCTCAGGGATCTAGCAAGGGTGGTGCCTTATTTTGATGACGTGCTGGTTGCTGGTGCCAATGAGGTAGAACTGGCAGAGCAACTTAGGGGTGTGCTGGGCCGATTTCAAGTGGCTGGATTAAAGGTGAAAAAACAAAAATGCCAGTTTGGGGTTTCACAGGTCGAATTCCTTGTTGTTGTTGTTTTTTTGATGAGCAAGGTGTCCACCCCACAAAGAGCAAGGTTGCTGCCATCCAACGAGTGCCAAAGCCCCAAACAAAAAAAGAGCTGCAGTCATTCTTGGGCATCTTGAATTTTTACTGTGCCTTCTTGCCCCAGAAGGCATCGGTGGCAGAACCTTTCCACAAACTGCTGGAAAAGGGGGCACAGTGGACATGGGGGCCATGGCATGATAAAGTGGTTAATGAAATAAAAGGCTTGCTGGTGTCTAATTCAGTATTGACATACTATGATGAGGGGAAGCCACTAATACTTGCCGCAGACGCCTCCCCATTTGGAATTGGTGCCATCCTCAGCCACAAAATGGTGAATGGGCGGGAAGCGCCAACAGCTTATTATTCAAGGACACTGACAGGGGCTGAGAGAAATTATGCACAAATCGATAAGGAGGGATTTGTGTTAGTTGCTGATGTTACAAAATTTCATCATTTTTTGTACGGTCTGAAGTTTGTTATGGCCACTGACCCTAAACCCTTGCTGGGCCTCTTTGCACTGGGATGCCAAAAGCCTCCATCACTCTCACCCCGTATGTTGCACTGGACAGTCTTTCTGGCTGCTTCTGGCTGAGAGCCAGTTTGGTGTAGTAGTTAAGTGCACGGACTCTAATCTGGGAGAACTGGGTTTGATTCCCCACTCCTCCACTTGCACCTGGCTGGATGACCTTGGGCAAGCCATAGTTCTGATAAGAACTGTTCTTGAAAAAAGAGCAGTTTCTGTCAAGAGCTCTCTCAGCCCCACCTACCTCACAGGGTGTCTGTTGTGGGGAGGGGAAGGGAAAGGAGTTTGTAAGCCGTTCCGAGACACCTTTGGGTAGTGAAGGGCGGGGTATAAATCCAATCTCTTCTTCTTCTTATGATTTTGAACTGGAACATCGCCCAGGCAAGGCAATGGGACATGCGGACGCCTTAAGCCGGTATCCCATCCTGGGACCTGCCCTGGACCCTGCTCCCACCTATGAGGTAATGGCCCTGGAAGAACTGTTACAGCTGCCAGTCCATGCCTCGGACATTGCCACCAAATTGGCGAAGGACTCCTTAATCACCCGGGTTCTTAACTGGGTGTGGAGAGGGTGGCCAATGGGTTGTTTGCTGCCAGAATTTTAAGCTTATTGTATGTGCCAAAAAGAGCTGTCAGTACATAAAGGATGTCTGTTGTGGGAGAACAGGGTGGTAGTGCCTCCTCCCTAGAGGGAAAAGGTCTTGGAGGTGCTATACAACAGTCATCTGGGCATAGTAAAAATGAAAGCTCTGGCCCGGAGCTATGTCTGGTGGCCCAGGACTGACCATGACATTGAAGAGTGGGTAAAGGTCTGCAACAAGTGTCAACTGTCCAGACCTGATCCCCCCATGCTCCTCTGCATCCTTGGGAAAACCCACACAGACCCTGGTCCAGGATCCATGTGGACTTTGCTGGCCCATTTCACAGGCAGGTTTTCTTGATTGTGGTTGATGCTTATTCCAAATGGCTCGAGGTGCTCCTCATGAGCAAGATGACAACTGCGGCAGTTGTAAAAGCACTGTGAAAGCTGTTTGCAACACATGGTTTGCCAAACACACTGGTTTCTGATAATGGGCCTCAATTTGTGTCTTCTTAGTTTGCAAAGTTCATGCAGGACAACGTAATAAGGCACATTACATCTGCACCATTCCATCCTACAATAAACGGGCAGGCAGAGAGAATGGTTTGAACAATCAAGGAGGCTCTGGGGATAATGACTCAGGGTGATTGGAGTCAAAAGGTGGCATCATTTCTCCTCTATCAGCATATAACACCACATTCTGCCACAGGGAGGAGTCCTGCAGAGTTATTAATGGGTTGCTGCCTCACCACCCTCCTTGACAGACTCCACCCTGATCACACCACAGATCGACCACCCCAGACGGAGAACAGGGAAACTCCCCGGTCCTTTAAAGCAGGGGGCTTAGTGTTCACCCAGAACTATGGGGAGGGACACCTCTGGCTTCCGGATGTCTAGAGGTAGCTCGGTCGCTATCTTATGTGGTGCAGACAGATGATGGCTGACAATTTAGGTGCCACACCGACCAGCTACGCCTGCAATGGCCCACCCCAGACCGAGAGATAGAGAGCCCAACTGCCAGACTGGTACCTGTAGAGGTAGAGGTGGGTGAAACTCCTCAGGTTGCTGAAGCTAGGGAGGTAGCTCCGACCAGACAAGGAACAGAATCCCAGGTGCCTGAACAGGCAAGCAGTAGTCCACAGACTACTAGTGAGGAGCAGACACCCCGACAGAGACCTGGCATTGGTCTCAATGGTCTAGGCAGAGGCCAGCTTATCTGAAGGACTACATCTGTTCAGAGGCAGTCCATTCATAGGGTGGAGGGATGTTATGTCTTGAGCTTGACTTTCATTCCCATTGACATGCTGGTATCCTGAATGGCAATGCCTGATTGGCCACTCTGTGTAGCAGGCCAATCAGGAGACAAGGATTGTGCTGGAGGGAAGCAAACTGATTGGATGTTATCTCTGTAATACTATTGGTTGTTAACAGGAGTATGGGTGTGGCTATGCTAGCCTGTACTGTTTAAATATTGTTGCTCTATGTTGTGTTGTCTGTTCTGAGCTGTTGAATCACTTATTAAAGCTGAATCACTTTTATTGAGAGCTGCCTTTAAGTGTCATACTTATCAAAGGCTACCACATCACCTGTTGGCAGATGAACTGCCACTCAAGAGTAATCAATTGGTATTGGATGGGTCAGGCCCAGCCCCAGGTTTCTGGGCGCCCTAGGCGGGACTGCCTGGGGCGCCCACCCCACCGGGGATGCCAACCTCCCGGTGGGGCCTGAAGATGGCCCAGCGCCTGGAAGAGCCAGGGAAGGGGCGGGCTTAGAAGCCCCCCTTCCCTCCCAGCAGGGGCGGCGTGCGCGGCTCTCCCGGGTGTCTCGCAGCCGCGAGGCACTCGGGACAGCCGGGGAAGGGGCGGGCTTAGAAGCCCCCCTTCCCTCCCAGCAGGGGCGGCGCGCGTGGCTCTCCCGGGTGTCTCGCAGCCGTGAGGCACCCAGGACAGCCGGGGAAGGGGCGGGCTTAGAAGCCCCCCTTCCCTCCCAGCAGGGGCGGCGCGCACGGCTCTCCCGGGCCCCTCGTAGCTGCGAGGCGCCTGGGAGACCCGGGGAATGGGCGGACTTGCAACGCCCGCCCCTTCCCTCCCAGCAGCAGCGCAGGCTCTACCGGACCCCTCGCAGCTGCGAGGCGCCCGGGGAGAGCCGGGAACGGGCGGGCTTGGAACGCCCGCCCCTTCCCTCCCAGCGGCGGCGCTGGGCTTGGGAGGGCCATGGGGGGGTGGAGAAGCCGCTCCGCCGCCGCCTGCCCGCCCGCGGCCCAGCCCAGCAACCGCAGCCCCGCGGTGGGCTTGGGAGGGCGGGGGTGGGGGAGAGAAGCCAGCTTTGGGGAGGGCGGCGAGCTCCGCTGCCGCCTCCTGAGCCCCGGCGGGGCGCTCGGGGAGGCGGTGGGAGCAGCGGGTGGGACTTTTTCTGGGAGGGGCCGGGGCGCGGTTTGGCGCCCCTGCAGCCGGCGCGCCCTAGGCGAGCGCCTAGCTCGCCTAGTGGGCGAGCCGGCTATGGGATGGGTGCTGGGTCTTTCCCACCCACTGCAGCCTAGGCCACTCTTCTCTGATTGGGCCAGCATTTCAAGGTCATTTGCATATGGAAGCTGATTGGACTTCACTCTATTCCACCACCCCACCCACAAGACAGTGGGAACTGTCAGTTGCATATCCGACCTGGTGTATCCTGAGGTAAAATATGTCCTCACTCACAACACATCACTTCCCCTTCAAAAGAAACAAACCCAATAACACAAACATGCCACACCACAAAAAAGACAGATCACACCACAAGCAGAATACCACAAGGCGAAAAATGATAGGAAAAGGTGCCAGCAGTCACCCGATTACTGCCACTGATGTAGACCTGAAAGCTCTTCAGAGGATGGTGTACAGGTCCCAGGTTCATGTTATGAAAGCTGCCTGGGGGTGACTGCTGGGTTGTTGTGCAGATCATATGGGGGAGAGGAGAATGATGTCAGCTGCTTTGGTTCCCACTGCAAGGAAATACTGCCCTTTCCCTAGGCAGAGGCTGGGGGGGGGGTAAACCTGAAGACAGATAGGCAGATAAAGGTAGGCTGATGGTTGCCCAGAAAGGACATAGGGTTGTGAGCTCCATGTTGGAAACTTATAGGATATTTTAGGGATGAAGCCTGCTGAGGGTGGGGTCTGAGGAGGAGGAAGAGAGGGACCTCAGACAGATACAATGCCATAGTCCCCGTCTTCCAAACAACCCATTTCTTTCTGGAATACCATAGTTGCCAATCTCCAGGTGACAGCGGGAGAGCTCTTAAAGTTTTGGTGCTAATTCAAAGTGCTGGGGATGTGTTGTGAGTGTAGAAAATGAATTATCGACAGAGTAGTGTTTTGGAAAATCTTTAGGAACTGTTTGGTGCATTTACCATGGGGCACCCACCCAGAGCCTCTGGCATTTTCTCACTCTACTGGCAGCAAAACCAATTTAAGGCAAAACAGAGATATGGAGACTTTTCCACCCTCCTTTACTTCAAACTGTCTTTGTTGGCAACCCTATGTCTGCCAGCACTCTTAGGGTGACTTCATGCCTCCTGCCTGGCATTACTGCACTAGCTCTGGCTGCTTGCTCCTATTCAGCAGGAGCCTCCCTATGGAAGCTGCCTGGGTGATTTTGGACCAGCCCCAGACTTTCTGCCTAACCTATCTTGCAGGGTTGATGTACAGATCACAAAGCGGAACAGGAGAATGAAGTAAGCTGCTTTGCTCCTCACTAATGAGAAAGACAGAACTTTGCCTAGGAAGAGGCTGCTGAAGGAGGAGGAGATAAAGTTGCCAACTTTAGGTATGGAAATTCCTGGAGATTTGAGGGGTGGAGCCTGGAGATGGTGGGTCTGAGGAGGGATGGGACCTCACACAGGTACACTGCCACAGACACCACACTCCAAAACTGTTAAATGTGTCCAGGAGTGGTTGATATTATTCAATGATAATATGACAGAAGGGGGGACAGTAGTTCCTACAAGGGGAAATCAGTTCCTTTGTTCCTCCTCCTCAATCAATCAGATATCATTTAGTTCTTTTACAATAATCTGAGATTCTACTCCCTCCTCTTTCCACTCCTTCAGTCTTCTGCTTTCCACCCAAGCCCCTTTCCACAAGCCAGCATAGTTGCCCTCCAGCTCTTTCTGTTGTCTCACTTTAAACTGCTGCCCTTATTCACTTCACCCATCTCTTGCACTATCCCACCATCCTGAAAAATTGGGCCCCTGTGAACCACCACTTGCGCTGTGTTAACCACCTGACACATTACACATTGAACAGAGCTGTGATCTACCAATTATTCCTACACTCAGCCAACAATTTTGGCTTAAAACTGACAGAGCTTCCACATCTTTGGTCAGTCACACACCTTCCACTTCACTTATACAAGTTGCATTACTGTTGACCTTCCTAATCTCCACAGCCCTTCTGAGCTTTCCTTAGAGAAGAAAGGCACCACTGTATCATTGCCTGAGACCACCACAATGGTTACCCATCACAAGCAACTTTCAGGCCAGAGACAAAAAATTGCAGCTGTTTTTGCACATGGACAACTTCGGGTGCACTCACACGTGCCAAATAACGTGTGGGGGGAGCGAGGCTTTTTGTGCCATATCAATTTGACCCACCACAGCATGATCAGATGCAGTGGCAGGTGGATCAGGTTTTTTCCTCCGCTGCATGTTTCTGGATTTGCTCCAACAAGGGATCAATGATGCAATGGGAGCATGCCAAAGCGATTACATGGGGAAGTCTGTCTGCGCCCCTTCGCAAACCCATTTGCTACTGCCTTTTCCCCGGTATTTTTTTACTCCACGTCTTTGGCAGAGTGAAACGGGTTGGCAACGGGTGCAGGATGCTTGCCAGATGTTCTCATGTGATCGTGCCCAGAAAATCTACCCATCATTCGTGTGGATTGTGCAGCAACTTCTGCGTGTGAACAGGACCTTTATGTGGCTTTCTCATGGATATGCCACTTCCAGGATCTCAGAGTTCATGCTGTTGATGGGCCCCAGCAAGGAAGACTACTACCCCATTCTGACAAATTCTTCACCAGAAATGTTGTCTACAAAGAGGTTCTTCAGTCATCGTTATATTTTATAATGTGATTTCACTTATTCTCTGTAGATCTGCCTACAGGGACTAATGCTCTTCTGTGTAACAACTCTTCACCAAAACATGCTACTTTGTGCACAATGACAACTGCCCTTCTAATTGCGTCCAGTATGTTCTGGATGCATGTACACTATTCAGCCACTACCCACTGCTTAGGCATACCTTTACTGCCTCTACCTCCAGGCCCACAACAAACACCAACAACACACTGCCACTATGCCTTCTGTTGGATGCCAATTAACAACTCCCACTATTTTTAGCACAAATGCTCATATGGCCACATTCCTCTTCTGCCTTCATGTCACTTCTGTTCTGACCTCTGACCTTGCCCCCCCACTTTCCTCAATGCCTGTTCTCACATGGCACACACAATGACCACTTGCTCAGATGTGCAAAAGAGACACCAAATGACTTTGCAAAATGCACAGATGCAGAACTTACTGAATGCTTCACCCTGTCACGGTTTTTCCAGCCCTACACATCCCAATATCCATTCACCAAAACTGTGATTATAGGTGCTTCAACCTTATATCGTATGACCATGGACAACAATTACTCTTTGCTACCATAAGGTATGCTGTTCTTCACCCCCACATTAGTTCTTTACACTGCAAAACATTACTCTATGTTTACTCTGCCTGCAAGATACAAAATCATTGAGCTCTTTCTAGAGCTCGTTGTATTTCCCCCCCCCACAACGGACCTTATTCCTAGTTTGGGATAAGATTACATGCCTATCAAAAGTGCTTGTCAGTAAAGAAGAGACCCAGTTTGGTGTAGGGAGCCAGTTTGGTGTAGTGGTTAGGAGCACAGACTGCTAGACTCTAATCTGGGAGGCCTGGGTTTGATTCCCCACTCCTTGACATGCAGCTACTGGTGTGACCTTGGGTCAGTCATGGCTCTCTCAGAGCTGTTCTGTCAAGAGCAGTTCTCTCAAGTGCTCTTTCAGACCCACCACCTCACAGGGTGTCTGTTGTGGGGAGGGGGAAGGGAAAGAGATTGTAAACTGCTCTGAGACTCTTTTGGGTAGTGAAGAGTGGGGTATAAATCCAATATCTATTTCTTATCCTTTCAAATACCTGTCTGAGACTTTCTGTCTCAGTTCATAGGTAATACAAAAAGGCAACCAGAGCTTCTGTGGATAAGTTGTATAGTAAGTTGCCCACCTCAGACTCCCAATTTAGAAGGAAACTAAGACATACAAGTCAGAAGATCAGAGTTGGCTCTTTGCTATACTGTTACTTAAGAAAATATCCTGGCAATACTTTCTCAACTCATCCTAAAGCCACCTTCTATTCCATGTTTAAAAGGCATGAGCAGCCACAAAGCTAAACAAAATGTGATTAGTGTTGGATTAAGAGAGTAGCTTCCTGGTTTTCACGAGCAGTTCCTGGAGGTTTGCTCTTTTTACAGGTCTTTTCTCAGGAAAATGAATGTTTGTTTTTACATGGTATATAAACATACTTCTGAAGATAACGTTATACTCACTAATCCCACAATGAGAGACTCCGTTGCTCAAGGCTATCTGGATATCACACTAGCCCTGGACAACCATATGTCTGCAAACAGAATGGAGAATGGGATCACACCTGTTGGATCCACACACTGCTTACATGCATTCAGTCTAATGTTGATAGAGTGCTTATGAGAGTATAAATTATATATACATGGGCTCTCTTCCTGAAATCAGAAACCCTGGAAAAGTAAAGTTTTGAACACAGGGACAGAACACATGTACCCGTGTAAGCCCTGTTCACATGTTACAGTGATTGTATGTACATCCTGCTTGTATCTGCATACATCTTTTTGTAAGACAGAGCCAACATGCATTCACTTTGCAATTGAAACCAAGGACCAAGACCTGTGATTGTGTCACATGTTCAGCTGTACAATTGTTGAGCATAACATGAGGATTACTGAAGAGACATTTTTTTTTTAAAAAAATCAAGAGTATACTGAGTCTATTAGGATGAATGCACATAAGAAAGAGATTTGTCTGCCCACCACAATCTCACTGGGTCCACTGCAGGTGTATCCAGGGCTGTTTAGAGAAGCCCTCCTAACTGATTCCAGCTGAGAAGAAGCTGATTGTCACAAGGGAAAACTGCTCAGCACGCATTCCATTTTTATTAGTTTTATTGACATCATCTATAGACAACTGTGAAAAGTTAAATTAGCAAAGGGTGCCTAACTAAAGCAGTCAATATAAATCAAATGTATAAATATTTATAGCAGACAGTTGACAGTAAAATACCTTTATAAAATTGGATTTCTATGCTAAAGAACTAGTAAAATATCATTAAAACAAAAATGATCTCTATGGCTTTTATAGCTGTAGAAGAATATTCTGAATCAACTTTGTTTAGGCACATGCTGTTGCAAATAATGGATGTATTTTTACTTTCCATTTAACAAAAACATTTTGGACATTCCCCAAAAGCATCCTGCCTGACAAGAGTCAGAGTCAATAGATCTTTCCTGGCCAGCTGATACAAAGTTTAAGTAGTCACTAGGGTACATTGTCTCCATCTGCCCCATCAGGTTCTCCAGATTATGCCACAAATCTTATCATTAAAAAATTGAGCCATGTGGGAGAACATACGCATTAATGAAAGTTAAATTGCTGCTGTCACTAAAACAGCTGCCCTGCAACTATATAGTGCCAGAGAAGATGGTCACCTGTATTGTAGCATATAATTTTATATGCCCCTTGGGATTAGCCTCTGCTGTTGAGGACCAATTTAGGTTGCAGTTTTATACCACTTACCTAGGTATAAGTCCCACTGAAATTCTTTCTGAGTAAACCTTCATTAGGTTGGTTTGTAAGAAGCTGAGTGGAACCTGCCAACCAGCCAGCCTTCTTTAAAAGCTTTCAGTCCAACAACTTGCAGTCAGTCCTGGGGGCTAGGGCTTTCTGTCAGAGACCAATTAGATGCAACAGTAGACAAAAAGAGATCCATTCCTCATATCTATTGTAATTTTTAAATGAAAATACCATTAGCAGAGACTTATTAGATATCAGGAGACCTCTTCAATTGATCTATTGTAGTTTTTAAATGTAAAGAGAACCAGCAGCTGATCCTAACAGTTTGGAACTATTGCTGGAGAGGAGGTGTGTTACTATTGCGGCATCAAATTCATGGCCAGCTCAGCAGTTTAAAGTAGCTCACCATTGGTTAACTCCAAAGGCTGAGCCTGTGAACACCCAGAAACAGATGGCTAGCTACGACCCTTTTGCAAAGTTTTTTGCTGAGAAAATCTCTCAAATATGGTCTGAGTTGTACACTGTTTATCATACAGCAGAGACACTAGAAAATTCCAACACAACTCTCTTTATGGATCACTTTGATCTACTGTCTATGATGGATGTGTTACCCAAATGGCCTATATATGTATATTAGGAATAAGGCCCATTGTGGAAATAAATACAACGAGCTCTAGAAAGAGGCTCTGGGTGGGTGCCCTGGCCTTGGACACTCAGCATCAATTTGCTGTGGTGACCTCAGCAGGGTATAATGACACAGAACTTACCATTTTCTCTAGGGAAACAGATCTCTACCATCTGAAGAACAGTTGTAATTCTGAGTGATCTCCAGCCCTCCCCTGGAGATTGGCAAAAATGGTTCCCCAGGAGGAAATGGCTGGTTTGGAGAGTGGAGTCTATGGCATTGTACCTGTCTGAGGTCCCACCCCTCTCCAAACCCCACCCTCTCCAGGCTCCACCCCTCAAAACTCCAGGAATTTCCCAGCCTGGAGTTGGCAAGCCTATCACCTTCCCAGACAATCATCAAACTACCTTTATGTGCCCCTTTGACTTCCATCTCCTTACTCCTCCCTCTTGGAGAGCAGTTGTAATACTGAGTGATCTCCAGCCCTCCCCTGGAGATTGGCTATAATGGTTCTCCAGGAGGAAATGGCTGGTTTGGAGGGCAGAATCTATGGCACTGTACCTGAGGTCACACTCCTGCTCAAACCCCACCCTCCCCAGGCTCCACCCCTCAAGTCTCCAGGAATTTCCCAGCCTGGAGTTGGCAAGCCTATCTCCTTCCCAGCCAACCATCAATCTACCTTTATCTCCCCTTCTGACTTCAGTTTTCCATCTCCTCCCCCCTCCCTCCTGGATAGCAGTTGTATTTCTAAGTGATCTCCAGCACTCCCCCAGAGATTGGCAACAATTGTTCCCCAGGAGGAAATGGGTGGTTTGGAGGGTATGGCACTGTACATGTCTGAGATCCCATGTCTGAGACACTATACATGTCTGAGGGGTGGTGGGAGTTTGAGGTGTGGAATGGAGTGAAGTCCAATCAGCTTCCATATGCAAATGACCTTGAAATGCTGGCCCAATCAGAGAAGAGTGGCCTAGGCTGCAGTGGGTGGGAGAGAACTCAGGCAACACAGCCAGTGGATAGAGGCACCTTGTGATTGACACATCACAGAGCCAACTGATTTTGGCGGGCATAGAATGTTGCCAGATTAAATTGCAAAGATGTATAAGGAGAGATACCTTGACTGTAGGGGCATAACCTATATGTGTTGGCCAGTCAGTCTGATTTCTGTCCCAGGGAAGATACTGGAGCAGATCTTAAAGGGATCAGTCTGAGAACATCTAAAGGACAACTTGGTGATCCAGGGAAATCAGCACGGATTTGTCCCCAACAGGACTTGCCAGACCAACCTCATTTCCTTCTGTGAGAGGAGGAGGAGGAGGCGGAGATTGGATTCATACCCTATACCCCACCCTTCACTACCCGAAGGAATCTCAGAGCACTTTACAATCTCCTTTCCCTTCCCCTTCCCACAATGGACACCCTGTAAGGTAGGTGGGACTGAGAGAGCTCTTTTGAGAACTGCTCTTGAGAGAACAGCTCTGAAACAACTTGTAACTGACCCATGGTCACACCAGCAGCTGCATGAGGAGGAGTGGGGACTCAAACCCAGTCCTCCCAGATTAGAGTCCATGCTCCTAACCGCTAGATTGAGTTTACTAGATTTGAGGAAATGCTGTTGATGTTGTTTACCTGGATTTCAGTAAAGCTTTTCACAGGTTCCCCATGATGTTCTGATGGGTAAACTAGAGGACTATAGACTGGATTCTAGTATAGTTAAGTGGGTATGGAACTGGTTGGAGAACCACACTTAAAGAGTAGTTGTCAATAGCATTTCATCTGAATGGAGAGAGGTGTCCAGCAGGGTGCTACAGGGCTCAGTTCTGGGCCTGGTACTTTTCAATATTTTTATAAATAACCTGGATGAGGGTGTGGAGGGGCCACCCATTAAATCTGCAAACAACACCAAGTTGGGAGGAACAGCAAACACACCAGAAGATATAGAATTCAATGACATCTGAACACACTGGAAAAGTGGGTGGATGTGAACAAGATGCAATTTAACAAGGGTAAGTGTTGAGTTCAACATCTGGGTAACAAGGATAAATGTTGAGATCAACATCTGGGTAACAAAAAAGAGGAATGTGCATACTAGATGGGGGATACACTTCTGGGTAGCAGTGTGTATGTTAACAGGATCTTGGGGTATGGGTGGACTGTAAGTTAAACATTAGCAGTCAGTGTGATGCAGTGACAAAAAAGGCGAATGTGATCTTCAACGTATCAACAGAGGCATAACATCCAAATCGCAAGATGTGATAGTCCCACTGTACTCTGCACTGGTCAGGCCACACCTGGAGCATTTTGTGTAGTTCTGGAGGCCTTACTTCAAAAAGTATGTGGACAGAATGGAGTGAATATGGGGGAGAGTGACGAGGATGATCAGACACCTGGAGACCAAGCCCTATGAGGAAAGTTGTATATGCAACTGACAGTTCCCACTGTCTTGCGCCGGGGGGGGGGCTGTTTAGTCTGTTTAGACTTGGGAATGTTTAGTCTGAAGAAGATGAGGTTGAGAGGGGACATGATTGCTCTCTTTAAGTATCTGAAAGGTTGTCACTTAGCAGAGGGCAAGGAGCTGTTCCTGTTGGCAGCAGAGGATAGAACTGGCAATAATGGATTTAAATTAAGGGTGGGAAGGTACCAGCTGGATAGTAGGAAAAACTTTTTTATAGTAAGAATTGTTCAACAGTGGAATCAGCTGCCTAGGGAGGTGGTGCGCTCCCCCTCACTGGGTGTCTTTAAGCAGCGTCTGGGCAAACACTTGTCAGAGATTCTCTATGCTGATCCTGCATTGAGCAGGGGGTTGGACTAGATGCCCTGTATGGCGTCTTCCAACTCAGAGATTCTATTATTCTAACCACTAATGTGTTAAACACTCATATACATGTGTGCTCAGGGCAATTATTATTGTGATATTTCTGCCAAGTGTATACCAGAGTCCAAAATTTCATCTTATGCCTCCTAAATGTATGCAGATTCTTAGAAATAAACAGATATGGCTTCAAAGTTAATAAGTTATTAAGAAAAGGAATAATAGTAAAGGGAATTAGCAAACTGAATACAGAGTTGAAAACATACACACACATTAAATAAATATTCCATTCTAATGTCTACTAAATCCTAACCTAAGCAAATATTACTTATCTAAAGAGGAGGAAAAGGAGGAACTAAGACAAATGAACCTGTCTCAGCAAGGTTTATTATAGGAAGGAGAAAGCAGTGTTGGTGAGAGCAGGGTGGAAGAACAGAGTACAGTCTTCAAGGGCACCTGGTCTAGATGCCACACATATGCCACTACACATTTCCATGGGGGAGGGGGGTGTTGGAGCTAGTGGCTGAAGCTCAGTATCAAAATGGGACCCAATAGCAGGAAAAAAAATACTGGGGTTCTTAGGCTATTTTTCAGACAGCAGGGGATAGTGTTAAGATAGCAGGGGAAATAAGATACTCTTCAAAATGGATTAGTAAAAAAAAAAAAAAAAGTGTGAAAAAATGGTATTTTTTGAGTTCAGGTGTATTGAACCCCAAAAATATTGGAATTTTCTGATATTCCCAAATCCCAATATTAGATTCAAAATGTATTGCAGCCAAAAGTTTCCAAAAAAAGTGCAATTTTTTTTTTGGTATTTTTCAAGTTTAGGTATATTGAGCCCAAAAAATATTGATATTTTCCGATATTCCCAAATCCCAATATCGGTATGGTATTGGGATTTGGGAAATAATTGGGAAACCTGAATTTATCGGGCTCCATTATAGCCTATGGAGACCATTCCCCATAGGCTATAATGGAGAATCAATCTGGGGGTTCCTGGGGCTCTGGGGGGCTGTTTTTTGAGGCAGAGGCACCAAATTTTCAGCATTGCTGCTGGTGCCTCTCCTAAAAATACCTCCAAGTTTCAAAAAGATTGGACCAGGGGGTCCAATTCTGTGAGCCCCAGCAGAAGGTGCCCCCATCCTCCATTGTTTCCAGTGAGGGGGGAAAGAGACATGGTTCCTTTAAATGCCTTCTCCAAGCCAGGACTCAACTCCATGCTTCACAACAATCTCCGTCCATGTCCACCAACAGTCCAGACACCGTGCCCTTTACCTATTACCATCTCTAGATAAGCCTGTTCTCTTTTTCAGAGAAAAAAAAATGGAGGCAAAATAGACATTGAACCTTTCTGCTTTCTCTCTGAACTCTGACAGTGTTTCTCCATTTTCTGCCATTAGTGGACCTATCACCTCTTTTACCGTGCTTTGCTCTTCACATATCTGAAGATGCTTTTCTTGTTGTAGAAAGCCTCCCTGACCAACCTCAGCTCACTCTGAGCTTTGGCCTCTCTGATGGCTGACCTACAGTGCCTAGTAACACTCAGATACTCTTCTTTAGAGGTACATCCTTCCCTCCATTTCTTGAACATTTCCTTCCTTAGCTCATCATGGAGTTCTCTGTTCATCCACATTGGCTTCTTGGATCTCCTACCATGTTTCTATCACTTAGTTTTTATTTGGGCACAGCTTGGAGAAGTCAAGTTAAGCAGCAATGGCACAAATCTGGCATTTAAAGTGATCACATCCCTCTACATCTCTTTTTCCATCCATTGGAAGCAATGGAGGATGGGGGCCAGTGTTCTCTCTAAGCTGAGTTAGTGTGAGCTAGCTCACAGATTTCTTAGTCTCTGGCTCACACATTTTTGTCTTAGCTCAGGAAGGATGGCTTCAGAGCAAACTAATTTATGCAGCAGCCAAATCACTTAGAGGGAGCATTGATGGGGGCTCCTTGTTTAAGGGCCCATAGACTTCCAGGCCTGACTTAACATGGAATTGTATTCTGAGCATAAAGATAGGATGTCCCCTACCTCATATCAGCCAATTTCTCTCTTAAATAACGATTATAAAATTTTCGCCAAGGTGCTTGCTAAAAGACTTCAGAATGTAATCATCAACTATATAAACCCAGACTAAACTGGGTTTGTCCTCAATATGTCAATTATGGACAATATTAGATGGCTGTTATAGCTTTTTCCCAAGCACAAGCATACGAAGCTGCACTCTTATTGATTGACCTGGAAAAGGCTTTTGATAGTGTGGAATTTCTGGTTTTTTTGTTTGTTTTAGAAAGTATGGACTTTGGCCCAAAGTTTAAGAAATCGATCAATGCCCTGTATGTCTCTCTGACTGCAAAATTACAAATTAATAACTTTGTAAGTGATTCTTTCCCTCTTTCTAAAGGAACAAGACAGGGTTGCCTGTTGTGCCCGCTCTTGTTTGCATTTATAATAGAACCCCTAGCTACTATAGTTAGGGAACACAGAAGAGTCGAAGGGATGAAAATAAGCACTGTGGAAAATAAAATCAGTTTATATGCTGATGATCTAATTTTGTTTCTTTCGGATCTAAAAAACTCTATTTCAACAATAATGGATATTTTTACTCAATTTCAGGCTTTCTCTGGTTTGAAGATTAATCTAAATAAGTCGTTCATGGTTCCTATTAACATCCTTAGAGAAACAAAAGAACAACTAGGTTCCCAGTTCTTATTTCCTTGGAAGAAAGTCAAATGGAGATATCTTGGGGTTAAAATTCCAGCCAAACTTAACCTTAGTGATCTTATCCAGGTTAACTTCAAAGCCCTTCATAAAGAAATTGAAACCCAACTAAAATATCTGCATAAAGTTTTTCACAAATGGATAGATTACAGATAATTAAGAGTTTTATTCTACCTAAATACTTGTTCTTATTTTGTGCTTTGCCTATACCTATTCCTAGTAGATTGATATCTGAATGGCAATCTTTATTGATAAAATTTTTCTGGTTTTATAAGTCCCTGAGAATTAAATTTAGTGATTTCTAGTTCTAAAACACAGGGAGGTCTAAA
Organism: Gekko gecko; assembly: GCA_029375565.1. Classification (NCBI taxonomy): domain Eukaryota; kingdom Metazoa; phylum Chordata; class Lepidosauria; order Squamata; family Gekkonidae; genus Gekko; species Gekko gecko. The sequence continues at coordinate 136,927,269 of JAPDNY010000003.1, read as the reverse complement.
TTTCCCAAATCTGCAGCTCTATTATGAAGTGGCTATTTTGACTACACTTTTTAGAGCAATTATGGCAAACCCAGAAGAACAAACAAGCTGGCAACATATTGAAGAAGCCTTTTGTGACAATTGTACAATCTTAAAGACCTTTTGGAATGTACATATAAATAGAACACCTTTAATTAAAAAAAAATCAATTCTTAAACATCTCTCTGAAAATCTGGGATAAATATAGAAATGTTCTTTTACCTTTAATTTCTAGATACATTTTTTATACCAATCAGGCATGGTTTCTGCCAGCTCAAGGTAATTCTCCTTTTAACACTGGTATTCTAAAGGTTTCGCTAGACCGGTGGGTTTTATATTGAATAGCCAAATTCTCTCCAAACTATAGATAGAGGCAAGCTTGTCGCAAAAAATATCTTGGTTAAATTATTATCAAATTAGACACATTTTAGAATCGTTAGGAATAATGAGAAATTGGGAAATGCCTCTAACCACTCTTTAAGCAAAGAGAGGGAAGCCAGAAAGGTCTGCTATCTAAAATTTATAAATTATTATTGTCTGTAAGAAATAATTTTAGCTTTTCAGTGGTGAAAGCATGGATAGCAGATTGTGATTGGTAGAGTTACTGGAGATGATTTGGAAAAAGCCTGGAAGGCCCCAAGTTTTAATTCCAAGATTGCATCAATCCATTTCAATTCTTTTACGATCTTACATAGACGCTATTTAACTCCAACAAGAATAGCTAAATTTTCCAAAAAAATCTGAATAAAAAATGTTGGAAAGGTTGTGGTTGGAGGGGAGATTTCATGTATTGTTTTTGGTTGTGTCCCTCTATTCAAAGGTTTTGGAATAAAGTAATTGGCCAAATTGAGATAATAGTTTGTCAACAGATCTCAAAAAACCCAGAAAACATCCTTTTAGAAATAGGCTTAATAGAACAAGTAAATAAAGACAAGCTGGGTACAATAACAACTTTGTTAGCAATTGCTTAGATTGCTAAGAAATGGAAACAGAATAAAGGGCCTTCAATACGAAATTGGTATGACTCTATCTGGAACCACTTTATGCCTGGTAAAATAGATTATTCTACAGGTATTCAGAATTTTGAAGTTTATTGTAAGAAATGTCAAGCAATCTGGTCTCCTATTGTTAAATTTTAGCAAGATAAAGAAATTGTCACATCTAATATCCATTACAAGGAGTTATTGAATTTTTGGACTTAAGTAAGTATGTAGTAATGGATATATTTTGGGTCTTTTCTCTATATGTTGTACTTGACTATGGATAGAAGTAGTAGTTTATATTTATGATGATTTATGGTTGAGTTTTGTAGGACACGGTTGCACAATTATGGTGGAAATTTTAATAAAATTTAATAATAATAAAAAAAGAACAGGGGTGTCAAACTTATTTATTATGAGGGCTGGATCTGACATAAATGAGGCCTTGTTGGGCCTGGTCATGTGTGTCATAAAATGTAATGCCAGGTAGTGGAGATATAAACTTTATAAAGGACACAAACACAAAGGGTTTTTTTAAAATTTAAAATAAAATAATGCTTAAAACATTAGTACTCTTGCAATATCTTGTTTATTTAACAGTGTCTTATAAATGACACCTCTTGCTCTGAATTATTGCACCAAAATGTCTGTGCTGTTGCAATCTTGAGTATGCTGTTCAGGTGTGTATCTGTAAGCTGCAAACCTACAATGATGCAGCAGCAGCAGAACTGGAAGAAGCAGAAGACAGCCAGTTCCACTGTGGGCCTGATAGAAGCCCTCTGGGGGCCTGATCTGACCCCTGGGCTGCATGTTTGACACCCCTGTTGACACTACAGTTACTCCACAGCATTGTACCAGGCCGAGGCCCCTCCCCTCCCCAAACTTCACCCTCTCCCAGATCCATCTCCAAAGTCTCCAGGTATTTTCCAACCCAGACCTGGCAATCCTAGTACAAAATGCTACAGCCTGGATACTATCAGGTGCCAAGCAGAACCTGATTATCACCCCTTTCTTTAGCACTCCATCGATTACTGATTAGTTACTGGGTTCAATTCGTCTTTATATTACTTGTTGTTGTTGTTCAGTTGCACAGTCGAGTTTGACTCTTTATGACCCCATGGACCACATTAGACCAGATCCTCCTGTCTTCCGTCGTGCTCCGAAGTTTGCTTAATTTCATGTTTGTTGTATCAATAACACTGTCTAACCATCTCATCCTTTGCCATCCCCTTCTTCTTTGACCTTCAGTCTTTCCCAGCATCAGGGTCTTCTCCAGTGAGTGCTCCCTTCTCATTTGGTGGCCAACGTATTTGAGCTTCAGCTTCAGAATCTGGCCTTCCAGGGAACAGTTAGGGTTGATTTCTTTTAGGATTGACTGATTTGATCTCAGGAGTCTTCTCCAGCACCATAATTCAAAAGAATCTACTCTTTGGCGTTCGGCCTTCCTTATAGTCTAACTCTCACAGCCATACTGGGAATACCATTGCTTTGACCATACAGACTTTTGTTGGCAGGGTGATGTCTCTACTTTTTATGATGCTGTCTAGGTTTGCCATCGCTTTCCTTCCAAGGAGCAGGCGTCTTTTAATTTCATGGTTGCAGTCACTGTCTACTACTAGTTCACAAAATGTGCAAAATGAAGTTATTCAAGAGGACGTTACTGTAGAAGGATCAAAGCTGCATTTTAATGGTTCAGTTAAGGTAGGGTAAAGTCTTTCCTTCTCTGACGGTCTTGTTGCCTTAAACAGATATGTTGCATACATTGTTCTGTTCCCCCCTCCCTGTTCTACAATCCCAGCTCAACTGCATTATTTTATGTTGCTAGGAATCTCTTCAGTTAAGATTCAAATGTTGCACAGTTGCAGGCCAGCCACGGAAAAGATTTCCAAGCTTTCTAATAGACTAGGAGCACCCCTCCTCCCTCTGGCACTTTCCCGCCAAAACGCTCACATGACCAGGAGGAGGGGTGCTGCTCCCTCAATGCTCTCCATGCCGCCGCCAGAGACCCCTAGAAAACTAAAGTGCCAGAGAGTTCACAGTGGGGCAGGAGGGAGGGACGTGTGCCTGCACAGAAGACCACTCAATGGACAACAGTTACAGGTAAGTGTAACTTTGTTTTCATCGTTGTGGTTTCTGTGCAGTCCCACATGAGAAGATTAGCAAGATCACTGAGTGAAGGAGGTGGGTGTGAAGCTCTCAGAAGGAGACCACCAAGGACCGCTTTATCAACAGTTGTTTAGTGGCACAAATTGACCTTCACCCAGAACTCTCCTATACTAGAGGAGTAAGCTCTGTGCAAGTGTCCCCACCAAAATACATGTGGGAATGTGATAAAGGAAAAAGAGCACTCTTTTGAAAAGAGCCATCATACACAGAGTGTAATGAAAGGCTGTGTGCTCAAACACAGTGTGATAGTGTCAACTGACCCACAAGGATGGATTGTGTGAGGATGCTGACCATGCATTACATGAGGAGTGAGAGACCACACTTGGTAGGGGATTCCAGCAGGACATCATCTTCTGAAATTTCATGCATGGAGAGGGTGTAAGTTAGTACCCTATGATAAACGAAGCACCATGTAAGTGCCAAAAATAAAACAAGGGGTTATACCCGTCTTTTGTAGCCTGCTTAGTAATCCAACAAGGAAAAGATCAGAGAGGGTCTTGCCTGATCTTATCATATCTTGTAATCCGTCTGCTGATTGACTGAAAAGGAGGTTGTTTTAACATCATGCTTGTAATCTGCCTTGGGTCTCAGTGAGAAAGAAGAACAATCCTTTTTCCTTGCACCATCTTCCTGACTTCATTTCCTTTCCCATGGATAACTATCAGTTTCCTCTGGGGGGAAAATAGCAGCTCCAGTAAATGACCGAGACAGGGAAAATGACAAAACCCTGTCTCTGCAGTGTCACAGTCCTGATCCCAAGCAACCTCTCCTCAGTAGCTGCTATTTTCACATACACACAAAACTCAGAGAGTTCATTCAAAGGCATCTTGAATCACATAGACTTTAGCCATAAGTAACTGTATATCTGCACTTGAGTGTGGCATTCAGTTCACATCTTGAACAGATACCAATGTTATGACATCACTGTCCCTGTTATGTAGTCCTGAGGATTTTTAAAAAAACAAAATTGTTCATAGTATGCTTCAAAACTTAATAGAATATCACATACATTCCTAAACTTTATATACCCAGAAGGCATTCAAAAGGAGTTCTATTACTCTTTGTGGTTTTTTCTTTTATCATGCTCTGGCTCAGATTATAAATCAGAACCTGAAAAATAAGACTAATGTAGTAGGTTTCCAATATCTTCAGGGCTCCCAATGATAAAAGGTGTTGGATTATTGATCAAAGTGTGACAGAGAGATTCTTTGGTGGATGGGATCCCAACACCGGAGGCCTAATTATCTTTTATTCCCCTTTTTATCACTTGATGCTGATCATCCTGTTGTGCACATTGGACAGGAATAGGCCTTTGAATTTTTGCTCCTTTCCCCCCCCTCGTTTCTAAGCTACACAATTTGTATTCTAAAATAGATGATGTTAGATGCTGGCCAGTGCCTGACTAGAAAGAAAATGAGCAGCTAGCTGGTTAAAAGTGAGCCCTGTGGTGAAGTTCCCACTGCTTCCATTGCTGCTCCACGTTGCCTCATTGCAGGGAGAGATAATGCGGCTTGCATTTCCTGTGTGTGCACAGTTTCTTTCTGTGTGTTCCTAACCGTATAGTAATTATTCTTTGTGAGAGTGTTCATTGTATGGAGAATTTTCTTTCCTGTAGGAGTGTACATTGAATGCCCTGTCTATGTGTGAAAAGCAAAAAAAAGAAAATAAAATTATCCACAACAAATCTTAAGTCCCCCCTCTTAATAACAAAAGCGTGTTACGCAAAAGCTGAAAAGTTGATGTTACCTTATCACAACTTCACAGCAGCTGTGGCTATCTTACTTTCCCAGCTGTTCTCTCTGCACTTGGTAAGATATAAAACTCTGTGGCTCGACATATATCAGAAGCCTTAATTCTGCTCAGGCAGCAGAACTTTTGACGAGCCCTTTACTTACTAATAAATATTGTATTTATAGCTGATATCAAAGTTTTAAATACTGAGGGCAGCCTGCTGTACAGAAAATTTAATCAACTTGGTTCTAGCAAAAGTCATGTTATAAGACCAGTTCTCTTCTTAGGGAGATTTCAGGTCAGTCAAAAACATCGCTAATAACAGAACTTTTCTAAACAGGTGAGTATCTCATAGAGACCCCTTTCCTTCCTGAGGAGATCTAAGGTCCATTGGTTACCCCTCCAGGGCTCTTTTTGTAGCAGGAACTCCTTTGCATATTAGGAGACACACCCCTAATGTAGCCAATCCTCCAAGAGCTTACAGAGCTCTTCTTACAGAGGCTACTGTAAGCTCTTGGAGGATTGGCTACATTAGGGGTGTGTCACCTAATATGCAAAGGAGTTCCTGCTACAAAAAGAGCCCTGCCTAATACTAATTCAGCTCCTGACCATTATACTTAAATGCACAAGGAAGTGATGATTTGATTCAATTTTCGTGGCAAGGACACAAGTTGAGTCCAAAAGGGAGGAACTATGAGTGTGTGTGGACCATTCTAGTAGAACAACTCCACAACTCTTTTATTCATTAAGCAATGCCACAGGCTCTCAGACTGTTGTGGTGCATGAAGTAACATGACCTGCCACTGCTCAGAGATATCATTGACCTATTACCCACCTGAATATAAGAATGGACAACATCCACACAGCCTAACACAGCAGATATATGTCAGACTGTGATGAAGAGCTCGGGCACTGCCTTGAATTTCTAACTTCTGGTGTCTATTTTAGCCTCTTGATTCCATTCTTGTATATCAGAAATGTGATATGCATATCACAAATGTGATATGCAAATCCTTTTTCTAAAAGAATAAACGGAAAAAGGAAAAGAAAGTAGTCCCTTGTGAATTAAAGCCTACTTTTTATATGATTAATAAAGGCTGGTTAATTAAAAACTTAGCAGTATCAGAATGAAATCCAGACTTTACCCCAGCTAGATATTATTAATGTACTGAAATAAAAATAAAATCAAGTCTTCTTTTGTTTTGAGTCTAATTTCACATGAAGTCAGTGCTTGCTTTAAATCAGTTATACATCAGTTCAAAGACTTTCATTTTAGAATGTTAAGACTTAATTGGATTTACATCAGATTAACAAGTGGCTTCTGAGAGAAAATTTCCCCCAGACATACAGGCACAGCTAATTTAATTAAAGCCCTCCTATCACTTAAATACCATCAGAAGTTTCTGTCTCTTATGGTTCATGGTACATGTCAAAAGTCCCAGTCCCAACCCCAGGAAAGGACTTTTGGTACAAGGGGAGTGTGTCACAAAACAGAGTTACAAAGTACCAGAGGGAGTCTAAAACTTACCCTAGTTTGGTAGGTTGCCACCAGGTCTTTCAATCTATCCCAACAGCCCAGGAGAGAAAGACCAAGCCTCCTGGCTTCTCAGGGAATTTAACAAGAAAAGTCAGCCCTGCAGAGTGGGACTGCACTCTGAGTTTCCAAGACAAAACAGTTAACTGATAGGCAGTCAAGAGCCAAGGCTCTGGATTAAGGCTTTGAGGTTATTGAAGGCAAAACCCACAACAGAGTAAAAATATAAGTATTTATTTAACATGCAAAAATATTTAAAACAAGACTTGACAGTGAAGGAAATAAAACAAATAAACCTAAGCTTTTCCAGAATAGCTAAACATACAGAAACAAGGTTCTAGTTATCATTCAAGGTTCAGCAGAGGTTCCAGCAAGACAAGATGTTCACAACTTAAGTCAGTCCAGGCAGGAATCAAGTGGGATGCCATTCTGGGAGCGGTTGAACCACTGACATAACGCTGTGTAGTCACAACCTCCCTACCATAGTGTGAGGACTAACTAGATTTATAGGAAAAGGGTCTCTGACGGATCCTAGGCCTTTGGACCAATGAGATACCCAAGAGGTGATATAACTCTGAGTTGCTAGGCATGGGACATCCAAGGATAGACAAGAGAGAGTGGAAGAGAAATGAAACCATACTGCAGCTAGGTCCGTCCCTGTCCCCATACACAAGTGTCCATAATTGCAATTGCTTGGAATGTGTTAATTGGAAGCACCAAGGGCGGTTGGTACTGCCCTCAGCTGAAACAACTTATCTGGCAAGGTCACTGTGTTATCTACTTCTGAGCCAACTTTAACCATCTCTGGGAAAATTCTTGCAGGCCTCTATGCAGCCTGAACCAAAGATTTTACCTTACAGAACAGAGCAAGGAACCATTGTTCTTTACAGTACAAACCTCAGTTCTGCTTCAGCCAGGATTATTAAACTTTTAACCCAGAATGCCAGACACAGACATCTAGTCTGGCCAGATGCCTGATCAGGTTTCACCCCTCTTTGTTTCCCTTAAGTCTTAGGAAGGCAGCAAAACTGTGAAGTTTATCAGATATCTGGTGCAGGCCTGATTTATAAATTAAAACTGAACATTTTTTAAAGTTAATAATGAAGAACGCAAAGGTGCACCAGTTGAAGTGGAGGGGAAGTGAGGCTATTTCCTCCAGAGGGATTTGACACTCAGTTGTGAGATCACACCTCCCTTTGTAGTTGTGGGCTCAGCCCGGCACTGTGTGATCAGACACAACTGTGGGTGAATCGTGGGGTTTTTTTGGCTGTTTGTTTCCCATGAGCATAAACGAGGAATCGCATCTCCACACTGAGGGCCTCCTATGGAGTATGCGATGATGTGCATACTGTGAAAAGGGGGGGATGGCTGTAGTGCCACTGCCAGACAGGCCTCAAACACTCCCTTGCCAACCCGGCAAGAGGTTGGACTGGAGGACTGACAGGCAGAGCACTTTGACTAATATTAATACAATCAGGAGTCACGTTCCTCTTGCTCCTAAACCACAATAGGCTGCCACCAGACCTGCTTCATCCAGGAATGCAAGGCACAGGTCAACCCTGCTTCCATTAGGACCTTGAGCAGAAAGCCCAACCCTCTCCAGAGTCAGGAGTTCCACTCATATAGTGTTGGTAGGGCCACAAAGGTAACTGGAAAAAGCCTTCTGCAACCCCCAGACAGAAACACACCACACAGGTATGTAACTAAAACTGCTATTTTAAGGTGCAAAGCAATATAAACACGCTGTGTACAGAAAACAAAAAAGGTTTTTAGTATCTCTAACTAGTTACCTTGGATATTACAACACCAGTAGACCCAGCAATTCTTGAACACAAACAAAGCAATCTGCTTACAATAGTTCAACAGGGCGGACAGTTCTCCAGCAGAGATTCAAGGTTTCCCCAAATACAGCATACTCAGTTACCAGTCTAAAGTTTGACTGAGATGATAAGCAAAGACTTTATTTTTAACCCCTTCTGGGAACACCTGACCAAGACTAATTGGACTTTGCAACCAGATTCACCTGAGCCCAATACAGTCAGGGGGTTTGACAGATGTAAATGATTTGACAGATGTAAATGAAAGCTGAACTGGTTAGCATTCACATGCTCTGCTGTTGCATGGGAGCCCCAACCATCCTCAGCTGTCCAAGACCATTCCAAAAAAACAAGAAGTCTTCAGGATGTCAGTGATAGGCAACCCAAACTAATAGTCCACAGGTGTCCTTATCAGCACTCCTCCAGCTCAAGAATGTGAACTAAGTACTGGCTTCTGCAAGGAACTAAATACAACAAACAACTAAAAAAATAAAATAGCCCCCAGTTACTACAACAGCACCAAGCAAGGATGGCATGATCAGACCACCCCAATGGCATGAGAGCATGCTTGAGCGATTAGACAGGAAAAGTCCATCCATGGTCCATCTGAACCCATTAGAGCTGGACTTTCCCTGGTGTCTTTTAACTCCGCTTCTGTGGTGGAGCATCATGGGTTGCTGACGACTGCGGGACACTTCCCAGGTGTTGCTGTCTGATCACTCCCTTTAGATCCATCAGGTATTCGCACCAATGTTGGATCTAAAGGCATGTGTGATCACAGCCAAAGGCAGGTATAGTGTCTTGAAAGTACATTTTCTGGAAACATCTCAAGCACCTCCGCCTTCTCAGATATGGACAAAATATGGTACAAGTTTTCCCAGTTTTGTTGCTAACGTGCCACATTTTCTTTAATGGAAAGGGATATTTTTTCCCCTAGCCTCTGGCCTTTCTTGTGCCAATCACTTCCTGCTCATCACATTTTATCTTTCACCTTTCATAGCAGCATCCCTTTACTCAGATTAGAATTAGCTCCAAATCAGGAAACTTTTCCTCCAGCTTCTATTGCTGAAGCCATCAGAGGAAAGGAAAAGAGCAAACAGTCACACCTCCGTTTTGTCTGGATCAATTTCAGTTAATGAATGAAATGTACTTTTAAGTGTTACCTCTTGTCTTGGATGTTGTTTATATAAACCACTTTAAGACAATTTGTAATAAAAAGTGGTAAGAGGGTTGTTGAATAGTTTCAACAAAAATACTGCACATTTGATAAAAATTTGTCAACCCCCCCCTCCAATGCACTCACATGATAAAAAAGAAGAATGTCGTATGCCTTTAATAGAGGCTTATGTATGGAAATGAGCTGTTGGAAGATTTTAATGACCTGGAGGTAAATTAGATCCTATTAAACCTCTATTAACGGGACAGATTTTCTCCAGGCAGTTGGCAACTCTAGCCAGCATCTACCCAGTCCTAGTCTGGCATGTGAGTACTACTACATCACACTTGCCCCCCATTTAATACATACAAATACATATGGGGATTTCTTTTAAATGGTTGTGCAGCAGTAGAAATTCAACAGACATAGCTAATAATAGGTTAAGTATTCTTTATATGGCTATTTTATAGCTTCTGAAAAGCAAAACCATTGAGTTTCTGACCATATTATGGTTTGCAAGGGACATGTTGTTAGCCAAAATTGCCTTATTTATTTAATAATGATGGGGAAGTATGAATGTTATTAATATTGGCAATTGGCATTCAGGGAGCAATGACCTGTGTATAACCAGAGTTGAGTTATTCAGATTCCCAGAAATAGACCAGGAGACTAGATCACAAATAAAATAGTTTCTTTACTGAAGAATTTCACACTCACATACAATAAATCAATCACTCATTCAATCAAAACAAAGCTATGGAAATTAGATAAAGTAAATAGTGACAGTTATATGAGCAGGATAGATCAGTGGTGGGGTGATACTTTACCTTCCAATGTGACACGGTGATCCTGCAGTGAAAAATGGGAAAAATACTAGGGAAGGGGAACCATGTGATGGCCAGCAGCACATGTGAGGGAGACTTCAGGTAGCACTAAGACTGAAGTCAGCTAGATAGGGTGGGGTTAGGTAGGAGAAGAGAGAGAAAGGAAGCATGGGCAGATGCTCTTTTTATACCCTTAGAGGGGCTTGGGGTATGAGCCACCAAGCACGTAGTCCCCAGGAACATGCTAGATGCTGCTAGAGACTTAATGGGCTAAAAGAATAGGATTAAGTGTTGGGCAATTGACATGATGTAGCTTTAATGGTGACCCTTTACATAAGAACATAAGAGAAGCCAATGTTGAATCAGGCCAACGGCCCATCCAGTCCAACACTCTGTCACAGAGCAGCCAAATATACCAGGTGCCATCAGGAGGTCCACCAGTGAGGCCAGGACATTAGAAGCCCTCCCACTGTTGACCCCCCCACAAGCACCAAGAATGCAGAGCATCACTTGCTCCAGAGTCCCTATCTATACCTTGTGGCTAATAGCCACTGATGGACCTCTGCTCCATATGCTTATCTAATTCCCTCGTGAAGTGCTTGTAGCCACCACCACTTCCTGTGGCAGTGAATTCCAAGTGTTAATCACTCTTTGGGTGAAGTAGTATTTCCTTTTATCCATTCGAACCCAACCACTCAGCAATTTAAGAGAACATAAGAGAACATAAGAGAAGCCAATGTTGAATCAGGCCAATGGCCCATCTAGTCCAACACTCTGTCACACAACGGCCAAAATATACCAGGTGCCATCAGGAGGTCCAGCAGTGGGGCCAGGACACTAGAAGCCTCCCACTGCTGCCCCCTCCAGCACCAAGAATAGAGTGCAGCACCTGCCCCAGACTGAGAGTTCCCACTATGCCCTGTGGCTAATAGCCACTGATGGACTTCTGCTCCATATGTTTATCTAATTCCCTCTTGAAACTGTCTATGCTTGTAGCTGCCACCACCTCCTGTGGCAGTGAATTCCATATGTTAATCAATCTTTGGGTGAAGAAGTACTTCCTTTTATCTGTTCTAACCCGACTGCTCAGCAATTTCATGGAGTGCCCACGAGTTCTTGTATTGTGAGAAAGGGAGAAAAGTACTTCTTTCTCAACCTGCTCAATCCCATTCATAATCTTATAAACCTCGATAATGTCATCCCTTGTCAGGCTCAATAGCAAGTAGGCCCAGGCATTCTTCAGATAAAGATATGCTTTATTGGAATACAAGGATGTTGCCCACAGTAATACTGCTATTGTCAGGAATGGCTGCATGGGGTCAGTTAGACATTGACATAGCATGATGCAAAGCCAAAACTAGCAAATGAACTTTTAGCGCGCATGCAGGAAAACTCCCGATGGGAGAATTACTGAATACTCGGGAGTACTACCCCCCACCACCTAGTCACATAGGACTGGAAAATCCCCCCAGACAGAGGAACTCTCCAAAGCCTATTCTCCAAGGCCACCGTGATAAGACGAGGCGGCAGGAAAGTATTCTCCCACGTTACAGCTGGCATTTCTACGCAGGCGCAAAAGCAAGGGACCAGATAGTAAACAATGAACAATGAACATAGTGTGAACGATAACACAGAGCTTCAGCCCTCTGACACCCCTCAGCTGTCGTTTCTCCAAGCTAAAGAGCCCCAAGCATTTTAACCTTTCTTCATAGGGAAGGTGTTCCAACCCTTTTATCAGTCTAGTTGCCCTTCTCTGCACTTTTCCCAATGCTATAATATCCTTTTTGAGATGTGGTGACCAGAACTGTACACAGTATTCTAAATGAGGTTGCACCAATGATTTATATAGGGGCATTATGATACTGGCTGATTTGTTTTCAATTCCCTTCCTAATAATCCCCAGCATAGCGTTGGCCTTCTTTATTGCAGTTACACACTGTCTAGACATTTTCATTGAGTTATCTACTACGACTCCAAGATCTCTCTCTTGGTCAGTCTCTGCCAGTTCAGACCCCATCAACGTGTATTTATATTTAGGATTTTTGGCTCCAATGTGCATCACTTTGCACTTGGCCACATTGAACCCCATTTGCCACATTGATGACCACTCACCCATCCTCGACAGATCCCTTTGGAGTGCCTCACAATCCTCCCTGGTTTTCACCACCCTGAACAACTTCGTGTCATCTGCCAATTTAGCCACTTCACTGCTTACTCCCAATTCCAAATAGTTAATAAACAAGTTAAAAAGCATTGGACCAAGTACCGATCCCTGTGGTACCCCACTGCTTACCACTCTCCACTGAGAAAGTTTCCCATTTATACTCACTCTCTGTTTCCTATTTATAAGCCAGTTTTTGATCCACAAGAGGACTTGTCCTTTTATCCCATGACTATTGAGCTTACTTAGGAGCCTTTGATGAGGAACTGTATCAAAAGCTTTCTGGAAGTCAAGGTAAATAATATCTATTGGGTCCCCCTTGTCCACATGTTTGTTTGTTCACTCAATTTCATTGAGTGCCCATGAGCTCTTGTATTGTGAGAAATTGTGAGCCTGCACAAAGGAAAGAGGAGGTGATCATTCCCAGTGCCTTGTCAGTCAACAATCTGATGATCTGCATCATTGTTATCTTGATGGGCAGCATGTGTGCTTAGCTGCTCAGGTGATCTTGTCATGCCCAAGTTCTGTTGTTTAACGTGCAGTGAGGTGGGGGTGGAAGGCTGCCTGCGTGTTGGAAGAGAAGTCCTTCAATGGAGTCCTTTGCAAGAGAATTCAGGCTTCTGCTGCTTGATTCTGGCATCAGGGAGGTTGACCCATCTCCTGTATAGAGGCGGGAGTGCAAGGTCCTGGGTATGTCCATTGGTCCACATCTGGCTGGCACACTGCTTCCTTGCGAGGCTTCCCTCAGTTGGGCACATGTCTACAGACTTGGAGGTTGGCACCATCATCGGGCTACTGTACAGTTCAATCCCTGGCTCATTTGTTGCACAGTTCAGCTTACAGCCATAGTCTATAATTGAAATGCAAGGCTTGTGCAGGGCAACAATGTCATAAAATGTAAACGTATATTTAAATGTTGTACATGTTTCGCTGCAGCTGCTGGTTCAAGTAAGTTTCTCTCAAACTCTTTCAACTTGTTGCCTCCTCCTTCTAGGATAAAGGTAAAGGTAAATGTTCCCTTGCTTGAAAGCCAGACGAATCCGACTCTAGGGTTGCGGTGCTTATCTCCGTTTCAAAGCTGAAGAGCCAGCGCTGTCCGAAGACGTTTCCGTGATCATGTGGCTGGCATGACTAAACACCAAGGTGCATGGAACGCTGTTACCTTCCCACTGGAGTGGTACCTATTTGTCTACTTGCAATTTCTTGCTTTCGAACTGCTACTTAAGTATAAATTATATGTCTGATATTTCTTAGTTTATTTACTGAACAGAAAGGGAAGATAGGGTTCCCCTGGCACTGGACACCTAGCAAACGTAAGTGGTAAATAAATAGAACAAAACCCAAATAGGCTTATTCGCAAAGGCCATCATTTAACATTTAAGAGGTAAATCAGCGGAGGAAGTGAAAGGTAGAAAGAAGAACTCTATTCTTCTGTCTTAATAGATGCTCCATATTATGCTGGGAAGGTGAAGTAGAAGAGAGGATTTTTTTTCCCCAGAGAAGAGGGAAGACTTGAATGAATTTTGGTGGTTTAAACTTGCCCAGTCAGTTTTGCTGCATAGTTTTCAAGTATCCTATATATATAATTCCCTTACGTATTGGCCATTTCCGGCTCTCCCATTGACTGTGCTTTTTAAGAGTTTGGAGTACATTTTTTAATTATATTAGCCACAGGGTATAGATGGGAACTCTCAATCTGGGACAGGTGATGCACTCTATTCTTGGTGCTGGAGGGGGCAGCAGTGGGAGGGCTTCTAGTGTCCTGGCCCCACTGCTGGACCTCCTGATGGCACGTGGTATATTTTGGCCGCTGTGTGACAGAGTGTTGGACTAGATGGGCCATTGGCCTGATTCAGCATTGGCTTCTCTTATGTTCTTATTATTCATCCAGAAATTTACTTGGATGCTAATATTTTCACCAGTGGAAAGATGGATTTCAATACTGCTCCAATCACAGAGCAACTCCAAATTCATGAGTGGTAATAATGATCCTGAAATTTGGCTCAGTACCAAAGAGGATCCCGAAGCACAACTAGTAGCTTTTGGCTTCAGTAGTAAATATCCAAGCAAAAAATGTATAAGAAAGATACCCCAGAATGGGTGAAAAGTTGATTTTAATCCCAAGATTGCTCTTCCACCACTGACACTTCAGGACAGAGACCCCACTCCCACAATTGAATCTTTTCACTGCTTGGACATGCACAATACAGGAACCAGTAATGTAATACTGTGATGCCCTTGCTTATTGAGGAGACTGTTTCTCCTTTAAGAAACCCTCTGTGTACATGAACAGAGTAGATTTTCTGCTGTCACCATGAATTAAAAATTCCAAATCTCTCTATTTTGGTAGAATGACTCAGTGTCTAGGCGCTTCAGAGGACTATGTGGCCCTGAGGAAGGACTGTTCTGATTGCTGGGATAAGTTTAAACAAATAATGATTTATTTATTAAAGAACAAAATAGGTTTCTGGGTAGTTTTGAACTGTTGTTGAAGAAATAAAATATAACTGACAAAGCTTGGCATCACACACAGTCTCTCATACACCAAAACTCAAGTCTGACAGGCTTCTCTCTCATATATAGAAGAAGAAGAGAAGAAGAGATTGGATTTATACCCCACCTTTCACTACCCGAAGGTGTCTTAGAGCGGCTTACAAACTCCCTTCCCTTCCCCTCCTCACAACAGACACCCTGTGAGGTAGGTGGGGCTGAGAGAGCTCTTGATAGAAACTATTCTTTTTCAAGAACAGCTCTTATCAGAACTATGGCTTGCCCAAGGTCATCCAGCTAGGTGCAAGTGGAGGAGTGGGGAATCAAACCCAGTTCTCCCAGATTAGAGTCTGTGCACTTAACCCATACACACAGGCTGAACTCTATTGCTCATAGCCACATGGGCTGAACTCTCTTGCTCATATAGCCACACAGGATACTCTCTTGCTCATTTATAGCCACACAGGCTGAACTCTCTCTCCCATATATAGCCACATAGGCTAACTAAACTCCAACTGCTTCCTGTGTCATATAGACTCTCAGAAAAAAACTCTGTCTCTTCAACAACACAGAATCACCTCATAGACATCTCTCCTCCCACACTCTCAGTCATCAACCAATCACATCACACTTGTCTCCCTTTATCACTCTCCTTACATTACTGCAGTCACACTAAACATTTAGAGAAACACACACACCAAAATGGAATCATTACAATGACACTTTCCACTCTGCTTATTTAATCTTCTCTCCATTCCCTCCCAATACTAGCATCCTTGTTTCCTGAACTTATCCTTTCACCTGCTCTGCTGCAAGTGCTGCTCAAACAGAAAGTCACAATCCTCCCTGTCTGGTTTCCCTCACTCTCTTGAGAAGACTGTACACTTGTAACACCACCAAGGGTAGGTTCTACTTTTGGACTAGGCCAAGAGAGGATAACTGGGATCTAGGATAACTGGGATGGCTTCCACAAGAAATCATCTGATTTGTTGTTGTTGCTTATTCTCTAAGCATGTGTGTCATTTTGATAATGCATCAAGTTATGCATAGCATAGTAATTCCTCAAATTTGTATTTGCATTTTTCCACCCTATCCATCTGTAGTGCATGCATTTTAGGGTTGCCAGGTCCTGCTTGGCAGCTGGTGGGGGAATCCTTGATCCTCTACAGGATCTTCTGCTGCCCATGCTTTGCATCTGACATCGGGGTGTGTGTGATGATCTAGTTTTTGGACAAAACTCTATGGTTTGTAGCCAATTTTACCATAGAGTTTTGCCTGAAAACTAGAGCATTGCTGCATGATGTCAGCAATGTGATGACATCACTTCCAGGTGATGTCATCACGTTGCCTTTGGGCCAGTAGGGGGAAGATTTCCCCTGCCAGCCAGCTAGCTGGCAGCACGAAAGCACCCTGCAAAAATGGGGGTTCCCCCACCCTCAGCAGGGGTCTGGCAACTCTAATGCATTCTACTTGGTTTTCTTTGTCAATGTTTTAGTTTCCAGTAAAGATTTTAAAGTCATTACTGCCACCATGTCCTTACCCCCTTTCCCCCCTTAAAATTTCTTCTGAGCTAGTGTGCTGAGATTGTACACATGTAAAACTTTTTTGAAAAGTTTTTTATTGCACAAAAACATGTAAAACTTGACTCTAAAACCCTTCCCACAGGGACTTCACGTGAAGACTGAAGGTATCTAGCCTCCTTGTTCCCCAGATAATTCCTGCTATTACTGGAATTAATGGAACTTGCACATGTAAGAACTTTAGGTGTATATTTACACATGCAATCCTTCAGTGGTTTTGTGGTTTGCCTATAAAACTGAGAAAGTATTTTTGTTACCCAGATAGTTCAAGGCCCTCATAAGAATTAATTCTTTCCTGTTTGGCAGTGATTTTGTTTGGTGCTTGTACAAACCCTCCTTGCTTGCAACATACTTGCAAGACTCCCTTTGAGCTTGAAGGCAGTGGTACTTTGTGCAAGATCAAATACTGTTCCTTTATGCAAAATTGGATGAATTTCTAGATTGCACAGAACAAAGTGGAGACTTATGCCCAGATAAGGCCTGAATTACAATGACAGAAGGTTGGGGAATTCAAAATATTTCCCTACAAAATACACATTCCCCTTGAGGATTATGCAATAAGTATAACTATAAAGATAAGAGGAGACAGAAGGAGCTACAGCCACTGACTCAGAATGTCTGTGATCCTCTTTCCCATCAATTATTCAGATAAGAAAGATCTACATTAAAATTAATCATACAATTCTGAATTGCTCTTTTGCATCAATAATGAAACAGCAGCACTGAATACAAACAGACAAAGAGAATAGGGTACGATCCTTCACAAAGAAAGGAGACAAAAGTAGTATTTTAATTGTAAGGCTAATTACTAACTTGTGGCAGAAGGTTATTTTCAGTGACCTACTACATGAAATGTTCTATTTTGAACAATAATCTTTCTGATAAACCCACATGATTCCCCCTGAAGTATATACATCCAACACTGAATTGTCAAAACAAACACACATATTGGGGGGGGGGTCCTCAGCCAGACAGCCCACCAATCAATTCCTATTCAGAAGAAGAATTTGATCTATTTTGGAATTTACATTGGTTGCATACTGGGATTTAAATTGGAAGGTTTTCATAATTCCATTGGAGTCATTTTATTTCAAGTATCAAGTTTCCATAAATGCATGAGCTTTCATTACTCAAGCATGGGGTATTTGAGCTACATAGAGATTCATAAATTTGGCACAATCATCACAAAATAATGAGTAATAAGCTCAGCCAACTCTGCCTTTTCCCTTCTACAATGCATCTCTTCCATAGAAAGAAAACGCTCTCAGACCCTTCTCATCATTGTTAAAGGGAAGGATATTAAAATAAGCACTCTTCAGTAACACAGAACCTGCTTAGCATGTAGGAAGTCCTGGGTTCAATGCCACTGCAGATACACAATCTTAGATAGCAGTTGCTGGGAAAGACCTTCCTTTGACTGAGACTCTGGAGAACTACCAGTCAGACTAGAGAATACCGCGACACCCAGTATTGTCAGATGAAGTTTATTAAGATATTTAATGCTAAAGGAAATCTAACTAATCTAGGGTGAAGGCTCTAAAACAGTATTGTGACTAAAGAGAATAACTCCAGTCTGCTAATATCAATATATCTAATTCTCATTGTGCCCCTATCTATGGATGCTTAAATCTGGAGACTGGAGGCATGGACAGACAAGACAGATTTTTCTATAAACCTGAGAAAAGCCCCAAATTTGCAGAAAAATCTAAAAACTAAAAAAAGTACAAAAGGAATTGTTAAAACTCTCCCTAAAAGATGAAAGGTGTGCCTGTAGCTTTAAGAAATGCATGATCTTAGTGGCTGTTGCTAGGCAACCAGAACATTATTGTCAAGCTTTGTTTTCTGTTAGGAAAAGGCAGGTGAAGGGGTCCTCAATGAGTATTCCATCAAAGGTCAAAACAGCCCTTGAAAGGGCCCGCTCCCTGCCTTTTACTAACAGAAACCAAGCATGGAATACTAGCAAAACTGTTGTGGTTACCCAGCAGTGGTCAATGAGAGCAACTGTTTCTTAAACCTACAGGAGATCATTTTATCATCCCTGCCCCCATGTCCATTCAAGCTTTCTGAAGTCCAACAATTAGACTAAGCTACTGTCAGAACGTTTCTTTTAGGAAGCTGTTGTTTTAAGAGCTTCCTAAAAGCTATTTTCCACATAGACTATTTTATTACTTCAGGCAGCTGATGCCATCTAGACCAGGGGTGTCGAACTCATTTGTTATGAGGGCTGGATCTGACATAAATAAGAACTTGATGGGCCAGGCCATGTGTGTCATAAAGTGTAATGCCAGGTAGTGGAGATATAAACTTTATAAAGGACACAGATGAACACAATTAAAGATTATTTAAAACTTTAAATAAAACATGCTTAAAACACTAGCACTCTTGCAATATTTTGTCTATTTAACAGTCTCTGATAAGGCTGGTCTATCTATCTCTCCTGTGTGCTTGAGAGAGACTGGTAAAGCAAGCTGTGATGTGGCAGCAGCAGCAGAACTAGAAAAGGAAGCAGGAAACAGCCAGGGCCTTGAGGCCCGGATTGGGGCCCTCTGAGAGCCTGATCCGGCCTGTGGGCCACATGTTTGACATCCCTGATCTAGACAGTCTGATATTATAGGCAGTATGTACAGTTAAAATAGTAGCAATAAGAAATAACTTTCTTATGAGATAGCTGTAATATCATTCAAAACAGAATACGTTTTGGGAAGAATAATTGGAACTAATTAGAAAACCTCCAGTCGGGCTTACACTGCTAAGAGTAAAATCAGATTTAATTATAAGAGGTCTCAGGAGTGCCAAAGGTGTTATAAAGAATATCTTTATTAAAGCAATCAGTATATACGATTGATGCTTACTATTATTAGAACAGTCAACTAAACATTTCTTTTGTATTAAAAGAAGTTTAATGGGGGCAATTGCTAGGCTAATTTTTAGTGAGTGACAAAGCAATCACTGAAATGAATTATAAAAGCAATGAAGCTTTATTTGCATTTTAGCATAGGCAGCTGCATTTTATAAAAGAAACAGTAGCTCCAAGCAATATTTAAAATTTTTCTCTGCTAACGAAGAGGTGCAATCCCACTGACTACAGAGAAGTACAAACAATATTAACAGGACTGCTCTACACTAAATTACTAATTTCAGCAAAAAGTAAACAGATTAAAAGTGTAAAACATTTAACCCAACCCAGAGCCTAACATATGTACCAGTGCATTCCAGTGTCAATTCAGCATACTGCTTCATTCATATTCCATTGAAGTGAATGGGAAAAGCCTTGGCTGAAGGATTCCAGTTATGTGCAGGAACTGCTGTCTTGGGAAGGCCTCCTTGGGTATATTCGAGCTCTCTCATATGTGTAAAGGCAGTGAAACTTTATTTACTTTCTCTGTGGATAAGATCCCAGCTTTAATATGCTTGACAATGTAGATAGATATTCCTTATACACACACATGCAGTCACCTGATATTGAATCAGACTAGTCCATCAGGGTCAGTATTTTAATCTAAGACCCAGTGGCAGTGGCTCTCCAGGTTCTCTAGCAGAGGTGTTTCTCACCCCCTACCACCTGATCCTTTTAGCTAGAGATACCAGGGATTGAACCTGGCACCTTCTGCATGCCAAGCAGATGCTCTGCCACTGAGCCAAAGCCTCTCCATTAAGCCTTAACTGCAAAGTTTGAAGATCCTGTTATTCCACAAGTCAGACAAGAAACTGATACATGGAATTTTTGTTCAATTAGTGAAGACATCTGTGGCAATCCAGCTAAAGAGAGGGCTGTATTCACACAGTGATGATTCTTTGTTTTGCCGCTGCAACTGTATTTCCATGGCAACTGCAGAGGCATCTGTGATGGATTCCGGGCTTGGGATCAGCCTGCAAGAAAAGACACCTGCAGTCACATGACTAGCAGTTGTGATGTAATTCTGATGCAGAACTCGGGGTGGGGTTCTAATGATTAAAAAAAACCCTCTTGACAGTTGGAGTTTGGTTGTTGAGACTGTCAGGTTTTTTTGGTTGGTGGGTACTGTGCCAGGTGACTGACAAGTCATGTTGGCCCTCACTGAGGCCAAGGAGTAAATGAGATTTCTCTACAGATTCCAAAAGCCAAACATGGTTCTATACCACAGTGAAATCTAAGGAGTCTTAAAACGGGAAATAAGCTCCTGGTGGTTAAACAAGAGATTCACACTCCTCTCAAATAGAATCTATACCATGCTGGAGAGAGAGTCAGGTTTAGTGTGTCAGGAGGGTTTATTGGACTAGTGGGTATCCAAAAAAATAAAGAAAGGAAGGGAAAAAACCACAAGGCACTGCGGAGGTGTTTCCCTGAGAAATCCAAATGGAAACTGGCAGTCTAGAACAGCACAGGGGTTGAGATTAGAGAGAGCATGTTTTGTACTGTGGCATCTGAAGTGAATGATTATAAATGCACTGATCTAAAGCTAAACTATACCATTTGAAACAACGTATACACAAGTATCAGCGTTTCCCTTGTATATATATTCCCTGCCTGCCTGTCCTTGTAAATAAAGTCGTCAGTTGGTTTTATTGTTCCATGTCGTGGATGCCTCAGTGTTTGACAGAGCTAAGTATATGACAAAGTTAAACCATAAACTTCATCCCAGAAAAAGGGCAGGGCGCAAGGAAAGCCACAGATTAATATTTATAAAAAAGGTCTCATCAATAAGTAGCTGGGTGTGTGACAGAGGGACAAAATGTGTGGGTTCCTGGCTGAAAGAGGTGGGCAGACAGTGTCAGTGGAAAATAAGATTCCACCTACTTGTGAAAGTTTAAAGGGATAAATCCCCACATAATCCGAAATCAGGTGGGTTCATCATAGCATCCAAAGCAGAAACAGTGTTTCCTTTGCACTTTCTTCAGTTATCCCCTGATGGTTGCTATTTACAGGCCCTCCTGGCCATGCCACCAGAGGGGTTTTTCTGGCTTAAAAAACCCAGTAGTTGTCTGACCTGCATAGCCCAGGCAAGCCAGGTTTCATTAGATCTTGGAAGCTAAGCAGGGCTGCCCCTGGCAAGTATTTGGATGAGAGACCTCTAGAGAATACCAGAGCCATGAGGCCAGAGGCAGGCTATTAAGCCATTTCTCTTAATGTCCTCCGTGCCCCAGTAGGAGTCACCAGAGGTCACCATGACTTCCAGACATGGGCACACACACACAAATGCAAAAGTACCAACCCTCCCACACACTCAGTAGTTGCTATATTGTGACAGTGTTATAAAACTATAGCAATATGCTGACTACCATTTTTTAATAGTCAAAAGCCTGCCAGGGGCATAGTGGGGAAATAGGCAGGTACAAAAGATGATGGCGGTCAAATTGTGCCAATGTAGGTGGGAGGTTCAAAAATGTGTGCCTTTCTGCTAAGATGATGTGCTAACCTGTTTGAACCACAATTTTTCTCAAAAGATGATGCCATAGCAGGTTAGGGAAAGACTGGAGCAAAGCAGGGGAAAACATGGAAAGTGGATAATGGGACAATGACATTGTGTGGATGCTTTGACAAGCATCACTCCCATTTGGAGGCCAATACAGAACATAGCAGCCATGGAGATTCAGCCTTAGTTTTCAGTGGAACACCTCACAAATTTGCATGTCATCCTTACGCAGGGGAGAACTGATAACATCAAAATAACTGTCAAACACAAAGCGCTTACACAATTTGTATATGTTATTATAACTTCAAAACATTAACAACACAAAATATACAATATTGTGTAGTTTCAGATGATCGTCCAGAATTTAACAGGACCAACAAGGAGATGGTGAACTCCGGAATGCTTTTCCCGCTTCGACTACAAAAGTCTTCTTCTGACCAAGATGAATCTTGTAGACTAACTTTGGACTTCAATAATATGGCAACATTGTCACAGCAGTGCAAAAACTTGATCACATTTTCAGACTGGATTTCTAGAACATGAAATCCAGTCTGAAAATGTGATCAAGTTTTTGCACTGCTGTGACAATGTTGCCATATTATTGAAGTCCAAAGTTAGTCTACATCTTGGTCAGAAGAAGACTTTTGTAGTCGAAACGGGAAAAGCATTCCGGAGTTCACTGTCTCCTTGTTGGTCCTGTTAAATTCTGGACGATAATCTGAAACTACACAATATTGTATATTTTGTGTTGTTAATGTTTTGAAGTTATAATAACATATACAAATTGTGTAAGCGCTTTGTGTTTGACAGTTATTTTGATGTTATCAGTTCTATTCTGTTACTGTCACCCTGAATCAGTATCCTTACACAGGGGCCATGCTAATCTTCTCTGTATCATTCAAATGTTAGTATATGTGCTGTCGAAACGAGCACTAGTTTTCAGTGTCCCAGTGAAACCAAAGTGGCTTGTGTTACTTCCTATAATTAGAAAGACACCTTTGGACATTTATCTGCTATTCTGACATATTTATTGCTTTACAGCTGTTGATCTTATAACTTCCACTTGTTATTTAGGTGACCAAAATGATATTGTTGTTTAGTTTTCACTTTTCATATCTTGAACATCATGATGTTACATGTTAATTTGCTGTTCATTCTCTGGCTATAAGTTTGAACCTTACCTGTCATTCCAATGTGTTTGAAAAAGTGTGCATGCACATGAAAGCTCATACCTTGAATAAACCTTTGTTGGTCTTAAAGGTGCCACTGGACTCTAAAATTGTTCTCCTGCTTCAGACCAACATGGCTGACAAACAGGATGTATTTTCAAAGCGTCTTCTGTTGGTTGTAAATAATTTGTCCATTTGTTCCAGTGGCCAGTTGGCCTTACTACTTTTGGAAAACCAATTTTGTGTTATATCTCAGTTTTATGTTATATGTATCTTCTGCTATGTTCAGAAACACATATGTACATGCACACACATTCAACATTATCATTATTGATCCTCTCCATACAGAAATAAGTTATATCAGTAATAATGAACTGAAAGACTCCTCTGCTCAACATTTGTCATTGAGTACTAGTACTAGCCTGTATTTAGCTATGGCCATATATTTTCTCTTCCTATGGTTACCTGCTGGGGAGGGTGGGGTACAAATTTGAAGAAATAAATAAATAATCAACAAGATTCCCCCCCTTTCAGATTTGCATAGAGTGGGAATAGAAAAAAAGATTTTAATTGTTATATGTCCAGGGGAGCTAATGCTTAATATATTAGTGCATAGGAGTCTGCATTCTACTTTCAGGTCTGCTTTCTATTGGGTAATACATCTGAATAAAAATTGGAAGAAAATTGAAATGTAGATGATGAAATGGACTAGCAAAATCAAAAGAACAGGCAGCCCCATCTCACAATGGGTTGCAATGAGATAAGGAGATCTCAAGCATGCATGAAAGAGACTCCCAGCTCGTACATGGAGGAGAAAAGAAATAGGCCAGACAAATTAATATCTTGCTGAAGTGACTTCTATTATTGCTTGTAAAGAGACAAGGGAGGATGTGCAGAAATTGTCTTTCACAGTGCTGTGTCTCTTTTCACTAAAAACAATGTGGGAATTTCTCCCCTCCCCAAATCACAGAAACCATGCCACAAATTGTGTGATAATCCCATGAGTGGATCTAGTTAGATGTGTTGAGGTACACATCATACCACAAGAGGAAGGGAGGACAGAAAGACAAACAATAGGTTGAAGTATGATTCACCTCTTAAATCTAGAGAAAAAGAAAGTTAAAGGGAGCTGTTGCAAAATTAATATGTGAATATGTTTAGAAAATTTAGCAAGGAGATAAAAAGAGAAAGTAAATATTTTAAAAGAGAATCTATAATTTTGACTCATATTATTCACTAGGTTTAAAACCTACCTTTCCTCTAAGAAGCTCAGGCTGGCATAGCTACCTCATTATCCTTTCAATAACCCTGTAAGGTACATTTAGCTGAAAGAGAGTGGCTGGCCCAAGGTCAAGGAAGCATAACCCCAAGATCTCCCAAGCTACATTGCAACACTCCTCTTCATTGTCCAAGATAGAGAGCAAACATTTTCTACCTGTCCACCTTTTTCAGAAAGTCCATCAGTGAAGCCTTTTCTATTCCATGACACGAACTGCTCAGAGTGTGTGAATTTTGGTGAACCCCAAAATGCACAATGCTGAGGTAAATGAAACATTTAGTTTTCCCACAATCACTTTTAAATTACCCGTTAGGTTAATATTGTTGTTCTTGTTATATATTGACCTCATACTAAGTAGTAAATTATTTGTATCTCTTACAGAGAAAAGACCAGTTCCTGTTTGTTGTAGAGGGAAATGGCAGTTGCCCCCCCCACGTTTGAATGGAAACACGTGGGGAGAAAGCAGCCAATGAGGTCATGTCCCATTGCTGCTGGCAGGCTCAGTGTATGAGAGGCATTTGAGCTCAGTGTATGAGCGGGAGGCAACAACAGCCCTTCCTCACCTCTCCGGCCGGCAGTCTCCCCACCTGCCCTCCCTGTAATGATCATGTGGGATTAGCTGGTTGTCATTTAGGGCCATGCAGATTTTTTTTTGTCCTGTCATATATTGGCTTCGGGGGGGGGGTCCTTTTTCACCTGCTCCACATGGTTTATTCAGGAGGGTTTAAATAGGCCTGGTTATTCTGGTTAGGTCCTAACTAAGAAGGCAGGAAAAGCACAGGCCAAGGGAATTCCAATTGGCACGCACCCCCATACATCTAAATGGGGGGATCCTCAAGTGGGGCATCTATTGGATTTGCAGCCTGGGTGGTCCGGCAAGCACCCCCCTGAGGCGTTGGAGGAGTACAAGACAGCCCCTGAGGCTAGGCAGTTGTGGGCCTGGACTGTTCCCCTTCCCTTCTAATCACACTTGTGTGGGTGATGAAGGGAATATTCAGATACATTCCAGATCTGGATTGGAGCAGGGGTGGTATTGTCCAGTTAGGAGGCTTGTGTTGCAAGCCGGAAGTGACCCCTGCTTTAAACATTTATAAAGTTACAGATCAGCTGGTTTAAATAAATTCTTAGTTTAATCCAACAATGCTGTTGTTTTTTCATTCAAGGGGTGAGTGGGCCAAAGAGTAACATAATGTTAGCCAAACAGGTTTTGGGCTGAGCCAAGCTTTTAAAGCTTATGAAATTTCTTTGCTGGATTTCAGTGACATCATGTATACTAATGCTGTGCACATTACAATGATATTTGCTTTAATGAGATTATACAATTAACCAGGGTAAAATACTCTTTTGCTAACCATTATCTCCTTGGAACAAAAATACCAGATAAGAAAAAATGTTACTGCATTAAATTTGTCTGTTATGTGATGGCATGGCATGATTTTACATTGACTCTAGAGTCCTTCTCTGTGTAACCTTCAATGGTAGATTCGTGAATATGGAAGGGGGAGGCTTTACTGAGGTAGGTAGCTGGGATGCTTTAAAAAACCATAAAATTTTCATTACTACAGCTGGGAATCTGCAAGAAATCTCAAGGGGGAGGAGCAATGAACAAGAGAAGAAGAAGAAGACCCTGCTTTTCTCTACCTGAAGGAGTCTCAAAGCAGCTTAAAATCACCTTCCCTTCCTCTCCCCACAACAGGTAGCTTGTGAGGTAGGTGGGGCTGACAGAGTTCTAAGAGAACTGTGACTGGCCCAAGGTCACCCAGCAGGCTTAATGTGGAGGAATGTGGAATCAAATCTGGTCCTCCAGATTAGAGTTCACTGCTGTAACCAGAGCTCATTTCCTGCAGGAGCGCACAGGAGCGAAGCTCCAGCAGTAAGGAGCCCAGGGGGCAGGTGTATGCAGCAAGCCCTGCCCCCTGCTCCCAGAAGCTCCCCCCTCACCTTTCCTGGCCCGCTGGCCAACCCAGCGGAGCAGTGCCACAAGCTGGCCCTTGAGGTGCTCTGCCACTGTGTGGGCTGTGGCACCCAGCCCACCCAGGCTCTGCCCATCTTCATATTGGCCCTGGCATGGCGCCTCTGCAAGGTGGGCCCCGGCAACTCCTGCGAGGCCTGCGAGGAGCTCCACCCCGGCCTCCTGTGCCTACTTGAACTCTTTCTATGCCTCTGAACTCCAAAAGAGTTCAGTGGCACCTTTAAGACCAATGTTTATTCAGATACAAACTCTCCCTCCTCTGTGAGGGCAGATCTGCACATTCCCCCCACATAGCTAGCAATCCAAAAGAGTCCAGTGGCACCTTTAAGACCAAGGTTTATTCAGATATAAGCTCTCCCTCCACTGTGAGGGCAGATTTGCCCACTTCCCCCACATAGCAATCCAAAACAGTCCAGTGGAGCCTGAACGGTGATATCAGGGGTTGTGGCATATGCAAGTAAGTTATGCTAATGAGATTCTGCACCTCTTTTTCTATGAAATGACCCCTGGCTGTAGCCCTTACACCATGCTGACTCTCTACACTGTGGAGATCCATGTTCAAATATCCACTCTGGCATGGAAGCTTCCCGGGTGACCTTGGGCCAGGCACACAGTCTCACTGGTTCTTGGGTGGCTAAAATTGAGAAGAGGCAAACAGTGTAAACAGCTTTGGGTCAGTATTGGGAAGAAAGGTGGGATGTAAATGAAGTAGATGAAACAAAAACAGCATGTTAAGCTCACCTCCCCAATCTCTCCCTCCACAATTCTATAAATTCTCAGGGATTCAAGTAGACTGATTTCCCCCCTTCCTATTTTTCTTTTAAATATGTTTCTTCTGTGTGGAGGGTTTTTTAAAGCATCCACAGGCCATTTTCTCCTTATCATCCATTCTCCAGGAGGTGTAGGGAAAACTGCCACGTGGCACTCACAGTTGCAATGAGAACTACACAGAATTTTCACTGTGTGGAAAGCAGCCTGACTCTCAACTGCTGTTAGGCTGCCCCCCAGACATGATGGTACATGCTTTCAAAAACAGACACATAAGACATCTGCTCTTGCTACTTTGCTGGAATCCCTTTACAGAAAGATGGTTCAGATGTAATGTATTTCCACAAGGGGAAAGTAACCATAAGTTTGTTACCAATTTCCCCCCTCTCTTGTGACCCAGATCCCTCTTCAGACTGTGGTGTAATTAATTCTTCCAGTCCTTAGTCAACTTGTTTAAGCTAAAGAAGCCTAATATTTTTTTCTCTTTTCTTTCTCATGCTGCTGAATAACAACATCAATTTTACTGTAATTCTCAGAGTTTGTTCCAGATTTTTAACAGGAAAAACAGACCTGTGCAAAATATTCAAGGTATGGGAATGACACACATAATTGTATAGGATTTTTTAAAAAATATTTTCTTCATGACTGGCCATTATGTTGTTTTTTATTATTATTCTGTTTTTTTATACTGTCTTTAGTGAACTTTCTACAATAACTATTTTTTTCTCAGTGTTAATAAATCACAATGCTGTTTCTGTAAAGCTGAAGTATTTATCATAGTGCATTTTTCCAGGTTTAACAACAATTGCCCTAGTCTAAGAAATTAATGCAGAAGATTTTATGTGCAAACAGTGCAAAGACTCTCATTTACCATTTATTCCAATGGTAAAATGCAGTCTACATTCACGGTGCGAGTTATTCCATTGCAATCAACAGGGAATTGGTAATTGAAGGAAATGCAAATATCTGGACTGGAGAGGGTTTTATCTGCCATTTTAAACATGGTCTCCTGTACTCTAGTCCATCTGCTTTAAACAAGGCAGTACAGCACTTACATTGCTGGGATTTCTGTGCTTGACTAGTATGAAACAGTTCTTTTCACTGTGTAAAGTTGGGATATTTTTCACTATGCATTTCCACATTCTTGTGTAGTCTTAAGAAAAAAATACAGAGTGAAAACTTCTGCCCCACTTGTTATGGAAACCGCTCATAACATTACAGGAAGTATTTGGTCATAATACATGAATTCATTACAGGAAGTATTTGGTCATCAATACATGAAATCATGTATTGTGACCAAATACTTCCTGTAATGTTATGAGCTGTTTCCACAACAAGTGGGGCAGAAGTTTTCACTCTGTATTCACAATACATGAATTCATGTATTGATTATGCCCACTAGAGATATGCAGTTAGAACCTTTCTAACAATTTGTCCCATTCCATGCATGCAGATCAGAAAGAGAACAAAATTGTTTCAGATATAAGCAGTGTCCTTCCAATCTGATGGTTACTAGCTGGCTCTGTTTGATTTCAAGTTACCAGGTAGTAAGGAGGCAGGAATCCTGATGAAGGGAGTACAGAAAGTAACTCAATGTCAGTGTCAAGTTTGGGCATCTGACACCTGTGCTAAATGAATTGTTCTTCCCTGCCTTTTGTTCATCCCTGCCTTTCACATTGTTTGTATCACATTTCGGATTTCAGAGCATGTTGGAATGTTCAGGGTAGTCCATGACCAAAACAGAATTATATATAAGGAGGGATTTTGAATACCTATTTGCATCCAACAGGCTTTCTGCCTGGAGGTAACTTTGTAAGAGTCCATGCTTCTTTCTCATATATGGATAGTATTTCCTGTTCCATTGCTTCAGTCCTTCTATCTCTTTCACTCGCAGGTAAGTTGCATACTTCTTCCCAGTTCTTAGGTTCTTTTGCAGATTGTACAGTTTCACAAAATCCATATTTCTGTGGTGGTTGCCCTTTAGTGCTTCTTTCTGATCATCTCACACTGCTTGTGGGTTCTGTTGTGGGTTCTGCTGCCTCCTTTGGTGCAGTTCCCACTTCCCCTTCTGTTCTGGTAGTTTCTTCAGAAGGTAGACCTGCTGGTTTCTCAGTGGTCACCACAGGTAACCATGCAACCAACTCTTCAGGAGCAGTCTCAGAACTCTTTGGATCAGTTGCACTGGAAGCACATGACAAATTGCTTTCATCTACATATACAACATTTCGTTCCCCAACTGTGTGATTTTGGGGGTTGTATATCCTGTATCCTTTTTCACCAACAGGATACCCTACTATAAGTCTGATTTCAGCTCTGGGGTCAAGTTTTCCCCTTTTCTCCTTTGGTATGTGAGCATACCATTTGGAACCAAAAGTTTTCATGTGCTTTAGTTCAGGCCGCTTTCCAAACCAGGCCTCAAATAGAGTGGTTCCAGTTACCTTTGAGGGTACTCTATTGTGTAAATACACCGCTGTGTTGACAGCTTCATCCCATAGGGTATTTGGTAGGCCAGAATGTATTAGCATAGCACTACACATGTGCTGGGAAAGATTGAAGGTCAAAGAAGTAAAGGATGGCAAAGGATGAGATGGTTAGACAGTGTCATCGATGCAACGAACATGAAATTTAGCAAACTTCAGAGGACAGCGGAAGACAGGAGGGCCTGGCGTGATCTGGTCCATGGGGTCGTGAAGAATCAGACTTGACTGTATGACTGAACAACAACAATACATGTCCTGGATTGTTCCGTTCAGCTTTTCAGAAGAGCCATTGTGTTGAGGTGAGTGTGGGATAGACACTTTGTATTCAAGCCCTTCAAATTCTAGAAATCTTTTAAATTCTGCATTGTGATAGTCTCCATCTCCATCAGTGCATAAGCTCTGGGGTGCTTGGCCAAATTTGTTTTTAATTGTGGCCACATAGCATTTGAATTTATTCAGTGTCTCTTCATCATGTACACGAAAGTATATTTTGTTTTGCTTTCAGTAAAAGTCACAAAGTATTTGTTCCCACCACAGGATGGCACTAGTGGGCCAACAAGATCACTATACACAGTCTCTAAGAACATCTCATTGTGAGTAGTGGACTTGCCATTGTACTTTGGAGCAGTTCCTTTTGCTTTGAGATATGTGTCACATCTCTCTTTTGCCTTATCACAACTTACAGCAGAAATTCCACATTCTTTTAACAACTTTTCAACACTCTGCATCCCACAATGTTCAAACTTCAAATGCCATACATACAAGCATTTCTGATACTACAAGAGCCATTGCCAGTTTGATAAACTTGTCTTTCATCAGCATCAACAACTTCTGAGTCTCCACTAACATCCACAAGATAATGAAATCCATTTCTCTCCTCCACTTCAAATTCAATTCCAGACATTTCAGCAACAATCTTACTTCCTTTCTTACTCTTAAGCAATACTTTATGATTACTCTCCATAAGTCTTTTAGATGAAATCAAACTATCAGCTGCTTCAGGAATCAGAGCCACATTCTTTAATTTAACATCCATCGCTTCTCCAGTTGTAGTGAGGAGTTTGATTGGCACTGTCCCAACACCCTCTACATTAAGAGGTTCCTTATTAGCTTGGTACACTTCAGGTCTATTGTTAGTATCAAGTTCACAAAACACATCCTTATATTTGCATATGTGTGTACAGGATTCAGAGTCTCCTAAAAATACTTTCTTATTTTCATCATCATGGATTCTGCATTAAATTTCCCATTGTCTGAGTTCTAAAACCTCTGTAGTTGCTATGATTTCCTCTCCCACCAGGTGTCACTTTTTCAGTCTGAAAATGTGCACCAGTGGACTTTTGCCTGGCATCCCTTTTAAATTAACAATTTCTGGCATTTTTAAATTCACAGTCTCTGGCCAGATGATTTTCACCACGTATCTGTTTTAAATGACTTGTATTTTATTATTTGTAAATTGTATATTGTGTTTCAGTTTTTGGAAGCCACCCTGAGCCCGCCTTGGTGGGAAGGGCAGGGTAAAAGTTAAAACAATAAATAAATAAATAAATAAATAAATAAATAAATAAATATAAAACATTCAATTTTCTTTTGCCTTTTAAATCTGCATGCATGTTTCGAGCTCAAAACAGACATCTCGTTAGACAAAGCATCCTGACTAGTTTTGGAGTCATAGTCTTCCTTTAAAACCATCAACGAACCATCAAGCATTAGATCCTTTTGGTGTCTTAAAGACATTGCTAGCCCTCTGTAACTTGTAAGGAGTCTGTTCAGTATAGCAGCAATCATGTCTAACTGGTCAGGAGTCTTCCCAAGTTCTTTCAGTTGGTTGGAAGTCCCCACTAGCTTCTTTAATTGATCAGGCAAAGAGTCACTTTCCTTTACTCTAAAGTCAAAGATCTGAGCCTTCAAGTAATAAATCTTACTGGTTGTCTCCCCTTCATAATTGTCTTTCAGGTGTTCAATCATCATTTTGAAAGTTTCTATTATATGCAGGCTAGGCATATCATGGCAATTAACTGAATCGATAATGAAGGACTTGACATAGCCATCTAGTCTTCTGAAGGCACTTTTCTCTGGCTCACTTGTAGGTACTTCCTTTGTTAAAATATCTTCAGCCCCATATATTTGCCGTCTATTCTTTAGGGAGCTAAGCCACCAATTAAAATAATGCTGGGTTAACTTGAGTGGACCTAACCCCCCCCTGGGTTGAGCTCTCTGGCTCGGAACATACTCACATCCAGAAGACATGCTTGGATCACCCATTCTGATCTGCAGGCTTTAGGGGCACTCAGCAGGGACTCACAGGGTTAATCCTCTCTTTGGAATAGGAATACAAGCAATTGGCTGGAGCGGCTGGTTGTAATCAGCTCTTTCTGTAGCTGGGATTCCAAATGCGCAAAAACTTCAAAAGTTTCTCTGCAGCATGTGCAAGTTGGTGTAGATTTCTCTAATCAAGCAAGGATTAGAGTCATCACCACCTTTCTCAGCTGCAGCTTTGCATGGCAGAGAGAGTAAAGAAAAATTTGCAGGAAAAAAATCCAGGTTGTTTTTAAATCAAACCTCTCTGCTGCTAATTAGCTCCTAACCTTTCTCTCTCGAGCCAGTGAGCACTTGAAACTTAGTTCACTTAAGCATATCAGGCAAAATCAGTTAATCATCCTCTGCTACCAGAATATGTTGGAAAAATTGGCAAAATAGTTAAATATTCAGAGATTGCAATGGATCTTTGCTTCACTGGACAGGAGGCATTTTCTTCTACGTAAAAATCTTTATTTCTAAGGGAAAGGGTCACAGGAAATCTACAAAACAACAAAGACACCTAAGACTACATCTTTACACTTTGACCACACAGTCTACAACAATGGAGGTTCTTCTTCTCTTGACCCCTAGAAGGAAATCACCTGAATGCATTAACCAATTATTGTTAGTAAATAGGCTTCAGACTCCTGGGCTTTCTTCCCATTGGCTTTCTGCCAGGTCAGTCTAAACAATAGCACACAAGGTAAACACATATTAACCCTATAATGACTGAATTTTAGACTTTGCAACACACATATTTCCAACAAGCAGTACATGCATGCCAGATACATCAGGAACAGGTTACCATGTGTAGTCAGAGGACTTGTGTACTTTAGATGCATGTCAATATGAATATGGCCTATTTCCCAATATTAGCCCAAGTCTATGTCAGCTAGACCTCTGGCTAATCTAGCTGCCATGGTTGTGAGGGGGGACTCTGGAATTTTGACTTTCATTTCTGCTGTATATCCAGTCTTTATCTAAGGCCTTCGACCTTGAGTGTCTGGTGCACTTTTCTCCTAGGAATGATTGCCCGTTACTTTGGTGGGTTTTTACCTGGCTCCTGGACCTGGGCCATCAGGGGACCCTCTTGAATAATGTATATCTGCTTGCTTTATGCCAGTTCTAACACTGGTAGTGTTAAGATACCTGCATATTCTCAATGTCTCAATAAACTTTACTTCTTTGAATGCAAGCTGTTGGGAACTGATTGCTGCAGGAGTCTGACAGTCTACACTTAAGCTTGAACATTCTACTCCCTCTCCTTTCTAGGAGCGCAGCTTAGATTCTATATCTAACTTAAAGACACACTCAGATCTAGGCTGTGACATGCATACTGCAGTATTAAAAAGATATGTGACTAAGTGATGAGGTGCCTCCTGGAAGGAACCATAGTGTGAAAACAGAAATAAAGTTCATTAAGAGGAATAACACCAATATCTAGACTGAGGAATCAGTAGAACTCCAAAGTGGAAATAATATCAAGGAATCACTGTCAATACCCAACAATAGAAAGCCAATCATTCCAGCATGCAAATAGCTTGAAAATTACTTCACTAAAAAACAGAGTCAAACGATGAGAGAGAGAAAGAGATCATTATAACTACTGAGCTGTTCCAGTTCAAGTAGAGATCCAGGTATCCACACAAGACTTCATGTGTCTCAGCATTAAAAAACCCAAAACGGAAAGTAAAGCAAGGAGACTTTTCATATATCAACTGACACCTATGCAACTGCAGAAATGTGGATTGTTTGTATGTAGCAAAAGTTCATACATAGCAGAGCATACTGTGGCCAATCACAATAGGAGTGATTACAACTTGGGGGCAGTGTTCCCTCTAAGCTGAGTTAGTGTGAGCTAGCTCACAGTTTTTTAGCCTCCAGCTCATGGATTTTTGTCTTAGCTCAGGAAGGATGGCTCCAGAGCAAACTAATTTATGCAATAGGTAGATTGCTCGCTCATGACTTTAATGCCAGGAGCTCACAAAGTAGAATTTTTGCTCACAAGTCTGCACAGCTTAGAGGAAGCATTGCTTGGGGGTTGATTCTCTGTCTAGTTATAGCACAAGCAATAGATGTAAAAAACCCAGAAGTTTCTTTCCAGGTATGGAAAGGGAGAGGGTGCCAGAAGGCAGAATCAGGTGTATAACTTGACTGGAGGTGATTCAAGGTTGTAAGAAAGGTTCTCAAAGATGCAGAAATGGGGAGGTTTCCAAATAGGAGTTGAGCTTGAGGCAGTTTTTATCTCATAAGAAAAAGTGTGGCTTTGGCAATTAGTTCAAATAATATAAATTGGATTATTGGGGCAGCAAATCTAAGGCATAAAAAACTTTCTTTAGCAAATGCTAATCTGACATGTTCTGTTTATGGCATACTGATTAATCACCAGGTGTCCTTGTTAATAATAATCTGATAACCAAACCATGAGAATGGCAAGGTTTCTTTCTGGCATATCTGTTCCACTTTCTTTACTACAAAGGGATTAGGTTCTATGCCTTCTGTTTTTGAAATGAACAGGAATCTGTTCACTAGCCTGATTCAGAGGCAGAAAGCAGAAAAGCTGGTTTCAACACTAAGATGGGAGGGGGGACATGTACAACACAGGACTTCTTCACAACAGATCATTCACATTGGGTGTTTTTGTGCTCAATATTTCCACTTTCTGCCTGTCATTATACCAACTCATGGGCTCAGAAGGATCTTCCAGTTCTACATAACCACAGATCTTGGTTGACTGTATCTGTAATTTAAAGCTGCATGTGCTAAGTTGGCAGGCAAACTTGTTTTGTATGTAACAATGGACAATCCAGGGCAGATGTTTATGATAGATACTCTGGGGTTATGGTGCTCCTGCTGCTCAGCTGTTTGTTTTAAATAGTTCAGAGCCATTTACACTATTGGCTTGCTCAGCTTTTTGTGGGGAGCAGAAAGCAATGGTTTAAATGGCTCAGAGCTATTTAAGCCTCCACTTTCCAGGCCTGTAGCTGCAGTGTGGCATCTCATGGCCACGCCCCACAAAACTCTCTCTCCAAAGCTAGAATAACAGTAAATGTGAAGATGGCTATCCACAAGCCAGAGGGTACTTTAGGGTGTGGACATAATGCAACAGCCTCATGGAAGCTAAGCTGATCTGAATTTGATCAGTGTCTAGATGGGCGATCTTCCTAAGTGTGCTACCTTAGCCTCCATGACAGAAGATTACAAATATTATTAGACTCTTTTTGTATTGCATTGTATTCTAATTTTATAAACCTAATCCTATGGCACTGATTATTGGATGTTTTATGCCATCTGATGGCATCGTTTATGCATTTTGTAGTCTCTTTGAGTTTTAGGAAGAAAGGTTGTCAATAAACAAACAAATAAACAGGGCTCTTTTTGTAGCAGGAACTCCTTTGCATATTAGGCCACACACCCCTGATGCAGCCAATCCTCCAAGAGCTTACAGTAGCCCCTGTAAGAAGAGCTCTGTAAGCTCTTGGAGGATTGGCTACATCAGGGGTTTGTCGCCTAATATGCAAAGGAGTTCCTGCTACAAAAAGAGCCCTGCAAATAAATGCTCCTGAAAATATTTTAATTATAAGATTATTCACCTTCTAGGAAAAAAAGTTCATTCCACTAGTTTGTCTGGGTGCTTCTACTTTGCCTCATCCCCCCCCCTCATTTGGGGTTTATTTGTTCATCCAGCATTGCTCATATGGATAATTCCAAGAATTATATAATGAATATCATAACATAGTAATGCTATACCAGTCTGATCTGGAATACAATAACGTTACTGAGTGCAAACTATCAGTTATGGTGATGCTTCCTGAACAGCAACACATTCTCAAAGTATCTGACAAAGTCAGAACTGCTTTAAGAAGCTCACACTCTTTCTGAGAAAATAGTTTCAATTAATGTTCAATTAACGGGCTCTTTTAATACTTCTTTTAAACAAATAACTAAAAAAACACCATCATTGTGTGAGTGTTTACGCATCTCAAGGCTGCCAAAAAGTGTTCATAAAAAGCAATGAGTACTTTCTGTTCAGCTCAAATGTCAATGCATGTTGCTGCGTTAATGCTTAGGGTAGGGAAAAAAGCTGTATCACCAGATTGAACTCCAAATGGAATCACCTCCAATGGAATCACAAATAGATAATAAATGCAGTCTTTAAAGGCAAGCTGTTGCTAAAAACCTGGATAACTAGAAGACTGGTGTTCCAATATCATCCTATGAAGAAGAGATGCAAAGGAAAAGGATTTTACTGCAGCAAGCATCTTTTATGTGCACTTCACAAGTTGCCCTTAGAATCGCCTTTTTAAAGAATACTCTTCCAGTGCGGCATCGTCTTATCAGAACTAACTCTATGAAGAGTTTCCATCCAGAGTTGCAGTGCTATGAAACAGTCCTTGTTATATCTGCACGTTTCTATTTTCTTTTTAAATCTTCCTTACCTATTTCCTTATTCATTCTATTTAGCCTTTGGAAGCCCAACAGGTTAGCCCAACAGAATCTCAGTTTTGTGGAAACTTTATATTGGGGATCCCTTACGTTTTGAGCAGAATTCTGACACAGTGGGATGGTTGCAGCCATAAAATGGCTGCCACAAAATAGCTGTCATGGAAGACATGGGAGATGGCACAGCTTATGCTCTCTCACACAGTGAAGATCCTTGTGTTGTAGTGGCAAGCTACTGCTGAAACAACATTTTAGAAAATCTGCACAGTCAATCAAATTTCCAGTGGCCCTGCAGGTTTTCTCAAAACCCCTTGTGGGTGCCAGGAAAAGTATTGGAGGGCAAAAACATTCAATAATGGCAACTGAATGAACTAGGTCTTCTCATCCTGAATTCTTTTATATATTTATTTATCATGATAGGTAACACCTCACATTTCTCACCATTCATTTTATTAAAATATTTTAGTTAGACGGTTTCAACTGAATTTCCCAACGGGTAAAACTTACTATGAGTTCCCTTATATCAGGATTAGGTCCCAGCATTGGCACCCCAGCATAATGGGGTGGTGGTGGTGGTTGAATTGAATGGTTCTGTACTCCATAGAGTGTCCTGTCACTACAGAAGCACAGAGACTGGGGCCTTTAAATGTGCGAACATTCTTCTCTGACCTTTATCCTTGTTTTTAAGCACTTCATATTAGACAAGGTACTTCATGATACTTCACATCCACCATCTCTGAGAAGGCAATGAGTTAGATCCAAGCTTCCACAAATGCGAGTCTGCAGGAGCAATTTTACTGCTTTCCCATTCCCAAAGCAGCCCTCTGAGCCACACAAAAAGCCACTGATGAGTGTTGAATAACCTCCAAGACAATGTCTTGTGGCATGAAGATCTTAGTGCAAAGAAACTGGCCAAAATCCCTCTTGTACAAGCAGGGTTTAAACTGAGTGGCTCAAGCTCTGTGAATATTCATCTGATTCTGCCTTTTTTCTTCAGCCTTCCCCAAGACATATTGCAACAGATACTGTTCTGCAGGGCTCTTTTTGTAGCAAGAACTCCTTTGCATATTAGCTGACACACCCCTAATGTAGCCAATCCTCCAGGAGCTTACAGACCTCATCTTACAGGGGTACTGTAAGGTCTTGGAGGACTGGCTACATTAGGGGTGTGTCACCTAATATGCAAAGGAGTTCCTGCTACAAAAAGAGCCCTGCTGTTCTGGGTGGCCTTCTAGTCCTCAGCAGTGGCTTTTCAGAAGGCCGCTAGGAAAACTACTTTCATAAATGTGTTTGAAGTATGGAATCTGAAAAGTACTGAGGGCAAAGACTCAGCATAATGAATCAGCTCTTGTTTATTGGATTACATCAGGAACGGAGAACCAACGTGCCAGTCAGTGACTGGCTTATATGCGTGCACCACACCCCCCCAAACACATACCCATCACCCTTGATTGGCCTTATTCACAAGTCAACAATGCAATAAGTCTCCTTTCGGATCCAGGAGAACCCATAGGTGCGCCTTCGATGACAAGGTTCAGGAATAGTAAGCCACCGGTACTTTGCAGCCATCTGGGAGCCAGTGGCCCAACACAGCCCCCACCCTGTAAGGTGAGGCATCACAGGCGAGGACCACAGGAAGGGACTCATTGAAGTGAGATAAGACAGAGTTCAAGATGAGGAGGTTCTTGACCACTTGGAAGGCTGCGGCATGATGCGGGCCCCAAACCCATGGAGCCTTCTTATCCAAGAGGCAGTGGAGGAGCTTGGCCATGGCCGCTTTGTGTGGGAGGAAGGAATGATAGAAATTGAGGAGGCCTAATAAAGCCTGTAGTTCAGTCTTAGAGCTCGGGGTCGGGGCATCCATGATCACTTTTATTGTGTCCTGTGTTGGGTGGATACTGCTTGCATCAACCTGAAACCCAAGGAAGTCTATGAGAGGCACCCCAAGGATGCATTTTTCTCGCTTCACTTTGAGTCCTGCTTCACTGAAATGGTCCACCTGGAGCCACACTCACTCCGAATTGTACCTCCTGCACCTTAAAAGCCCCCCTGTGACAATGGTCTGGGCTTCAGCCGTGGCATCATCCACCAGCAGCTGCTAGTAGGCTTGTGCCAAATCCAGCTTCCCCAAAATTTTAGCCCCGGCTAGGGATGCAAGCACATGGCTGACTACTGGCATGGGATATGCGTGGTCTTGCAATGCCTTGTTTATCGTGCATTTATAGTCCGCACAAATCCTGATGTCCCCATTTAGTTTGACCAGTGTGACTATCAGCATTTCCCACCTCACGTGTGGGATCGGTTCCAGGACCCCTTGGCTGACCAGGTGATCCAGCTCTGCCTTGATTTTCAGTTGGAGAGCTAACGGGAGGTGACAATTTTTTAGGCGGATGGGACACACTGCCGGGTCAAGCTTTAGAGTTACTGGTGGATCTGTGTAGCGTCCAAGCACACCGTCAAATACGGTAGGGAATTCCTGGCACACATTACTAAAATCTCCATGCCCCACCTGGTTTTATCCCATTACTGTCAACCCCAGGGCATCGAACCAGGCAAGGCCCAGTAGGCTAGTGAGAGGGGCCTGTACCACAACCAGTTCTAAGAGACCATTGAAAGCCCTGTATTTTGGGGGTTGCACGCATGCGTTAAACCAAGCCGGCTGTGTTTCCTCCGAGCTCCTCCTTTGAACTAAAGAATTTATAGCTCAAAGTTTGTAAATACTACGCAAACCCAGATAAGAGGCTGATAACCAGGAAGCAGCTGGCTAGAACAACTTCAGAGTGGTAAGAAACTAATTTATTGCTGTGTTAGAAAGGAAAGCCTTGAGATTCTTAAGGCCGCTCCCAAAGCTTTGAACCAGATATGGCAAAGACAATTAAGGACCTATTTGAACAAATTGCAGGACTCCAAAATACAGTCCTTGCCTTTCAAGAAAAAATTAGTGGTGAGTTAAACTCACTACGTGGAGAAATTAGCAAAATAGGCACAGAAATAGCTTTTATAAAGCAGACAGCTACAACAGCCAAAGAGCTTGCTGAAGCTAATGAGCAAAAAATAACCGCTCTGAACCGCCAAATAAATGACTTGTCAGACAGAAACAGGAGAGCTAACCTTATTTTATCAGGGATATCTGAAGAAATTTCCGTAAATAAACTGGAGGAGTCTCTAATACAGTGGATGCAGACAAATGAAGTAGAGATAAAAACAGAGGATGTTGAGAGAGTGCATCGACTACAAAGGAATGGGAGGGGCGGGGCCCCTAGAGATGTAATAATTAAATTTGCCAGAGAGAAAATTCAACAGCAAATATATACAGCACTAAAGAAGAGGAAAGACCTGACTTTTAGAGGAAGGAAAGTCTGGGTGAGACAAGACTTTTGTCAAGAGACCTTAAGGAAAAAACCCCTCATGCGCCCCTTTGCCCAAAAGCTTTATGCAAACAACGTTAAATTTTCATGGGGCTATCCATCCTCGATAATTATATTTCGGGAAGGAAAGCGACTTATGGCAAGGAACACTACAGAGGCAAAGGAACTACTTAAACAGTTAGGTATCAACACAGACAATACGGGAGAGCAAGAAATGGAAGAGGAATCAGGGGTTCCTGAAGATGGCGACGAAGGAACTTCAGAGAGAGGAGGGAAACGCCTCAGGACCAGCTCCCGATAACCAATTAAGGGAAGTATACCTTTATTGATTGAGCTAATGACTATTAATAGTATTATCATTTTTTACAGTATCAAGAAGGAGGAGGAGGGGGGATGCGTGCACCCCATGCAGTGGAGAGAGGGGAAGAGATTTTCTTTCCACCTTTACTCTCAACCACAGGGGGGGAAAGGGAAAGGGAAGGGTAAACTAATTAACCATTCAAATTTTTCACAGCCACGAGATGTCAAAGCCTTAATTGATGTGGGATATGGATAAAACAATAAAAATTTTATCACTGAATGTCAATGGTTTAACATCAGAAATTAAAAGATATAGGATAGCCAAGTTGGCAAGAGAGCAAAAAACTGATGTTCTGTGTTTACAGGAAACACATAAGAAAAGAAATGACAACAAGCCTTTGCTAAAAGACTCGACCTGGATGATGTTAGCAGAAGCTAGGAGCCACACCAAGGCCAGAGGAGTGGCAATAATGACTCATAAGAAACTTAGAGTAGAGGTACTAGAAAGAAAGACAGACAGGGAAGGGAGATATGTGATGGCTAAATTCAGATTAGAGGGGAAGAAATTTATATTGGTAAATATATATGCACCCAATAAAGGACAAAAGAAATTTTTAGCCAGGCTAGTTAAAAAAACTAAGCAATTCGCAGAGGGAGAATTAATTATGACAGGAGATTTGAACATGGATCTGACCAAAAATAAGGCAATTAAAATAGGAGCTTGGAGCTTGAGGGAAGCACATGAATTGATAGGACAGCAGCCAAAACCCACCCATGTATCCAGCCGGCACAAAACCCCATCATGCATAGATTACATAATTGTAGAAAAAAGCAGCAATCTGACTATAAAAAAAATTACAACGCACCCAATCTGGATATCGGATCATGCACCAATCACTATAGAAATAGAAGGTAATCAAAAACCAAAAAGTAGAACTTGGAGGTACAATAATTTAATAATGGCTAAAGAGGAAGATAGGAGCTATATGATGGAGCAGATAAGATTATATTTTGAGGAGAATAGAGGGACTGTCCCAACTAATACCCTGTGGGATGCCGTGAAGGCGGTGATAAGGGGACACTGCATAAATAAGGAAAAGTATATCAAAAGAGAACGCTATCTAAAAAGACAATCTAAAATTCAGGAACTGGAGAGGTTGCAAAAGGAACAAATCAACAATCATGATTTAAAAGTACAGAGTCAGATAACAACAATTAAAAAACAATTAGATGAGTTGGACTCAGTTACATTATGGAAGAGAGAAGCAATGGTAAGAAATGACTTCCATAGAAATAGTATTAATTCAGCCAGAAGGTTAGCTAACTATTTGAAAAACAGGAAGGTAAGGCAAAAGATAGAAAATATAAAAGTGAATGGCCAAAGAACTGGCAACTCAAAAGATATAGTAAAAGCCTTCGAGACCTTTTACAAAGAGCTGCATAAAAAAAAGGACATAGTCATATATGAGGAAGATATAAGAACAACACTTAAAGAAAATGATAAAATTATGTTAAGGGAGGAAATAACACTACAGGAGATAAAGGATGTAATTAAAGAATTGAAAAAGGGCAAATCCCCAGGCCTAGATGGTTTCACAAGTGAATTCTATAAGGAAATTGCAGACATATTGGCCCCAGAGCTCCAAGAGGTATTTAATGGAATATTGAAAGGGAAAAAAGCCCCAGATTCATGGAGGCAATCAGAAATAGTGGTAATCCCTAAACCACATAAAGACCCAGAGGAAGTGGGCTCATATAGACCTATTAGTTTACTAAATCAGGATTATAAAATCTTTGCAAAAATATTGGCAAATAGATTAAAGAAGATTATACCTAACATAATAAAGGAGGACCAATATGGATTTGTAAAAGACAGGAATATAGCCCCCCCATAAGGAATATTATAAATGTATTACAACATGGCCACAAAAAAAAGCTAGGCCTCTTGAAATTAGATGTCTACAAAGCATTCGATACACTCTCCCAGGATTTTCTGTGGCAGGTAATGACTAAATACGAGATGGGGGAGCCATATATAAAAGCGATCCAAGAAATGTACAGAGAAGGGACAGCAGTGGTGAGAGTTAACGAAGAACACTCACAACCCCTCAAGATTCAAAGAGGAGTCCGGCAAGGATGCCCGCTCTCGCCCCTCCTATTTATACTAGCAATAGAACAGCTAGCTGAAAAAATAAGAAATTCTGCAAGGGTGGAAGGATACAGGGTAAAGAAGGAAGAAATGAAAATCAATTTATTTGCCGACGACATCATAATCGCTATGACAAACCCCAAAGAGGCAGTAAAAGAAATAAAAGTTATATTAGAGGACTTCGAAAAATATTCAGGACTGAAGGTGAACATGGCTAAATCAGAAATTATGTACCTTAATGTGACTAAAGAGGAAAGGGAACAAATACATGGGATTACTAATATTAGCATGGGCACCAAAAAATTCAGATATTTAGGTATTGTACTACAGAAGAATATCGATAAAATAGCAGAGAACAATTATAACAAGGTCTGGAAGAAAATAGAAAAAGATATGAAAAAGTGGGAAAATAAAATAATGAATATATCTACTAGAATAAAAAGTGTTAAAATGTTTTGGCTGCCAAGATTAATATACCTCTTTCAGACAATACCTCTAGGAATGTATACCAAAAAACTAGACCAATGGAACAGAGTGATTAAGGAATGGATTTTTGGTAGTAAAAAATGCAGAATACAGAGAAAGATAATTTATAGCCATAGATCAGAGTTGGGATGGGGAGCCCCTGACCTGATTAGCTATTACGAAGCCTTCCAAATAAAATTGATACTGGAGATAGGCGATGGAGATGGACTAAAATGGGTGAGTTTTGAGAACGAAATCAATAATAACATAGGGAGTTTTGGGGTATTCTCCAAAATGACAAATAAAGATCTTATACAAGTTAAGGGACCTAGGTATTCAACACTAACAGTGTGGAACAAGTGGCGGCCCTCATGGCTTAAAAGAACCTCAAAATAGGCACCACTAAAGTCCCTCTATAATGAAACAGAAGAAAATAAATGGTGTGAACTCCTGAGATCAAAGGATATTATAGGCTAAGAGACTTATTTAGAGCAGGCACTCTAAACCAGCACAGGAATTAATCAAGGAGATAGGCAAGCAATATTGGTTAAAAATTACAGGCCTTTATAGAATGATTAAGGAAGTTAATGAAAAAGGAAATATTTGGACAGAAGAACCAATTGAAGAAATACATAATAGGATGCAAAAATTTAAACAAGGATTAGCAGGATATATTTACAAGAAAATGTTATCCAATAAAGATAAGGCGATACTATATTTACAGAAAACATGGTGTAAGGAAGGCCAGATATCGGAAAACGATGCAAATAGAATAATGAAGGGAATAGAAGAAACCAAAATTATTAAATTTAATGAACTGGAACATAAATTTTTCACAAAGTGGTATAAAACACCAGCGCAGATAGCAAACATTTTTCCGGGATCGAGTTCTATGTGTTGGCACACTGTAAACAATTTAAGGGTTGGTTCTCCCATACGTGGTGGGAATGTCCAGAGGTGAGAGTCTTTTGGTCAAAAATAATACAAATTATAAAGAAAATATGTAGAATCTCATTGAATGTAGACTTTAAACTAATGTTAATGGGAATATTAGGAAATAAGGCAGTCAATAAGGAAACCCAGGCTATACTCAAAGCTATGGTGTTAGCAGGCAAGGCAGTGATAGCTCTGGGCTGGAAAGATAAGAGCAAATGGACAATAGATACCTGGCACACTTATTTGTTTGATTTTGTGCAGTCGGACATCATTGAGAAATTGCGCCAGAAGACCACATGGGAGGATAAAGCCGAAGAAATTAAAGCGAGATGGAAGAACTATCTAAAGTGAATAACAGTGGAAGGAAGACAGGACATTCGGTGGAAGATTCAGACTTTGTGCCCGTGGCTGTGAATAAAGGATCAACAAACAAGGGGTAGAGGGAGGGAGGGGGGAACTTATTGAGTTATGTAAAGTAAGGAGACAAAAGATATTGTGTAATATATAGAAAATTCAAAAAATAAACCTATTAAAAAAAGAAAGCCCTGTATTTCACTCGGAACTGGTCCACTCCCTTAACCGCTACAGGGTTCCTCTGAAAGTCCCTTAACCTGAGGCTGGTAGCCTCCAGCAGG
The DNA here is from genome assembly GCA_029375565.1 of Gekko gecko. NCBI lineage: Eukaryota > Metazoa > Chordata > Lepidosauria > Squamata > Gekkonidae > Gekko > Gekko gecko. The sequence continues at coordinate 136,883,154 of JAPDNY010000003.1, read as the reverse complement.
GCCCCCCCGTTTGGGCATAGCTTCCAGAAGGTTTCCTCTGAGACGATTCCGTGTCCAGCTCCATTTCGCAGGGGGCACCCTCTATCAATACAGTCACAGTCAGTTTGTGGGCGGACCCCTGGGGCAAATAGTGTACCTGGTTTTGGTGAATCATGGTGAAACTGCGGTCAACAGTCCCTTGGTGTGTGGAGGCGCCCTGGAGTTCCACAAACGGCAGGCGCAGGCGATGTGCCCCTGCTTCCCACACTCTCAGCAAACGGCCTCTTGGAACTGGCAGTTTTTTCTCTCACGAGGATCCCTGCAGCTGGCGCAAAATGTGGACCCAGGTTGCTTGGCGACACTCCTCGAAGCAAGGCGGATGGCTGACGAGTGGTTTTTGTGTGCGCCGGGCTGTGTGTGATGTTTCACCTGATAAGATTCCTCATCTGAGATGTCAGAACCTGACACCAGCCTGGTCTGGTGGGCGGAGTGGGCCTGTTGGTCTCTTTGCGACTTCTCAAAGGCGGTCACTGTTTGGAGTGTCCAGCTTGAGGTCAGCCTGGGTGGTGAGTTTCTGCCATAACTTTGGATCGCTGATTCCCCATAGGAACTGGGTCAGCAAGGTGTCCTCGAGGGAGGGGAACTCACATTTGCTGGTGAGACGCCGGAGGTCAGTAAGGTATTCCTAGGTCAATTCTCTGGGCCGATGAAATCCATCCAGACTGCCCACTTCAAGGGTTTCAGGGTGTAGTAGTTGGTCAGGGTGGTGATTAACCCATCGTAGCTTGCAGTTTCCAGTGTTTTAGGCATGAAGAGGTTCTGTGCCAGCCGGATGGTGGCGACGTTGCATGTGCTCAGCAGCCACAACTTCTTGAGTTCAGCACCAGTTTCTCCCTGAATGTACAAGAAGTGTTTCAACTGGGTGACCCAGGCCCCCCAGTACTCGGGATGGGTAGGGTTGAATGCTGAGAGGTGTTGTCCCAGAGCAGAAGCCATGACTCGTTGTAGTAGTGGCTGTGTAGGGGCCGGCTGTGATGACATGGTGGCTGTGGTCTGTGGTTCGCCAGTGGGAGCAGAGTTCTTGGCCTCCATGGTGGTCGCAGGTGTGGTGCTCGTGGTTGCGGTGGAGTCAGGCTTGCTCATGGGATCCCATCCTCGTCGCCAGTGAAAAGTACTGAGGCCAGAGACTCAGCATAGTGAATCAGCTCCTGTTTATTGGATTACATCAGGACCAGAGAACCAACAGGCCGCTCAGTGACCGGCTTATATGTGTGCACCACACCACACCCCCCACACCCCCATCAACCATGATTGGCCTTATTTACAAGTCAACAATGCAATAGGTCTCCTTTCGGATCTGGGAGAGCCCATAGGTGCACCTTTGGATCCGAAGGGGCTATTGTCTTAGGAACAAAGGTCTGACATCTATCGGACTCCATGGTCAGGCCACCACTGTGGCGACCATCTTATTACAGCTAATTCATAACAGACTCCTTGAGTCCAATCCATTGGTACCAGATATCAATGGACATTTTTTTACGTAAATAAGGTTAATAAACACAGTGTGACTTTAATTCTTCCCACAGTTAAGTAGAAATATACTTAGTGAAACTCCACTGATACCTATTATATCGTTCCTGCCTCCAAAATGGAAGGCATCCATAACAGTATTTCATTTATTCTCATTACCATTCTAACCATCTAATCAAATATATTGCTTCTACTATTAATAACTTTCAACTTATTTGTCCTCCACCCCAGCCCCCACAACATGATTATTTCAACTTTAATTAAAAATGTTCTATTATTCTCAGCTTTCTAGTTTTATGCGGTGTCTGCTAGGATGTGATCATTAAAAGCATTTTGAGAACATTGCCCAGCACATGAAAGGATGAGGTGATGTCATTCAAACCAAATATCTATTTGCTCAACTGAACATATTGATTTAGCTTTGCAGCCTGCAGTCTCCCAGGGGATCAATGTAGGTCACACACAGTCTCAAACATATAACACACAAGTAGGTCTTCACCACCATGCCTTACGTATGTAAGAACATGAGTAGGCAGAGTGGGTAAAAAGACAAATGTAAGTTAATTTAAATTGTATAGATATAGGAGAATGCATCAGAGTTGTAGTTTATATGGAAAGGGGAATAAGGAGTTGTGAATGAGCTGTGGGATTTTAGGACTGAGCAGAGTATGGCTAATCTCCAGGGTATTATCGGTGCTAATTTGAAGTGTAAATCTAACGTTACATACTGAGAGCTGGTGTCCTGTTGAGTTAATTGTAGCTTGCATATTTGTCAGTAGCAATACCTTGAAGAGAAGGAAGAACAGCAATATCAGCAAAAGTATTCGGTTTTTTTCCAAGAACTGCACAGTTGGGCAGGTAGCCAACTAACACAATTATGTCATATAATGCAATTATAGAATAACCCACAACAATTCTGCCTCTCTCTTTTACTTTTACTGTGCTGGCACCTTTAGGAAGAAGGGAAAGCTATTAGAAAGTTTTAAGCAGCTTGCAACTTTCTCCCTTCACCACCACCACCCATATCCTAGGATCAAAAGTTGTATCTGTGACGTCAGCAACCATTGCACCAGTCAGTGCTTTCAGGTTAAGAGTAATTGACATACCTAGCAACCAAGGACAAACTGTACCCATTGATTATTTATTTAGGCAATTTCTATTCTGCACGCTCAGCTGAGAAAGTCATGAAGGAGCTTACAACAGCATGGCAATACAATTACAAAACAAGGGTAAAAACAGGGGTATAAAATTAACAATGCAACCTGCAGTATAAGATTGACCAATGGACCAGCATAAAAACTACTCTTTCTACATAAGAATCAAAGCAGCAAAACTATAACATTGAAACAATAAAAATCAAAACAACAATATGAGTGGCTATCTGTTCACAAAAGGCTAGGAAATGATTCCCCCCCCCTCCCCATGCACCTAAAGTTCTTCTAATGCGATAGTAGGCATGCAGTGATATGAAAACTACTACCCCAAGTGTAACTGCTATGTTATCTTAGGCCCTGTTCACACGGAGCATTTGCCCTGTTGAAGGCATGGTAGCCCTGCGGACTTTCCGTGTGCGATCATACCAGCACATCTGGGAGGCATAGCACTCCCATGGCCAACCCACGGCTTCCCATGGAAAACAAAGAGTAAAAAGCTACTAGGGTCGAAGCACTAGTTTCTGGAAACCCCGGGCCAAAGGCCCGCGTCTGATTGTGGGAGCACCAGTATCCCGTGGCTTCCGATGCCAGCCCATGTCCCGGGGTTTCCGGATTATGTAAGTTTCTATGGGATGTGCACCAATGCTGAATGACGTATGCGCGCACGCAAGACACCGACAGCGGCCCACCCCCCCAACGGCACATGCGCCCTTTGCTACAGTGTGGCTTGTGTGCTCTGCTGTGCTGCTTTTTTGCCCTGCTGCAGCAGTGCTGTGTGATCGGTGCTTGCCGCCGGAGCGTGGCAACCCGGTGGCCCGTGTGGTCGGGCTACCATGCCTTATTTTGCTCCAGGGCAAACTGCCACATCTCCCCCTCGCATTTTCTGGCCCATATGATCAGGGCCTTAGTTACCTTGAAGTGCTAGGGTTGCCATCTCTGGGTTTGGAAATTCTAGGGGATTTGGAGGGCAGACTTTGGGGAGGGAAGGGATATCATCAGGGTTTAATGCCACCCTCTGAAACAGCCATTTTCTCCAGAGCAAATGATCTCTATAGTCTGGAGATCAGTTTTAATTTTATCTGTTTTTTGCAGTCAGGTCACCACACTGATGGTGGCCTACTACTAATGACAGGCCTCAAGGGAATAACACTCCCCCTCAAGTAATGGCTTGTGGCTTGTGTATGGTCACTGAATTTACTAAATTCTGGTAAACTGTAAACCTTTTCATCCAGGCCTGTGGAACTAGTGCAGCTTCAGTCCACAGTTAGTGGCTGTAGCAAAGGAGGCTCTGGGGAGGACACATGTCGTAATTCCTTCCCTGGCTCTCAGGAGTTCTACCTTTGGCTCATCCAGGCTGCTGGTGGGCCTCAATTAGGGGAAAAGAGCTACATACGTTGCTACCATTTGTTAGGCATCCTGCTAGCTTTCCAGTAATAACAAGCCTCACATGGTTAAAAATAAGAGACAGGTATATTTAAACTGGAGTTTGAATTATAGCAATGAATGTTTTGATCATGCAACACATTTTGTAAAGTAATTTCAGCACTTCTTACAAGTTATAGCTAAACACCTTTTAGAAACTATTGATTTATGACTCATTGAAATTTAATTAACATATTGGTTGTGCTTTTGCAATTGTCTGAGACAATCACATTCAGCATATTGTTAGTGGAGATGATGTCTGTACAGCACACTTTGCCAAAGGACATATATCTATGTTTCCAGAAGAAATCAGAACCAACAGCAGCTGGAAAATGAAGGGACCTCTTATGGCTTTATTGGCTGAGGACAAGGTTCTTGTACTACCAGGGGGCTGTGAAATGTCTGACAGAGAGGAATAGAGGTTGTCTGTCTTGGTTGAAACATCAAGCAAAACTGAAGGCCATACTTCTCTCAGTTTAGAGACATTTATCAGCACAACAAGGTCACAGGGACTGAAATGCAATTCTCCTTTTGTCTTCTGCTCCTTTTGCTTCTCTCAGCTGGGAAATGGTCTCTCGCAGGCATGACTTGAGACCACTCGTTTTGCGCTGACAAGGGATTTTGAAGGAAAATGAAAAATAATCCAGGAGGATAGTTGGCAGTGTTATCTTAAACACCGATAATATTACTTCCATGGGGAAAGGCACAGGAACAATTTATAATTTGTTTCCAAAGTACAGAGTGCTTGACAATGAGAGACAGGGCAACAATTTTCCGCAAAAGCACGAATCCTGACAAAGATAACAGAATAATAATATATCACAGGCTTGCAGCTCTATAGATTCCCAAGCGTTTAACAAATTGCACACATCTAGGAAAAAGCTGTCTTCACTATCCTTGAAATGCCTCTATCTTTTTGGAGCAAATGTCAAAATGCAAAGGAATGCTCAATCTGTTGAAACTATTTTTTTCTGTTCTTGTGATAGAATTAATGGGCAGTATTCAGGCAGAAGGAAAGATGGGAAAGTTTTTTCATGACTGCTAAGGGAGTGTCATCTTCAGACAAATACTGCTCTTGCCACAGCCACAAAGGCATCGAGTCTGCACTGGCACTGAAGTAAACCCAAAAAGCACATTAGAAACAATAGCAATGGAGGTGAAGACAAGTAGTGGGAGGAAAAAAAGGTGGCACCAGGCTGGACAACATTACAGAGAAATGAAGAACATTTAATGCAGAAGGGTGATGAATATGGATACATGTAATGTGTCTCTGATGGATAGGGCCTTCCAAGTGAGGACAAGAAGCCTGCACTACTTAGATAGGAGGACAAGTTTTACAGTGTCATCTTAAGCATGGCTATACTCTTCTAAGTCCATTGATGCCAGTGGTTTTAGAAGGATATGACTCTGTTTATAGGGCTGCCAAGCCCCTGGTGGTGGTGGGGATGAAATCTCCCACTCCCAAATCCTATTTCCTGCATTCCCTTGGCACAGCAGCAGGAGAAAAACAAATAAATGGCAGTTGGCAACCCTAGGTTAAGATGGCTCAGTTAGGGTCCAAAATTTATAGAACTTTATCAACAAGAGCCTCACATTTGATTAAACTAGCTGAGATACTAGAGGTCCTGGATCACATCTCTCAATCTCTCTCATTTTATTTAAAAGTAACTGGAGGTCTGGGATTTAACTCAGTCTGGTGGCATACTTAATACAATCCCCAAGGTATTTTATTTCTGTAACTTTCTAAAACTACTGTGGAATGACTTAGTAAAGTAAATATTCAGAGAAATGTTTAAAAAGAGACAACTTACTCTTAAGGGAAAAAATACAGAACAATCAAATTTAAAATCTGTTTCAGAAACATGGATATTGTCCCTGCTAATGATTTACTCTTATCGCTACAAGTTAAAAATGCTCCTTATGCATATCTACTTAAGGGCTGCCATGGGTCTACTTCTGAGTTTGGAAGAGTTAATCTGTTTTCATCAGATGTAATTGTGATTTTGATTCCCCAGCACGATTCTGCTGGCATCTCATGGACTCAACTAGGCAGCAGTAGGGTAGGCAGTCATGGGTGTTGGATGCAAGCAAGGGCAACTCCCAGCAGTGTTATTGTAAAAACCTAAATATTGTCTTGTTTATCTAAAATCTAAATTTTGTTCTTACTCAGGGGTCTTTTCGTAGAAGAACAGCTGCAGGAGCTCATTAGCATATGGTATGCTAATGAGCTATTAGGGTATTAGCATATGCCACGCCCCCTGACATCACCGGAAGTGATGTCAGAAGGGGAAGCAAAAGGGGGGAAGCATCTTCAAAAGCCTCCCCTTCCCTTCCCCAGCTGGTCTGGGTGGGGGAGCTAAGAGAGAAGGGGTTTAAAGTTTAAACTCCTTCTCATGAGAGTTGGGCCACAGAAGGAGGAAAGAGGGAAGGAAAGAGAGAGAGTAGAGAGAAGGAAAGAAGGAAGAGGGAAAGAAAGAGAGGGAAGAAGGAGGGAAACAGGGAAAGGAGGAAAAAGAGAAGAGAAGAAGGTGGGAAAGAAAGAAAGAAAGAAAGAAAGAAAGAAAGAAAGAAAGAAAGAAAGAAAGAAAGAAAGAAAGAAAGAAAGAAAGAAAGAAAGAAAGAAAGAAAGAAAGAAAGAAAGAAAGAGAAGAATGAGGGAAAGAGGAAAAAGAAAGAAGGAAAGGAGGGAATGAAAGAAATTCAGTGGCAATTCAGCCCCATTATACCCTATGGGCCATTGAAGTCAATGGTGAAAACATAGGGTATATTGTGGGGGCTGGAGGGGAGGGGGTTTGAGGAAGAGGCTCCAAGATCACAGGATAGCTGACGGAGCCTCTCCTCAAGATACCCACCAAGTTTCAAGAACATTGGACCAGGGGGTCCAATTCTATGGGCCCCCAAACAGGTTGCCTATTATCCTCCATTGTTCTCTATGGTGGGAAAAAAAGTTATGTTTTTCCCACCATAGAGAACAATGGAGGGAATAGGGGCAACCTGTTTAGGGGCCCATAGAATTGGACCCCCTGGTCCAATGTTCTTGAAACTTGGTGGGTATCTTGAGGAGAGGCTCCGTCAGCTATCCTGTGAGTTTGGAGCCTCTCCCTCAAACTCCCTCCCCTCCAGCCCCTAGAATATACCCTATGTTTTCACCATTGACTTCAATGGCCCATAGGATATAATGGAGCTGAAATTGACATTCGGCTGCCTGAAAGACTCTCCGGGACGCTCCGGTGCGCTCCCCCCACCCCCGAAAAGACCCCTGTTCTTACTAATTATTTAAATACCAGTGGCAAACAGAACAAAATACTGAAACTATAATCGATATATTCATCAATTTTAATATGATATCCAGATAATTCCAGAACTAAAAAAAAGTTAATTATCCCCAAAGTAATAAGCTTGCCATTTCTGCTGAAATTCTTTCAGTGGTCTTTTGTTTATATAACTGGTTAGTTTTGCCAATGTTGCATACTCAGTGAGCTTTTCTTTCAAGATCTCTATTGTGGGACAGTCTTCTGTCTTCCATTTCATTGTGAATACTACTCTGGCAGCTGTCAACATATATCTAAGTAGGTCTTGTGAGGTTCTATCTATATTATCTGGTAGGATTCCCAGTAACATAGTCTCTGGTTTCACCATCAGCGAGATGATGAGAAGCTTAAGGCATGCCCATGATCATGCCCCACTCTATCAGTGGCCAGGAATAAGCCAAGCCCTAGTGGCGCAGCCAGCCCTTCCAGGGTTCATATCACTCACTCAGTTTGGCTTCTGAAATCACTCCACTTTCCAATATATAGGATAGATGGACTCACATTCTAGGTGTATCTGAAGAAGTGAGCAGTGACTCAAGAAAGCTCATTCCCTGCCACAATTTTTTTTACTCTTTTAAGGTGCTACCAGGTTCTTGCTCTTTTCTACTTGCTCATATGGTAAATTGGCCCAGCATGCCAAGCAAAATGGTCTGATGAGTCACTGTTTAGCATGATGACTCCTGTTCTAGACTGCTTGTCACAGTTTTAGCAGACTAAGCAATTCTGTTATTAACAATAACTATTTCTGCTCTATGCTTTGACTTGGATCTTATAGTAAAATAGGAATAAGGCCCATTGTGGAAATAAATACAATGAACTCTAGAAAGAGGTTCTGGTTGGATGCCCTGGCCTTGGGCACACAGCATCAATTTGCTGTGGTGACCTCAGCAGAGTTCACCATTTTCTCCAGGGGAACTGATCGCCGCCATCTGAAGAGCAGCTGTAATTCTGAGTGATCTCCAGTCCTCCCCTGGATATTGGTAACAATGGTTCCCCAGGAGGAAATGGCTGCTTTGGAGGGTGGAGTCTATGGCAGTGTACCTGTTTGAGGTCCCACCTGTCTTCAAACCCCACCCTCTCCAAGCTCCACCCCTCAAATCTCCCAACCTGGAGCTGGCAACCCTATCTCCTTCCCAGCCAACCATCAACCTACCATTATCTGCCCCTCTGACTCCAGCTTTCCATCTCCTCTCCCCTCCCTCCCAGAGAGCAGTTGTAATTCTGAGTGATCTCCAGCCCTCACCTGGAGACTGGCAACATTCATCTCCCCCCCTCCTACAGCCTCTACCCTGCTCTGGAGTCCTGATTGCTACATCACATTGGCGGTCATGGGGGGGGGCATCTCAGCAGGGTATAAGGACACAGAGTCCACCATTTTCTCCAGGGAAACTGATCTCTGCCATCTGGAGAGCAGTTGTAATTGTGAGTGATCTTCAGCGCTCATCTGGAGATTGGCAACAATGATTCTCCAGGAGGAAAAGTACAGTCTTTCTCTGGAGTGGGGACCAAAGCAGCTTACATCATTATCCTCTCCCCCTTTTGATCTGCACAACAACCTTGTGAGCAGTGTTCCCTCTAAGATGAATTAGTGTGAGCTAGCTAAAGTTTTTTAGCCTCTAGCTCACACATTTTTGTCTTAGCTCAGGAAGGATGGCTCCAGAGCAAACTAATTTATGCAGCAGCCAAATTGCTCGCTTACAATTTTAATGCCAGTAGCTCATAAAGTAGAATTTTTGCTCACAAGACTCCACAGCTTAGAGGGAACACTGCTTGTGAGGTAGGTCAGGTTGAAAGTCTGTGACTGGTCCAAAATCACCCACTCAGCTTCCACAGCAAGAACTTGGGTCTGGCAGCCCCTGCTCTGAAGTGCTAACTGCTACACCACACTGGTTGTGGTATTGCCTGGTATCACAACAGATCTCTCTCTCCCCCTGGGGAAAATAACTGCTTTGGAGGGTGGCCTCTGTGGCATTCTATTCAGCTGATGTCTCTCTCCTCCCCAAACCCTGGCTTCTGTAGACTGCACCACAAAATCTCCAGGAATTTCCCAACCTGGAGCTGGCAACCCTAATCAGGAGTGGCCCCAATGAGTTCCTCACAAAGGCCTGGAAAGGGCCTCCTGGCTTTGTCTTTTTACTGAGAGAACCACTGTTGCCTAGCAACAGCCACTGACGGAAAAGTTAGTCCCAAAGAGCCAAACATAAGAAGTGTATTCATCAGGTGAGACGGCTGTTTTGGCAGTTATTCTGACAAGGAACTGTGGCTGAGGCAGCAGTGGGCAGGGAAGAGGAGTGGACTCAACACCAAGCCAATGGGAGAGCTGGAAATGGCCAATGCATTAGGAGAATTATATATATAAGATATCCAGTAGTGGAAGGGATTTCTTTCAGCAGAATGGGACTGCCTTGCCATCTCCAAAAGTTCAAAATGATCCTGGGACTCCCAGGAACAGCACGGGTGGAGGACAATGTCTGCCACATTAGGAGGGATCATCAAAATTGCCCCCCTTCTTTTAGTGAAAATTGTCTGCAGGATCCAGGCCTATATTCTTTCAGCAATGTGGATATGAGTGTTTCTTATGAGATCGTATTTCAGTGCAAATGTAGGGAAGCAGACAAAAATATTGTGATATAAGAAAAATACATTTCTTCAGATATTATTCTGACACCTTTCCTTTCCTTCACATCTTTTCAAAGCTACATAAAAGTGAGAGATTTGGATCCAGCTGTTTGATGTAATAGCAAAAACTCAGAAGACACACTCCAATGCAATTTTCTTAAATATTGTGAAATTATATTTTAATTCTTATCAGAAGTAATATGCTGTATGGCAGTTACTGTTTCATAATGGACAACAAAACAATGTGTCAACAGAAATAATCAATAGAAATAAAAATAACTGGTACAGAACTGGTTACTATCAGGTACCATGCAGAACCTGCCACACCCATTCTGCCATCACTGCACTGGTTACTGATCAGGTACTGAATGCAATTCAAAGTACTGGTTATCACATACAAAGCTTTTAGTGTCCTTGGACTCACAGACCATATGTATTTGAAGGGATGACAACCCTGAATGTAAGACACCCTACACACACAAATTGTAAAAATGCCCTCCTGGATGGCTCCAGTCTGAGTTCTAATTTCTTCTTCTGAGTTCTAACACACACTATTGCTGGATATAGCTGTAAGTTGCATGATAATACAGTATGATCCACTTTTTTCCCCTTTGTTTTGATGCATAGCGGGGAAAAACTCCTAGTTTTGCATTTGAGTAAATACAGTACCTACAGGACAACCTCTCTTGCCAAACTCCACTGTGACAGATTCGCTCACCACAGCAAAGCCTTCTGAAAGTGCTGCTCTGCAAATGGGTAAGATCAACAGCCCATTCATGTGTATGGCCTGACTGAGAAGGTCAGGGAGGTTCCCAGACTTCTATCATCTTGCAGAATGTGCAAAAAAGAATTGTTCATGATAGCATTTTAATGAAGAAATTAGAATTCAGACAGGAGCCATCCAGGAGGGCATTTTTACAATGGAATATGACTGTAATCTATTGCAGTGATTGTTGTAGTTATCATTCTGCATTTACTGCATTATTTTCTATATTTGTATTTCCACTTACTGCATTGTTTATAGTACACCTTGCCTTGGGCAGTTTGCTGTTTGCATTGTCTTCTAATTATGTAATCCTAGTCCTATTGTTGACCGGATGCCTTATGTTGTATGGCTATGTTGATTTTATTTTGTAATCTGCCTTGAGTCTCAGCAAGAAAAGTGGGCTATAAATAAAGCAAGCGAGAAAGTAAATACATAAATAAATAACTGATCTGGATAGCAGTTTACTCAGGGAATGTCCTTGTGTAATGCAGCACATTCTTGGCTACATAAATCCTACCTCTTCTAACCTGTTCTAACTGCCGTAGGGTTGGCTCAAGTAAAAAAGCATTGCTTCCCCTTGTGGCTTTTAACTGCCCTTTTGATAAGCAGCCAAACCATGAAGTCGCTCCAAGAATGTCTACACAGTTGCCATATACTCAAAAGAAAGTACACTTAATTTTTTTAAAGTGAAAATAACTTGCAGTGTCGCACATATCATTAAAAATGTAAAAGCGACATTGGTAATTTTAGTGGACTGTAACTTTCTTACAATTGTCAGAAGCACATTTCCATAATTACAAGGAAAGCAGGAGAGCTGCCTCTTGCCTGGTACTCAATACTTTGGTGCACTTCTTAAGGGCCTGAATGCAACAAACAAACAAACAAACAAACAAACAATCTCACAGTCATTCCTGTAAGATCAAGGCTGCTGACCTTCCCACATCTGCTGCTGCTGCTGCTGCTCACTGAGAGGATGGTGGAGTTTGTCCCCCTACAGGTGCTGACATGGGAAAAGATTTACGCTCAGTTACCTTTCTCCTCTCTCTTTAAGGATCAGAGCTACTTCTCCCAGTTCTAATCCCTTTTTTAAAATAAAGCAGAGAGAAAGAGAGAGAGACCGCCACCTATATTAAAGGGACAGTAACACTAGCATTGATTTAAAAAGTGCCATTTAGTTGCAAATAGCCTAACAATGTCATTAAGAAAATTTTGGCTAGTAAAATAAATGGATTGTACATTTCCGGCTTTATGATAAATCCCCAGTTAAAATTCAACAGAAAAGAATCTGTCACTAGTGGAATGGAACTATCAAGAAAGCTGTAGCCATTCAGGATGAAATTGAAAACTGCAAAGTACTTTATCAAAAGATAAAGTCTCAGCAAACTTTTCATTAAGACATCAAGAAAGAACGGAAAAGGAAACAACACAATTTTAAAAATGGATTGTGTGGGTAGAGAGCATACCTAGTATAAAGACTGGGGGTGGGGAACATTGGCAGACTTTGGAGCCTGACAAGAAAGAGAATAATTAGGCAAAATGTTTATGAGCAGTAGATACTTTTACAATGGTGCAGGTATGGTAAAAGAATAGACAATATAAACAAGACTGCAGTAGAGGTGCCTCCTCTGAAGTGTAAATTCAGACTCTCTATAGTTAAAATATGCAGCAATCGACTAATGCTTTTTCTCATCCCTCACCCTGCACTTTTGTGCTATGTCAATGAAATATCTAGAGATTATAAATCCATCTGTAGATGAGATTGAGAAACACACCTTCTGGACTTTCTTGGGTTAGTTGTATGTTAATGCCACATGTTAGTAGCAGGGATTAATACCACAGTATACCAGCAGAGGGAGCTGCGGTGGCTCAAGTGGTTAAGACGCTGAACTGCAGGCTGTGAAAGGTTAGTAGTTCAGCAGTTCAAGACCCGTGAGTGCCGCATGACAGGGTGAGCTCCCGTCTCTAGTTCCAGCTCCTGCCAACCTAGCAGTTCGAAAGCAAGAAATTGCAAGTAGATAAATAGGTACCACTTCGGTGGGAAGGTAACAGCGTTCCGTGTGCCTTGGTGTTTAGTCATGCCGGCCACATGACCACGGAAATGTCTTCGGACAGCGCTGGCTCTTCAGCTTTGAAACGGAGATGAGCACCGCAACCCTAGAGTCGGATTTGTCTGGCTTTCGAGCAAGAGAACCTTTACCTTTACCTTTAAATACCAGCAGGACAGCGGAAGACAGGAGGGCCTGGCGTGATCTGGTCCATGGGGTCGCAAAGAGTCGGACTCGACTGTGCGACTGAACAACAACAACAACATACCAGCGGGAGCCCAGGTTATTTAATGAATACAGTTTTTTCTTCATTGCAGCATAAGTAGGTAAGTCACTTTTACCTGTTCATAATGCCTGGCTGTGTCCCAAATGGTGTGAATTCTTCCCAGATAAGTGCTTCACTGGCTATGTAGTATTTAAGGCTCAAGAAGTGCTGGGTCAGGTAGGTTCAGGGGGCATGGGTCAGTACTAACGAATCAGTGTCTCAGCTTCCTTTTCTGATGCCTCTTTTCTGATGTATCTGTTACCTACTGCTAGCCCAATTCAGGTAAATAACAAGAACAAGGCAGTGGCACGATCAGATACAGTGGGTCACAGAGGCTTGGGGAAGGTGTTTATACCCTACCTATAGTTTTATTTTTATATTGGTTTTATATAGAGATTGTCTTAAATTCAGGTATATGAATGTTATATTTAAGCATGTGCATTCTATGGCTTGTTGTTGTACTAAATGCAACTAATCAACTTTAGACCCTACCTTTCCCCAAATTAAATGACAAGGAGTGTGGCAGAATCCAAATTTCAAAATTGGTCTCAAGAAAAAGAGAGAGAGAGAGAGAGAGAGAGAGAGAGAGAGAGAGAGAGAGAGAGAGAGAGTAAATATTTTTCCAGTTTATCAAGTTCAATTTTGAATCAAATTGAGGGAAGTTTACCTAGTATGAACACCTGCCTGTTCAGTTCACAACCTGTTTGCCAGTCTCAAGCAGAGGAGATCATTTGTGGAGTTCTTTGGAGACATCCAAATAAATTCAAATGGCTGTTTCTATGATTATGACTTACCTGATTACCCTTCCTTGCAGCTACTGTTGCCCTGCAAGGCTTTTGAGCCTCTTTATGAACTGTAATAAACAATAAACTGTGCCAGTGTATACATAAGGGACTGAACCACATGGTAACCCCACCACGATGCCAGAAGAGACTGCACCTAGGCAAGAGACGTTCTCCTGACCTCCCCAGCAGCTCCAGTGCCCAGCATAGGTTACCAGCCTGTTCCTCATGAAGGAGGATGGAACAGACCCAGTATGCACTAAACACAGCAACATGCCTTGATGAAATACAAGGACTACGAACTCCAAAAACCGCCATTGAGAGTTCCTTCTAACTCAGGCAGGCAGCCTCTTTCCCTTTCCCCCCTCACCTGCAAGACCTCACGTAGACCTGGCAGAGACTATTCACTGTTGCCTGGTAACTAATTGATGGCCATCAGCAGCCTGGCTAATGCCATCAAGAAGACAATGGAATCGGCCCAGTGACTCATCCTAGCTGCTACCAGGTGTCATACATGAGTTAAGCTTCTAGCTCTCAATATTGACCACTCCTCAGGTACACCTCCCCTACACCTTCCAACCAATAGAGTATTTTCAGGGACGGACTTATCAGGAGGTGGAACCAGGGGTTGTGACCAGCCCCCCTCCCTCCTGCTTATAAGGAGATGCCTGACCACCGGCTCTCACTCTGCTCTTCGACCCCTATCGAACCTTTGACCCTCTTATGTCCAACTTGCTATCCCCAACCTTTGCCTCCATCTTTAAACTCTAGGTCTGCAGCCTGAGTTTCCATGTGCTACCTGCTGGCCAGGCCACGTGGTTCCCCATTTTTCTAGTTTCCTTCCCCTCCATTTTTCCTGAGGAACGCTCTACATGATGGGACCGGTAGGTATTGCCCACCAACGATTTATCTGCTAATGCAAATGTGCTTTGCCTCTCTCTGTATTTCCTAGACTTGAGTAATTGTGTGTGAGACTGTGTATTGTTTGATTGTGAAGAACTTCAGTAAAGACTTTGTTTTTCAGCTATATAAAGTCTCCTGGTCTGTTACCAACACCTCCCGGTGGGGCTACACCTCTGTATACACAGGTGTTCACTCCCGCAGCTGATTGCTTATTGATAATCAATCATATTCCCCTCATTATTATTAATAATTACATGCAATCTGGCTAACACTACCCTTGCCACCCATCTGGTACTGCTGCCACCTCCATATATATATATGTATATATATATGTATATATATATATACTAGGAATAAGGCCTGTTGTGGAAATAAATACAACGGGCTCTAGAAAGAGGCTCTGGGGGAGTGCCCCAGCATTGGGCACTCAGTGACAATTTGCTGTGGCAATCTCAGCAGGGTACAATGACAGAGTCCACCATTTTTTCCAGAGGAACTGATCTTTGCTACCTGAAGAGCAGTAGTAATTTTGAGTGATCTCCAGCCCACCTCCAAGATTGGTAACCGTGGTTCCACAGGAGGGAGAGGCTGGTTTGGAGGGTGGAGTCTATGGCATTGTACCTGTCTGAGGTCCCAACCCTCCTCAACACTCACCCTCCCCAGGTTCGACCCCTCAAATCTCCAGGAATTTCCCAACCTGGAGTTGACAACCCTATCTCCTGGACAATTTTGGACCAGCCACAGACTTTCTGCCTTGCAGGGTTGCTGTACAGATCACAAAGTGGAAGAGGAGAATGAAATATGCTGCTTTGCTCCCCACTAACAAGAAAGGCAGAACTTTGCCTAGGAAGAGGCTGCTGAGAGGGGAGGAGATAAATTTGCCAACTTCAGATATGGAAGTTCCTGGAGGTTTCAGGTATGGAGCCTGGAGAGGGTTGGTTTGAGGAGGGGTAGGACGTCAGACAGGTACACTGCCACAGACACCATGATCCAAACCTGTCAAACGTGTCCAGGACCATGGACAACAATTACTCTCTACTACCATAAGGTATGATGTTCTTCACTCCCACATTAGTTCTTTATACTGCAAAACACTACTACCTGTGTTTTCTCTGCCTGCAGGATACAAAATCATTGTCCCCACCCTCTTTCTAGAGCTCATTGTATTTTTTCCCCACCTTATTCCCAGCATATATGTGTTCTTTTTGTAGCAGGAATTCCTTTGCATATTAGGCGACACACTCCTAATGTAGCCAATCCTCCAAGAACTTACAGAGCTCTTCTTACAGGGGCTACTGTAAACTCTTGGAGGATTGGCTACATTAGGGATGTGTTGCCTAATATGCAAAGGCGTTCCTGCTACAAAAAGAGACTTATACACACACACACTAGTAATAAGGCCCATTGTGGAAATAAATGCAACGAGCTCTAGAAAGAGGGTCTGGAGACTCTGCAGAGAGAGAGAGGCAGAGGGAGGGCGGGACAGACAGACAGGCAGGGGAGGAAAGACTTGGGCAGGACGACAGACTCAACCAAGCGAGCCAGACTCAGAAGAGCTCAAAAGTGAAATCAGCAAACAGGGGGGAGGGTGGGGAAGAGAGAATCAGAGGGAGGGAGGCACAAAGAAATCAGGCAGCCGGACTGAGAGAGAGATCAGCTAGAAAGGGGAGATCTGCAAAACAGACTGCAGGGGGAAAGGTTCCGATCCCAGTCAACTTACTTGGAAGTTTTATTGCACTCAGTCGGACTTCCAGGTAAGTGTGTTGATGACAGGGGCCCGGAGGCGGCATCAGGAGGAAGAGAGAGGTGGACAGACAGGTGGGACAGGCTGGCTGGCTGGAGGCAAAGAGCAGAGCTAGGGATGGAGAGGAAAGAGTGAGATCAAAAGAGAGGTGAGGCAGAAAGGGAAAGTGAGGGGGCATTAAGAAAGCAAAGGGCAGAGGGATCCTTCAGGTGCTTCATGGCAATGCGTCGCCCCATCCGTTTTGGCAAGGAAGGAAAATCTGCTTGGCAGAGAGAGCGAGGGAGCCTCCAGGAGAGCTGTTGGGGATCGGTGAAACAAAAGAGTCAGGAACAGAAGCAAGAGATAGAGCCCCAAAGGGGAGGTCGGTGGCAGGAAGCGCTCCCCAAAGAGGGCTAGGGAAAGGCAGCACAAAGCGGCTCACCCTGCAGCTTCAGCCAAATGCCATGCCAGCCTGCTGCAGGATGGGAGCCCTGCTGAGCTGAGTGCTGCCATGGCCGGGAGGCCAGGCCTCATTCTGGGTGGGACAGTGGACCTGCCACTCCTGTCTGCCAGAGGCTACTTACCCTGGCTGCCGGGCTGAGCTGTGCCCTGTGGGCTGCCACCACCCACCCTTCCTGAAGCCCTACTAGTGTCCTCAGAAGCCAGCTGGTGATGCAAGCAAAGACGGGCAGCAGAAGGACAGTGCCATGCTTAAGGGGAGGCCCCACACTACCCACACCTCCTGACACAAACCCTGCCTGCCGGAGCAAGGCTACCTCTGCTGCTGCAAGGCTCCATGTGGCTGATCTTCTCCCAAGTGCTGGCAAACAGCCATGTCTGCTGAGGAGAAATTCAGTTCTGAGGTGAGTTTTGGTGAGTGCTCCCTCTGTGGGTGGGACTCAGGAAACACAGCCAATGCATAGGGACACCTTCTGATTGGCACTGCAGGCACCCAACAGATTTGGGAGCGCATGGAATCTTGCCACCCCAAAACAGAATTACAGAATTATTATATAGGATATATATATATATATATATATATATATATATATATATATATATATATATATATATATATATATAGAGAGAGAGAGAGAGAGAGAGAGAGGCTGTGATGGCTCAAGTGGTTAAGATGCTGAACTGCAGACTGGAAGGTAGGTAGTTCAGCAGTTTGAGACCCGAGTGCTGCATGACAGAGTGAGCTCCCATCTCTGGTTCCAGCTCCTGCCAACCTAGCAGGTCGAAAGCAAGAAATTGCAAAGTTAAATAGGTGGGAAGGTAACAGCGTTCTGTGTATCTTGGCGTGTAGTCATGCCGGCCACATGACCACGGAAATGTCTTTGGTCAGCACTGGGTCTTCAGCTTGGAAACGGAGATGAGCACCACATCCCTAGAGTCGGATTTGACTTGCTTTCGAGCAAGGGAAACCTTTACCTTTACTATATAAGCCTCAAAGTTCTATATATAAAACTTTTAGGCTTATGAGTTGGTTTGTCTGTGTGCCATCAGTGTCTGCCCATGAAAATCTTGTGATCAGTTTTTCCTGTCAGTTCCTGAATAGATGTGGCTGACTACAGGTCAAAAAAACTATCAATGCAATCTAACCAATGTTGGCCATTTAAAGAATGCACCTGATGGTGCAGATTCAGAAAATGGATGAAATGATGTATAGCCACCTTGAACTAGAAGGAAAGGTGAGATAGAAATGTATGAATAAATGTAAGAATGAATCTGATGGTGCAGGTTCAAAAAAGGGATGAAAATTATGTATAGCTATCTTGAACTATAAAGATAGGTGGGATATGAATATTTTAATAAATAAAGCTATTCTGGGCTTTATACATCGATCAGTTTAATTACTTGGACAGCCATGTCCCCAGGGGACTCTGCCTCTTCTCCAGTAAATAAGGTGATACAGCTCTTGGCCTGATTAAGCAGCTGTACTCTGCAACAACCAAGCAGCTAGTGGGCAGGCACAATGCTTTTTGGCATGGTCTTGTGCTCAAGACAAGTTTTACAAGCAAGCTCACGAATGATCTGATCAGGAACTCACTTTGCAGGTGATGGAGGGAGTACAAATAGGGTGTGTTTTCTTGACAAGTATGTTCATGGTGGAGTTCTCAGCATACCTAATGCAAACAAATTTGTATTAGTTGTAAAAAGAAGCATGATGCTAGACTTTTGGACAAAATTACTCTCAACAACACTCTCTGACAGTGATTAGTTTATTGAGAAATAAATATGTTCCAAGCTAAGATCAGTACTGTGTCAGAATTGAAGTTCTGATGCCAAAACCCATAGTTATAGACAGCTCAAATAAGCTCCCCACTTTGGTTCTGTCCAATCACACTCAACAACCATCCCGCCTAGCTTTCGTATGCTCTACGTCCCCAGCTGTAAATCTACCATTATGTTTAGATGTGACAGCGTAGCAAGCACAGATACTATCCAAGGTCATTTCTGCAAAGGGAGGCTTTAGAAGAGTTACATCACCACTACGATAGAGCCATTCTCACACTCTTTCATAATTAATTAATTAATTAATTAAAATATATGTATCTGACTGGTCTAGTGACCATAATTAATTATGGTTGCTAGACCAGCCACATATATTTATGACAAAAGTTTTTATGAACATACAGAATACAAAATATACAAAAATAAAAGATTAGAATTTAAAAACTTAATTAAAATACAAATCAAAGATAGAATTGTTAGGCAAATGCAGGGACAAAGCCTACTGAGGGAAAATCAACACGGCTTCTGCAAAGGGAAGTCCTGCCTCACCAACCTTTTGGGGTTCTTTGAGAAAGTGAACAAGCATGCAGACAATGGTGACCTAGTAGGCAATATATACCTGGACTTTCAAAAGGCTTTTGACAAGGTACCTCACCAAAGACTTCTGAGTAAACTTAGCAGTCATGGGATAAGAGGATGGGTTCTCTTACAGATTAAAAAACTAGTTGAATGACGGGAAACAAAGGGTAAAAATCAATGGACAGTTCTCACAATGAGGAAAGTAAGCAGTGAGGTCTCGTAAGGATCAGTATTGGGGCTGGTACAATTTAATTTATTCATAAATGATCTAGAACTAGGTGTGAGTAGTGTATTGGCCTAGTTAGCAGATAACACAAAATTATTCAGGATGGTGAAACCAAGGCTGACTGTGAAGAGCTCCAAGATGACCTCCACAAACTGGGTGACAATGTGGCAAATGCAGTTCAGTGTTGCTAAGTGTAAGGTGATGAACATTGGGAGAAAAAAAATTCCCCATTTCAAGTATAGGCTAATGGGGTCTGAACTTGCTGAGACTTAGAGGGGAAAAGATCTTGGGGTCATGGTGGAAACTCAATGAAAGTGTCAACCCAGTGTGCTGCAGGGGTGAAAAAGGCAAACTCTTAGGTTAGGGATTATTAGGAAAGGGTTTGAGAATAAAATGGCCAATACTGTAATGTCTCTGTATAGCTGTATGGTGTGGCCTCATCTGCAATACTGTGTACAGTTCTGGTCACTGTATCTCATAAAGGACATTGTAGAGCTGGAAAAAAGTACAGAGGAGGGCAATTAAGATGATTAGGGGGTTGGAACACTGTTCCTGTGAGGAAGGGTTTAAGAATCTGGGACTTTTCAGTTTAGAAAAGAGACAGCTATAGGGATGTGATAATGGTTTATAAAATTTTGCATGGGGTGGAGAGAACTGACAAAGAGAACTTTTTCTCCTTCTCCCAAAATACTGGAACTTGAGGGCATCAAATGAAGCTGATGAGCAGTAGGTTCAGGATGGACAAAGGAAATACTATACAGAGAGTGATTAAAATGTGGAATTCACTGCCAGATGTAGTGATGACTACAGGAATAGTCAGTTTTTAAATGGGATTAGATAGACTTATGGAAGATAAGTCTATCAATGGCTACTAGCTACGATGACTGAGGAGAACCTTCATATTCAGAGGCACTAAAGCTCTGAATTCCAGAGTCAGGACGCAACATCAGGGGAAGGCCTTGGCCTCTATGCCCTGTTGATGGCCATCCAGAGGAACTGGTTGGCCATTGTATGAGACAGGATGCTGGAGTATATTGATCCGGTAGGACTCTTCTTATGTTTTTACAGTATTGGTATAGGGTTTGATCTGAAGCATCTTCACATGTTACCAGAGAAAATTTAGCTTCAGAGGTTTGCTGTGCTGGTCTGTCTGACAAAGGGAGCTTTGACTCTTGAAATCTGAAATACCCTGAATCTCTTGTTGGTTTCTAAGGCACTACTGGGCTTGAATCTAACAGAGAAAATTTGTTAACTGTAACTTTCACCACAATTTCCATCTATCTGACAGCATTGTCTAACAACAGTTGGTTCTCCATAGATAACTGATAAACATTCACTCTTCATAAAGTCATAATAATAACTTTTTAAACAAAAAGAGTTACATTTTTATCTTTGTAGTTAAGGAACAGAGATGCCACCTCCATTTTGTGACCCAGTAATGAAGCATAAAAAACTGAAATAATTAAGACTAAACTGTAAGGGTTTTTTTGTAAGTAAGTTTATAAAGACCTTTGGATTATAAGAATTTGTGAAAATAAGCAGTAGCCCAGTGGGATCCTCACAACCAGATTCTTCTTAGTGCTATATAAGGTCACCTTCAGCCGTTATTGGCTCACCTGTTATTTCGGTGAGGTTGACATCGATCTATTTTTGTACTACATTAGTCATAGCAAAAGTTGGTCACGCCACAGCTTTTTATTGTTATTAATATATTATTAATAACTATGTAGTATATACAACTAGCCTCATTATAGTTAGAAAACACAACATTTCATGGTCAGGGAAAAAAGGAATTCATCTCGAAAAGCCTGAGAAAAGACAAAGTCTTAAGCAGGGCTCTTTTTGTAGCAGGAACTCCTTTGCATATTAGGCGACACACCCCTAATGTAGCCAATCCTCCAAGAGCTTACAGAGCTCTTCTTACAGGGGCTACTGGAAACTCTTGGAGGATTGGTTACATTAGGGGCGTGTCGCCTAATATGCAAAGGAGTTCCTGCTACAAAAAGAGCCCTAGTCTTAAGATGTTTGAATATACATAAAAGTAATTGGAATACATATCAGGAGGAAGGTTATCCCAAAGATAAGGGGTGTTTCCACACAGATTACTTGTCCCCAGTTCAAAGCTGTCGGGAAGTGGGCATTTTCTCTTTCCCCACAGCATCATGGTGCATTTACTCACCTTCTGCAGTATCCCCAGCTTTTTCCCTGATCTTTCCCAAACCTGCTTTACTCTGATTTTTTAAATCCCTTGATTATATGCTTAAAGGAAAAAATGAACAGGAACATGAGCAAGGTTAAGAGGAAAAGAAGGAAAAAATGACAAGGATGTGAGAAAAGATTTAGAATTCAGTTTTGCTAAATTAAGCGTGAAATGATGCTGGATCATCCACGCTGTGATAGCAGACAGTCAAGCAGGGACTGTGCAGAAGATAATTGTGTGGAAAGAAGCAAAGAGAGTATCAAATGATGGGTTTGGAAGATGTGATGAAAGACCATATGAGATAATCAAAACCTAGAAGAATAAAAGAAAGCCAGAACCCTAAAGACTGTCATCAGAAGCTACAGAACAAGGGAAGACTCAAAGGGCCATCACAAGAAACTGTGAAGGATCAAGTAGAAAGATGTGAGGAGAACCAAGCAAGTGAATACCAGCATTGTCTTATGCATGCTCCCATGTATATTTGTGACAGCTGAGAATGTGGTTGAAATACATTCTTCAACTATGCATTTAACCCACTAAGGGCTAAAATACACATTGTCTTTTGATTCATCATTTGATCAGAGTCACAGATCACCTCCAAGCAGGGCTATTTTTGGGCAGGAACGCACAGGAACGGAGTTCCAGCTGGCTCCTGAATTGGCCATGCCCAGCAGGAATTCATTAGCATAATAGACCACAACCTACAGCAGAAACTTATTAGGACTGGCTACACTAGGGGTGTGTGGCCTAACATACAAAGGAGTTCCTACTACAAAAAAAGCCCTGGGTTTTTACAACAAACAAAATAAACAGAATAAGAAGCAAAAGGTGGCTGTGGCTGGGTGACCACACTTCTGGCAACATGGGGTGTGTGGCCTAATATGCTAATGAGCTGTGCTATCAGGGGGTGTGCCTAATATGCTAATGAGTTTCTGGTGTTGGGTGTGGCCTATTATGCTAATGAGTTCCTGCTGGGCTTTTTCTACAAAAAAAGCCCTCCCTCCAAGAATGTTTGTTTAAAAGCCTCAGCTGCTGATTAGGCTGCATGGACGAATGAGGTGTCTCCTGCTCCCCCCCCCCCAGCATTTTTCTTGAGTCTAATGTACCCCAGTGAGAAGTTATTTCATAACTTTGGAACAGAGCGTCCATGTGCAACACCACTCTAGAAAGCAGTTTTACTAACATATTAGCTCTTGTTAAGTACAATCATGTGTTCATCGGTGCGGATATACATTTGAAAATTAGTGACTAATGCCCACCGAAAACATAAAAACAAAAATATTGTAGCCAAAACATTTATGGTAAATTTCATGTGCAGATATACAACAAATTCCAAATTATGACAAAATTTTGGGGTTTCTTGTAATGCATGTCTTAAATATGTAGCCCATCTTTCAGATTGCATCCTGCAGTTAAAAAAAAAGTTGCAAAAATTACACTGAATCAATACAAAACAGTCTTCCTCTAATTCTGGAAACTGATGATGTTGAGTAGGCGTGGCAAGTATGGCAAGTGTAGGTAGTCCTTCATCTCTCTCTCAGTTATTACCAGTTGGCTCTCTATTGGTTATGATAGTTGGTGTTCCCTGTGCCAGCACGAGGGATGGCAATTTTGTTTCCAAATTTGGCTGTCTCCCATGTTGAGGCCAGAGGTCATTGCTGAAAATGCTCCAGGCTCCCTAAATCTGAGCTAGAGGAGAACCGTTTCACAATGCTTGCAGTGCTAAAAGAGCAAGACCAGCAGTGTGTGACAAATATTATTTATGGAATTCAAAGGATCTATATCTTACACATTCAAAGTGTTTATATATTACACTTTTCAAACATTGACTAAGGCAGGTAAATAGAATACAGAGGAGGACAAGCAAAGAGTAATGGAGCCAACTCTCAAGTTAACTGACCACCTCCTGCTGAACAATCTGAGCCAGCCTGGTACCATGGCGATGGGTATGGTATGGAGAACTCGAGAAGAGAGGACTGAGGTTAGAGTCATGCCTGGTCAGGTAATTGGCCTCTAGTGGCAGATACACTCCAATCTTGATAAGCCTGAGAACTGAGCATGGCAGGACTGTGAGAAATCTTAGTTGTGACGGTAGTGGGACAAAATTCCCCTAGGTGGTATGAGTCCAATATCAGCAGATATAAGATTGTTTGAAGGAAGAAAAGCAGTGTGAAATGGGAGATTACAAAAGGTTGTTGGATCATCTCCTAATTTACAGAGGAGGCAACTCATTTGTTTTCCTATTAGCATACAGTGTTAGACCTGCATAAGTTCCTGATAGCTAATGTGTGTGAATGGGAGGATATTCAAGGATTTCCACACTTGAAATAGATTCAGCAGCTAATAAACTGATCAGTTGGTGAATCAGAATTCTGATGCCTTGTTAATTAATGGTTTCAGAAGCAAATAGGATAGTAACAATCCTGTCGTGACACTTTTCACAACCCAAAGTTTTAAAGTGAATCTGTAACTACCAAATGTGCTGTTGTAGAGCCACACATTGTTAAATAATGAAGTATGCAACTAATGAGCTACAAAGAGTTTTGTAGCAGACTTCACAGGTATTGAGACAGCAAACCTTTCTGAGACCTCTGCACACCAAGTCTGTCCTACACATTTCAAATGTGTATTCTTCTTTTGAAATGCATTGGATTTCATGTTGACTGTGAAAATCCAATGTGGCTCTAATTACTACATCTGCAACCTAGTGATGTAGTAAAGGTTATACAAGTGAGCTTGTTCTAAATCAGTTCTTCCCACTTTTCCCATCTTTTTGTAGATGCTTCAATTACTATCATAATGGACAGCATAAGTCTACCCACTGCTATTAGCGCTTGTTATTCATGACATAGCAAGCTTAGGTGTTCCTATAGAAGAGGTACATGCCACTAATTCACAGCTGAGAGACTGTCAAAAGCACTAGACATGCTATTACATCAAACCCCCCTTTTAAAAGATGATTTTATCAGTCATGAAGAGCTGGACAGAAAAATTCTTTCACTAACTTTGGATAGGAATCTCTCAGAAAGAAAAGATGTCCTCTCTGTTAAATTATATATACACATATAAAAATCAAAATGAGCTCCTAATAACTCCCTCATTCCCTTTGATTTCTGTCCCGCTTGTTTCCGTGAGCATTCAGATGTATCTGCAAGGACTTTCTGAGCTGTGCTTTTTTGTCATTCTGTTCTCCACCAAGGTTAAAAGCTTTTTATGCCATCCCAAGACTAAAAGCAGGGTGGTTGAGACAAGCAAGGCAGGTTGCAGAGTTTGCAACAGGGCTGGATGAGCAATTCAGATAATGGCTGGACTATCCAACCAAATAATCGTTTTGATAATGATTGCCACCTTGAAAGATTTTATGAAGTATGTGATAGAAAGGATGAAGAAAGTTAAAAGAAATTCCCACTAAATATATGCTTCTCATGGCTGAAAGCTACCAGCACACATCTGAATGCTAATGGATGTTTGTCAGAACCGGAAAAAAAGTCCAATAGGTATCACTATTTAGGATTAGTGTTCATAATTAGTATTTTAAACATGATTTTTCTAAATCCCCACATTAAGAGCTCTGCAGAAATGGCTGCATGCATGAAACAATCTGCATTATACAAAACCTAGTTATATTGATTATATAAATCCCAAGAGAATGTGCACATACTGAATGCCAGTGAATGACCTTTTTCAGTATGTAACTATGTCTCTTTAAATGTACCAAATTGTTGTTTCACTTTTGAATGTAAACAGAAGTGTAAGAATAGGTAAGGAATAGGGTAAGAGACTCTGATCTTCAAAATTACATACATTTGACTATAGCTTATACAATTTCTAACGCTAGAAATAATTTTTAAAAATTACTGGTACCAAGAGTGGGCCTTGAGGAGGAACCCTCCAGAAGAAAGAGCAGGGAAGAGATTTGACAATGGAGCCAACAGTTTGCTGTAGGTATGCTGAGAACTTAAGCATTGGCAACTTCTGTTGTGTGTCAGGTTGAACACTTCATGTGATTGTCTCAAGACTATTTCTTCACAGTGCAAAATGAACAGTTTTTTATTTGCATCTGCACAGTGACAGAATTCTGTACGGCACCTGGCTAGGTAGATGCTGCTGCTGCTTTCTTACAAATTTCTGACTTGTTTAGATGCAGATAAGTGCCATTTCAAATCAGCTGAGTAGTTAGCAACACTGAAGTAATTTCCAGGAACAGCACTGATCCCTGTATGATTACTTACCACATGAACTTCTTTAGCCTATTTCCTTTCAAGAAGGGTTGGCATATTCCTGATTTATTTAAGCATATTCCTGATGGTTTGATCTTATTATGACATGGTTTTACATCTTCATCTGAGAAAGTATGTAATTCAGGAATTCTAATCAATGTTGCCTGAGTTTTATTTTGTCTTCCTGTATTTAGGTACACAGGAGCTCATGATATCTCCAACTTTAGTAATCTATATATCTAACAGTCACATCTGGGCTGATCTGCAGATACCTAAATCTGCCCATCTGGGCCCACACTAATGGAAAAGAAATTTTTCTCCAAACTTGGGGAGCCCTAGATTTTCAGAAGGTCTATTTTTAAAAAATACATTGCGGGATTTAACTCCCCCAACCAAAAAATGTAGACTGTGCCCTCGTCCTCCTGTCATAGGTGACCCAAAGGTGCAGGCCAGGAGCCACTGATGACAATAGTAGTGGAGGCAGAGAGTCCTGCCGGTTCAAGCCGGCACAGCTCCTGGCCTCCACCAGTCCTGACTTCACTCATGGCCTCCACTGCCAGGTACAGCTTGGTTCCTGGCCTCCCAGCCTTCACTGCTGGTCCCAGTGTTGCTCTCGACCTCAGCCACCAACCCCAGCTTTGCTATGATGGTAGATGCTATTGCCATCATCATGAGGCAGTAAAGCTCAGGGTGGGTGGGATGGATTGGTTCCTGGCAATGCAGTCAGGCAAATGGGGGAGCTGCCACCATCCTGGCAAAGCAGCTGGATGACTGGGAGAGCCACCACTGAGATGGCAAACTAGTGAGTGGGCAACTGGGTGAGCTGGTGTTGGAGTCTCTGCTGTGGCAATGAACAGGCAGGATGGGTGATTATGTGGGTGGCTGGGTTGTCAGGGGTCCTGCTGCTGAGGTGACTGGAGTGTAAAGGATAGGGGGTAGGCAGAATAGTGAGATGTGGAATGTAGAATGCCTAGAATAGTGTGTGGGTAAGCAGAGCAGCAAGGGTAGGGTGGTGAGTAGAGTCCCTAGGATGGGTGAGGGGCAAATAGGCAGAGCAGTGTGTGTGGGGGTGAGTGGAGTTACAAGAATGGGGTGGGTGGGCAGGCAGAGCAGCGAAGGTGAGGTGAGGAGGTAGGCAGAGAAGCAAGGGTGGGGTGGTGAGTAGAGTCCCTAGGATGAGGGAGTAGGTAGGCAGAGCAGCAAAGTGGCACTGAGAGGAAAGAACTGAAAAAGGTGGCTGGGGGTACCAGAAATAAGAGAACTAAGCAAGGATCAATGAGGGAATTTTCCCACGGGTCTCCACTTGTATATTTACTGTCACTTGCTCACTGAAGCCTTATATTCAAATAAACCATGTGTGGTCCACAAAATTAAGCCTTCATTGTATTCATTAATTCTATGTTTCCATTTTGAAATGAAACACGTGCCAAAGTGTACTCCAACAAAACAACTGAAGCAGGAGTTGGAAGAGATGAGAGGGCTTAGAGAGTCAGATAAGTATCAGAATAATTTGCAAGATAGCAGTGAATGCAAATCTCTTATGAATACCTAGCGTGACTAGAAGAGACATTCTGGAGAGCTTAAATGACGAAAGATATCACATTTCTTTTGTTATTCTACTATGTAGGCAGAGCGGTTGGCATACATTGCTGTGCTTTCCCCCTCTTTACTTATCTTCAAGGTAGAATGTCTAGCAATTTTAAGACCCTTTCATGTTTCTTTTCATCTTTCCTAAATCATTAGTCTTTTTGAGATTTGCCAGGTTTGTGAGAGGGAAGAGAACAAAATCCATATGACCCAGCAGGGGCTCAGTAAATGGAAGACTTTTAAAATGGTTCCTGATTGAACCTCGATGCAAAGAAAGAAAGATTAAATCAGAGAAAAGATAAATGCATAGCCAGTTGCGTATACATTTTGGTGAGATCACAATTCATTACATTTCATTTTACCCTGTAATAATGTGCTCCCAGCTGTCAGTTTCAATACAATGGGGAAATATAATTAGGTGTATGTGTTAACGTTTTGCCAGTCTTGCATGGATTACTTTTGAGAGAGGCACCTGGTTTCATTGCTCGGTGCCAACACCATCCTTATAACCAAAGGCAATAATTGTTTTCTACTGATGTGGATCCATGAATAATTGAATAAACCTGCCTTCTTCTAAACAAAAAGGAAGACGGGTTCTCATTTATTGTATACAGGCAGTCTTGGTTTTATTTAATTTCATTTTTTCTTGTATTTTTGCTCTTCTGAAGTTTAGAGGGACTTCCCTCACATTCAGCTTGTTATGTGTGCAACTGTCTATGTAAGGTCAGTCCCAATGCCAAAACAAATCCAAATCGGAAAGCTTGAAGAGGCCCCAGTCTTTTCAAAGACCTGTGGCTTCATTGCTGTCAGTGAGGCTTCACTTCTTTACAATGATGATCCAGGAGATTGATTCTATTATCCCTGACTCTCCTTTCAGAGCAAATTTTGAGTCCAGTGGCACCTTTATGACCAACAAAGTTTTATTCTGGGTATGAGCTTTCATGTGCATGCATGCTTCTACAGAAATACTGAAACACAAGTCACCAATTATTACATGTAGGTAAATGGTGGTGTAGGGTGTTGACAGGAAGGACTAATTATAGTCAAGATGCATAAGCAACTGAGCGATAAATATAGCTAAGAAATGGATTAAGGCAATTGGTAAGACCTCTGAATAGCAGGAAATTAGCATACGGCATAATAAAAGAGTTTACAAACAGATGCGAGAACTGAATAGCATTAGCATGTGTAGCGAGATAAGAAATGGATATCTCTGTTAAGCCCTGTGGGTCCCATTGTAGTAAATTATAACTCAGCACTCTTCTGTTCTGGTCTATTTCTTATTTCCTTTGCAATAAAACAGCTACTTTGAAGTCCCCCACTGAATGTCCTGGAAGGTTGAAGTGTTCTCCTACAGGTTTCTCAGTTTTGTGATTCTTGATGTCAGATTTGTGTCCAAATATCCTTTGGCACAGGGTTTGCTCTGTCTGCCCTATTTAGGAGACCAAAGGACATTGTTGGCATTTAATGTCCTATACCATGTTAAAAGATGAGCAAGTGAATGTGCGTGAGAAGGTGCATTTGATGTTGTTAGGTCTAATGATCATGTTGTCTGGGTGTATGTGTCAGCAAAGTCAACACCTGGGTTTATTGCAATCCCTGGTACCTGTGTCCATGTTCAAATTAGATGTTGTATTACTGTGGGTGAGGGGTTATTTAAGATTGGGGGGCTCTCTGTGGGCAAGAAAAGGTTCGCCTCCCCAGTACTTGTGAAAGAGAACTGTCATAATCCAGTAGAGGTTGTAAGTCGCTGATGATGCCTAGAACTGTTTAAGTTGAAAGCTGTATGTGATCACTAATGGTATTCTGTTACTGTCTCTTTTGGGCCTGCCTTGTAACAGTTTTCTCTGGGTACCATTCTGGCTTTGTTAATCTGTTTCTTGACTATGGATGCGCACAAACCAAACCATCTGGTTTGTGAACCAAAGTTGGTGACAGGTCTACCATCATGAACTTCCACAAATTTTTAAAGCAGTTCATGGCAGTTCATGGATAGAGCAGAAAGCAGAAGTTTAAAAGGACTCCAAGTTCCTTTAAATCCCTGCTTTATGTTCCTTGTGAAAGCTGCAAAAACAGCCGAGTGGTGGGGAGGTGTTCCCCACTGCTCAGCTGTTTCAGGCTGTCTTGTGCAGTCCCTTTAAACTTCATAGCATAATAAAAGAGTTTACAAACAGATGCGAGAACTGAATGATATTAGCATGTGTAGTGAGTTAAGGTATTCCCTGCCACTCAGCTGTTTTTCAGGCTGTCTTCTACAGTTCTGCTAAAGTTGAAAGGGACTGTCCAAGAAAGCCCAAAAATCAGGCTAGTGGGACTGTGTTTAAAGGGATGGTGGTCCCTTTCAACAAGGTTTGTGGGGCCATGAACCATGACCTGGTTCAGCTCATGAACAAATCCCCCTGTTCAGTTTGTGGTGCGGCTACAAACTACAAACTGACAAGAACTGCATTTTTCCAATTCTTGCTCATACCTATTCTTGACTCCATCAGGTGGATATTTTAGTTCCAAAAAGGTTTGTTGTAGTTCTCTCTGGTGAGAATCTCTGTCTGTAGGACTGGAACAGATGAGGCTATAGTGCAGAGCCTGGCTATATACAATGGATTGTTTGGTATGCTTGGGATGGTAGCTGGAGATATGTTTGTCAGTCAGTAGGTTTCCAGTATAAGGTGGTGTCTATGCACCCATTGTGTATTCTTACAGTAGTGTCCAGAAAATGTATTTCTTGCATAGATTAATTCATTGTCAGATCGATGGTGGGGTGAAAGTCATTGAATGCCTGAGAATATGACCTGGGCATCTTTAACCATCGATGCCATCGAAGTATTCAAAGTATTGTATTTAGGAAGCATTGCTCCAAGTTGTCCATATAGATGTTAGCATACTGTAAGGCCATGCTGGTGCCCATGGCTGTACCAGTGATCTGATGAAACAAGTTGTCACCAGATTTGAAGTGGTTATGGATAACAAAATGGCAGAGTTTGGTGGCAAAGTCAGTTGGGGTGTTGTCAGAAATCTTGTTTCTTATAGCTTCATCTTTGTGTGGGATGTTAGGATATATAAATTCCACATCCATGCTGGCTAAAATAGCATTCTCTAGAAAGCTGTTCAAAGATCATATTTTCCTCAGAAAGTCTATGGTGTTGTGCACATAACTAGGAGCAGGGCTCTTTTTGTAGCAGGAACTCCTTTGCATATTAGGTGACACACCCCTAATATAGCCAATCTTCCAAGAGCTTACAGACTTCTTCTTACAGGGGCTACTGTAAGCTCTTGGAGGATTGGTTACATTAGGAGTGTGTCGCCTAATATGCAAAGGAGTTCCTGCTACAAAAAGAGCCCTGACTAGGAGCATTGATGGCATAGGGAACAGAGTCCATGTATCCAGATGCCCCCACAGTGATAATGCCTACACCTGAAACAATTGGATGTCCTAGGCTGCCAAGATTGTATATTTTGGGTAGAAGATAAAAAGGACCTTGTCAACATTCCTGTGATGTGTCTGAGACGATTTGTTCCTGAATGTGCAGGGGTAATTCCTCTGTAATCTTTGTTTAGTTCCTTTTTGTATTCCTGTTTGGAATCTGAGTACAGTTGTTTGTAAAAAGCAGTATTTGAGAGTTGTCTTCTGTAAGAGAACACTGAATTAAAGTAATCAGGCCTGCTTGGGTGCAGAACTCAACTTAGAATCAAGCCTTAGCATGTACTGAAGCTGCATTGCTGGTAGTTGCCCCATTAGGTGTTCCAAAATAGAAGAAGTGTGGCTCAAAAGATGTTGTGCTTACAAACCTAGCTGATTATTGGTTACAAGGCATTTGGGATTCCTGATGCTACCCTGAGTAAAAGGCTATTAAGACATTTGTGAGAGTTTCCTCTGCCAGGGAAGCATCTATGTCATACAAAAACCCTGTGCACATTGCAAACATAGAGAGAGAGCAGGAAGCAGGAATGAGAATGCACTGGCCTGATGTCTGCCTGTGTTTGCGTCATATGGGCACATCTATGTTTGGGGACACTTCTTTTCCCTTTCAATGATTCCAATTACAGCTTTGGACACAAGTAAATGACAGAGACAAGTATAAGACTTATAATTTGAATAAAATAAGGATAATGTTGTTATTATATGTAGTTAGTTATAGCCACATACTGGAAATCCAAACATACACCCTCTATACAGGTATGGTATAACAAATTATGGAACCCTTATTTAATGGAGAAAATTTCTTGTGCTATTAGACCTCATTGTATTGGAAAGAACAGACTTTTTTCTATCTGGTCACCTATTTTAGAACATTTACAAGAACAGGGAGATATTCCCAAAGTGATTGTGGATATGAATCTTGATTACTAAAATCTGTTTACTTAAGTTCATGGTTTTGGAATGTTGGTAAAACTTGTTGAAGAAATGTGTTCCGTTTTGTATTCTATTATGATACTTGATATGTATAGTTTTATTCTTGTTTTTGTTATTGTGCTATTATTAAAAATATATATATATATTAAAAAAACTTTGGACACAAGTAGCTGTTGTTATCATATGAAGTGAACACATTTTGCTGTACATATATTGGTACTGTACGTGTATGCATCATATGTATTATGTACAAGAGATTACTCTCACATGGATTGCTGCCTTGATGTGGCGAGGGGGCTTGTGTGGTTCAATCAGGCTGTGGGCTACAACAAGGATGTATATTGTCACCCTGCTTATTTAATTTATATGCAGAGCACATCCTTTTCCTGTGCTAAGCCAATTAGTTGTTCCATATCCAGTTCTAACTGTCGCTTCTTGACCCTTATACAGGTTTCTCAGGAGACAGGTGAGGTGGTCTGGTACTCCCATCTCTTTAAGGACTTGCCACAGTTTGTTGTGATCCACATAGTCAAAGGCTTTAGCATAGTCAATGAAGTAGAAGTAGATTTCTTTTGTACTCCCTTGCTTTCTCCATAATCCAGTGAAAGTTGGCAGTTTGATTTCTAATTCCTCTACCTCTTCGAAACCCAGCTTGTACTTCTGGCAGTTCTCTATCCACGTACTGCTAAAGTCTAGCTTGTAGAATCTGGAGCATGACCTTGCTAGTGTGTGAAATGAGTGCAATTATGCAATAGTTTGAACATTCCTTGACATTGCCCTTCTTTGGGATTGAAGTATAAACTGACCTTTTCCAATCCTGTGGCCACTGTTGCGTTTTCCAAATTTGCCGACATATGAAGTGCAGCACTTTAACAGCATCATCCTTTAAGACTTTGAATTTCTCAGCTGGGATACCATCACGTCTGCTAGCTTTGTTGTTAGTAATGCTTTCTAAGGCCTACTTGACTTCGCACTCCAGGATGTCTGGCTCGAGGTCAGTGATCACACCGTCGCAGTTGTCAAGGACATTGAAAGCTCATACCCTGCCACAAATTTTGTTAGTCTTTAAGAAGCTACTGATTGTGAGGAGCCTAGGAGTAACACTGGATGCCTTCCTTTCCATGGAGGCCCAGGTTACTGCAGTTGCCAGATCTGCATTTTTCCATTTTAGGTAGATTAGGTTACTGAAACCCTATCTCTCCCCCCAGGATCTAGCTAAAGTAACCTATGGGACAGGCTTGATTACTGCAGTTCACTCTACATAGGCTTACCTTTGAGGCTGATCCAGAAATTACAGCTGGTGCAAAATGCAGTGGTGGGCTTGCTGACAGTGATGCCTATGTGGGCTCATGTTTGGCAGGTGTTCCACCAACTGCATTGGTTGCCAGTTGACTTCTGGATTTGTTTCAAGGTGTTGGTAATAACCTTTAAAGCCTTACACAGTCTGCGACCAACATATCTGAGGAACTGCATCTTCTCATACATGCTCCGAAGACCATTACACTCTATAGACCAGCATCTCCTGGTCATCCCTGGCCTGAAGGACATCTGTCTTATCCCAACCAGGGCCAGGGCTTTTTCTACCCTGGCCCCTGACTGGTGGAACATACTCCCTGTCAAGATTAGGGCCCTGCAGGATTTTCTTCAATTAGGGCCTGGCAAGACAGAGCTGTTCCACCAGGCTCTTGGCTGAGGCAGCAGGTGCCTGTGTATGGCCTCCCTGAGATTGTTGTCAGCCACCTACCAAGCCAAATAATATGCTAGGCAATCTCTCACAGCCAGTTGATTCTGTCGGTCTCTGATTATTGTTTTTAATGTTTATCACTGTATTTTAAATTTTTAATTGTATTACTAATATGATGTAACCCACCCTGACCCCACTTGTGGGATGGGTGGGATATAAATACAAATAATAAATAGATAAATAATAAATACTGGACTCTTGCTCTTTTCTACTGCTTTTTGTTGTTCAGTTGCACAGTCAAGTCCGACTCTTCACAATCCCATGGACCACATTATGCCAGGCCTTCCTGTCTTCTGTAGTCCTCTGGAGCTTGCTTAATTTCATGTTCGTAGCTTTGATGACACTGTCTACCCATCTCATCCTTTGCCGTCCCCTTCTTCTTTGACCTTCAATCTTTCCCAGCATCAGGGTCTTCTCCAATGAGTGCTCCCTTCTCATTTGGTGGCCAAAGTATTTGACCTTCAGCTTCAGTATCTGGCCTTCCAGGGAACAGTCAGGGTTGATTTCTTTTAGGATTGACTGATTTGATCTCCTTGCAGTCCAAGGGACTCTCAAGAGTCTTCTCCAGCACCATAATTCAAAAGAATCTATTCTTTGGCTCTCGGTCTTCCTTATAGTCCAAATCTTGCAGCCATACAGTACTACTGGGGATACCATTGCTTTGACCATACAGACTTTTGTTGGCAGGGTGATGTCTCTGCTTTTATGATGCTGTCTAGGTTTGCCATCACTTTCCTCCCAAGGAGCAGGTGTCTTTTAATTTCATGGCTGCAGTTGCTGTCTGCAGTGATCTTGGATCCCAGGAACGTGAAGTTTGTCACTGCTTCCACGACTTCTCCTTCTATTTGCCAAGGAGTGATGGGGCTGGATGCCATGATCTTAGTTTTTTTGATGTTGAGTTTCAAGCCAACTTTTGCACTCTCCTCTTTTACTACTAGCAAGAGGCTCTTTAGGTCCTCTTCACTTTCTGCCATTAGAGTGGTATCTGCTGCATATCTGAGGTTGTTGATGTTTTCCCCAGCAATCTTAATTCCGGCTTCTGAATCATCCAGGCCGGCATTTCTACTGCTACAGACAAACTAAGACGGCTACCCATCTTGATCTATGTTGCATGAGATTGTACTTCTCAAGAAAGATCAGGCTAGGGTGTGCTTCTGGATTCTTGTTTGCAGTCAGCAGCACATTTTACCAGCTTAAGTTGGCCAGTATAAGACATTCGTGGATATACCTGTACTGGCTACAGATGTACAAACCTTGGAAATATTCAGATTACATTGCTGTAATGTCGCTGGGAAGCTTTTTAAAAAACTGAAGCACAGATTACTTAAATTTTTACTTTTTGCTACCTGTTTGTAGAGCGTTATGCTTAGAGGGAAATAAGGACCTCCTGGTGGTCCCTGGTCTGAGAGAGATCTGGCTGTCCTCAACCAAGGCCAGGGCTTTTTTGGCCCTGGCCCCTAACTGGTGGAACTCTCTGTCAGAGAACATCCATGCCCTGCAGGATTTGTTACCTTTCCACAGGGCACGTATGGCAGAGATGTTCTGCCTGGCGTTTGTTTGAGGACAGTGATGATACAGCATGTAGTATGGCATAACCTCCATTCTCCACAAGCCACTCCCTACCCCAGTTTGTGAAAGCTGAAATTTTCTCTCCATCGTGGGATGAATTGAATTTTGCTGATAGATGCACTGTATATTTAACTGTAGGATTTTAACTTTTAGTTATTTATTGTATGTTCCTTTCTGTTGCAAGCCACCCTGAGCCCTGCTTGCACTCAAGGGCGGCCTAAAAATTTAATCAAACAAACAAATAACTAAATGTGCAAAGTCATTCTTAGACTGCATTCATAGGTTGCTGATGCGGTAAAGGACCTTCTTTTGCGTGGTCTGATCCAACAGTATGCCACTAGCTTTTGTAAAGAGGAACTACAGGAATTAAGTAAATAATGTGGTTCTTTACCACACCACTATTAGTAGGTACAAGCAGACCACAGGGAGAGACAGCAACAGCTCTCAAGATCTGTGCCTAAAGATGTTACATCTATGCAGACCACATGGAAGTGCGCTGCAGTGGTACACAGGTCAATCTGGTATTTGTTTTCAGCACTATCACATTCTTCATAGCTGTAAAGTGATTACTTCTGGAGGGAGCCTAAGCTTTCCAAGCTAAAGCTTTTGATTCTTTCAGTGTGATTCAGCATGGCACTTTTGGATCTGAGAAAAAGGTTAAGCAGCTTGCATCGAAACACATGCCACATCCCTTAATAAAAATGATGCAACATGGCATTTTATTAGCTCACCATTGTTGTCCTCAGCATCTAAAATTTTACTCTTACATTTTATAGCCCTAGCTTTTATTTTATAACCAACAAATGACACTTAAGAAGATAAATTAAGCACACTTAACAGTATTTCTCCTTTATGTATCAGATGCAGGAGTCATAAAGAGATATTTATTCATGTGGAGAGAAAAGTGTGAGAAGACCTGGCCTATTTTTAAAGTGATCTACACACATTTAAATATTCACACCTAAATCAGTTCTTGAAATATTTTAGCAGATGATGCTACAATGGTAAAAATGGTATCCTTGTATAAATGTGCAATGATGTTTCATCTTTATGGTTGCGGAAGTGTGAGGAATAATTAGCACTAATGTTTCTTGAAGCGATGGAAGGATTCTGGCTATAGACTACACTATGAAACAGAACCACCACCAAAGCACACCTAGTTGGCTTTCAATTAATTTTCTGAATGCTATCAGCTTTGAAAACAAGCTCACTTTGCAGCACAAGGAAGAGAAAGAGAGAGCAGTTTCTTAGCGGAACCATAGGAAACATATACTTTTAAAATGGGCAAAAATAGTGCATTATTGCAGGGCATATATGTGTGATTATTCCAAAGGTATTTCCATGAATACAGTTGTGTTACAACTGAAATCAACAAAGCTAAAAGTTCCTGCGTTGCATTACAAATGTAATGAGAAAGACCACTGTAAGTGAATAAAGTAGTGGAAAGTAATGTCTGAACTAGCTATCAAATATTTCTATGTTGTAAGTATTTAATGATTTGCTAAAAAGCAAGGTTTATATTAAAAGCATGTGACTCTTATAATTAATCTTTATTTTCCTCTCTCCCAACACCACTCACACACCCACAAATGTTATATCACCTTTTTATCATATGCAGCTCTGGGACCAATTAACAAATGCTATTGAAATCTTCCTAGGCTCTGGCCCTATGGCAACTCTATTCCTTGCAGGAATTTTCAGTATGTGATTAGGGAAGCCAACTAATCCATCTTTTGAAAATTAATTTAGACTATTTTTTTGCTGAATAGGGCTGCAATCCTTATGTACATGCACTTTGAAGTGAGAACCATTGAAATTAACCATTGAAACTAAGCAGCCACACTAAACCTGCTTTGGTGGGGAGGACAGGTTATAAATCGAATAAAATAAATAAATAAATTTATCATGCTATATATGATGTTTTTATCCTCCCCCCAAATCTTCCAAGGAGGTCAGGGTTCTATCTGTGAAGCATGTTAGGCTGAGAGACAGAAAGTAACAGACAAGGGTTTCCGGTTTTGGCATCTGCTATGACGGTGGCGGCTTCCCGATCTCCTGGGAGCCACACGCCAGCACCTGTGGCTGGGAGGGGATGCAATTGTCCGTACCACCCCAGAGCCCTTGTGTTGGGCTCCAAGCCATGGGGCGCTAGGAGAGCTCTTCCTCTGGTGACTAGCCAGTGAAGGGGGGGCTCTTCCATGCCCCAAAGGTCCTGCCATGGAGCATCCATGAAAGGAACTAAGAACGTACACCGGGACATGCATTTTGTGGGCGAGCATATGAGCTAAAAGCGGATGAAAGTGGCCACATCATTGAAATGTGAATCTAAGTGAAAGCAAGAAACACCAAAGATCTAGCCGAAAACCTCCCCTTAAAAAGCGAGGGGGGAGGGAACTCTCCTCCGATAAGAAGAAAACAAACATATTTTTAACCATGGACTTGAGGGGGGGTGGGCTATAGAAGCAAGATGGACTAAAATAAAGAACTTGTAAGAACTTACCAGGCTTTTAAAAGAGTTCTAGAGACTGTGATAACTTTTGCAAAAAGTAAACAATTTCTCAACATGGCTCCTCTATGGAGGGACAAGAATGATAAACAAACGAAACCTAAGCTGCTGGCCAGAAATGCCAGCCCAGTGAGTTCTGTCCCTAGACAGGACTTAACAAAAGAGCTTCAAAGGATGCTGACTGGAGCGTTGTGACCCCTGCTGTAACAAGTCACAGCATTACACCATAAGTTCGATGCACAGCAAACTCAATTGAACGAGACAGTTAAAAAAACAGAAAAAATGGAGCAAGAGCTTAACGAGGTGGATGCCAACACTAAGAAGCTTCAAAGACAACTGCAGACGATGGAGAAAAAGAGATAAACCAATGAATCCCATTTGTTACAGCTGCAAATGGAAAGGGCAAGCTATGTCCTAAGATTTCAAGGTGTCCTGGAAGAGAAGGGAGAGGATCTGAAGCAGATTATGTGTGATGCTTTGGGCCTGATTGCAGATATTAAAACGGATATATTACAAAGCAAAATTGATACAGTCTTTAGGTCGTATTCAGAATTCATAAGAAAAAAATAATCTGCCCGGGGAAGTTACGGTGAGATTCTCCAGAAGACAAGTGAGGGATCAAATACTTGAAGCGACAAATGGAGCTACCTTGAAAATCAAGGACAAAGAAATAAAAGTGTTGAACGATATTCTGTTTGAAATAAGAAGGAAAAGAAGGAAATATAGGGACTTGGTTCTATTTTTACAGAAAAACAACGTCACCTACAGATGGACTGTTCCTGAAGGCATAATCTTCACATTTTTTGACAAAAAAGAAAAAAAATTGACGCTGTAGAAAAAGCATGTGAGTTTTTGCATCTTCATAGTCATCCAGCAAAAGGAGAAGAAGAGGAGGAAGACAACAGCACCAAAGAAAGTGATGAAGAGGGAGCAGTAGAATCTTCTGACAAGAACTCAGTGCTGGGGGCAGGAGCCCCCAAAACAAGCTATCACTTGAGAAAGAAAAAGGACAAAAAAATTGCACTCTGGAACATCTTAAAGTTTTTTATTTTGTATAACTATTTCTTACTTTGCTCTTTATGAAGGCAGACATGGGGGAGTTTTCAATTTTTGCATTTTTCAGTTTAAATAGACTATTAGATGAACATATTCAATTAACTTTAACTGTAACATTGCGCTAATAAGCTGATTCTATGAGCATTATGTATGACCACCATCTCTTGGGGTTTTAGTGGGTTTTCTTTACTTTCACCATTAGTTTGTAGTCCCCCCCTTTTTTTGTTGTAGTTTATAGAAAAAGCAATAAAAAAATCCCCTTCGGGGGGCAAAAAAGAAAGAAAAAAACAGACATTGCAGTCCTAAATAGAGACACCCTTCAAAGCCCACTGATGACCCTTAGAAGGTCAAATACTCTAACTCTACATCATTCTGGTTGTATTTCCAGTGCTCAAAACACTTTGTGTAATGTGGTTATAATCTTTACAACCCTGTAAGGTAGGCCACTATTATTATTTGCCATGCTGCAATGGGGAATTAAACTTGAGAGAGGCTTGTCCGTGTCTACCTAGGTTCTAGGAAAAAAGCCTACAGAAAAAAAAATCATGGAAAAAAACCCCATGGTCATAAATGCTCACAGGAAAAAAGCCCATGTGGAAAAAAGCCCACATGGGAAAAATCCCACATCGAAAAATACCATGTAAAGTGCCATAGATATTTATAACTGTGGATAACCATTCATTTCCATTTATGAGAATGAACAGATATTACCTGTATCCACATGCAGCAATTTGTGTTGTGATTTTATCAAGTATAATTAAATAATAATTTTGCTATGTTATTAGGTGACCTGCCTGTACATTAGCCAGTGTTAGTTTGTGGCAAGCGAGGTTCCTCTGCAGTCCGTCATACAGAGACCACACACCGGTGTTCCCTCTAAGCTGAGTTAGTGTGAGCTAGCTAGCTCACAGGTTTTTAACCTCCAGCTCACAGATTTTTGTCTTAGCTCAGGAAGGATGGCTCCAGAGCAAACTGGTTTATGCTGTAGCCAAATTGCACGCTCACAACTGTAATGCCAGTAGCTCACAATGTAGAATTTTTGCTCACAGGACTCCACACCTTAGAGGGAGTATTGCCGCACACTGGGATGACTACTGTGGAATAGGAAATTAAGAGTACTACAGGACATGGTTGCCACTTCTGTTATTATTTGTTATTTAATGTTGTCTTATGGTTTTGTTATGTTAAGGTAAGCTTCATAGATCTATGAGACCTTAACTACTTCTACTACTTAGGAAAGAGAAAGAGGAGGAGGCAGTGGCAGCAGCTGAGGAGGCTGGGTAACATAATTAACATAAGAAGAACCCTGCTGGATCACACCAGTCCCTGCAGTTGGGAGGGGCTGATCTTTTAGTTTCACAATCAGACCAGAGTCATAAAAGGAGTAGCTTGGTGTGGCCCAGGCATTTTATTATCCAGGCCCTGAAGAAAGCCAGGGCCGGCTCCAGGTATTTCTGCGCCCTAGGTGTGTGCAGATCCCAACCTCCTGGTTGGGCCTGGAGACCCAGCCATGCCGCCCCCCCCTCCTCTCCCCCCCAGGGAGGAGGGGGAGGGTGGGCGAGCTGTGCCCCGGCTGGGCACTCTGCAGCGGGGGCGG
The DNA here is from genome assembly GCA_029375565.1 of Gekko gecko. Classification (NCBI taxonomy): domain Eukaryota; kingdom Metazoa; phylum Chordata; class Lepidosauria; order Squamata; family Gekkonidae; genus Gekko; species Gekko gecko. The sequence goes on along the minus strand of JAPDNY010000003.1, from coordinate 136,842,782 downwards.
CAGTGGCAAGGAGTCCCCGCTGGCTGCCGCTGCCTCCTCCCCCCTGAGGGAGGAGGGGGAGGGCGACTTGCACCCTAGCTGGGCGCTTTTCAGCGGCAGCGGGGAGATCCCGCTGGCCGCCGGCGGCTGCCTCCTCCTCCCCCTGAGGGAGGAGGGGGAGGGTGACTTGTGCTCTAGTCGGGCGCTTTTCAGCGGCGGCAGCGGTGGGGAGATTCCACTGGCCGGCGGTGGCTGCCGCCTCCTCCCCCCCAAGGGAGGAGGGGAAGGGCGACTTGCGCCTTAGCCAGGCACTTTTCAATGGCAGCGGCAGCAGGGAGATCCCACTGGCCACCGCCGGCTGCTGCCTCCTCGCCCCCGAGGGAGGAGGGGGAGGGTGACTTACGCCCTAGCCGGGTGCTTTTCAGCGGCTTCAGTGGGGAGATCCCGCTGGCCGCCGCCAGCCACCGCCTCCTCCCCCCAGGGGAGGAGGGGGAGAGTGACTTGCACACTGGCTGGGTGCTTTTCAGCAGCAGCAGTGGCAGCGGGGAGATCCCGCTGGCCGCTGCTGGCTGCCACCTCCTCCCCCCTGAGGGAGGAGGGGGAGGGCAACTTGTGCCTTGGCCAGGCGCTTTTCAGCGGCAGCGGGGAGATCCCCAAGGGGGGAGGGTGGGTGAGCTGCCAGGCGCTCTGGAGACAGCAGCGGTGGGCACCCAGCTAGGGTGGTGGTGGGGCTTTTCGGGGGGAGTGGGGCACCATTTGGCGCCCTTGAGGCTGGTGCGCCCTAGGCGAGCACCTAGTTCCCCTAGCGGGCGAGTCGGCTGTGAAGAAAGCAAGACTTTTTAATGTAGGTAAGTTCTCCACACATTTTCCTCTCACTGCGGGCAAAAATTAGATGCTGGGAAGATTTTAATATGGAGTTTTACACGATACTTTTCCGTGTGGGCTTTTTTCCGTGTGGGCTTTTATGTGTATGGGCTTTTTCCATATGAGCATTTTTCCATGTGGGCTTTTTTCCTGTGAGCATTTATGACCGTGGGCTTTTTTCCTGTGGGTTTTTTTCCCTATCACCGTCTACCTAGTAAGAGCCAGTGTGGTTTTGTGGTTAAGAGCACAGACTCTAATCTAGAGGACTGGGTTTGATTCCCCACTCTTCCACATGTAGCCAGCTGGCTTCCACATGTAGCCACATGTCACAGTTCTCTCAGAGCTGTTCTCTCAAGAGCAGTTCTCTCAGAGCTCTCTCAGCCCCACCTACATCACAGGGTGTCTGTTGTGGGGAGAGGAAGGGAAGATGATAGAGGCAAGATTTGAACTAGGAAATTACTGATTACTGATTTATTGCTCAATCTCCTAACATTAGAGTTCTGCTTCTGAGACAATATCTAAAAGGCTAACCTATAATTTCCCAGAGATATGCATAATATAAATATGTTATCGATAGTTTGGAATACAGCTGAGAATAACTGATGCATGGCAATCTGATTGTAGTAAATAGGCACCATGAAGGAGATCCTGAATGAATGAATGAATGAATGAATGAATTTGTTCTATAGTTGAAATATTTTTCCCAGTCCTTCCTCAAATGCAGCAGATCACAGGGAAATCAAAGAAAAGAAGGTTACTGAAATGACTGCCACTTTTGATTATTTTGTTAATATTATAGCAGCCAAGAGAACTAAAATTAATATTTTGCATCATTATATGTTAACAGGCAGATTGTTCCCTTATTCATGAGGAGTATATTTTCCATAATTTAAACCAGTCAAAGGAGCAACAACTATCTTCAGCTGTTCAATACTGTAATACTGACTGTATTTTATAGATTTAAATCAAATATTTGCATTGAGGTCATATTTTTAAATTGGAGATTTTTGATAACTAATACTTAAGAAAGAAATTCTAATGTTCTACCCAGATACATATTGGTGCATACTATGCACATTCCCAAGTAATTAGAAGTTCCAGAGGCACAGCTCAAGTTGGCTTTAGATGAAAGAGGATATATATATATTTTAGAAACATAGGTACAGACAGATCTCATGAAGCTGTCTTAATCTTTCTCTCTGTAGATGATAATATATACATTGAAATCAACATGCATAAAATGGGAGTCGCGAGAGTCTGTGGCCTATGCACTATTGCTGGCTTGACAGCATGGGGTCTGCGCATATAGGAAGTATATGCATGTAGGTTCAATCTTTGTCATTCGAAAACAGCTTTTTTGAATATTATCAAACACCAGGGGGAGGCAATGCCCATTCCCTCATCTATGGTCCAATCTGCATTGGTCTTTCCTGCTGTTGTGCCACCAACCCCACATCATCTAACAAATTTCTGTCTGCATCTCATTCCGCATCTGCTCTCTTATTACTTTGTCTCAGCATCAATTGTCTGCATCATTTTATTGCCATTTAGTGATGACTCCAAGGTCACTATGCCATCTCACCGTGTTATGTGGATTTGATTTTAAGGTGGTTTAATTGCTCCTCCCCACCCTTTGAGCTGCTGTGAGCAATAAGCAGACAACTAGAGCCAAATTCTCTCCCCCCCTTTTCTAAGGAGATATGCAAATTGTCACAAAGGAAACAAGTTAGATGAAAATCCAGTCATCTGTGTTTAAAAGCAGTCAGGGAACATTTTTCTGCAATCATATTTTTTGGGTGGGGAGTGGTTGGAAGCACATCCACCCCTGGACCATTTGTTATTTCCTGGGGCAGTCCCCAGAATGCCCTGCCTGGAAACAGCCGGGTGTTTTGTTTTTTACCTAGCTCGTTCAGTCTTTCCTGCCCTCCCTCCACCCCCCCCCAAGGGGGAGTCACAAGTGCTGTTTCCTCCCCACAGCACAGTGCAGTGCCCTGCTGGCGCCCCCAAGAGGCCACTCTCGCATGCTCTCCCTAAACATGATGCAGATGGCAAGCTTTTATACTGAGCCAAATGGGAGGCAATGGAAGCTGGTGTCACAACTGAAAGAAGCAGCATTGCATAGCAGATGCAGATTGGGCCTGTGTGGATTGATTTCAGCATTAGTAATGTTGCCAGTAATGTCTGTCTACTGAGCTAGAACACTGATCCATCAACATCATTACCGTCTGCTCTGGCAGCAGCTCCCCAGGGTCCCAGACAGAGGTCTTCTGATTACTTGCTACCTGATCCTTCTAAAACTGGAAATACTGGGGACTGAATCTGAGGTCTTCTGCATACAAAGGTAATTCTTCACTATAGAGCCATACTCAGACCCTAATGGAAGAGAACTGATTCCTGTAAGCAGACAGCAAATCCCTTAACTTCAGCAATCTCAGAGCTTTGTCTTTTCCTCTTATTGTCCCTGAATTCAAAGTATAAGATTGCTTTGAGTTATCTCTCCACCCCTTCCCCAAACTGTGAAAGGCATCACCTTCTCAGTGTTAGAAGTATCTGGGAACATAAAAGGGTTGTTGAGGGTTTTTTTGTCAAATTGCCAACCAAAATTAGGCCAAATTAAAATTGTAGATCCATGCACAGTATTCAAAATGGCCAAGCTCAATATGTTTGGAAATTTTGTGTGTGTGTGTTTTCATATACAGTATGAATACTGATCTAGCCATGGTGCCAGCTCATAGAAATAGTTGTCCAAAAAACCCTGTTGCGGGACCAAGTACCACGAGCAATAAAGGTATGATTGGAAGGCAAATGTTACAACAACTACTCTTAAGCTAAGATGATTGAATTCTGATCAATACCTGGATGAGAGAACTCCTGGGTACTTTTGTATGCCACTTTGAGTGCCATGGAAGAAGCAAAGTAGGACAGAAATATAAGCCATCAAGAATAAAATAAATCAAGCTGTGCTCATGATTTACCTTAAAAGACTGCTGTATCCATTACCCAGCAGTGTAAATTAGAACCTCTTGCTGGGGTTGAATGAATATCTGCTGCTGAACTGATGACAAATATGATCAGCACTGACATTTATTAATTGTTTGTGCAAAAGGGGCTCAATTTAGACCCTGAGCAGGTGACTGGAGCTATTAAAACAGTCTGTAATGGCCAACTGTTTGGTTGGTAGGAGTCCACATACCTGTGAATTGGAACCATTATCTTTTAAATGCATTGTTTCATATTCATTTGATATAGCAGTTTTCCTGGTTTTATAAGGCTGTTACCTGCCCTGAGTCCATGGAAATATGCTAGTTTGTATGTTTCTTTTAAAAGAGGCATTAAAATGTTGAACATTGATACAGTTACCTCCTGCTTTTGAGAGATTTTGCATTTAAGTGTTCGGGAAACAAGAGATTGTGTGCTCCAGACTAATATAACTGGCATTTGGAGATGTTGAATATTAAATTTCAGCTCCTGAAGCTGACAGATGCCTATAATTGTATGATACTAATAACATTTACAACTATATAAGCCAAGATGTGGGCAATTAAAATTCATGCTTCAAGGCACCTTTGGGGGTCTGTGTTGGAAGGGCTTCAATCCTCCATCTCCTAAACAGGTAGCTGTAAAAATAGAATGGATAATGAAAGCTTAACTACACATGCACTAAACTGCGTAGCAAAAACCCAACAAACCAAAAGCAAAGCAAACAAAAAACAGAGAGGTAGAAATGCTTTGCAGCAATTTAGGGTGAACGTCGTGGATTTTCATATCTACCAATCAATCAATCAATCAATCAATCAATCAATCAATTATATTTACAGCCTGCCCTTCCCACAAGCGGGCTCTGGGCAAGTAACAACATATCAAATCAAATACAATAAATACAGTTAAAAATAAAATGTAGTAAATAGGCTATTTAAGGAACATATTCAAAGCAAGAAGAAAAAGAGAAGAGAAGAAGAGTTTGGATTTATACCCCGCCCTTCACTGCCCAAAGGCGTCTCAGAGCGGCTTACAAACTCCTTTCCCTTCCCCTCCCCACAACAGACACCCTGTGAGCTAGGTGGGGCTGAGAGAACTCTAACACAAACTGTCCTTGAGAGAACAGCTGTGCCAGAGCTTGTGACTGACCCAAGGTCACATCAGCAGGTGCAAGTGGAGGAGTGGGGAATCAAACCCAGTTCTCCCAGATAAGAGTCTGAGTACTTAACCACTACACCAAACTGGCTCCTCCAAGAAGCAAATACTAGTTTAATCCCTTGCAAAAATGATAAGATTTAGGGGCCATAAGGGGGCCTCCTCACACACTCCAAGGTTGGAATCTATGTATCCTTTCCTGCAACAAAAAATGTCCTCTCAGACCAAAGCATGTCAGTACACCCATTCCATTTGGTAGAAAACAACACAACACAGCAGAATCTTTCCAAAGAACCCAATCAGGGACAAATGAAATATTACACAGGAGCAAAAGTAGATTTGCTCTTATCTAGTACCTATTAGAGTGCATGTGGCCACACGTATGTTTTACATTTCAAAACAACCATAGGTATAGGTCTGAAAATGTGGGGATGGATCCTGCAAATCAGTCTGCTAATGATTGTCTTAGAAAACAATTAGCAGTGTTAAAAGCATGCATCCCTGGTATGCCTGAAACATCTAGGAAACCTCTGCAACTCATTTTATATTTATGTACATGTATATCTTCCTTAGATGAAATCTAGCTCATTCTCTGACTGGCAGCAGCTCTCTGACATCACAGACAGAGAAGTATCTTTCTCCACCTGTTACCCAAGATCCTTTACCTGGAGAATCCAGAAATCAAATCTGGGAGTTTCTACATGCAAAGGATGTGCTCTATCAGTAAGCTACCCATGGCCTTTCTCACTCTTCTGTACTTCCTTGTAGGAATGCATGTGCTATGTTTTGAATGGTGAATATTCTTTTTGAAGCTAACCCTGTTATTGTGTGAGTTCATATCTGTCACGGCTTCTGTCATTTCTCCTGTTAACATGCTGCTGTAAAGTTTCCAGAGCCCTGAACTGGATAGTGCAGGCTAGCCTGATCTCATTAGATCTCAGGAGCTAAATATGGTTGGCCCTGGTTAGTACTTGGAATGGAGACCACCAAGGAAGTCCAGGGTTGCTATGCAGTGGCAGCCAATGGCAGACCACCTCTGTTTGTCTCTTGCCTGAAAAACCCTGTGGGTTCTCTGTACTTTGGCTGTGACTTGATGGCACTTTCTACCACCAAAGTTTCCAGAAAAGTCACAGTGTTTGGCATCAAGAAAAATAATTCCTATGGCAGCTACAAAACTAGCAAACATTTTGCAGCTTTTGCAGATCCAGTCTTTCATTAAGGAATACAATGCAGCCTACAAGGAGCTCTCAAGAAGTCTCTCATCTAAGCACTTAACTTCAGCTAGGCTACTGCATCCTATGTCTTCTAACCATGAGACTGGCCCCAGTCCCTGGGTCTATGTTCTATAAACAATAGAGAAGCTATATGAGATTTTTCTACCAAGAGCTGAGCACCAACTCCTTAAAAATGGTGGTTTTCATAGTCTCCTTGAGAAGTTCCTTGTCCATATTATTTGATACTTTCATTTGATAAACAAATATTCCTAGATGGTTAGATACCCACCCTAAGGAGACTTCCTTGGTTCAGAGGTGAACCAGAATAAGTGGTTTTGAATGAATCATTATATACTTGGAAAGTGGCAATATCTGCAATCTTTACAGAACACCAGGACTGTGAAGGTGTTATTTGCAACTTAGTCCCCTTGCCAGTATTTATGGTGCTAATAACTAAAAGACAACAGCTGTGGTAGGCTGATCTCCTACACTGTGGCTGAGTTCAGACTGGCAGTTTGAAGCGAGAGCCAGTCATGGCAAAAAAGCCCCAGAACAAATTGTTCCGGGTTTTCCCGGTCACACAGGGCCGACTGATGCGGGAACATACCAGGCGGTGTGCAGGAGTGTTCAGACTGCTGGCCTGAAGGCGCGGCTGTAAACGGCTTTTTCCTGGTAAATTGGCTGGATGCCTATGTGTTTATGAGTGCATGAGCACATATGCGCTCATGCGCACATAGGCAGCCAGCTGATTTTGGGAGGATCCCATTGCACCGGCACCACATTGGGCAGTAGAGCGGAGCACAGCCAATCATATCGCTGCTGCCTTATGCGCAACACGGGCTGCTCCCAGCTTTTCAGCTGAGCGTTCACACATCTGGGAAGTGGAATGCAGCGGGATAAAGGCACTCTCCGGGATTTGCTACCACTTTCAACAGGTATCTTTTAATCCTGGGAGCGAAGTGGAACAGCACAGGTTGCCTATGGATGGGGAACGCCAAGCAGATGTCCCTGTGTGAACACCCCCTTTTATCCGCTTGGGAAACGTGGCTGAAACGTGGCTATAGCGGGGCAAATTGCTAGTCTGAACTCAGCCTGTTAAACTCCCTAAAGCAGGCACAACCTCCTTTGACTATGATGATCACTCCTCCAAGAAAAGAGAAATCTACTTTCAGTTCATTTCAACAGAGCCCATATCCCTCCCTTGTGAAAAATGGCTTGGCAATGCCATTTATTTCACAAAACCCATCTCAGTCAGCTATGTTATCACCATCTGTCCCTCTTTTTAATTACAAATGAGATCAAAACCCATTCACAATTTCACAAAGAAATCTTGGTCCTTTTCTATTTTCATATAATATATGATTGCTGGGTTCTCTCCGGATTCATGCCTAAATACGAGGTATGGGACAATGTTGGGAAATGACACCCCCCCCCAATAATTTCTGGCATTTTTAGACCATGATTGCTTGGGCTTCTAATGACTCATGGCAAAATTTGGAAGTGGGGAGAGAAGCGGAAGTTAAATTCCCTTCCTGAGAATTACTTGAGATGATGGCAATTGTGTTTTGTAGGAAGAAGTTCGCTGTGTATAAGAAATGTATTCTTTATGGTCACATTCTATGACAGCACTAGGCCTGCTTCCATCTGTGCTGTAGTCTCCTTCCTGGGCTAGTAGTTCTAGTAAATCACAGAACCTGCTCCTGAGAAATATGCTCCTAATATAAAAATACCCCATAGGTGTATTGTGATATATTTGCCCGACCAGCTCTAATGGTATGAAATTGCCCTAAAGAATGTAAAATGAGTAATGCCTGGTGCACCTAGCTGAGAGGTAAAGATAAATCTCATATGTTTTTAGGGCCCAGCTTTCCTCAGAGACTTCATTTGAACATGCAGGTGCAATAAGAACTCAGCCGATATGCCAAGCAGCTGCTGCATCTGAGTCAGAGTCCCCATGAATCATTAGGCTGGCTATTTCAGCCCCTCTTGAAATCTCTGGAGTAGCTATCATAATCAAGTCATTGGTTTCCCTTTTTCTTTCAGTGCAAAACAGTGCAGCATCCATTTCTAGCCTATTGTGGTTGCTAACTAGAGGCACTGAAGAATCTAAGGTTAAGGTGTGCAGCCATTCCATTTACTTGGTTGTCAATATTCCGTTCCTAATTTGTCAGCTAAATGCTGCTTGTTGGCTGCCTGACAGCATTTCAGCAAAAGAAATCTGTCCTTTTCAATATTCTCACCACCTTTGATTTCCTCAGAATGGCCAGTCTAGCTCGGAAAAATAGTGAGCATTATTTTGCTCGGTCCCCTCTGTTCCCCTTTCTCCTTCTACCCCCAAAGCTATTTTCTGTTCCTTTGGGATAACACTATGAGTAGAACAGAGACACAAACAATTCTCTTCAGGCCAATATGGCTGTGACAAGAACGCATATGTCGGTAATGACTGGGAAGTGGTTTGTGGCTTCATTATATAGTCATTTGTGGAGGGTAGTATACACATTCTGCGAAAAAGAATGGAGTCCTGCCATTGCCGCCAGTATTAGAAGAGATGCCAAGGAAAGGATTAAGTTAAGACAGTAAATCTGAATTGCCTTTTTACCTATAACGGCTGGTCCATCTGGGCAACTTTTCAAACACGTTGGTGGAACTCATTCTATTGTGGCAGTCTCTGTCTCTAAAATGTCAGGAACATGAATATATTAGTCTATAATACTTGCTATCTTCCCTAGTACATAAAAATATTTTAGAAAGACTGACTGGAAAATGCAGCTCTCATTCTCCTCTACCTGTACACCATTATAAGGGTGATTTTTTTTTCCTGGTATGCATTAAAGCCTAGAATAGCCCAGTTCATCACACCATTGCTGAAAATTAATTGCTTAACATCCACATTGCAACTGTAGCTCTTCACAATCCAGCTTGTTTTTCACCATTCTGAATAATTTGGTCTTTACTGGCTTGTATCCTATCACTCTGCTCAGCAAAGTCTGAAGAGCCACTTCCATTTGATGAAGGCTTTTTAGGCTGGAAGAAATATTTTCAGCGGAGTGATAGGATGCAAGCCACTAATTCTGCTATAAGTGATCTATAGCTGCCTTTGGAACAAATGCAAAAACTAAAACATATTCGTTTCCAACAAGCCATATGTTGTTATATAAGAGCAGAAGAGCATTCCATTCTGTATAACTCCAGGATTATACAATTTTTCCTATGTTATATGTGTTGAAGTAAGGTGACTCAGCATGCGTTTACATGGGGGGGGGGTCACTATACTGCTCTATACTACATTATCTTTTTAATGAATGAGATGTCTCTCTTTGTCTAACCTGGGAACTTCTGAGTCCTCCTGCTCTCTTTCTCTCTCTCCTTGTGGACCTGCAAGACACAGGATGCACCCGCAGGCCTCTCTTGTAGAAGCCATTTCATTTTACCTGCACACACATGCTTCCAGATTAGGTGGGCAATTGTGATACAGAACTGTATTCTTTAGAATAGGTCTTCTCTCTCCTTTTGACTGCAAGATGGATGTGAATTGAATATACATTGGTAAATGTAAGTTTTACCTTTTTGCAATAAACTTGCTTTGAATTTTTTTTATTGTACATGATATCAAGCATTCCTGACTGCAGCTTTGCTATATTAGCTAATACATTTCCTAATAATATAAACAAAATGCTGGCAGAGTTCAGGAAATAATCCACGCTTTGAAGTTTACTCTCAATGAATTTACTGCAACAGGATTTTGCAAAAGGACAATAACTGATTAAGGCCACTAATACAGGGACACCTTCAGAGCACTAGTACTAACATGTACTAACACACAGCAGAAAGAGAAACAACAAGAAGTAGGCTGAACTGCAAGAAAAACATTCAATAAACCCTAAACACTAGAGAATGCTCCACAGCTCCCCCTAGGGTACAAGTGGACTTTCAGCAGGATTTGCAGTAACTAGACTCTTAGCAGGCTGTTGCTTCTCCAACACAAAATATTGTGATGATACAGCTGTGAATGACAACATTTTTATCAGAGCAACAAAACAAATGCATCCTTATGAAACATTATTGGCTATAGTGGAAGAAATGGGCTCAAGTTCAAAGGCAGGGATGGTCCAAGAAATGTATGTGAAAATATTATTTGGCTGTTCAAGTTCCATTATGTTCTACACAATATTCCTAAAACATGTTATCAGAAGAAGAAAGAAAGATTTACTGCAGCTACAGCACTCTTGAAGGAGCATGTTATATTTTTTCTAACAAGGAAAAGAAGAATTCATTATCTAGGAAAATTTTTGAGGGAGATAGTGGGAATGGAATAGGATACAAGATCCCCATTTCAGATTAATCAATCACAGCCCAGGGGTGGACCTTTCAATAAATGAAGACCAAAGCAGAAATGTTCACAGAGTCGTTTAAAGTAAAGTAGTTTATTAGATTAGCTCTGGTGATATGAAAGTATGTAAGTTGCTTAACCCCTATTAACATATTAGAGTATAAAATCAGAAAAGAGCAATAAACGCAGCATGAAAAGAAGATTTTATTACTCTTGCTCCTGTGCTTTTGATGGGTATTTAAAGCATGCTCTCTAGATGACCCCTGACTTCTTGTTACAGCAAACAATAAAAATCTTGGACAGGGAAAATTAATTATTGACTTGGCTGTGGAGGTTCTCAGTGATTCTTTGTAGCTATCTATCAGACAGGTGGCCTGCTAGCTTCTTATGACCCTTCTGAAATCATTTTGTCTGATGGCTGTGAAGTTCCAAAGCCTTGTTACAAATGAGGAAGAAAAAATCTTTCCAGCAAATGACTCTTGTTGAAAAGATGCTCTAAATCAAAGCAGTACCTTGACAGCTAAGCAGACAGTGGGATTGCTATGTTCACAGAATTCATTGAGAGATACTCAAAAGTACAAAGTGATTGTAATACAGACAGGCACAATAGGTTGTATGAAGGCCAGAGTACATGTGTACACCAGTTTGGTAATCTTATTGCTAGCTCACAAAAGCATGGATGTATCACATGATTGCTCAATACTAGATCACCTGTCATTCACTGAATAGATGAACTGTGTCCATTTTAGGTAATACTAGGAATAAGGCCGAGTGTGGAAATAAATACAACGAGCTCTAGAAAGAGGCTCTGGGAGAGTGTCCCAGCCTTGGGCACTCAATGCCAATTTGCTGTGGCGACCTCAGCAGGGTATAATGACACAGAGTCCACTATTTTCTCCAGGGGAACTGATCTCTGCCATCTGAAGGGCAGTTGTAATTGTGTGTGATCTCCATCCCTCCCCTGGAGACTGGCAACAATGGTTCCCCATGAGGGAATGGCTGGTTTGGAGGGTGGAGACTATGGCATTGTACCTGTCTGAGGTCCCACCCCTCCTCAAACCTCACCCTCTCCTGGCTCCACCCGTCAAATCTCCAGGAATTTCCCACCTGGAGTTGGCAACCCTATTGGGACTGGCCCCAATGAGTTTTATCCCAAAGGCCAAAATAGGTGTGGAAAGGGCCTTTTACTGACAGAACCTGGTTGCTTAGCAACAGGCACTGAGGGGAAAGCACAGTTGCCACCTCTGATTAGGGAAATACCTGGAGATTTGGGGGGTGGATCCTATGGAGGGCAGCACTGGGAGGGGGGAAAGAAGGACTCAGCAGAGAATAATGTCATAGGGTCTACCCTCCAAAGTAGGCATTTTCTCCAGGGGAACTAATCTCTGTCATCTGGAGATCAATTGTAACAGGGGGAGATCTCCAGGTCTCACCTGGAGATTGGCAAGCCTAGGGGAAAGTCAGCCACACAGCAAGGGGCTGAAGAGAGTGGTTTAATGGTAACTGGCCCACCTTATTAGCCAGCCAGCCATGGTGGAGCCAAAAAGGAGTGAGAGGCATGTTAAATTTATTCTGACAGGAAAGTGGCCAAGCGGGGGAGGGGGTTATGCTGAAAGTCCTTTTTTTTTACTCACAGAAGCAAGCTTGGTTGTTTGGTCACCTACCAACAGCCACTGAGGAGACAGTCCCACACAGGAGCCAAGAGAAGGGTTTTCCTCAGGAGACAGTCCAGCTTTCCAGGAGCCACAGCTCATTTCCTCTAGGCCAGACCCTCCCTGGAGCTGCCGCCGCTGCTGAAAGAAGGTGGGGGAGCCTTTGAAAGGTGCTGGACAGCCTTCTCTGCGGTGCAGCCCGCTGAGCTATCACCCTGACAAAGTGCAGGCCTTTCGGCCGAGGGAGAGGGGCCGCGAGGGGCAGCGAAGGTGAGTGCTTCCCCTGCTTGCCAGTGTTTGCTAGGGCTCTGGTCACACTACAAATGACATGCGCTTTGTTCCCGGTTTATTTAAATCGGGAACATTTTTATTCGCATTGGGCTGTCTACATGCAGCCAGCCCCTCTTTCCCAGCACCCGCTTGCCTGCTGCTGCCCCGTCCTTCCAGGTGATCCTGCCGGCCACGGGGAGGCTTGGGTGACTGCAGCTCCTGCCAACACTTGGGGGGGGTGCCGCCGCTACCGCCATTGCCCCACGAAAATAGGCTCTGCCATCTCCACTGTCTCCACCATCCTCCTTGCCGGCCCCATCCAGGCTGCCGGAGCCCCCGCCTCTCGTTCCTGCCTCCAGGGCCGTCTTTGTGCGTTTTTTTTTTTTAAGCTTCTGGTTTGAGCGCTTGACTAAACATGCGCTTAATAAATCCATTATTAAATGTTAAATGGATTTATTAAGCGCATGTTTGCTCAAGCGCTCAAACCGGAAGCTCTTTTTTTTAGACAGCCCTAATCGCAATCTCAATCCTTGCGAGAGATGGGCTGTCCACATAGGCAAAATTGCGCAATCAAAGCGGAAGTGCCAGGAAAACACTAGATTTTCCAGGGGTCAGGAAAACCCGGAAGCATTGTGCGAGTAAGCCTGCTTCGGAGCGGGAGGCGGATTGGCGCGTGTGAACGTGAAACTGGCATGCGCAAGGAAACAGCAGTGAATCCTGATCAAAATGGCAGTGTGACCGGACCCTAGGTCTGCCTCCTTTTCCTCCCTGGAGGAGTTGCTGCTGTCTTAGTAGAGTGTCCATCCCCTTTGCCTGTTCCCTCCAGACTGGGGGCAAAATGCTGCCCACCGGCTCAGTGGGTGGGGCCGAGCCAACGCAGTAAGCCAATGCAGCCACGGGATTGGGAGACTGTGAGAGTGGCAGCTGAGCAGGCCAAAGGCTGTGGAAGTGTGTCCAGGAGAGAAACTAAAACTCTTTTATATATAAGGAGAGATTAGAAGAACTAACAGTGCAATCCTATGCAGAATTATTCCAGTCTAAATCCACGGAAATCCATAAATTTAGATTGGGGTAACTGCATAGGAGTAAAAATTGTACTTGTGATGTTTAATCTGTGATGACTCATTGCGACAAGTAATCATTGGCATTCAAGGGATTAAAAGTTTATTTAATTATTCCATTCATTTATAACCTGCCTTTCTCCACAGTGAAGATCCAAAGTGGCTTACATCATTCTCCTCTCCTTTATTTTATCCTCACAACAACCCTGTGACGTAGGTTAGGCTGAGAGAGTGTGACTGGGCCAAAGTTACCCAGTGTGCTTCCATGACATTATTGAGTATTTGAACCTAGATCTCTCGGATACTCATCTGACATTCTTAACTACTACACCACAACACGACCATTTTCATAGGTATTAGCATGAAGTTAATGCATATATACATTATATCATACACACATGTGTTCATATGTGTGCACACATATATAACCATTCCTGGAAATCATCCTCATTACACAGTGCAAGTACTAGGTTAAAATGGCTTAATGCTATAATTGGCTGTATTATTATTTTTTCCTTGCTTTAAATAAGAACATAAGATGAGTGAGTGTAATTAGTGGGTGTAACCAATATTCATAAATGGAAATAGATATAGTCTGCTTTTTTTAGGGTCCTTAGATTCAACCAGCAGAAACAGAGATAAACCTGTGTGCGCATAAGGCATATTGTTTAGTGTTACTGAGTTAAGAGCCTCTGTTCTACTTTTTGTGCTTTTATTTTAAACAAACTCCCACTGCAAATCAATATCACTACATTTAAACTGCTTTGGTGCTTGATTAATAATTGGTACAAGTGTAATAGGAAATACCCAGCTGAGACTTGCCCATCCACTCCCTCACAAATCCATCTGTAAGTCCCCTAAGAATATTATTGAATTTTGTGACAACTCTACTTCCATTCCAAAGCTGGAGTTGCTTTTTATGCTTTATATTAAATTAAGCCAATGGTCCCTCTAGCTCAGTACAGTTGGCACTGAGACCTTCTCAACACCAGCAATCTATGATTCCTTCACTGGGCAACAAGCTGAACCTGGAGCTCCCTGGAATAGCATTTCAAGGAGTATTTAGGAGGGAATTAGACAATCTCACTACTAGCCATAATGTTTAGGGGGAACTTCCACATCTGGAAGTGGCAAACCAAGCTAGAAGGCAACACCAGTGCTTCTATGCCCTTTTTGTTGGCCATACGGGGCAACAGGTTGGCCCTGTGTGACACAAAAGTTCTGAACTAGACAGACCACTGGTACGATCCAGCAGGGCACCAGTTATGTTCTTGTATTGCTTATTTTAATCAGGACAGATATTTTAAGCAAATAGAGATGACAATGGGCTTATAGCAAACCCTGAGAAGTGTACATCTGGCAGACAGGTCAATTGCAGCTTCCATTTTCTGACTTTGCAGTGCAATGTCAGTCACTTGAAAAAGATCTTTGTTATCTTAATGCCCTCACCAGTCTTCCATTTAAGTAGCTTTGCTTTCAATCTTTCTGGATATACTCTTCATTTCCCATTTGATCCCATTGTCAACCCTGGAAGACTTTACAAAAGTGAGTGTGCAGTGTTGATCAGCTACTGCTGCTGCTTTCAAAGAGAAAACATTAATTCAGAAAAGGATCAGACGGCCTCCAAATCTAAATGTCCACATTTTCTAGTTTTAGTCACTCATCAACCTTATTTTCAGAATTGCAAACAGATCTACAATGTGATGAAATCTTGTTTCTGATCATCATTCATTCCACGATTTGTTTTTGATATGCAAAAGCATCAAACATGCAGAAGACAATGGTGTGACAAAATAGTGGCTAAATAAATGCACTCTGATCTACCCATTTCAAAGCTTTGCAGCTCGGAGTAGAACACCTGAGTGCTTTCCTCCATATTTCCCCAAGAGAGCATGTTTCCTTGCATTCTTCCCTTCTCAGCTGGGAAACAGAGTATAGATTGATGGTCAGCAGCCTAGGGCTAGACTAATGGGGTCTGAGACATCATTTGCACAGGAACTTCTGCTGTATACGCCCCTCCCTGCAACAGCTCAGTTACATAGCATCAGGACCTCTTCGGTGGCATCTTTCCATGACAGAGTCTGCTTTGGAAAGTAGGCCATAGCCCAGATCTTTTGGTGATAATGGAGGGTTTCTGGTCTACATTCATTACAGTGGAGCAGCACTCTGCATGTAAATTGGCCCTTTAAATTAATGATGCTGTTCCAGGAAAAGAGTTCTGTGTGCCCATGTGAACTTTTTGTACCTTGAAGAGATGCTTGGATTAGGATAGGAATCAGTATTCAGCGGCTTTGCAAATCACCAGTATTTCCTGTTGGTAATGCAAAATACAGTTGCTTAGAGGAAAGACGAGTGCTACCAATGTGCACTTGGATCCTTTTTGTTCTATATCCTGTGTCCATGTTTGTCATTAAGGTTTTTCATTTATTCCAGCAATCTTGCAATTTTCTCTAGATTGTAAGGGACTTGTACACTAATTGCATTTTGTAAATGATAGACTAAAATACATTTCAGTGTGCTAAAATGAAAGGCTATTAGCAAAAAACATACTATGTAAAGGTTTAAAAATAATCTTTAAAAAGCCAATTTAACACAATCTCAACCATCTTTCTCTTTATAGTACAATTTTTATCTTTACAGTTTTGAAATCTTAATGCATTTTGTAACCTGGATTTGTAACTCACTGCAGAATAAAACAAAATGCAGAATACTATTGCAGTATCCATAGCACTAACTGGGATGCAGACAAATGTATGAAGAAATCTGATTATGTATTTATATACTTTTATGCAAGAGGTCATCTAGAGTTTATCACATAACCTTTTCACAGGCAGCAGACCAAATGCCAATGTGTTATCCAAGATAGGTAAAGAAATTAGATTAGTATTGATACGTCCTGGAAATGTTCCTGAGGATAGTTCATATGAGAGAAACTTTTCTAAATAACTCCGTTGTGATTTTGTCTGTACCCAGGCAATACAGGCAATACATACAGATCTCTGGACATTCTGCTTTTCCTTTTAGATAGAATTCTACTTCCTGATTCCTAACAGCTAACTCAACATAATCAAGAAGTTGGGATGGTTGTACTGACCTTTAGATTTGTTCCTGGCATGTCCTTTAGACATATCTCCAGCCACGTTAGCCATTTTTTTCATGTGCAGATTGCAAATGGTTGTGGCCTGCATCCAGATGACTCAGTCACATCAGCAGGGCCAACAGCATAGATTCCTCCCATGAAATTGGCACACTGTTGGAAAGGGAGTACAGAATCTGTAGAATGATAAAAGGGTTGGAACACTTTCCCTATGAAGAAAGGTTAAAACGCTTGAGGCTCATTAGCTTGGAGAAACGACGGCTGAGGGGTGACATGATGGAGGTTTATAAGATTATGCATGGGATTGAGCAGGTTGAGAAAGAAGTACTTTTCTCCCTTTCTCACGATACAAGAACTTGTGGGCACTCCATGAAATTGCTGAGCAGTCAGGTTAGAACAGGTAAAAGGAAGTACTTCTTCACCCAAAGAGTGATTAACACATGGAATTCACTGCCACAGGAGGTGGTGGCAGCTACAAGCATGGACAGTTTCAAGAGGGAATTAGATAAATATATGGAGCAGAAGTCCATCAGTGGCTATTAGCCACAAGGTATAGATAGGAATTCTCAGTCTGGGGCAGGTGATGCACTCTATTCTTGGAGCTGGGGGGAGCAATGGGAGGGCTTCTAGTGTCCTGGCCCCACTGCTGGACCTCCTGATGGCGCCTGGTATTTTTGGCCACTGTGTGACAGAGTGTTGGACTAGATGGGCCATTGGCCTGATTCAACATTGGCTTCTCTTATGTTCTTATGTTCCTATTCTGTAATTCAGTCCACACAGTGTGCCCCACCCACATCTTTCAGATGTGCTCCTCCCCACACACATGGGATCTCCTCATGGAAGAGCAGCTCTCAGATGTCATGCAATAAATTTAAAAGACACCTCCATTAGTTGTTTGGGGACAAATGAGCATAGCTGAATTACCATTGACATTATCTTAGATCCTAGTGTTTTAATTTAACAGCATTATGCATGAAGCTGTGTGACTTTTTTCTTCAGTTGTACACTAGTCAGACTGTCAAGCCTGCTCATAAAATAATAGCACACTGTCTTTCTTCAAGACACTGTTTTATTTTTGTAGGCAATTTGCTTGTTCGGCCCATAGTCTGAGGCCAGGGAGATGTAACCAAGAACCAACACGCTGAGCTGGGGTGAAAACAGCCCATAACTTTGGGATAATCAACTTCCAGCTGTTCCGTTGCATGGTATGGCCCAGCCCATATGGTAGATAAGTAGATAGCCAGCTCACCCACTAAACTGACTGCACTGAGCCAGTCTAATGTGTAAAACCATGGGAGGGTAAAGGAAGCAAAAAAGAAGACAATGTGGATTGTTCCTACTGTCCTAGCCATTGCCCTGTATATGCAGCTGTTGTACATCCTAGTTACAGGATTAGTTTGTAGACCCCTTAGGATGCCCCAGAGATTCTATGTTGTGCCTCAGATCCTTACTCCATATATGCCAATAAAGGCTTTTTGTATTGTATTGTATAAGCTCAGAGCCCTGCCTGAAACTAAAGACAGACAAAATACAAAATAAAAAAGGAATGAAGAAGGGGATTGGAAGAAGGGGATTTGGGGGGAAAGTTTGTTTATTTGGTCCCAGCATCTCTGGTCCATAGTAAGACAGGTAAAAAAATAAATTATATATTTAAGGAAGAATGAACAGGTGAATGGACATATCCATATTTTGGTCTTCTTCAGTAGTATATTCTATTTTGCAGTCTGGTGATAGAACAAAGAAGAACAGTCTCCTCTCTCTGTACCCCTCCCCAGTGCCAGCCACAGTCTCTGTTGTTGGCTGGGTGTGACCCCTAGGTTTTTCCTCTGCCACTATGCCAGCCACAACAGTTGTCCTTCTGACAATGGAGGTCTGATCTTCTCTTTAGCATAAGATTACCAGATGGAATTAGTATGCGGTTCATATTAAAAACAGCCATTAATGAATTGCAAGACATTGATCCATAAATATTACTTTGCTGTATTGAATAGTGGCAAATATAATAAGCATGCATTTGATCAAATATAAGAGCATTCGTATTCAAAGTAGAAGGGCAATATTCCAGCAGTTTATGTCTTCACCACAGTATAATCACTCTGCATTAGCGCCTATGAACTCTTCCCTCTGGCTAGCAAGAATGAGGAATCCTATTTGCATTGTCCATGGATCACAACACCAGCACAGCATAGTGGTTAGTTAATGTGCCATACTTGCAGGAGGAAGACCAGAATTCAAATCCCCCCCTCAGCTATGAAGCCAAATGGTCATCTGGGGCCTGCCCCTGTCAAGCCTAACCTAGGCATGAAAAGTGGGATTAAAATCTCTCAACAAATAGGACTCTGGTTATGGGCTACATATTCAAATGGAAGTCTTCAAAATTTATATCACTCTCTTGCATGATAAAACATTACCATGAACTCTATATTGTAAAAGTGTGTATATGTATTTGAGTCCCTGCAAAAATATTCACTATTGCCTATCAAAAGCAAAACCTTCTTTTCTAATATATTTTCTATCACTGTTTTTTTGTGGTGATGATAGAACAGGTGAGGGAAGCAGGGTGAGCAAGGGAATGGCATTTGGATGAAAACAAATGTTGTTTCTTAGCCAATGGTTGCAAATTGCACTTAATGCTGATTAGCATGAAAAGTGCCCTTTGGCTATTTCTCTTGTTATAATGACTTTTAGAAATATTTCTGAATTTTAACCATGGCAATAAATTTGATGCATCGCCTGTCATGACCTCAGCATGGCTTTTTTATTTTCACCATTTACAGAAGGCCAGAAATTAAATACCAAAGTCACCTACAAGAAAAATATGCACTGCAGGATATTGTTAGCTCTTTTAAACCCGAAATGAGCAGAGGAGGTAGTGGACACCTTTGTTGATGGAGAGCAGGTGTCTGTTTCATCCTTTCCAAAGCTTCAGCGGCATCTTTTAGGATGGTCTTGGAATATATGTCAGTGTACAGTATCGATAGCTGTGTGAAGAGTATGAAACAGAATTAGTGCTTCCAAGGTTCTGAGAAATCTTCAAAAGGTCAAGGGCTTTGCTGAGGCTGGCTGTGAGCCTAATGAAAGTCTGACAGTGTCTACAGTGTGTGGTAATTTATAGTGAAAATTAGCTGAACTCAATGAAATTGACATTTTACCTGCTTCAGTAGCTGGCATGGAATAGGAAACCTTGTAGAAACCATGGAGTATACAGAAGATTAGGAGGGGGGTTGGAATAAAGAGAACCAAGGGACAGTAGAGGGTCTGCCTTTGATCAGACATTATTACTGAATTCAGGGGAAATAGCCTAACACATCAATAGTGTGGAAGTAGGAGCAAGGTGCATTCTCAGTGGTTCTTGTGGTCAACCAAGATTAGTAATAACACTTGAAATGTAATACAGCAGGGAATCCACAGAATTTGTCATTCTCAAGGCTCAAGAATAAAACCAGTTCAAGCCTCCCTAAACCTGAATTCAGATAGTAGGTTGGATGCATGATATACAGCTCAATTGTATGGCTACTTGATCAAAAGAAAGACTCATGAGGTTCAACTTAGGGCACAATTAAAAGAGCTGGGAGAGATCATCCTTTATAATGTAAAAAAATACTGCATGGGGACAAAATCTGAACAAGCTTCTTTTGTCACATGTGATTTCAGCTGGAAACCCAAAACATGAACAAGGTAGTAAGGAACATTGACAGGAATTTGAACTATCACTATCACTCTCTAATATTGCAGGGTATTTAAATGTGGATGGAAAACTGTTAATTGCTTTTCCAGAAAAGCTTAACCTTAGCTAGTTGGTGTTTTTTCCCAGCTCTTACACCACAGCTATGAAAAAGATAGGTAACAGGAACCAAAAAGGTAACTTCTGAATCCTGCCAAGATATTGTCCCCCCCTTTTAAATAAAACAAAGTATTAATAACATCATAGCCAAACAAAGGCCCTGGTCACACTACTGTGAAAAGCCGCAGCGGAAGTGCAGCTTTTCAGAGGCGCGGCAAAATGAAGTGCGGGAGAAGGATCACACAGATCCCCCAAGCTGCCGTGCAGTTGCTCCCCGATGCGATCACATGTCGAGGGGGAAGCACCGGGATGATGGGTGAGGTGAGGCAACTGTGCATTTGTGGGCATGCGCAGTTTGGCAGGGCCTCGCTTACAACAGGAGTCGGGCGCATTGGCAATCTCATGCACGCCCTTGCTGTGGATCATCTGGTAGGTACTGCATTTTGCCTAGTACCTTTTTGATCCGTGTTTTCGGCCAGATGGGACAGGTTAGGGGCGGGTGCGCTACGCTTGCCAGATGTTGGCATCTGATCATGCTGGTTTGATCTGCCCTTAATCTGTCCCATTCACTACTTCTCTATGTGACTGGGACCAAATATATCCACAAGCAAAGAATTCTGAAATAACCTCAGGATATGAGTTGAGGCTAAATGATAAAGTTTTGCATGTCAGAGTCCCTGATTCAGTCCTCAGCATCTTCAGCTTAGAGGATCAGATAGTAGGTGATGTGAAAAATCAAAACTGGAGATGTGCTGCCACTCAGAACAGGCAATACTGAGCTTGATAGATCAATGATGGGTCACACTATTAGGCAGTTTACTGTGTTCTTCACCCTGTAGTAACTGCTTGCACCCCTTATGGAGACCTTCCCATTGCTTTCCAATGGTGTTATCCCATACCTCGCATCTCTAAAATAGCTCTGTAAATAAGCAATCAGTGTTACTATTCATCATGCTCACAAAATAATTCAGAAGTCAAAATCAGTCTCCATATACAAGTATAATTCTGTTGGTTCTGAAAAGTAAAAAGGATGAAAAGTTATACTTTTTTTACACCCTCCAAAAATTGAAAAACTCTGTTCTTTAAACTAGCTTCTGCAAATAACCTAGATTGGAAAATTAAATATACTGGGGTATAATGAGGGTATGTTGCTTAAATGGCTGACAGTATTTTCAGTACAACACAGCATGAGGCAGGGCAGCAGAGGGGGAGAGGGGAGGGTGGGAGTCAGTGGAAAAAGTGATCAGCTAGCATCCGCTAGCAACTTGCATTACAGGCAAGTTGATCAGCTAGCATTACTCTCATCACCAAACAAGATTCCTTTCTGTGTACAGCATTGCAACCAATTATTATTACTCTGTCAAGGAATGCTTTTCAGTCCCCATATAACCATGGAGAAATGAATATTTCCCACCTTTGTGCCTTCTTCACAATGAGATAACGTATGTTAAGGGTTCTCCTGTACTTTCATTCCATTGTTAGTGCTTTCCAGTTGCCCATTCTGTAAGCGAGAAATTCAGTTGCCTATAAACAGGAACCTTTTCTTTCATCTGTCTGAAGTTTGGCAGGGAAGCACCCTGTGGTGAAGGGGTACAATACTCAAGAATTTCATTTCAATTAGATGATAATACAATGTGCCACAAATCTGTTATGTCTTTAATTGCTTCCGAAACAGACACTGTTTCCTGCAACTGTCTGAAATTTAGTAGGGATGATCCCTTGATTTAGGGTCCAGTCCCTAAATCTTCATCCCAATTGACTGGAAGCAATGAGCCAAGAAGGTATTTACCACTAAAACCAAAGGATAGGAATCAATAATACAATAAAGAATCCAAGCAGATGAAATTGTACTAAAGTAAATTTACACACACACACACACACACACTCTTTGTGTATGTTACCTGGGAGCCCACTTCCTCAGAAAAGAGCAAGAGAGCAATGAACAAACTTTAAAATTCCCTACCACTGCTTTTAGGCCGGATAAGATTTTTAATTTTGAAAAGCTCGAGATTTTTCATATCCTATCAACAGGAATTGGTTCAGCAAAAGGTGTTGCTTAAACTATTTAATTTCTTGTTTTCTGGAATAACTTGGATATATGAAAACTCTTTGACTTCTATGAAAATGTTTTTCATAATGTGCTTGGAGTTCATCTTTGGAACCAAATAAATTCAGAAATAATAGAAGTACACTTCCAATGAACCAGAAATCTGAGACTTACACTTAGAGCTGAAAATAAAAACTGGAGCATCTTGATTATGGAGATATGATGCATTCAATTTTATATACAGCAGCATATTAAAAATATTCAAATGACATGAGATTGAGACATGCTATAAATTCAGCCAAGGAGATGAAATACTCTAGTTGCTGTACCAGCATTTTATAGACAGCAGTCTTGTGTCCATGCATTGCATTTTTATGTCCGTATGTGAAGACTCACATCCGTTATGGGATATATCCAGTCTCATGAAAATTAATGCCATACTCAAGTACATATATGTGAGCTAACTGATCTATACTATTTGGATGTACCACTTGGGCCTGCCCCAGGTTTCTTTACATCATGAAATATAGTGAGTATGCAGAGCCAATCCTTTAGCCTGCTAGAGTAATTCCGTAGGACAGTGGGTATTTTGGCTCTTCTTTCTCCCAGAAACTGTATGTTGATATAGTTATGGGCAAGAAACCATTCCCTCATGGCCATTTAGCTAACAGCTGCTTTCCCAAAAATCCCTGTGAAAAATTTGGATCCCCAAGGTAGCAAGAAGCAACAGGAGCTATCTTGGCTGAGTGACTGTAAATATGGGCTAATCACATTTACGTGTTCCCATACCCAAGGCCCCAAGGTTCCTATAACTTAGGCCTTCTGTGGTGGAATGTGCCTGCTCTGGCCTGCAGACCCTATTCCACCCTGCCCTCTTAGGTTTTTCTCAGCATCTGGATAGACTTTTCTTCCACTTTCAAGTAACCCACCACCAGCATCACCGGACCTTTGTACGGAATTGCCTGCTGGGAGGGTCAGGACTCTCAGCTTCCCTTCCAAGTTCTGAAGCCTTGCCTCTGTGTCTCCTGCTGCTCAGTGTCTGGTCACCATGGGGACAGTTTACTGGCTTCTGTGTCCCTGAAGAGATATCCACTTGCCAACTGCCTACATTCCCCCTGGCACACCTTTTAAAATAGTGTGTTCAAAACAATGGAGGTCTATGTGGTACAAAGAACCACTACCAGCATCAAAAGTTATACTTTTAGCACAGTACCAGACTGAGAAAGGGCTTCCCAAAATAAATGGGTAAAATGCAAATTCTCTGTCCCTCTGTCTATACATGCCTTATCAGATGTTAAAATATAAAACAGGTTCCTTTAGCTTAGGAAATTACAGATCTCTACAGAGTTTCCTTACCTTAAAGCTTGATCTGGCTCTTTAGGTGAGCACATGTTCAATGGCTGCCTTCCCAGTGGAGAAGTCTGTGTGTCCTCATGGACCCAGCACCCAAGGAAGCGAGACCTCCTTCCTGCTGCAAGGAGTTTTTATCACCTCTTTTCTGTACCCCCTGACCAGGTCAGGCCAGGTCAGAGAAGCGTTTCCTGGGGCTTTTTCCTGGAGATTATTGCTGGATCCATTCTAGTCTAAAATCCTCTAAATCTCTGTTCCCTGTTTGAAGGGGGGTGAAGGGCAAAACTAGACCATCTCATTGTCTAGACCTATTAGCATTTGTATGAAGTTGGGCTGAGGTACGTCTGTAAAGGAATTACACTGACTTCCCCCTACCTGTTCTCTGCCCAGAAAGGAGGGGGGACATTTAAAATGCAAACTGAAAGTTTTGCTCAGCTCAAACCTCCCAGTGAAAAATGCATTTCTTCAGAGCCTCTTACATTGCCAATTTAACCAGGAGATTCGGAACACGTACATCACCCCAATTCTGTCCAAACATCCAGGAAGATCAAATGTTTTTTATACTTCTCTTTTTCTTGCCAACTGTTTTAATGAAACTACCCTTAAGGTAGCTTTGGCATGCTCAACACAGCAGAAGAACATGGTCTAGTATTTTAATAATTTTATTATTTCTATTAATTGCACATTTTCTGTACAGAATGTCTATTTTATGCATTCAGTGTATATGATGTATTATTGATATTCTTGACTGCTGATCTCAGATCGTAATAATAATAAATTGAAACTGAAGAAGCAATAGGAGCTATCTAGGCTGAGTGATGGTTAAGTATGGAATAGTCACATCTTCTTGTTCCCACACCCAAGGCCCCCAGTGTGATGGAGCAGTAGAGCTGGACCAGGAGACTGTGAAATTAGAGAAAGCCAAACTGATGCAAATGAAGCTCAGAAAATGTGGACTTTGCTATATTCATGGTACTTTGGATTTAATTCTTAGTTCTCTCAAGGACAGTTTCTGTCAGAAGTTCTCTCAGCCCCACCTACCTCACAGGGTGTCTGTTGTGGGGAGGAGAAGGAAAGGAGTTTGTAAGCCGCTCTGAGACACCTTTGGGCAGTGAAGGGCGGGGTATAAATCCAAACTCTTCTTCTTCTTCTTCTTCTTCTTCTTCTTCTTCTTCTTCTTCTTCTTCTTCTTCTTCTTCTTCTTCTTCTTCTTCTTCTTCTTCTTCTTCTTCTTCTTCTTAGTTTCGTTTGAACAAATAGGATGAATACAAAGATCTTGTTAGGCATGTGCAGATGTATTTTCCTCCATGTTTGTTTCATTTTGCTTCAAATTTTGGTTTAATTTGTTATTTCATTAATTTTCATATTTTTTTTGTATTTTGTGTGTGTGTGTGTGTGCACATAAGCACCTGGAAGTCATGGTGACCTCTGGTGACTAACCCCTACCGCGGACCTGGAGGATATTCAGAGAGGTGGCTGAATAAAGCCTGCCCCTGTCCTCCTGAATGCTGGTATTCCCAGGAGGTCTCCCATCCAAGTACTTGCCAGAGTTGACCCTGCTTGGCTTCTGGGATCTGACGAGATCGGACTTGCCTGGGCTATCCAGGTCAGGGCAGTTTTCATTTTTATTTATGTGGGGGAGCACATTTCTTCTAGGTGCAACATCTTTGTTTTCCTTATAATTTTAAGGAAAAGTTTGAGAACTGTACATACAAAGGACCTTTCTGCCAGAATACAAAGTAGTGGGAGAAAGGGATCTAGTTTTATAGTAAATGAAAGGCAAGGCACATTTCTAGTTGCAACATCTTTATTCTGTATCATATTTGAATGAAATTCTCAGAAGTCATTTTGCTCACTCAAAGATCATCCATGCCATTTTCAGAGGGCAGAGAGAAGAAATCTCACTTTAATAAGCAATTATGATTCTTGTGTCAGAGTTTGCAGAGATAGGCGCTGGCAATACAAAAAGTTAAAAGGAGTTATATAACTGGCAATGGGTTTTGCTCTCTAATAAGAAGTAGGGATGGGCATGAACCAGCTCATGGACTAAAGTTCATGACAAATTTTGGCTAGTTTGTGGTTCACAAAGTGATGTTCATGGCAGGTCAACTGGCATGAACTTTCCGCAAACCTTCAAGCTGTTCATGGATCCGACATTTCCAGACAGACTGCCTCTGCTCAGTCTAAATGTTTACTCAACTTCAAAGCAAAGGGGGGCAGAACTTGGTGGGCATGTAAATGAACATCTGGGGGAGGTCCCCTGCAACTTTAATGTCTCTAGCTTGCACAGAGTCCATTCTATACACTCCTGCATCTCCTGAACCTATGACTGTCAAAATGAGTGCTGTCAATGATAGGAAGTCATTTTGACAGGTGCAGGTTCAGGGGTTTCAGGAGCTTATAGAATGGATCCTGTGCAAGCTAGAGACAGCAAACTCACAGGAGATCTCCAGCTGACTCTCCTCTACCTGTCCTCCAAGTTTGGTGAGGATTAGATTTACACGGTCTAAGTTACACCCCCAGGAAATTGCATTCTGGGGAAATTACCGACAGGTAGAGGAGAGTCAGCTGGAGTTCCCTACAAATTTTGTGTCTCCAGCTTGCATAGGATCCATTCTATAGAGTCACAAACCAAATTGTTTGTTTAGCCCCTAAAAGTTTGTGACAGTTCATGGTTCGTGAACTGGGCATGCTATGAGCCATGAACAAAACAGCATTTTCCCAGTTCATGGCCATCCCTAATGAGAAGACAGGTTTACACAGCAGGCAATGGCTTGTATTTGGCGCCTTAAGGAAAGCAAATAGAATTGCACAAAAGACTCAGGATAAACTGCAGGGGAGCTAGGGTGGAACCAGTATTGGGGTGTGAAGAAGACTTCTTCCTAAAAGGCAGGCACAATTCCCTGACTGATTTTTAGGCACATGAGAGACCTTATAGTCTGAATCCAAAGTACCCAGAATGGAACAGAATTCACAGAATGGGACTCCACTCCCCATAACAGACCACTGAGCCCCCCCTCCCCAGTGAAGCGATAAACAGCAGCAGGAAAAATTAGTAAACCCTACTCTCTCCTCTGCTAGTGTTGTCTCTCTGGTGTTTATTCTCTAGTGTTCCACTTCAAATAATGCAAATAACACATACACAGGCAGATAAAGACATTTTAGTTTTTGTGTTGCAGTTGCACGCAGTGAAACGAGTCACTTGCCCACTCACATGGAAAGATGCAATGATATAAACTATTTAATAATTGACCTAATCAAGGGTGGTGGTGGTTGTTTTTTGCCATCAAGTCACAGTCAGCTTTTGGTGACCCTGTAAGGGTTTTCAAGGCAAGAGAGATTCAGAGGTGGTTTGCCATTGCTTGGCTCTGCATAGTGACCCTGTTATTCCTCGATGGTCTCCCATCTGAATACTGACCAGGGCTGACCCTGTTTATCATCCAAGATCTGATGAGATCAGGCTAGCCTGGACTATTCAGGTCAGGGAATCAAGAAATATACCCCTGCCTTAAAAAAAAAAAGCCCTCTTAAGTGTCTTCTTAGATATACTTGTTTTAAACAGAACTCTTGACCTATGGAAGTAAATTTTTAAAACCTATGCTTGGCACACACTTGTATGTGGCAGTATATTTATGTATCTATGCAAAAGGCTTCCAGAACTGAAGTGCAAGTAGGTTAGAATGTCAAAGTCAGAATCTAAATTGGCATTCATGGATGCTGTACACATACGTTAGGGCTTTTAATTTCCACCTTGCAGATCCCAACATTACCAAAAAGGCCTGTGGGCCTTTAATAGAGGCATAGTATAATGCATGAGTGGCTGACACTAGAAAGGAAAGAATTTATACTCCTGTTCCATAGACAGCAACACTGTTCACTCACAGAAGAAGTGGGGAAATACAGGCCAGACTAACCTCTGATCCTTTTTACTGGGTTTCTGAGATCCAGTTTGGTGTAGTGATTAAAAGCACGGACTCTAATCTGGGAGAACCTAGTATGATTCCCCACTCCTCCACATGCAGCTGCTGGTGTGACCTTGGGTCAGTCACACTTCTCTCAGAGCTGTTCTCTAAAGAGAAAGAGCTCTCAGCCCCATCTACCTCACAGGGTGTCTGTTCTGGGGAGGGGAAGGGAAAGGAGATTGTAAACTGCTCTGAGACTCTGAGCAAAGGGTGGGGTATAAATCCAATCTCATCTTCTGTGGAAAGAATGTGGAAATGATTCTATATGACTTTGCTAGCTATGTTTTTCGGCTTCAAACCAAGTTCAGATGTTACAAAAACTGGTTGATGAGCACAAAGAACTATCACACAAAGCTACATATGTGAACAACGTAATGTTGGAGAAGATATTCACCGAAATGTACAGCAGGTTCAACTGTGAATAAGATATATTGGAAACCAGAAAGCTCTTTTCATGGAAGCAGATGCATCATTTTTTGTGAGTACCTTCTCATATGTTGCACACGGTGCATAGGAGTAGATTTCCTGTAAGCTGTTACTTGTGCTTAATGATCAGTTATAATTAAGTGTTGCATTTTGTATAATGACCAAAAATACTGTTTCTCATGGATCTTGAAGAACAAGGCACTGCAATCTTAAACAATGCCCATATTTTTTAAAATTTCCAACTGAAAATAAATTTATGTTTGTTAAGTATCTTTCAGTTGGTAGATAAGGATAACAAGTCATGCATGAGATTGATGTATATTCATGAGTGGAATTATGGCTGTATATGAAAGCACTACATTAGTGATTGGTAATCAACATCTACTTTACTTTCTTAAAGTTAGCGTAGTCACTAATCAAAGATAATTACATCACTGCCATTTACAATGCTGATCACTCATTCTTTTGGGGGAAAGAACAAGCAGTGCAATTTACACTGTAAGGCAAGCAGCGCCAGAGCTAAACAACAGCCAAGGCTTGCAATGTTGTGTAAAGAATTCCCAATATGCCTTAAGATGCATAAAGTAATGTTCCTGTACAAGATGGAGTCTTTATTTAAAGAGCACTTTCCTTCTAAGATCAAACTCTGTTAGCAAACACTGAACATATGTCAGGATATAATGCTGTCTTATACCAATTTATACCATTGGTTGGCCTAGCTCTGTATTGTCCATTCTGACTGCCAGTGACTCTCCAGGGCCTTGGACAGGGTAATGTTAATTCCCTGTGCCTGTTGTCTGAGGTCTTTTAAACTGGCTATGCCAGGGATTGAATCTTAGACCTTCTTAGTCAAAAATAGGTTCTCTATCACCAAGCCATGGCCTTTTACTGTTAATGATCAACTTTTCATCAGATGCTGCAATGAAATATACTGAACAGTCCCCACGCTCCAAAGGAAACATGGAAAAAGCACAAGATGAAGTCATTTTAGAAGTGTATGAAAATGAATTATTTCAAGTGGTAATATCAGAATGTCCAAATAAACCTTTAAAGACCTTTTTGACTTCATCAGCATCTGCAAGCTTTTGCCATACTCAATTCATTCAGGAAGTCCTATCTCTCCTTTCTGTTTAGTTAAGTCCATAAAGTGACTTACAAGAAACATAATTTTACAGTTATGAGTACAGGAAACAATGGACTGCATCCTCATAGCCAGGATTCTCTATTTTGCATTAATTGCTGCTATGACAAAGAAGAAGAGTAGGTTTTTATACCCTGCTTTTCTCTACCCTAGGGAGTCTCAAAGTGGCTTACAATTGCCTTCCTTTCCTCTTCCCACAACAGTTATCTTGTGGGATAGGTGAGGTGAGAGAGTTCTGAGAGAACTGTGACTGGCCCAAGGTCACCCAGCAGGCTTCATGGGGAAGAGTAGGGAATCGAACCCAATTCTCTAGGTTAGATTCTGCCACTCTTTACCACTACACCACACTGAAATATTGAGGCATGTGCTTCTGCAATGGTCCTTCCACAGAGAGATTCCTCTGTCAGCCATAATTTCCCCTGTTTGTTTTTTCCCCTCTGTTTTGCCATGTCTCAGTTCAGCAGCTGCCCTCAGGTTCATAGCATGACCAAAAAGATGCAAGTAGTTTATAATGATGTTTATTAAAATGATTATAATGATATTTATTAAAACAATTAACAGGTGTTACAAGCAAAGTACTGGGGCTGCAGTGACTCAGAGGTTAAGACGCTGAGCTGCAGACCAGAAGGTCAGTAGCTCAGCGGTTTGAGACCCGAGTGCTGCGTGACGGAGTGAGCTCCTGTCTCTGACCCCAGCTCCTGCCAACCTAGCAGTTCGAAAGCAAGAAAGTCGCGAGTAGATAAATAGGTACCACTTTGTTGGGGAGGTAATAGCATTCAGTGCACCTTGGCATTTAGTCATGTCGGCCAAATGAGCATGGAAAAGTCTTTGGACAACACTGTCTCTTTGGCTTGGAAACTGGAAAGGTTGGAGACTCAGCATGGTGAAATCAGCTCCAGTTTATTTCATTACATCAGAACTCGGCTATTTTTTTCAGTTTTGGCACAAAGTGATCCGTGAGTGCCTTCTTGATTTTGGTATAGGTGGCCTCTTTTGGGGATTTTGGGGCTATCAGGTCCTTCAGTAGCCTGAGCATCTCAATCCCACAGGAGCTGAGCGATAGGGGTTTCTTTTTACCCTCCTCAGTGATGTTGTGGAAGTCAGCATAGTATTCCAGTCTCTCGATCCAGGCTTCCCAGTGCTCAGGATGCATGCTATCGAATTCAGGGAGGTTACCTGGAGTGGTAGCCGTGATGACTCGGATGGGAGCACGTGTCTGGAGCGGTGCGGGGCATGGTGACCGGAGACTCAGAGCATGGTGTGGTGCTGGACCCAGGGTCAGCGGTGTGGGGCACGACATCTGGGTGGTCGGTGTGCAGTGCAGTGCTCGTTTCTGCGTCAGAGTCTGGCTCACTCATCAGGATCCCACCTTCATTGCCTGTGAAAAGTACTGAGCTTGGAGACTCAGCATGGTGAAATCAGCTCCAGTTTATTTCATTACATCAGAACGAAGATAAAACTAGCCAGTCCACAGCTGGCTTATATTCGTGTCTGCACACACCCCCAGCACACCCCCAACACCCATGATAGGTTCTATATACATGGCCCCAGTAACTATAGGTTCCCTGCAGGATCTTGGCACTCCCATTGGTCCATGCCTAGGATCCGTGGTGTCTATTGTTCTAGGACTGAAGGTCTTCGGTCCATTTGACTGCATGGCCCGGCACACGTGGTTGCAGCCATCTTAATACATAACAGAAAAGGAGATGAGCACCGCCCCCTAGAGTCAGATTCGACTGGCTTTTGAGCAAGGGAAATCTTTACCTTTACAAGCAAAGTAATCATATACAGTAAGGCAATTTTTTTTTTAAAAAAAGGCTTACAACATCCCTCCAGCTGCTGGGGACTCCAGCACAACAGCTACAGATGAACTCCTTAGGCCATATTGTGAGGCATGTCTGGCATGTTTGTGCAATCACAGCCATGAATGAAGTCCATGGAGACAGAGGTTTACAAATTTTATACAGGCCAAATACGGCTGTCTAACGAGGAAACAAACAAGTCAGCCTCCCAGCCTGCTGAGAGGTTCATGCAGGCAGACACTGTGTTTACAGCAACGCTTATCTAAAATATATGTTCTCTAAAGTCTACCAGACAGAACTCTCTCTAACTAGCTAAGGGTGTATTTGAGTCCAGAAAAGGGATAAATCCCATGAAAACATGTAAGGCTGCAAACAATTCACTATGCCTCCTCATCATTACATTTCTCTACTACAAATCATTGGAAGGCTTTTGGTGACACTTTTGTTTTAAAACAGTAAATAGTATAGCACTATAGCAATTATCACATTTTTAAAAGCCCTCAGAAATTCATGTGATACCACAGTAGTGGAAATGGTAGTCTCAAGGGGGCTGATGAAAGAAAAACTGATATGCATGGAATCTTGGAAAATATGCACCTTCCCATCCAGGTTGTATGCTAACATGCTTAGACTGTGCTCCCCCCCCCCAAAAAAAAAAAAGTATTATAGTAAACCAGGTTTGAGGACAAGTTTACCTTACAGGGAAAGGATGAAGGGAGCATAATTAGAATATGACATCATGTGGATGATAAACCCCCTCCCAAAACAAAACATTCCAATTTAGAAGTAAAAATGCCCATGGAGAAAATTCTCCATGTGGACGCACTATACATCAATAAAACAACAGATAAAAACAAGACAATAAAAATGCATAAAATCCTGCAGCAATAACAAACTGTCTTGTGTGACATCACATTATCTCCCTCTTGACGGTGAACTCTCATCTTTACAAATTAATGTTCATTAAAACAAAAACTAACTGAAATCTGACACCAAAGCAGTCACCCTGATATGTGAATTTCAGTCTTTGTCTATTTCCCAGTTTAGTTGTCTGCATTAAACCAGCTCAGATCAGCTGGATGAAAGTGCTAATTATATTGCTTGAAAGTGGGAAGCACTGGACATCATTTGACATCTCTGAAAAACCGATAGAAATAGCTGAAACAAATCACACTTATTACTGGAGTTACTTTATAGAATCCCCTGTGTTTTAGGAGAGATTTCTCAATATCTACTTTGTTATTTTGATTTACAAGAATTAAAAAAATTACCTAAATCCAGGGGTCTTTTGGGGGGGAACTCACTGGAGCACAGCTCCGGGAGCTCAGGAGCCAAGCCCCGCCCCCAGCCGGCGTCCCGGGGAGTCTTTCAGGCAGCCGAATGTCAATTTCAGCTCTATTATACCCTACGGGCCATTGAAGTCAATGGTGAAAACATAGGGTATATTCTGGGGGCTGGAGGGGAGGGGGTTTGAAGGAGAGGCTCCAAACTCACAGGATAGCTGATGGAGCCTCTCCCCAAGATACCCACCAAGTTTCAAGAACATTGGATCAGGGGGTCCAATTCTATGGGCCCCTCAACAGGTTGCCCCTATTCCCTCCATTGTTCTCTATGGTGGGAAAAAAGTTAATTTTTACCCATGCACTTTTCCCACTTAATGAGGAAAATTTATTTAACTGGTATTTAACTGGTATTTGATTCTGTGGTCACAATATAATGTAAAATGTAGACACAAAAAAACCTGGCATGGGTTTCAGAAATTTCTTGTCTTCTACAGGCATGCAAGA
Source organism: Gekko gecko (assembly GCA_029375565.1). NCBI lineage: Eukaryota > Metazoa > Chordata > Lepidosauria > Squamata > Gekkonidae > Gekko > Gekko gecko. Next base: position 136,809,882 of record JAPDNY010000003.1, on the reverse strand, counting down.
GTCCAAAATGGTTAAATGAAGAATTTAATGGCAGTAAAAGTTAAGGAGATGGGATAAAAGGTAAAGGTAAAGGTTCCCTTGCTCAAAAGCCAGTCGAATCCGGTGTAGGGTTGTGATGCTCATCTCCGTTTCAAAGCTGAAGAGCCAGCACTGTCCAAAGATGTTTCCGTGGTCATGTGGCCAGCATGACTAAACACCAAGGTGCACAGAATGCTATTACCTTCCCACCGAAGTGGTACCTATTTGTCTACTTGCAATTTCTTGCTTTCAAACTGCTAGATTGGCAGGAGCTGGAACTAGAGACGGGAGCTCACTCCGTCATGCGGCACTCTCAGGTCTGGAACTGCTGAACTACTGACCTTCCACAGCCTGCAGTTCAGTGTCTTAACCACTTGAGCCACCGCAGCTCCACAGGATATGGGATACATTCTGTTAAAATGATCTGCTAGGCAGTCACAATGGCAAAAAGGCTGGGTATCTGGAAATCATTTCATTCAATCCCTGTTATGTTCTGAAGTATTTGATGGCAATGCCAGATCTGCGGTGCTATTTTATCTTCCATAAATACTAACACCACTATTCTGCTGCCCTTTCTTGAGTCTCAAAACCTAATGTTTAAAACAAAACCCCATGATCAACATTCAACAGAACTGTTTGCTTTTTCATTTGATTTATCTCATTGTGGTTGCTCATATTATACAGGGTGCCTGAACTTGCCAATCACATTATTAAGCCATCTTGAAAAGTAACTTTTAAAAGTTCATTTAGTTCTGATCACTTTGGAAAGTCTTGTGGATGTCAAAAAGAGAAGGCTATTCTACTGGCATCAATGCTCTTTAAAACTCTCACTAATTTAATGATACAAGCAAAAGCAACATCAAAAGCTGTAAGTCACTTTAATATGCAAAGAAATAATGACATACAAAATGTGTGCTATAAAATCTTAATATGGACATTCAGATGACATAAATTTTGCATACATTTAAATGAGCCCGAGTTACAAATGATATTGAGCCTGTACTCCAGGGCATAATCCATTGTTGCTGGCAGTAATCCTAATTTGAAGGTATTCCCCCCCTCAATATTTCAGTTCATCTTAATTTATCTGCAAAAAAATGAGCTGTACAGTATGGGGTTGATGCTGACAGATACTGAACAGTGACAATTCCAGCTGACTTGATGAGTATTAAGAATGCATGGCATGTCTTGCTTTTCTGGCTGGAAGCCACTGGATGAAGCAGCAGCTGCACCTCACTCTGCCCCGCCATACCTCCCAAGGGCAACAAGAAGAAGAGGGATGCAGGCAAGTTGGCCAGGAAGGACAAGGACCCCATCAACAAGTCTGGCAGCAAAGGTAAAGTGGAAGAGAAGTTCAACAACCTCATCTTCTTCCACAAAGTGACCTATGACAAGCTCTGCAAGGAGGTGCCCAACTACAAGCTCATCAGGTTGGCCTTGGTGTCCGAGAGGCTGAAGATCCAAGGCTCTCTGCCAGGGCTGCTCTCCAGGAGCTGCTCAGTAAAGGTCTAATCAAGTTTGTGTTCAAGCGCAGAGCCCAGGTGATCTATACCCAGAACACCAAGGGAGGTGATGAACCTGCTGCTGGGGAGGATGCTTGAGGAGCTTCAGAAGTGACGTTTAAGCTCTTGCTTATATTCATAAAAATAAAAGGAACTTTTCAGGAAAAAAAGAATGTACGGTGTATCCTAAAGATAAGTTTCTCCTGTAATAGAAGGAGAAGGAGGAGATTGGATTTATATCCCACCCTTCACTCGGAGTCTCAGAGTGGTTTACAATCTCCTTTCCCTTCCACTCCCCACAACAGACACCCTGTGAGGTATTAGTGTGACTAAGGGTCCGGTCACACTGCCGTTTTGATTGGGATTCGCTGCTGTTTACTTGCGCATGTCAGTTTCATGTTCACACATGCCAATCCGCCTCCCGCCCCGAAGCGGGCTTACTCGCGCAATGCTTCTGGGTTTTCCTGACCCCTGGAAAAACTAGTGTTTTCCTGGCACTTCCGCTTTGATTGCGCGATTTCGCCTATGTGGACAGCCCCTCTCTCGCAAGGATTGCGATTAGGGCTGTCTGAACGTTTTGGGTTTTTTGTTTTGTTTTTTTAAAAAGCTTCCAGTTTGAGCGCTTGAGCAAACATGCGCTTAATAAATCCATTTAAAGTTTAATAATGGATTTATTAAACGCATATTTAGTCAAGCGCTCAAACCAGAAGCTTAAAAAAAAAAAAATGCACAACGACGGCCCTGGAGGCGGGAACGAGAGGTGGGGGCTACGGCAGACTGGATGGGGCCGGCAAGGAGGATGGTGGAGATAGCGGAGCCTATTTTCGTGGGTCAATGGCGGCAGCGGCAGCACCCCCCCCCCAAAGTGTCGGCAGGAGCAGTAGCCACCCAAGCCTCCCCGTGGCCGGCAGGATCGCCTGGAAGGACGGCGCAGCAGCAGGCAAGCGGGTGCTGGGAAAGAGGGGCTGGCTGCATGTAGACAGCCCAATGCGAATAAAAATGTTCCTGGTTTAAATAAACTGGGAACAAAGCGCATGTCAGTTGCAGTGTGACCAGAGCTTAAGTGTCAATGATCACCCAGTTCTTAAAAACAGATGCCACTGGTGAGACCACTGATCCATTCAGTCCCTGAAAGTCCAACTCGATAATATTACTTTCCCAAATCCACCATGGGGATGCAATACCATTTTAGAACTTGGTTTTAAACTTTAAAAATGCCACAGAGGCCCATCCCTTCTGGAGAATGTGGTACAGTGGATGAGGGGCTCCTGTCTTCACACTGCTGGCTCTTCAAAACAGCACAAGGGGGAGACAGGAGCCCCTCACCCCTCATACTGTGATTCCCAGTATGGTTGGTCACCCACAGGGCCGGCTCGCCCACTAGGTGAGCTAGGTGCTCGCCTAGGGCGCCGGCCCTGCAGAGGCGCCAAAACGCCCCCTGCCCCCTGTGAAAAGCCCCCTTCCTGCCCGGCACTGGCAGCGCCGGCTTTCCTGGGTGCCTCGCAGCTGCGAGGAGCCCAGGAAAGCCGGTGCTGCCATCTCCAGGCCCCACCGGGAGGTTGGCATCCTTGGTGGGGTGGGCGCCCCAGGCTGTCCTGCCTAGGGCGCCCAGACACCTGGGGCCGGCCCTGGTCACCCACGAAATTTTGAAAAGTAAAAACCTCAAGCTCTAGCATTCCTGTGGTGGACACAAGGATGTGGTATCATCTAGTTTGGCCCCGAGAGTTGCCAGAATATTGCACAATAATGGAATGTATACCATTTTCTAGTCATCCTTTCCAAATCTCCAACACTCACTTTTCTAAGAACTTCATGGACATAAGCAGCATGTATTCCTAGATATTAAATTCCTATATTCCAAGGAACTCTTTGTAAAAAAAAAAATCTAGTTCTAGTAATTGGCATGAGTGTATTTCCAGTTGTGGATATTTATAAGGTAACAACTTTATGAGAGAAACCCCCATTTGCTTTCAAATTCACTGACAAATGCTTAATCGTACAAAACTTTCAGAATACTTAATGACAACAGGTTGGATCTATCAGTTCAGCCAGCTAAGTGTGGAGCATTCCTCTAGCTCAAGAAGCCTTCCTCTGCCAGAAGAGGCTCTTCTTCACACTCTGCATTTATCTGAGTACAACAGTAAGACTGAACCAATAGTGGCATCCTGGTTATGTGTCCAATGCCATTTAATAAATGGGATTTTATATAATCAACATAGATTTTCTCACCAAAATTATTTCTGTTGTCAAGGGACATGTTGTACAAATACCTCACAACAGGGGTCATTTGGTAGAAAAAGAGGTACAGGAGCTCATTAGCATAACTTATTGGCATATGCCACACCCCCTGACAGCACTAGAAGTGTGTCAGAAGGCAACACCCACTGCTCAGGCAGGCTTCACTGGATTGTTTTGGATTGCTAGCTACGGGGGGGGGGAGCATGCAGATTTGCCATCACAGAGGAGGGAGAGCTTGTACCTGAATAAACCTTGGTCTTAAAGGTGCCACTGGACTCTTTTGGATGGTTGGCAAGCGCAGGAAAGTGTGTGGCTGCTTGTGGGTTGAGGAGGGCAGTGCAGAGGATGTGCATGGCCTCAAGCAGGTAGGGGGCCAGGGCAGTGGTGGGACAGAGGTGCAGGAGGCTGGAGCGGAGCTCCTCATGGGCCTCATGGGAGTCACCGGGGCCCACCTTGTAGAGGCACTGCACCAGGGTTGGCATGAGGACAGGCAGAGCCTGGGTGGGCTGGGTGCCACAGCCCAGGCAGTGGTGGAGCAGCTCATGGCAGCGCTCTGCTGGGTTGGCCAGTGGACTGGGAAAGGTGAGGGGGGCTGTTGGGAGCAGGGGCAGGGCTTGCTGCATGTACCTGCCCCGTGGGCTCCTTACTGCCAGAGCTTCGCTCCTGTGCAGTCCTGCAGGAAATGAGCCTTGCCTCACATGGAAATATTTGTCGATGATGGTAGTTTGGATCCTGGGGAAAAATTCTACTAATGAAGGGGAGATGACTACTTATTTCCTCTCCTGCAGCAGACTTCCAACTACTCTGCCATGCTGTTCATTGGGGTCCCCTGTCCCCAAGAAGCTTCATTTTTGAAGTTTTCAGGAAGTTGGCAATGCCCTGAGTTAACAGGTGATCACAACTAAGACAATGGGGGTAAAACTCATATCATCCTTGCATATAACTTTCTGTTTGTAAGTTATAATGAACTGAGAAGAATGGTGAAACATGGATTGTGTTCTGGTGTACAGTTTTTATTAGTGACATGCCTCCGCTCTTTCTGCTCATTGTTCATTTGATAAATAGATTCAGGATGGGGACACAAATAGGATCGAAGTTCACACAAGCTTCATATCTGGAAAGAAGAGTGAAGTGGGGGGCGGGATTTGTTTGCTGTCCAACAAACAAAATTCACCATCTGTAAGAAATCTTTTGGGTACTCATGGGGTTGAATTCAACCAGCCTTTTCACCCCATCTCACCCAATTCTCTTCTTTTCTAGCCCCTGTCACAGATGACTTTTTGTCCATGCAGGATCCATGATCCCCAGCATAGTCCTTTTGGTGGTCAAAAGGGACCGCCCATTTTCATCAGTGGAAAACATGGTTGTATCCAACCCATGAGCAACTTTCTCCGTCACAGTGCCTGACAGTGCAACTGCTCTGTGATTCCTTGTATTTTAGTAAATGTTAATGCAGTTCTTCCTGAAAGCAACGGAGGCATGAGCTGGAGATTTGATTTCTCAGTCTGGTGTGTATTGCAGATTGGTCCTGAGTGGGTTGGCTTTCAAGTAACCCTGTGGAGGTACTAGACGATGTAGAACTGTTAAGCGTCACTGTGCATTTTGCACGATCACCTCATAATGAATAATGATGAAACAATAGCACAATGTGTTGTGGGAACTGAAGCAACGAATGGGGACATTTCTGTGAGTCTTACAGCGAGGGAATAGGAGCAACAGCTGGAAACATAGGATGTATCATACCAGTTCCCTAAAAGCACAGTTTGATCTTCCTGAGTTTTCACTGTTTCACCTAGGAAATGAAGGTTACAAACATATCCTTTGGCACTTTGGAGTATTCATGAATGAAAGGGAATTCCATAGAGAAAGGGATCTAAAGAACAGCCATATTTGATCAAAGACAGCACATGAACAAGATATAATGCTTCACTTCTCAAAAGCTTTGTTTCCAGATATATACAAAGCAGGATTATTACTTGTTCATATACTCCACCATTTAAATTTTGTTAGGCGGAGGGGCTTTTTAGCTATTCGTAATATTGCCATTACAGATATGAAGTCACCTTTGAGATGTTAAATACACTCTGAAGATCTGGTCCCATAAACATGAGGCACTAGTGATGTGCACAGAAATTTGGCTTGGACTTGGGAGGATTCCATAGAAACCATTGTTATTACATTTAACATTGTTATTTAACCTGTAGTTCTTAAAGAATTTGTATTGTGATACCTCATATTAAGTTTCTTCACTGTAACTTTACAATATTTGGTAATGAGTCTTTATGAGAAATATGCTGCATTCTGATATTTCAGTGCACTGGTGAATGTATTGAATATGATTACTTACCACATTAGTGAACATACATGTCACCTTACTTACCAATAGTTGGGACATAGTTTGTTTTTTAATACAATGTTTCGTTGTTCTTCTTCCAGAATAAAGCATTTGCTATTAGGGATAGACATGAATTGAACCATGAAGCAAAATTCATGATGAATTTTGCCCTGTTCATGGTTCATGAACTTTCACTAACTTTTAGAGTGGTTCTTGTGGTTTGTGGTGATTCATGGATGAAGCAGAAATGGGAGGTTTAAAGGGACTCTGAGCAGGCCTGTAGCCAGGATTTTTTTGTCTTGTGGGGCATATTTTTTCTGGTGGGGCCAGGGGTGGATTCCTTTGCAGGGGTGGTTTCCTGTCCTGTTGTTGGTACCATGTTCAAAACAGGTTAAAAAAATCCTGCCACTAACTCCAGAGCAGACTGACCCTACCCCCATCGTTGTTTCTGTTATTTAAGAAAGCCAGAGATTGCAAAAATAGACTGGAAAACCTGTTCCTAACATCCTTTCCTCAGTCTGATGTACCTACCAGGGTTCAATTCAGATGGATCAGCCACACTTTTAAAAGAAGTCAGATTCAGAATTTTAAGCTCCTCCCACCCCCTGACGTGTCTGTCAACTGCCCCCCCCACAATGAGTCTGATGTGCCTACCAGGGTTCAAGGATCAGCCACATGTTTAACAGAATTGATGAAGAAGATGAAGAATCGTGGCAGATTACTGTGGGAGATACACAGGGAGGGAGGGCAGAGGGAAAGTGGAGAGGAAGAGAGAGCTGGTGAGGTCACATGTAGGGTTACCATCAATTCAGGAAGAGGCAGCAAATCAGGAAGTAGGCAGGGCACAGCGTACAGCACAGTGTGTCTTTAGAGAATGAATAGAAATAATTAAAAATAATATTTATAGCAGCAAGGTCTTGTGGGGCCTGGCTGATGTGTGATGGGGCTGGGCTCCAAGGGGCCCTAATCTAACTAACTACAGGCCTGACTCTGAGTCCCTTTAAACCCAAGCTTTTTTATTTCTACTTTTTAATTTTTTATTTTATTTTAATATATCCCCTTAAGAAAAAGTACATCACTTACATCTATTTCCTTTTCTATATCCTTTGCCTTTTCTATATCATATATCTAAAAACATTTTGTATTTATTTAGAGAATGTTTACATTTCTTAGCCAAAAGGCCGAGAAGGCCTGCATAGTTATCTGTTCCGTAAGGTTCTGCATCCTTTTAATCATACGTGTTTTCACTTCTTTGGGTTCTTGCTGGAGTAGTAACTTATAAATTCATTGAAATAAGTGCTCTTTTTGTTTTGTGATCAGATGTTCAAACTCAGTCATCTCTCTTAAAGCTCCACCTTCAGTGTTAATGACTTTCTTTAATCTTGATTGATGATATAACAACCACTGAATGTTTATCCCTTCATCCCTAATGTCATGCCATGACTTGATTTTTCCTTGAAAATTTATCATGATACCATATGCTGGGAAATCATTTTAATTTTTTTTAAAGGGACTGCAGAAGTCAGCCTGAAAGAGCTGCAGGACAGGGAGCACCTCCCCACTGCGCAGCTGTTTGTTGAGCTGTTTTGCAGTCCTTTGAAACTGTAAAGGGACTGCACAAGACAGCCTGAAACAGCTGAGCAGCGAGGAGCAAGCTACTTTTTGGTGTTCAGCTGTTTTTTGGGCTTTCTGCAAACCCTGTTGAAAGGGACTGTGGTCCTTTTCAATGGGGTTTGCAGGGCCACAAACTGCATGAATTGGTTCAATTCATGAACAAACCTCCCAGTTTGGTGGTTCACTTTGGTTCATATGAATTTAGTATTATTCCCCAAACTACATGTATATTTTCATTTTCTATATACACGAGCATGCCAGCATGGACAAACACATAGTGGATCATTTTTGCTCATCCAACTATGAAGCAGATCATAAGTTTCCAGCACTTCATACAAAACATGGACATCTGAGCACAGTATGCATTTTGAAGTGCACTGAGTAGTACAATCTAGCTATTTTAATTATGCAGTTCTATAAGTAGCTATATGAATTGCATTAGCAAAATAGGCTTTTTAATTTCTCAACTGCAATTATACTGCAAATGAAAAATTCTAATAAGGAAAATGAGGTTCAAAGCCAGACCAGAAGAAATATCAACATATGCATATACTGTACAAGAATACAATAAATATTTAATCACAGAAAATGCTGCTTCAGTGATTGGATTAATGATAATGTCGAGTATTTAGGTTCTTTTAGATTGGGTCATTTGTAATGGGGGGCTTATACAAAAACACAGTATATTTGATGGCTGCGTCACAAGAGTGGTTGCCTATTTCTTACCATGGAAACTATAAATCTTACCATGGAAAGTATAAATCCACTTACATCTCACGTCAAGTATATTGCTTGACATAAGATGCAGAATTATGATCTCTTTACCAGGCAAAATGTAGGAATGCTTCCCACCACTTTTCCAAGTACTATTATTGTGTCTGTGAGTGTGTGGCATCAGAAGGGGATATCTCTGTGGCCCTATAGGAGATATGTGAGGGCCCTATAGGGGATATATATCCCTATACAGATACATGTATAGCCCAACTTTAGATGTGTGTGTTCATATATGAATGTATGCAATTTGGCCAATAAGGGCCAAACTAAATATAATTTAGGAGATTCATGAATGGTTTTCCAATGGAATATTTTTTAAAAACATGGTTGGACATGGAGGAATGTACACTGTCCCCTGCCTCAGCTTTCAGAGACAGCACGATAGATTTAGAGACAGATAGCTAGGTCAAGACACACAGAGTATCCTTTCCTTCATGCTTTCTGATACTGTCCCTTTGAAGTAGAATGCCATTCTGAGGGACAAGACTTCTTTCCTTCCAGTTTGACACCTTCTCTCTCTCACAGACAAAGATGGAGAACACACTTTCCATCTTGGTCACCATGAATGAAGACAGGCATTCTCCATCCACATCTTTCAATCTGTACTGTTTAGAATGTAGTTCCTTGAATAAAGGATTCTCATTAGTTTGAAACTGACAAGTGATTCCATGTAACTGTACCTCTGCTAGCACACACAGTACCTGCAAATCAATGCAAATTTGTTTGCTTGCTGACTTTGGAACATTAATAGCTTGGGTCATATGAGCTATGCATGAAATAAATTAATGGGAGGGATATTTACCTTTCCCTCCTTTACACTGGAGCCCCCCAAAGCTATTTTTGAGAGCCAGAGTATTTTCAACAATGTTGTGTGACTTAGAAAGACAAGGTGTGGAGATGTATCTTTGGAAGCTGGAAATAAATAGCCCCTCCCACATAAGCCTCTTGCTCCATTTTCACAAGAGCTCACATAAGAGCCTGTGTAAAGGAATGATTTTCACTGATCCCCCCTCCAGTTGAAGCTGTTGAGTCTTATTCTTCAGTGTTCTTTAACCCTCAGGACTTGCTTTACAGGAGTTCAGAGGGCTCTAGTGATCATTTCCGAGAATGGCATTCTGTTTCTTGTACCGAAACCATTGCCATTTATCTGCATTCTGAATAGGGGTGTGCATTCTGAAATTCCCAAGCCAAAAAATACAAAAAATTTCTCAGTTTCAGTTTGTCACTGTGATTCTTTGGAATAGTAACACATCCAGGATCCTTATGCATTTCAAAGAATCCATGTTGTTTTTTGTGTTCAGGTGCCTACCATCATCATCAGCAGGCATCTCACTTTTCTTTGAGTCTCCTGATTTCCTGTTTCAGTGCAATTTGTCCCATCCAACTAGATCCTTGCAAATGATGAGGAGGTGAGTGCTCCCAGCCAATCACCTGTGGAGACAAGCCGCAAAGAAGGAATTTCTGTGGTGGAAATCTGTGTTGAACTGTGAATGTTTGGAGAACTCCACATGCAATTCGAACTTTATATGAATTATTTCCCACTAGGGATACTTTAGGATTGGGATAAAAGCTGGGAAGGGGGAAGTAAAAGCCCCTTCCTCCACCTGTACTGCCCCTGGTTAGCAAAATCAGCTTCTATGGCTAATGATGTGACATTCTCTCTCTCTTTTTGTAAGTATTTTATTGATTTTGCAATACTACTAGATATGGGGAAAGGTTACTAAATCCCTATCTCTAAATTCTATGGGAAGCGGGGGAAAAAACTAATACAATACAAACTAATGGAATGGGGAAGGTAAACTAGAACCCTAACTCTAAGTCAACTAATGGTTAAAGGGAAGGGAAAACTAACAGGTGACACAATCTGGTTACAAAGTCATATACCCTTGTCACCTAGTGATACAGAGCTGTTATTGCTTGCAAAAAATTAACAAAAAAGAATAAAAAGTTGCATTAACTATCTAGTCAACAAAAACTGCAACAATTATCTTGGTTTTAGGGTCTTTTCTTGTGTTTCTTATTTCCTTGGAGTTTGGGAGCAGCTGCCCCTTTCTCTGATTCCGATGTATCTGAAGAACTATAAAGTTTAGAACTGTCGCTTGATGAATCCTGTGAGTAGGATTCTTCTTCCTCCTCCTCCTCCTCTTCCATTTTAGATTTCTTATCCTTGTTGCGTTGCTTGGGGTTAAAGTATTGGTCTACAAACTTTTTCGCCTTAGGAACAGTGTCAATACTGATTTTTTTTATCTTTATATTTAAAATTCAGTCCTTCAGGAAGTAACCATCTGTAAGGAACTCCTTCCTTCTGAAGAGAGAGAGTAAGTTCCCTGTAAAGTCTCCTCTGTTTTCTGATTTCAAAGGGGATATCCTTCAAGATTTTTATCTCTTCATTCTTGATTTTTAAGGATTTCCCCTGTGTAGATTTCAGCACCAGATCTTTGGTAGACCGTCTCATGAATTTTAAACATATTTCTCCCAGGAGTTTATTTTTTTTTTTATAAAGTCTGGATAGGTTCTGTAAACCCAGTCCATCTCCTTCATTAACTCTTCCTGTTTGTAATCCATTATTGGAGCCAAAGTCTCTGCTAAGAGAGCCTTTAAATCCTTGTTCTTTTCTTCTGGGATCCCTTGGAAATGTAGAATGTACATGGATCTTTCCAGCTGGAGCTGTGTTAGCTGTGTTTTATTGGAGGATCTCTCTTTCTCTGCTTTATCCGCTTTTTTATTAATACTGTCAGTCTCTTTTTCCATCTTTTTTAATGTCTTTTCAGTTGCTAAAGTCCTTTTATTTATTTGAGCCATTTGCTTTTGCAAATTATCCATTTTAACGCTGAGGTTAGTCATCTGTTCCATTAGGGGGCACAAATCAGACTGAATTCTCCTCAGCATTCAGTTCAGAAGTCTTTTGTGGCTTAGCTGATGCTAACCAATCAGATCTCTAGGAACAGTCTGTCACTCAAGGCTCTCTGGCTCTGTGAAGAATTAACCCTTCACAGTCCTTTATCTGTTTACACAGCACTCCCAAGCTTTTAAAAAGCACAGTCCATCACACATGACTTCCAAACACTGATGTCTCTGGAAAATTTCTTTACATATTCATACTGCTTTAATGAATTTTGATGTATTGACTTAGAAAGACCAGGTGTGGAGATGTATCTTTGGAAGAAAAATTTACTCATCGTTTTTAAAAGTTTTACATTTGAAAGTCAATGTTAAATATGGTAATTTCAGCAATGATGAAATTAACAAGCATCTAACATCTCTTTAGAACCCCAGATTGCAACATAAAAGGATCTTGCAATCAGAGTATCAGAAGGCAGCTGACATACATCTTCACTAACTTGACCCAGGTCCAGTTCTCTGCTTTTTATAGTCAAGTATTCATAGGTGTGTACAAAATACATGATATTCTATCAAGCAAGAAGAGGTGTGTAATTGAATGTATACCATTTGAACCCCAGAAATTGCCACAATTCTCAGTCAATGGTTTATATGACTGTCACATAGAGAGGAGGTAGATATGCAAAGACCATCAAAAGACCTGGTGCTAGAAAAAGTTAGGGTGGCATATAGAATAATACTCACCCACAAAGATTTGGAGGCATCTCATTTCTCCTCCCCCACTATTTCCTCTTTCCTTTTCCTGCCTCCTTCTGTCCTTTCCCCAAATCAGCCAACTTACCTTTATCTGTGCCCCTCCCCATCTTCAGCATTCCCTCCTTCCCTCCCCCTGGCAGGCTCTCACCAGTTGTACAGTACTGGCTGTCAGGCCCAGTTTCATGATAGGGAACCTGCAAGAACTTGCAGGGGTCACTTCATTTCCCCCGTGTCCCCCTCCCCACACTATTTCTTATTTTCTTCTCCTAGCAGCCCCCACATCCTCTTCCCTTTCTCTGCTTCCTTCTTTCCTTCTCATGTACCAATCAACTTTTCTTTCATCTGCCCCATTTTCAGACTTTCTATTTATTTCAATTGTACCCCACTTTTCTCCACAATGGAAACCCAAAGCAGCTTACCCTGTGATGTAGGTTAGGCTGGGACTATGGCCCAAAGTCACTCAGTGAGCTTCCATGGCAGAGTGGAGATTCAAACCTAATCCTAATCTGAAACTCTAACCATTATACCATACTGGCTTTTGTCAAGTAGCTGCTGTAGAACAGGATGAGTCATGCAAGTTGCATAGCAGCAAATTGCCAGGTGTTTGCTGTCAGGCCTGGCCCCAGTGAATCCTCCTTCAAAAGTCACAACAGTTGCCCTGACCTTGATAGCCCAGGCAAGCCCAGTCTTGTCAGATCTCAGAAGCTAAGTAGGGTCAACTCTGGCAAGTACTTGGATGGGAGACCTCCTTGAAATAGGTGGGAGCAGGGTTTATTCAGCCACCTCTCTGAATATCCTATAGGCTCCCAGTAGGGGTCAGTCACCAGAGGCTGCCATGACTTCCAGGGGCACACACAGTCAGCCACCAGAGGTCACCATGACTTCTAGGCGGTTGTGTGCACACATACACATGCACATATGGAAAAAAATACCAAAAAAAGTCACAATAGTCCTGGAAAAGGCCCTGTCCTCCCACCCTACTCCCTTTACTGACAGAAATTAAGGTTTGGAGGCTGGCAATACTATTATGGTTGCCTAGCAACAGCCACTGAGGGCATTAGTTTTTTAAAGCTTCAGGTGCTGACTCTACCTTTTTAGAGAATTTTAAACCTCCCTGTGGTTTTTTTATTAAGTTCTCAGATTTTTCTGCAATCCTGGGTTTTTCTCTCTTTAGTAGCAAGTCTCTTGACTGTCTGTGACCCATCTCCAGATTTAAGTATCCACAGATGGAACCATGTTGAGATTTATACAGCTTGAGTAGTGGGGTCCCACAAGGGCTTGTGGGGGGATCTCATGTCCCCCTGTCCTCAGCCTTCTCTTCCCCTTGCAGCCTGTGCCTGGGGAAAAAATGACCTGGTTGCACAACGACTACTGCTGTGTCCAGTTACATAGTGGGGAACTTGTCTTACTTTCCCCTGTATCTCACTCCCCACTTTTTACTTTTTCCTTCCTCCTGTCAGTCCCCACATTCTCACCTTTCCCTGCTTTTTTCTCTCCTTGCCATACACCCACTAATCTTCCTTTTTGTCTGCCCTTCATCTTTGGCTATAATCTCTCCTTATAATAATTATCTTTTGGTTTCACAAGATTCCATGTGCTTCCATTGGCTGTAAAATGCCCTCCCTCAACCATTGGCCCATCAGCTGCCACTCAAGAGTACTTGCGTGCCATTGGCCGGGTGCTGGGTCTGCTCCTTTTCCCCACCCACTCCCCCTTTTGCATGTCAGATTTACTGGCAGACAGCTCTCTCTCCTGAGGAAGACAGTTCTCTTGCCTCCTGTGAGGGACTGTCCCCTCAGTGGCTGTTGGTTGGCACCCAAGCTTGGTTCTGTGAGTAAAAAAACAAAGGACTTTCAGCATAACCCCTCCCTGCCCATAACCCCCTCCCCAACGGCCACTTTCCTGTCAGAATAAATGGAAAAAGGCTTTCTCTCCTGCTTAGCTTCAGCACGGCTGGCTGACTAACGAGGTGGGCCAGTAACCATCAGACCATTTTCTTCAACTCCCCGCTGTGCGGCTGACTTTCCCCTAGGGTTGCCAATCTCCAGGTGGGACCTGGAGATCTCCCACTGTTACAATTGACCTCCAGATGACAGAGATCAGTTCCCCGGGAGAAAATGGTTGCTTTGGAGGGTAGACTCTATGGCATTATACCCTGCTGAGTCCTTCCACACACAACCCAAATGCTGCCCTCCACAGGATCCACCCCCCCAAATCTCCAGGTATTTCCCTAATCAAAGTTGGCACCTGTACTTTCTCCTCTGTCAGTAAAAGGCCCTTTCCACACCTATGTTGGTCTTTGGGAGAAAACTCCTTGGGCTCAGTCCTGATCAGGTTGCCAACTCCAGGTGAGCAATTCCTGGAGATTTGAGGGATGGAGCCTGGAGAGGGTGAGGTTTGAGGAGGGGTGGCACCTTAGACAGGTACAATGCCATAGACTCCACCCTCCAATCCAGCCATTCCCTGATAGGGAACCATTGTTGCCAATCTCCAGGTGGGGGCTGGAGATCACTCAAAATTACAACTGCTCTCTAGGAGGGAGATAGGGTTGTCAGCTCCAGGTTGGGAAATTCCTGGAGATTTGAGAGGTCGAACCTGGCGAGGGTGAGTGTTGAGGAGGGTTGGGACCTCAGACAGGTACAATGCCATAGACTCCACGCTCCAAACCAGCCACTCCCTCCTGTGGAACCACTGTTACCAATCTTGGGGGTGGGCTGGAGATCACTCAAAATTACTACTGCTCTTCAGGTAGCAAAGATCAGTTCTTCTGGAGAAAATGGTGGATTCTGTCATTATACCCTACTGAGATTGCCACAGCAAATTGTCACTGAGTGCCCAAAGCCGGGGCACTCTCCCAGAGCCTCTTTCTAGATCCCGTTGTATTTATTTCCACAACGGGCCTTATTCCTAGTATTGATATATATTTATTTCATTTATATACTGCCTTTTTCCACAATGGGGAACCAAAGCAACTTACATCATTCTCCACTCCCCCATTTTATCCTCACAACAACTGTGTGAGTTAGATTAGGCTGAGAACATGTAACTAGCCCATAGTCACCCAGTGAGCTTCCATGGTAGAATGAGTCTCCTAGTCTCTCAGATCCTACTCCGAAACTCTAACCAATACTACAATATACTCACCTTTGTGGGGTGGCTGTTGTGGAACAGTGGCAAGGAGGGAATTGTGAGTCATGCAAATCACTTGGAAGAAAGTTGCCCAGTAGTTGCTGCCAGGCATGATCCCGATAAGTCCCCTCTCAAAGGCTAAAACAGCCCTGGAAAAGGCCCTGCCCCCTCCCTCTACCTTTTACTGAGAGAAACCAAGGTTTCAGCTGGCAATGCTGTTTGGCTGCCTAGAAATGGCCCCCAATGCCATTTTTTTTTAAAAAAGATACCAATGCTGCTTCTATTATTTTGGAGGTTTTACCCCCCCCACCCAAGAGTTTAGATTTTGTGCGTACCTGAGCTTTTCTCAGGTTTATAGAAAAAGCTGTCTCGTCTGTTCACGGCTCATGTTTTTGGATTTACGCATCCACAGATTTGGTCATGTTGACAATTAGGTATATTGACACTGAATGTGGACAGAAAGCGTTCTTTGCTTGCAAAAAAATTGCTATTATGTGCTTTGGGTCCATAGAACAGGACCCATAGTACTATAAAGTACTGAGACTGAGGTATAGCATAGTGATGTCAGCTCATACTTTATTCATGCATAGGAGAACTTGAGATAACTAGCAGGGCCCATGGCCTGCTTATATTCCCATTCTTAACCACACCCAACACATACACACACACTTGTGATAGGTTTATTTACAAACAACTCCCTCCATTGGTTCCTTTTAGGATCCAGGCTGGCCAGTTGGTGAGTTCTCAGATCCTCCGCTTCTATTGTCTTAGGATGCAAAGCTTAGCCTGTCTGCATGGCCACGTGCGAGCCCGACCACGTGCATGGTCTCTGTTGGTACACAACACCCCTTCCTTCTAGGTTCAGATCTCCCCTAGCTGACATAGTCTCTGAGATAAGTGGGTCTTCTCTGCTCCCTAGTGGAGTGGTGCATGTCTGGAGCCAGAGCAGGGCTCTCTGGCATTGTTCTTGCCGGTTCAGCGGAAGGGACCTTGGCTGCTGGGACCTCTGCCAGGGCTTGTGTGCTGCGAGGCTCTTGACTGCCTGTTGGCTCCAAGTTGCCACTGTCCTCCCCTCCTGGTAGAACGCTAGCCTGGGGCTGTGTTGGAGCGGTTGCTTCGGGTTCCCTGAGCGTTGGGCCGTCATCTCCGTTGTTGTCTGGTATGTCTGGGTCAGTGGGAATGAGGTGGCGCAGTTGGTCAATGTGCTGCCTCTACAACTGACTGTCTTTGCTGGAGACCTCATAGGAGAGTGGTCCTGTCACCTGGACGACTCTAGCCGGAATCCAGGCAGGACCCCGAGCATAGTTCCTGGCGTACATGGGGTCCCTGGGTCTGTGGTCCCAAACACTCTGCCGCCTTCCAGGTGGTGAAAGAACTGTTCCCAAACACCCCAAACAAATTGGGATAAGATGATATCTTCAACATCTTGGAACTCGCAGTCCACAGCAAGCTGACGGAGTTCAGCCATGAAGACGGGGGCCTCTTCACTGGGCCTCTGGAGGCATGCAAAAAAGTCCATGTGCTTGGCCATCTTGGTGGGCTTCTGCACATAGTACTTCGTAAGGTCCTTGATGATCTCATCATAGGTGGCATCTGCCAATTTCTTCGGAGTGAGGAGGCCTTGGACCAAGCGAACCGTGGCTACCCCCCACATGCTGAGGAGCAAGGCCTTCTTCTTATGAACGTTGGTGACCTCCTAGTACTTGCTGAAGTTCATGAGCTGTTCTACCCATGCTTCCCAGAATTCAGGATGAGCAGGGTCGAATGCAGAAAGGTTACCCAAAGCAGGAGCCATGACTCTGGAGCAATGCAGGATGCTGTGTCTCAGAAGAGATCATGTGCGGCATGGTGATGCATTGGATTGGTGTGGGGCACAGTGTCCTGGAGATCGGTGCATGGTGCGGTGCTGGAGTTGGAGTCAGGCTCGCTCATCAGGATCCCATCCTCGTTGCCAGTATAAAGTACTGACACTGAGGCATAGCGTAGTGATTTCAGCTCATACTTCATTCATGCATAGGAGAACTTGAGATAACTAGCGGGGCCCATGGCCTGCTTATATTCCTGCTCTTAACCTTACCCAACACACCCACACCCACATCCGTGATAGGTTTATTTACAAACAACTTCCTCCATTGGTTCCTTTTAGGATCCGGGCTGGCCGATTGGCGAGTTCTTGGATCCTCCGCTTCTATTGTCTTAGGATGCGAAGCTTAGCCTGTCTGCATGGTCATGTGCGAGCCCAACCATGTGCGCGGTCTCCCTTGGTACATAACAACTACAGAATATTTATTTCTCAAAAACTGAGAAAAAGTTATAGATAAAATATGTCTTAAAACTGTGTGAAGATTTTTCTCATCCCCAGAGTCATTTCCTGACGGTCCCAAATCTTCTGCTTAAGGGTGACAATAGTAAATGATCCAAATTAAAAAGAAAAAAAACCTTGTCATCTCCCTAGGCAGATACAGGGTGGAGCCAAAGCAGACAGAGCCTAGGCAGAACATGGACGATCATGGACAGAATCTAGGCAGAAACTTGCAGTTCAAGGGGAGAGCCAAGACTGAACCTGATGGGTTTGGGGTGAAGACTGAAAGACTCAATTGGGTTATGAACATGAACTTACAGAACCTGGCTTCTCAGACCCCAAGATAAATATACTGGCAACCTTAGTTTACATTAAGAGAGAATTGGGGCTAAGTTTCTTTCCATTTCCAACTGCTGCTGAAGGAAATGTTCAACATAGATAACTCCAGTCTTATCCTCCTCGTTCCTCCCCTACTTATTTAACTGCTTAGAAGCTTCAAAGAAAAATGAAGCAAATAGTATATTCCATCACACTAACATGCCTCCATAAGCAGCTGCCATGCTAATCGGTTCTTTGGCATTGACCTTTCTGGAATGGCCTTATTTTGCTACAGCATTTATCACTAGGCCAAAATGTCAGTGGAGAACAGGGTACTAGCACTTACAGCCGTTTGCATATATTTCCAGAAATATCACTTCTGCTTATGTCCCTGTAAAGATCTTCAAGAACAGGAACAAATAGAAATAGGCTAAGAGCTGATTTCTCGACTACTGTTCTGCCTGCGTAAAGACACCCAACCTGATTAGGAAATGTCAGGAAAATGTACTGCAAAATATTTATCTATAAAGGCTATAAGAAAGCAACAGGAAAGAGTAAAAGAAGTTCTTTATTCAAGCAAATGCAAAAGACACTGAATAAGAATGAATTTTATTTGCTCTACTTTCCTCTTACGGCAATGAGCTGACCTATGCAGTGAACTGAACAATTATGAAAACTTGAATAAATAAATATTTGTTCTAATCTAAAATAACACCCCTGGAATTCAGGGCACTTCTCCCATATGGAAACTTAAGTTCTAAACACATTGACTTGGAAGCACATCCTCCATGAAATTTACATCCAGACACAGGAAGATAGAAACACTAGCTGGCAAACTGTAGATAGTAGAAGCTTGTGATTATTGCAGTCCATTCTCTGACATAGGAAATATAAGTACAAACCTCATATTGTGTGACCAACAAAATATGACAAGAGTACCTGCTAATAGCATGAATTGTGGCCCACACTGAAAATGCTGGAGTTGCTACCTTTTTACTGGCTTTACTCCTTATGTCTTTGGCTGTGATCACACACACTAAATAATCCACTTTCAATCCACTTCCCAACTGGATTTTGCCAGTCTACAACAGTAAAATCCAGTTGGAAAGTGCATTGAAAGTGGATTATTTGGTGCTTGCAATCGCAGCCTGTATGCCTTTTGATATGGAAATAGCTGGTAGATAAAACTTTTTAAACCTGTGGATGCTTTTTTTTGGCAATCCACTTCCTCAGTTTCCACTCCTAGATTGCCTTAGGAGCTCCACTTTTTCTGGCTAACTTTGTGATTTGTGTCTCTGTGTTTTGGCCCTATTTTAGAAATACTTAAATGGGTCAAACATACATACTAGGTATGCATGCCAAAGGTACAAATATATTTGCTTAACAATACGGCTGCTGGTTTGTCCTATTCTGATAACATTGCTACTCTGTTATTGTTATGACAACACTGATATTATTATGAGAACATTGGTCTCCATTTGCCTGGACAAAGACTTGCCATCAGGGGCAGAGCTTTACCACCTGCTCCGCTCTTCCCCTGCAGCCCTGCAAGCTTAAAGAGTCCTGCCTCCTGGAAGGAAGGAAGTTGCCTGGAGACAGACTGTTGCCATCAGAAACAGAGCTTTTAAAATCTATATATTTATGGTCTGTTGCTTTTTTACATTGTAAGCCACTTTGAGTCCACACAGTGAAGAAAAGTGGAGTACAAGTATCCAAATACATATATTACTATTTATTGTTATTTAAAACATTTCCATGTTGCCTTTCCACCCAGTTCTGGATCCCCAAGGTGGCAAACATTAAAACTTCAAAATAAAACATTAAGGCTGTGGTCACACATACTAAATAATGCAGTTTCAATCCACTTTCAATGCGCTTTCCAACTGGATTTTTATTGTGTGAACTGGCAAAATCCAATTTGAAAGTGCATTGAAAGTGGATTGAAAGTGGATTATTTAGTGTGTGTGACCGCAGCCTAAAACATTTCACACACTAAAAGCATTATATATGGGGGTGGAGGGGCATTTAAAACAAGTAAATCATTACATAAGAACATAAATATATAACACGTAACACAGAGGGGGAGGAGGGCTAGCCAAAGTTAATCATGGAATGCCAAACAAAACAAAAAAGTCCTCACTCACTGGTGGAAGACAGAGATAGACAAATGAATGTTCCTGAGGATGGATTTTCAAAGTTCTGGTGCCATGACTGAGAAGGCCCTGTCTCTGGTTGCCATCCATATAACCTCAAATAATGGTAGTACCCAAAGCAGGGCCTCTGCAGATGAGCAGAGTGGATGGGTAGTTTCATACAGCAGTAGGTGATCCTTCAGGTATGCTGGCCACAAGCCATATAGGGTTTTAAAGATCAATACTAGAACCTTGGATTTGGCCCGGAAGCTAATCTGGAGCCAGTGTAGATGGAACTAGACTGGAGTAATATGGTCCCTGCAACCAACTGCAATCAATGTACTGGTCACAGCATTCTGTACCAAATGTAGATTCTGGACAGTCTTCAAGGGCAGCCCCATGTAGACTGCATTGCAGTCATCTGAGCTAAATGTTACCGCAGCATGCATCACAGTGACAAGATCTTTTCCTGCCCAGGAATAGCTGCAGTAGGCTCACCAAGCAAAGCTGATGGAACTATTGTTATGATGATGGTGAAGATGATGATGACAACAAGGGAGTATAAAAATAAAACAACCACCAGAAGTGTTCATATAATACATTTCAGTTTCAATTTGAATGTATTTATGAACTTCAGCCACTTACCATTTCCCGAAGTTGCTTTGCTCCTCCTACTGAAATTTGACATGGCATTTCTGGTTCTGCTTGAAGAATGAAACTGCACATAGGAGAGAAAGATATCCTCAATAATAATTCCCAATACATTTTGAAAAATTTCCATTAAAAAAGATGAATTTGTGGTGGGCTTTGGGCTGCCAGATGGTGGTCTGTGATCTTAGGTGATTTTGTTGGGTGGGAATACTCCTGCCATTTTCTATCCTGAGCCTAGCATTCCCACTTTCTAAGCAGCAGTTTCCAACTACTGAACAGGTTATTGCATAAGACATATGCAGGCACTGGCTTTGTTGTATTCTGGAGGCACATTCCACTTTAAAAGGGCTCCAGCTAATGCTAGGAACTTGCAATCCTTCACAGAACTAGACTCTGCATTTTCCCGTCAGCTCCCCACAACTGGGATATGTATAACTCACATTTCACTGCGAGGGAGATGCTGAGATTCCTGCTTTGGAATTTTATCAGAGGCATGAATAATATGCTCATCCTTCAGTAAGTCACATGCACATGTTTTTCTAGTGCTTCTTTGACTGACCATAATTCAGGGGCAAAGTTTAACTCCAGATGCCCATTCTGTCCCCCACTTTCTGGGCAATATGACCCATAGTTACACAGTTACTACCATCTTAAGTAAAATTCATTGGGTATCATACAAGAACTCCCTTTTAAATGATCTCAAGTATGTACAGCAATTTCGTTCTAAATAAGCTTCGGAAGATAAAACTGCAAATAGGGAGTGACAGGAAAGACAGTGCATAAAATATCCTCAGTGTAATTACCTATGCAACACAAAATGCAATATTTTAGCATCATTTCAAAGAAAGTTATTCTTTAATCTATGAAGACCTATAAAATAAGAGAATTATTAATCGATATATTATTTTCATTTTATGTTATCATTGATCCTGTGCAGTTATGGAACAACCACAAATGACATTTTGACTGAGTAAACAATTACTAGTTCATATTTAGCTAGTAAAATGCTATACTTCATATACTATAAAATGTGACTTGCATCCCAAGCAACACTATCATCCTGTTAAAAAAAGATGAGATCTAAAGCCTACTCAGTACATTGAAGATATTTCTCTAGCATCCTGGCTTTAGAAAAAGCCTAAGAAAGCATGACTAGGTATGGTTAATAGCAGTCACACAAACAAATACACTTTAGTATGTTCATTCATACACCTTTAATTGGGGTGCACTGTGGAAAGGACATGAAAAGTGGATTAAATGACAGACCTGAAAGAATAAAACCTGTGTTCAAGGTTTTTTAAAAAAATGAAACATATTATGTCACTTGTTATATTTTATCCAGGCAAGTTCAAGCCCCTGCTGGTTCAGCTCATGCCTTGCTGGCAGGTTGTGAGCACTGAGCCGATTGTTTGGTGAGTTGATCAGATGTGTCTGAGTGAATCTGGATATGTTGACTTGTATGATTACAGTTTTCTTGCACAATTACAGTACAATGCTAAACAGAATTATATCCTTCTAAGTCTACTTAGTATTCCCTGTAGTATTGTATGGCTGCGAGAGTTGGACTATAAGGAAGGCCGAGCACCAAAGAATAGATTCTTTTGAATTATGGTGCTGGAAAAAACCCTTGAGAGTCCCTTGGACTGCAAGGAGATCAAATCAGTCAATCCTAAAGGAAATCAAACCTGACTGTTCCCTGGAAGGACAGATACTGAAGCTGAAGCTCAAATACTTTGGCCACCAAATGAGAACAGAGCATTCACTGGAGAAGATCTTTGTTAAATAGTGGGTTTCATGGATGAACAGACTCGCAGTCTAGTGATCAGCTCTACTTTATTCAGTGATTTCAGCAAGAACAAGACGGTAGACCAGAGCCTCAGCTTGGTTATATTGCATGCAATGGCCACACTCCAACACACCCCACTCCCAACGATAGACTATTTACAAAACTTTACATCTTAATTGGTCACTGCCAGAATCCTGTTGGTCTATTGTTATTTGGCTCCAAGCTCATCCTGTCTCTGGAAGCACTGTCCTACACCTTGGTTGATTACTGCCAGAATCCTGTTGATCTATTATTATTTGGATCCAAGCTCACTCTGTCTCTGGTAACACAGTCCAGTAAAGTTTCAGTCCCAATATATAACAACCCTGATGCTGGAAAAGACTGAAGGTCAAAGAAGAAGGGAACAGCAAAGGATGAGATGGTTAGACAGTGTTATCGATGCAACGAACATGCAATTAAGCAAATTCTGGAGCATGGCGGAAGACAGGAGGGACCTGGCGTGATGTGGTCCATGGGGTCACAAAGAGTCGGACTGTTGCCAGAGACACTGTCTTTCACTCTTGGGTAGCTCCAGCCTCAGAGCAAGCCTCCAGTCTTCCCCCTCCACCCAGCAGAGATTATGCTTATGGAATGACAATGGGTTCTACCAGGTAAAGTATATCTACATTTCTAAATGTCTGCTTAGAGGCCATCTGGCAGTTAACTCGGTCTCCAGTAATTCTTTGTCTGAATTCTTTGTCTTTCTTGCTCTGTCCCTCAAGATATTGGGATAAACCAATCAATCATTCAAATGTTTAGCAATCCTTCCTGATGCTAATCAGGGACGTCTCCCACCTTTTTTCCACCCTGGCCAGGACCATTAGTAAGTCAGATAATCCATTTAACTAGTATGCAACACCTGGCTTCTATTGTTAAATCCAGACCCTGCCTCTCTGGAAGCTCATTGGTCATACCTAAGGTCTGCCCCTACTGGCATCACACACCCCTGGAACTCATCCAGGTAATCTATTGTTCTCACCTAAGACAAGCCCCCAGGGCCACCCATTGGCCTGCATTCTTTGCCAGTGCCTATATCCCAGCACACAGATGGCCTTAGACCGTGTGTTTTCTGCCATGATCCAAAATGGCAGGCCACCCCTGAACTCTCTGAATTTAGGCCAGAATCCATGGACCTCTGCACATCTGGACAGGTTTTATCACCACTCTATAACCCATCAACCACCTCTGCTTCCTTAGTGCTATATTGTGTGAATATTGTTTGTATGCTTGAGAATATTTAGTAAAGAAATCATTATTTTTAGCCACCCAGTTTCTGTGTCTGTTCCTGGGTGCTTGGGAATTCTAACTCTGGTATACACAGGTCAGATCCTATAGATAAGCTAGTTGCATATTAAGAATTATAATTCCCCATCTTTATTAAATAATAGAGCAATTCGGCTAACGGGACTCAACTGTGCGACTGAACAACAAAGTCTACTAAGATCCAGCATGGTGCAGTGTTTCAGACTAGGATCTAGGAGACCCAGGTTTGAACTGGCATTCTGCCACAGACCTTGAGATAGTCACATACCCTCATCATGTCCTGTCTCAAGGGGGCAACGTTGTAAGTGACTCTGGGTCTCCAGTGGGTAGAAAAGTGATGTATGAATGAATGAATAAAGAAATAAACTCTCCCTAGGTTTGCACTGTTAGGCTTCCTCACTGCCCCCATCTGCTGTCACTGCCACCTCCAGTTTTCAAAAGGATCTACCGTAAAATGGGGGGGGGGGATCAGTTTGAGATTTTGGAACTGAGATTTGGTGTGTCGGTGTCTGTTTATAAGTTTAGCAGTCAGTTCTTGTCATCACTTATTAACCCCAGTGGCTATCCAGGTGCAAAACGCAGACAATGCATTCTCCTCAGAGCTGGTCATTTGTAGAATGCATTGAACTACATAGGAGCAAAGAGGGGATGATCAGCAAGTGATTCCATGCTTTATCTTAGTGACCTGAATGACTATGACCCCTGGGGATACTGCTGCTTTTCTTGTAAGCTAGAGGATAATTCCAGAACTGGGCAAAAGTTGTCAAAAGAAGTAATGACCCAGCGGCAAAGCTGATCAGAACTGTACTGTGCTCATGACCAATAATTACAGGAAACTTCAAGGTGATCCAGTAAGGTGCTCACCGTGCATGTAACTGAGAGAGGTCAAAGAATGTTGGCCTATTGCCCTGTGTTGTGTTCACTGTAAGGTAGCCAGCCTAAGGTTTCCTCCCTCACCCAATCAATTCTGACCCTTTGCTCTGCAAATGGAAGAAACAGTATTTCATGGTTCCCATGCAGGCGTTACTGACAGGGATGAGCTGACCATCAAACTAAGATGGAAGGCAAAGAGAAATGCCAACTGAAAAGGAGACTTCATGGCAAAACTGGTTGGATGAATGTAAGGATTGAACTTTGATTAGATCACATTAATTCAGTCTTTTGAAATGTTAATCCCTACATCACCTCAGGGATCCACCCCGACTGTGGCAGCTCATGCAGAAGTTTGCTGGAGACCTACCAGGTTCTCCTACTCACTGTCACTGAATGTGGAGAGGGATCTGATATCATCCTTACCACAGGGCACCAGGAAGTGACTACGGAGGCAAAGGGTAACTGTCTCTGCCCAGCTGGAGAGCAATGTCTATGCAGGCTAATAATGTCATCACTTGCACTGGATGCTGCTATCCATTTAGCAATTAACAGCCTTGCTGCTTCTACTGTTACCTTCTGATGCACCGTGGTAAGGGTGCTAGTCATAGCGAGCCATCTCATTAAGTCCCCTGGCTCCTGATTGCACAGGAAGGATGCATGTATACATGCATACAGCAACACAAATTATTTTTGTGAGACACACTTAGACTCGCATACTAAAAAACATATTAAAGGCTGCAATATCCAACTCAGTACAAAACAGGGTTTTTCATCCCTACTTGAAATGAATGCATAATAGTGATCATTTGAAATTGTAATTTTGCCCTTTCCATAGGAGTGAATGGGTCTATTTTAAAAGTCTATTTAAACTATAAATCTTTACATTTTAAATTTCATGCATCAACTACATCTATGGAACACTTTATAAATAAATATAGTATACGGCATGATTGGTACTACTGATACTAGGCTGAAATGATCCTTGGTAACAATTATTGGAAGGTCACCGATCTTTATTTCTGGTCTCATAACCAGCTAGAAGGCGTCAGATACAGAGGAAACTTGCCTCATTTGCGACAAGAGGGTGAAGGCAAAGGAAGGACATGGACTAAAAAAAAACCCTCATGAAAAAGGACCTTCAAGGATAAATATGGAAAGCTATGCAGCAAATGATACAAAAGAAACACAAGCTAGCAATACTGTTCACAATTACTGTAGATCACATTACAAGCATCAATTTTGTGAATGTTATACTTCTAAAAAACAAGAATGGCTATATTAGGTGCTGGAATATGGGTGCACATGTTGTTCAAAAACAAAACCAGGATAAGAACATGTGATGACAAAACCCTATTGGAGGATTACAGAACAGGCATGTTTTAAACACTGTCAGTATATTGTAGTGAAAGAACGTAGCAAGCCTTCTGCATATGGTTGTTCTAAAATTGATATGGTCGGCTGACAAGTCTTCCGCATGATTTCCTTTGAAAATGTAGTTTTCCATCAGCAGAACTCCCTTAGCTGATCCCAAAGCTGATGCAAGAACACATGGGTGCAAGCAGACCCTCAGGTATTTTGCATCCAAGCTCCTTAGGAGTTTAAAGGTCAAAGTCAGCATGCTGAATGGATCCTGGAAACACTCTGGAAGTCAATGCAATTGTAAATCGTATAAAACCAGGTTAACATTCTGACTGTGACATGCCCTACTTAACATTTTGGCTGCCATATTTTGAACAAGTTAACATTTCAGGCTGTCTTCAAAGGCAACACCCACATAGTGCACATACAGTAGTTTAATCCAGGGTTCATTTAATAGAAAAAGAGGTGCAGGGCAGGGCAGGGCAGGGGGTTGGCCCTGCACTTAACACTGGGTGGTGGGTGGGCCAGGGGACAGAGCCACCTGCAAGCAGTGCAGGTGGTTCCCAGGCCCAGGCTGGAAGGAGGGGTTGGCCCTGCTCTTCAATCACTTTGACGGCAGGTGGGTGGGCCTGGGGAAACAGCCATCCACAAGTGGTGCAGGTGGTTTCCAAGGCAAATGGGGGTTGGCTCACCCCTGCAATCACCTTGACAGCAGGTGGGTTGGCTGGGGAAACAGCCACTCACAAGCAGTGTGGTTGGCTCCCGGGCCCTGGCAAGGCAGTAGGAGGTTGGCCAGGGACATGATGATCTGCAACGGTGTTGTTGACTCCCATCTGGGCCCAGGGAAGGGGGGTTGTCTATCCCAGGGAGCATCCCAGGGAGGTCTGCTGTGAGTTTGCTGCCTCTAGCTCACACAGGGTCCATTTTATATACTCCCAAACCAGTGCCTGACATCTCCCCCAAAAGCACTTTCTTTGGGGGAGGCCAGAACTCATAACCCTCAAATCCAATCTTCAAATAATCTGGAGGGCATGTAGGGGGGCAGGGCTGGCTCTAGGTGCTTCTGCGCCCTAGGCGGGTGCAGATGCCAACCTCACAGCAGGGCCTGGAGTCCCTGTGCTGGCTGCCTCCTCCTCCTCCACTCGAGGGGGAGGGTGTGCATGTTGGGTCGCTGCCTCCTGCACCCTGGCTGGCCAGCTGGCAGGGCATTCTCCAGCCACCACCGCCTCCCCCTCCATCCGAGGAGCCAAAGGGAGCAAGTGCGGAGCCTCGGAAGTCCACCCCCCCCCAAAAAAAACACCCCTTGCTGGTCTCTGAGGTGCCGCCGGCCTCTGGTCTGCCCTCCTTGCTGCCGGGGGTCCGCTCAGTCCCTTCAGGCAGGGTGGCAAATCACTCTGCTAGTAGGGAGGAGGAGGGGCCGAAGGAGCCCTGGCAAGTCGATGGGAGACCCAGGCAGGCAGGCAGGCAGGGAGACCCAGGACTGGAGCCTGCAGCTTCCTCCCTGGCCCGGCTCCCCCCCGGGCTGGAATCCCCAGCCCTCTCCAGCTTCGCAGGGTGCACAGGAGCTCGGACCAGATCAGCCCCAAGCCTTGCCTAGCCTGGTGGTGGTGGATTCCAATGGGAGGGGGGGAGCCAGTTCAGTCCCCAGCGGCGTCCCCCTTTGTGGCACTGCCCATGTGGGCTGGGCATTACCTGGGCTGGCGGCTCTGCCTCCAATGGTGCGCCACTGCCAGATGTGCAGTGGTGCGGCACACAGGGTGCCCTCGTTGGCCAGCGTGGAGGAGCGCATGGCAGCCAGGCGGGCAGCCACATCATGCTAGGGGCATCCGCGGGGCTCCAATCTGCTTGCCAGAGGGTGGGCAGATGGGCCAAGGGTGTCAGTCGATGGCCGCTGCCCCTCCACTTCTTCTGCTGCTCCTCCTCCTCTGGGCCGGTCTGTGGAGGGCTGTCGCGGGCCTGGGGGGGGCCCTCAGCCCTCCCCCGCTATTTGTGGCACCACTTGCCGGCCGGGTGTCCTGTTACTGGTGGCAGCAGACAGCGGCAGCGAGTCCCCGCTGGCTGCCACCATGCCAAGTGGGGAGAGCGGGCGATCTGCGGGGTGCAGGAGAGCCCCGGCCAGGGCAGTTTGGTGTCCCTGAGGGCCAGTGCGCCCTAGGCAAGCCGGCCTTGTAGGGGAGCATCCTGGGGAGGTTCTCTGTAAGTTTGATGCATCTAGTTTGCATAGTGTCCATTTTATACACACCAGAATCCACACTTGATGATTCCCCCAAAAGCACTTTCCTGGGGGCACCTTTTTTGGGGCCATAACTCAGAGTCCTCAAGTCCAATTCATACGTAACTTGGAGGGCATGTAGGGGGGCATGCTGGAAAAGTCTGCATCTATCTCATGAAGGGTCCATTCTATGTACTCCAGAACTTGCACCTGATGTTTTCCCAAAAGTTCTCTCCTGGGGCACCGTTTGTTTTCCCAAAAGCACTTTCCTGGGTAATTCAGACCCCCTTAAGTCCAAACTTCACCAACATGGTGGCAGGTAGAGGAGAGTCAGATAGAGATCTCCTGCAAGTTTGGAGTCTCTAGCACCCTGGGGGGTGTTTTGCTGTGTCCTGAACTGCCTAGTCTGGTTCAGTCTGTGTGAGGCCGGTTCTGTTCAAGGTTTGGTCCGTGGGCTGGCACGTACCTTGAACCAAACTTCACTTTTTCAGTCCATGCCCATCCCTAAGTACAACATCCTTATTGTTTACCTGGCATGAATGTTAAGATAGAAACTGCAACTTATTAGTTACACTTTGTTTGGAGTATGTGTGAATTTATCAGAGCTTTAGGGCTAAAATACATGTTATATTGGGGAGACATGATCATATCAATGACATGTAATTCAGTTACAAGAAATGTCTGTAGGAGAAGAGAGACAGGGATCAGAGCCATGACACCAGGGAAGGGGACTTTATCCTTTCTCATACTGTTGCTCCAAGAAAGAATGCCTCCCCAGTGCTTTCAGCTCCCAAAGAGGGGGGAAAAACCCATCACAACTATTATTGCCTGTTCTCAAATTGAATTTTTCTGATCCTTGAATGTGTGCATGTGTGCATCCCAACCCCTCCCCCCCAGATAATTAAATATTATTTTAGTTCTTGGAACTCTTACAGCTGATGTATAGTTTCTTGAAAGTATACAGGTAGTCTGCAAATTTAACCTCAATATGATAATTTTGTTTCATGGTATCAACTCATTTTGGAGTTGGAATAGAGATCGGCAAATAAGGAATGTACAAGAAAAGAAAGAGATAATATTCAAAGTGTACAATCATGCCTTGTCATTTAACCTAACAAATAGCAACTGTACTGAAATCAGCATGATTTACCCATGCATTAATTTGTGGGTGGAAATCATGCCATTTTCCTTTTAGTCAGAAGTTGTGCTCTAAACATAAATGAATATTTTAAACAATAGACATTCTGATTTACTTTGGAGGATGTTACACTCCCACAGCCCTTTCCACACATCTCTGAAGATGTTCAATAAAGGTTTTAAACAATTGTTACACTAACAAGATACTCCCTGTTTTTCCCCACTCCCTGCCAGTTATATATTAAATAATTTCAAATGTCACAAAGTGGCACAGTGGCATAGAGAAGGAAATGGAGCTCAGTTTCAAAAGTTAATGTTTCCAATCATGCGTGGTAATGGCTCTTCATAAATTGATATGTTGTTATTGCTTAATTTTAGTAAACAGTCTTACTAAAAAGTATTCTCTCCACCACAGCCTATCTAAAATAAGCTCATTTATGCTAATGTCTTTCTCCTTGACATTCGGTAAATTCCTCCTAATGCATTAATTATGACTCCAGATAGACCAATGATTATTTCATATATGCTAATTAGGAATCATTTCATTCAGTCTGCCACACACATCAGTAAACAAGTGGAATCAATTCCCTACAGAGGGGATAAAAAGACAATGATTTCCTTTCCGAAGCAGCTCAGAGAATTTACCCCACAATCAAGAAGTAATTAGAGAAGAAAATGAGGAGTTAGAAAATACTCTTACAGGTGTGAACACCAGCACGTGTATGTTTCTTCCAAACAGAAGGGATAAAAGCAGACGGCTCGAGCACTAATGAGTTTTTACCATATATGATTAGAAGCCATCAGCTCCTTTCAACAAAAGTAAATAAAAATAACAATCAAATTAGTTCCATTTCTAGTAGAACAGATTGATATGAAAGAGCTTGATTTTCAATGCTGGGCTTGTAAAAGATGAAATGTTTAACGAGACTATGAAATTCACTCTTCTACCTTTCTGATCTTTAAATGCTAAGGGTAGCACTAAAGTTCAGGCTAATTGACTTGCTTGCACTGTGAAGACCCTTGTTAAAAGTCCCAGTCCTGAAACTGGATGCATTTCAATAGACATCACTCACAGTTGTATTGCATATTAGACAGATGTCAGTAATCCCCCTATCTAAATGTGATTTAGTTCTCAAGCTTGGGTTGACCATACAGAATGACAGGTCCCACGTGGCTCAGACCAATACATTTCCTCATATCTATGGATAGTCACAAACTGGCTCATTAACCTTTGTTTGTGATGAATTTTGGCCAGTTCATGGTTCACAAACTGAAGCCCAGTATGAACCTCCACAAACTTTTAAGACAGTTTGTGGAAGTTTATGGGTTCATGGGGAGCAAAAAGTAGCTCCCGCATCTCAGTTGTTTAGATCAGCTGAGGCACGGGGGCAGCCTTCTCCCATGGCTCAGCAGTTTACAGCCAGAAACAACTGAGCTGCGAGAGCAGGCTGCCCCCACACCTGAGCTGTTCCAGGCATGAACCTCAGAAACCTGGTTCGGTCCATATGCAAGTTGCCTGGGTTTGTGGGTTTCATAGTTCAGTTTATGGTTCACCCATGAATCATGAACCAAACCTCATTTTTGTGGTTTGCATCCATCCCTACTCATATCCATTCATTTAAATATGTTGATGTATGCCCTTATTCATTAATATTTTTGTCTGATACCTTGTTATTTGAAGTATGTGCTTACATGTGGCCACTTGTAATAAGCACACATAAAACTGGAACTTTTCAGTAACTGAATTCTTGAAAACAGGAATCTTCTTTCTGTACAAAATGACTTCAATGTATCACTGCTACAAAGAACAGATTTAACCGGTTAAATGTGCTTAGATCCTATTCATTCCATTTAATCAGGTTGTGTAACAATGTGTCATTTTGCTTTAAATACTAGATGATAGATGCAGTGCTATTAATCAGAAGCCTGGTTTATGAAGAACAGCTGAGGCTGTAATTAACAATTGGGAAACTGAACCCTGTTACCATGTCAGGGAGAAATGTGTCTGTGTGTGAATGTGGTACATTTTCCAGTTCTGCTCAAATTCACTAAAATAGCATGAATACAAGGAAGAAAATGCTTCTTCTGCCATTTTTCACTCCAAAGAGCTGCTAGCTCTTAACTGCCAAAGAAACATCTCTAATCTTGGGAGTGACCCATACAGTTGTAAGGGGTCTTGGCCAAAATGCTGAGGTTTATCAACAAGTTTGGAAGGCACATTGAGAATCTAGCCAGAGAGAAATGAGAAACAAGGTTTGTTGTTCAGGGTAGTAATACCAAGTGTTGAGATGGAGAATTAGCAGACTTAAGCAATAAAAAAAAAAAGCATTCAGTACAATACTCAGCATTAAGATCCAAATATTCCAAACAATGTACAGTGTACTCCGCTCAAGAGAGGAAGGACAGAAAAAAGTGGTACTTTTGCAGGTCCAAATGTCCAGGCAGCAAATAATGCACAGTAATCCCAAAGGTAGAAGAGCAGTAGAGATGTTACAGTGATCCAAAACTGTAACTTTACTGCTTACAAGAGAAGGATAGTCCTGGACAGATAACCATTGATTTGCGGACAGAGGTATGAATCCCATTTAAGAAATCCACATGCTCAAGAGGAGGTGAATTTCCCCACTTCTACTGCAGCTCTGCAGCCTCCCCTCCATGTTGTTCTTGGGGGGGGGGGCTATCCTCTAGGACCAGCATTTCAGGGGGAATTTAGAGCTGCTTTGGAGGGGAAAAGGCAGGAAAGGTGCAGTTCTTGCATAGATGTTAGATGAGATCCAGCTCAAATTCTGGCTCCATGTACAGAGAAAGGGGCTTGGATCACAATGAAAAGATTTTTTTTCCAGTCTTGGAAAAAAGGGAAGGGAAGTGTGGGTTTTGTGTGTGTGAATGATTATATTCAATACATTACTCCATAAGTATCAATACTGGCATACTCCAAAAATGGATAAGGACAAAATTCAATATGTAGGCAAAAAGATCACAATGACTTCAGCCAATTTTACAATGATAGATACGCTCATCAAAATGGCAAAGCATGCATTGAATATAACATTTAGCTGATAACGAAGTGACGATGGACAGCTAGCTGAAATCCACTGAGAAACCGATCTTCTTCAGAAAAACTTCCAAGTTGTTTGTTGTCACTCACCTCGTTATTCATAGACCTTAGGTCACCACAGCAAATATTCAAAGGCAACAATTCAACAGTTCTGTGTGCGTCCAATTGCGCCAATAATACAGACAGAATTAAAATATTTACAAAAACAAAGCAGTCATTTTCAGTTACTCATTCTCACTACATTGTATATGAAAAAACTTCTGTTTTCTGCTGTCAGGTATACTATCTGATTAGCTGAAAGGGGTGTGTGTGTGAAAGATCCATTCTGGGAATATTTCTAAATAAGAAAATGAGAGTTTGCCAGACGGGGAGAAAGTGTGTCTGGATGGACCTTGGTTTGATTGATGACATGTGGCTTTGGTGGGCAATTCAAACAGCATTAACTTAAATTATTGGGGCAACTTGACCTATTTGTGGGGAATGCAAATAAGGGTACAGCAGGATCCTTTTGTAGCTGAGGATGTGCAGATTAATCACAGAGGGACCTTGACTAATGGTGTGATTTCCTGATATTAGACAAGGCTTCGCTACTCTCTGGAATGCCTATTTTCCTCTGTAAATGCTGTGAGAGTAGGTGTGGTTCTGCTGCTTCTGCTCTCCGCCTTTTGAGGTGTGAACAGAATGGCCCCAAAACCTAATTCTTATTTTCATGGGATACATTAGAATTGATCTGGTTCCATGTCAAGGTGGCTGGTGGTGGGGTGGAATATGAATTTTAAAAAATTGGTGTTTGTAGGCAACACCCTTTAAAGGACAAAAACAAATGACTTTTTGGGTAGATCAGTAGCTTTTTTCTTATTTTGTCCAGATATAGTTGTGAATCATATCTAATCATGTACTGAGAATGTATAGTCTTGCCAGAGATATCTCTCCTTATATATATTTGAGTTTTGGTGTCCCTCCTGGACACGCTTCAACAGCCTTTGGCCTGCTCAGATGCCACTCTCACAGTCTCCCATCCCATGGCTGCATTGGCTCACTGCGTTGGCTCGGCCCCATCCACTGAGCCGGTGGGTAGCATTTCGCCCCCACTCTGGAGGGAGCCGGCAAAGGGGATGGACTCTCCACTGAGATAGCGGCAACCCCTCCATGGGGGAGAAGGAGACAGATCTAACAAGCGGCAGCAAGCAGGGGAAGCACTCACCTTCGCTGCCCCTCATGGCCCCTCTCCCTCAGCCGCAAGGCCTGCACCACAGAGAAGGCTGCCCAGTGCCTTTCAAAGGCTCCCCCGCCTTCCTTCAGCAATGGTGGCAGTGCCAGGGAGGGTCTGGTCTAAAGGAAACAAGCTGCAGCTCCTGGAAAGCTGAACTCTCTCCTGAGGAAGACACTTCTCTTGGCTTCTGTGTGAGACTAACTGTGACTAACTGTCTCCTCAGTGGCTGTTGGTAGGCAACCAAACAACCAAGCTTGCTTCTGTGAGTAAAAAAACAAAGGACTTTCAGAATAATCCCCTCCCCTGCTTGGCCACTTTCCTGTCAGAATAAATTTAACACGCCTCTCACTCCTTTTTGGCACCACCATGGCTGGCTGGCTAATAAGGTGAGCCAGTGACCATTCTCTTCAACCCCCTGCTATGTGGCTGATTTTCCCCTAGGGTTGCCAATCTCCAGGTGAGACCTGGAGATCTCCTGCTGAGACCTGGAAATCTCCCACTGTTACAATTGATCTCCAGATGACAGAGATCAGTTCCCCTGGAGAAAATGGCTGCTTTGGAGGGTAGACCTAATGGCATTATCCCCTGCTGAGTCCTTCCATCCCCCCATGCTGCTCTCCATAGGATCCACCCCCCAAATCTCCAGGTATTTCTCTAATCAGAGGTGGCAACTGTGCTTTCTCCTCAGTGCCCTTTGCTAGGCAACCAGGTTCTGTCAGTAAAAGGCCCTTTCCATACCTGTTTTGGCCTTTGGGAGAAAACTCATTTGGGGCAAGTCCTGATAGGGTTGCCAACTCCAGGTGAGAGATTCCTGGAGATGGTGACATTTAAGGAGGGGTGGGACCTCAGACAGGTACAATTCCATAGACTCCACCTTCCAAGCCAGCCATTCCCTCATGGGGAACCATTGTTGTCAATCTTCAGGTGGGGGCTGAAGATCACTCAGAATTACAACTGCTCTCTAGGAGGGAGGGGGAGGAGCTGGAAAGCTGAAGCCAGGGGGCAGATGACAGTAGGTTGATGGTTGACTGAGAGATTGGCTTGCCAACACCAGATTGGGAAATTCCTGGAGATTTGAGGGGTGGAGCCCAAAAAGGGTGAGGTTTGAGGAGGGGTGGGACCTCAGACAGGTACAATGCCATAGACTCCACTCTCCAAACCAGCCATTCCCTCATGGGGAACCATTGTTGCCAGTCTCCAGGGGAGGGATGGAGATCACGCAGAATTACAACTGCTCTTCAGATGGCAGAGATCACTTCCCTTGGAGAAAATGGTGGACTCTGTGTCATTATACCCTGCTGAGGTCGCCACAGCGAATTGGCACTGATTGCCCAAGACCAGGGCACTCTCCCAGAGCCTCTTTCTAGAGCTCGTTGTATTTATTTCCACAACGTGCCTTATTCCTAGTATTCCATATAGTTAGTTCTCATGTGGAGCTTCATATGATTGAAATAAACCTCTGATAAGCAGATCTCAGATTAAATAATGTTAGACTGTAAATGGCATTGATAACCCTTATTCAGTTATTAGTCATTTAAGCAAACATTTATGGCATAAATAGTGAGCACTATGTGTATCAAATACTGGTCAAGGGCAACCTGGTTAAATTAGACATTACTGTATGCTCATTTTTCAGACTTTTGTACTCATCATGGAAACGAAGGACATAAAAACTCACAAATGATCATGGATTTCTGTAAAATTCAATGATGTTCTGTTTATAGCTCAAAGGGGACAGAGAACACTTTAAGTACAAAACAGATACATTATATTCACAGACAATAAACTAAAAACACATTTTAAATATTTTATACTTGCATTCCTATTAAATATGGTTTGCTCATTTGCCTGATTAGATGCTTATCAAATTCATCAGGTGCATTCTGATATTCTTGTGGACAGAATAAAGAGATGAACCTGCTAACAACACTTTGAAACAAACCATTCAGACAGGAAGTCAGTAGCTGTCTGCTTAGATTGTTGAGTCAACCACCCTGCCAAGAAATGATGGTTACTTGCAGTCAAATGCTGCTGATGCTAAACTTGTAATGAAGCCAGAAGATAATTTTAGAAAATAAGGGAACCAAGTAAGTAATACAGTTTTAACTCATGCTGATCTTATTTTCCTAGATCTAAAGTTTCTCTTTCTGATCAGGTACTCCTTGAAGCAATAATAATGAAAGATTAAAAAGTCATTTGAGTGCTTTTAAGCACAAGGTTGTTAATAATCAAAACAATTGCCTTTTAAAAATCATTTTAAAACAGACAATGAGGAACCGCTATCAGAATCATGCTCTAGCCAAAATTAAGTTTGAATTACATTTCAGTAGAAGAGCTGAGTATTTTTCCCTCCATACAACTAATGGCACAATGACTTACTCAATTTAATGAACTGTGTGTGTGTCAGAAACTGTATTTAATACATTTTTATCTTGCTTTTCCCTGGGGGCTCAAGAAAGTTTACTTGGTTTTCTTTAGCTCCATTTTATAGTCACAAAAGCTTTGCATGAGAGAAAAACTGGTGGATGATTGACTAATGAGTTTTATAGTGAACAGGAATTTGAGTCACAGCCCCCTCAAGCCTAGTCCAACACTAACCCTGCTGCACCACTAGGTTTGCCACTTGGCTACTGTCAAAGGGCAACACCCCCAACCCTCAATTGCTCACTCTTGATAATTTGACCAGTAGGAAAAAAAATTGGGAGTAAAATGTTGTCAATGGCAGGGTTCTAGGAATGGTCTTTACATTGAGATTGGGGTAAATTCCTAGAGCATTACTCTGATGTAAATCCCATCCTCTTGAAACTCCATTGTCCCTGGGAGGCCCCCCCCCCACATTTGCTGATGAGGGGCTGGTAACCCTATACACCACATCCAATGTGCTTGAAGACAAAATCACTTAAGTCACCACAGCAAATGACAGTGTAAGCACAGAAATAAAAGGGAGAATTCCATCAATAAGAAGAGAAACAAGAGGACATTGAACAGAGTCTTAAGAAGTAACTAGCAGGCTGATGATACCCTGAGTTTTCTGAATGCTGCTCAGATTTAGAGATGGAGCCATTCTCTTAATGTTTATTTAGACATAAAACATGATTATCCCCGTCTCTCCTGCCCCCACCTAGAAGGCCTGCCGGTCTGCCACTCTTTCCCAGGTGTGCCAATGTGCAGGTGTCTCTCTCCATTCAAGTGCCATGGCAGGAAGGGGCTGTTTGGCAGCTGAGCATTGCAGAATCCATGCCAGGCACCAAAGCCAGAGGAGGAAGAATTGTGCTGTCCTGTTACTTGAAGTATGACAGAAAACCTGCTGGGAAGGCCGATATTAGCCAGTCTGCCACCAAAGGGCAAGAGAGAGCAGTACTTCAGTACTTCAAAGTACTTCAGAAATGACCTTCTGGGTGCTGCAGTCAACAGTAGGGATGTGCATTCAGTTCAGCTGAGCTGAATACTTGGTCGAATACTGGTGATTTGACCCTATTTGGCCCAGCTGCAAGCTGAATCAAGCTCTCTAATCTGATTCGGCTGTCCAAATAGAAGCCGCCAAATACTTGTCGCAGTATTCTGCAGGTATTCGGCAGCCTTAAAAACAGCTGGGGAATGGCGGGAAGGGAAAGTATACTTACCCTCTTGCTGCCTTTCCTGCCGAAACTGGCTTTTTCCTGCCTCTTCCCTGGGTCCAGAGAGGAGGGGAGGGGGAGGAGGCCAGTTTTAGCCAATCACTGCCATGCATTTGCAATGCCATGCATTTGCATTGCCAATGCCATGCATTTGCATTACCATGCATTGTGCAGCCCTTGAAAGGTTGGTGTTGCTTGTGCTAGCACAGCACACAACCTACCTTGCTTGGGAGGGGGAAGGAGAACTTGCAACTTTCCCAATAGGGGTGAGTTGCATCCTCTTTGGCCAATCACAGGACAGTGTCATTTTTTGAAACTGGCCTGTGTTTGGACAGAGAGGATATAAGGAATCCTGCCTAGTGGCTAGACTCCATTGCTGCTTCCTTCCTGTTGGCTGCCTAGCTGTGAGAGATTGTGCTGGCCTTTGGCTTCAGCTGCTGTCTGTGCCTGGCCTACCCTCTCCCTGTGGACTGGACTCCTGGACTCCTGAGAAGAAGATGTCATCAGGTTTGATTTAAAGTGGGATATCTTTAATTTTTAAAGGGCATTTCTCTTTTTTCTCTGTTTTTAAGGATTTTTTCCTTCTTTGGATTGGGTGGGATCTGTGGCGTCTGGGGTGGGGTGTTGGGGAACTAGGGTATAATTTGACTATTTAAAAAGTTTCTTTTTAACAGTTTAAAAGTTTTACTGTTTGTTGCTTGGGTGGGGGGTGGGGGTTTTGCCTGGGTTTTCCCCCCCTGTTTGGTGGGGTTAGGGTCTGCTGCTTTGGTTGACTGTGTAAAAAGTTTAAAAACTTCTTTTTTCTCTCTTTAGAAATGTAAAGGTTTAAAATTTTAAAAGTTTTACTGTGTTGCTTGGGTGGGGTGTGGGATGTGGGTTTAAAAGTTTTACTATCTGGGTTTTTTTTCTGTTTGGTGAGCTGTTGTTGTGAACTGTTGTTTTGTTGTGAAGGTTTTGGTTTAGGAAAGTTTCCCAGGTTTTCTTGTTTGTTCCTTCTGGTTGCTGGTGGTGGTGGTGGTGGGGAGGGTTGGTGCCTGGTTTTCTTTCTTCTCCTATTCTCCTGTTTAATAACTTTCCTGTTCAATAGATAGACCGGAGAGAGACATGTCCCCCAAATCATTCTGATTGGCAGATAGTTGCCCCCCAACCCCCCCATGGCATTCTTTCACCCAGGCCACCCTCCCCAGAACACCTCCATATAACCCCAGTAGCTGTGTGGTACTGGGTGATGTAGGTTCATCATCCATCCATCCCTGGACAAAAATTGAATGCTGGTTTAATCAGCAACGAAAACAGTTTTCACTCTAGCTGGAAAAATGGGCAATACAAGACAAAAACCAGAAAAACCCACAGGAGTGCCACAGAGATTGACATTTTTCTTTGCAGGAGTGTGTGGTGGTGGGCAATGCTCCCTCTAAACTGTGAAGTCCTGTGAGCAAAAATTCTACTTTGTGAGCTACCAGCATTAGTGAGCAGGCAGGTGATTTGGCTACTGCATAAATTAGTTTGCTCTGGACTGGAGCCATCCTTCTTAAGACAAAAATGTGTGAGCCAGAGGGTAAAAAACTGTGAGCTAGCTCACACTAACTTCACTTTGAGGGAACACTGGTGGCAGGCGAGGGAGGGCCCATGATGAGGGGCAACTGGCCTCACCTAGGCTAAGGGTGCGGTCACACCGGCAGGTAATCACACTTTGTTCCCACTTTGTTTAAATTGGGAACATTTTACTTTGGGTTGGGCTGACTAGATGCAGCCGGCTCCTCTCTTCCAGCACCCGCTCGCCTGCCACTGCACTGTCCCTTCAGGCGATCCTGCCAGCCACGAGGCAGGCTCAGGCAGCTGCTGCTGCTGCCACTAAGGGGGGTGGTGCGGCTGCTGCTGCTGCCGCCATTGCCCCACACAAAAAAAGGCTTTTTTTTTTTTTAAAAGCTTCAGGTTTGAGCACTTCAGCAAACATGTGCTTAATAAATCCATTATTAAACATTAAATGGATTTATTAAGCACATGTTTATGCAAGTGCTCAAACCAGAAGAATGCAAGAAGCGCACAAAGAGCGGTCAGATGGCCCTAATCGCAATAATTGTGAAAGGTGGCTGTCCAGATGGGTGAAATTGCTCATTAAAAGCGCAAGTGCTGGGAAAATACCTCCTTTTCCAAGGGGCAGGAAACCCCAGGAGCATTGCAGGAGTGAGCCCACTTCGGCACGGGAGGTGGATTGGCACATGTGAACATGAAATTTACATGTGTGAGGGAACAGCAGTGAACCCCGATCAAAAAGTCCATGTGACTGCACCCTTAGATCCCTCAAATGGGACAGTGACAGCTGGTGCATTGCTGCAGAGAGAGGAGGATCAGGGTGGACAAACAGTAGCACCCCTCCCTCTCACTTTCTGAGACCTTCTTTCCCTGAGTTGACTCAATGGGTAAGGGTATGCTTGTGGACTGACTGGGCAGCAGTCCCACAAAATACCAGTACCCAAAATTTGAATCTTTCTTTTGGGGTGCTACCCTAGCTCGCCTCTCCATGGTGCACCCTGGGTCATGCTAAAGAGCTATAACATCCCTCACTTAGGCAATCCCAGGATCCCCCATTCACACTGCCCAGTGGACCATTGGCCAGACAAGCAGTCCTTCTTGGGACTACTTGAAAAGGAGCAAAGGGGATACTCAGGCCAGTAGAGTTGGCATGTCTCACATTACCAGTAGGTTCAGCTGCTTGTAAGGGAAGAAGCAGTTGGAGAGGATTCAACCAGGGTAGGTAGGCTTTGAGTGCTACAAAGGTACACGGAGCCATGTTTTAAGTTTAACAGACTAATACTAGTCTCTTTATTGTGCTAGAACTACAATGTGGATAGGAAAGATGAGAGATAGGATAGAGGAGTACTAGCTAAGAGTGGAGGCAGGTGTGAGAGTGGTAAAACGAAGAAAGGAAGTTGTTTCTCTGAGATCTCCATTCTATGAATCAAAGGAAGGAAAGGTCAGTGTATATCCAGCTGTCTTGCTACGAAGTCTGGAGGAGGTTGACCCAGGGAAAGCACCTTC
The DNA here is from genome assembly GCA_029375565.1 of Gekko gecko. Classification (NCBI taxonomy): domain Eukaryota; kingdom Metazoa; phylum Chordata; class Lepidosauria; order Squamata; family Gekkonidae; genus Gekko; species Gekko gecko. The sequence goes on along the minus strand of JAPDNY010000003.1, from coordinate 136,769,673 downwards.
TTGACTTTGATCATGCCACACACTGTGTATCCTTTGGAAACTCCCAAGCAGTCCATCTGATCTTACAGGTGAGGTGAGAAGCTAGGGCAGTGTCAGGGAGGAGAGAGGTTAGATAAGGTTGCTTGGAACCCATTTCCACCTATTCTTCCTTTCCCAGTTTCCCCAGGTCTGCGGGGAGGGGGGGGACTGTCTTGAAGCTTTTGAATCCAGTAATTCCATACAGATTGGCTTTCAAAAAGTCCCCCATTGACAGAGATTCTCTGATGTTACATAAGAACATAAGAGAAGCCAATGTTGGATCAGGCCAGTGGCCCATCCACTGCAACACTCTGTCACACGGTGCCCCCAAATACCAGGTGCCATCAGGAGGTCCACCAGCAAGGCCAGGACACTAGAAGCTCTTCCAATGTTGCCCCCCCCCCAAGCAGCAGAGTATCACTTGCTGCAGAGACCAAGAGTTCCTTGTGGCTATTACCATTGATGGATCTCTGTTCCAGCCTCCATATGTTTATCCAGTTACCTCTTGAAGCTGTTCATGCTTGTAGCCACCAGCACCACCACCTCCAGTGGCAGTGAAGTCCATGTGTTAATCACTCTTTGGGTGAAGAAGTAATTCCTTTTATCTGTTCTAACCCGACTGCTCAGCAATTTCATTGAGTGCCCATGAGTTCTTGTATTGTGAGAAAGGGAGAAAAGTACGTCTTGTCTCCACTTTTGAGGAAAATGAGGACTCCCTGGGCATCCACCTCATCCATAATGTCAGGGAGCAGATACTTAACAGATATTATGTTGACACCCCACCCCCCCGGTAAGAGGCAGAGGCAGAGAGATACCAAATAAGTGTACATAGGATGGCAACCCTCTTCCAAATACTGGCCAGGGCACACCCTACTTACTTTTAAAAGTGATGCTACTGGCACCATAACTGTGACAATAGTTCTAAATTCTGCCAGTTTGGACACAGTATTACTGTGATGGACAAAGCAGCATTTGATATTTTTAGTAGTTCTATGCAACTCTTAAAGTTAGAGGGAATTTGTGCAGTCAGAACTGGGTAAACTGATATGTGGAGTATTTTACTTAGCTGGACTACCCATGGGTTTTAAAAATTACCCACCAGAGATTTTTTTTTTTAAGTAAATGGGAGTTTCATCATCTCACAGGCCCAAAGTTGAGGCTTTTATTGTGTCTCATACTATATATCATTATATATCAGATTATATATCATACATACACACATACATACACAGTGCCTTCATCACAGCTGCCTTATGTCGACCCCATGGGGTTTTCAAGGCAAGAGACATTCAGAGGTGGTTTGCCATTGTCTGCCTCTGTGTCATGACCCTGGTTTTTCTTGGTTATCTCTCTTCCAAATACTGGCCAGGGCACACCTTACTTAGCTTCCGAGATCTGATGAGATCAGACTAGCCTGGACTATCCAGGTCAGGGCATGAAATATATAGACCTATCAAATTATGCAGAACACCATTTTGTTCCTGTCATACCATTTAAAAGAGTATCAGTTCTACAGAAATAGGACTTGATTTTCTAACTTCTTTTTAAGGCACTAATGGGCTGATATCAGACAGACCTCCCTCCATTTATTAACTCCATGCAAGTCTACTGATTATAGATGGATGGGATTAATATTGAGTATCCTTATGTCTGTGCTGTGCTCCAAGACAAAACCAACCAAGAAGAAATTTTTAACAATGCAATCTCAAGCAGAGTTGTGCCCTTCTAAGACCATTGACTCAGTAGATTTAGAGGGTTTTTAACTCTGCCTAGGATTTCACCGTAGGTCATCTACATTTATTGTCATTGTATTTATATTGTAACATTCAAAAACTAGAGTCTTGCATTTGTTCTCACACATTTTTATTCCCTATTGTCTTTTTAATTTAAATAACCAATATAGCCCTTTTAGTGATAGTCCTTCACATTTTTGAAATTGTTTGGAAAGGACATTATGGGGATTTCTAGCTAACAAATCACCTCTTTTATGGTTGATTACCTCGGATTCGCAAATTGGATTTTTTTTTTTTTTTTGTCTTTGGCAAAATCAAGCCTTTCAATTTTTCAGTACTGTTTTCCACATCAGAGAAAACCTGGTCACGAATGTAATAACTATTGTAGGGAACATTTGGGGCACTTAGTGAGATGGATGATAGTTTTAATTACTTAAATACATAATTACCTGCCTATTAATCCCTACAATCATTGTGTTTGCTTTTCACCCATACCAGACACTTAACAAAATGAACACTGAAGTACTGCTCATTTGTTTTGTTCTACTGCTAATTGCATTTTTAGGAGGTAAATTTAAAGTAATAGGATACCTGGCAATATATGGATACTTCACCATGAGAGTTACTGGACCAGAGCAGACTATTTTGAAAGACATGAAGCTGCCTTATATTGAATCAGACCTTTGGTCCATCAAAGTCAGTATTGTCTACTCAGACTGGCAGCGGCTCTCCAAGGTCTCAGGCGGAGATCTTTCACGTCATCTCCTACCTGATCCTTTTAACTGAAGAAGCCAAGGACTGGACCTGGGACTGGACCTTCTGCATGCCACGCAGATGTTCTGTCAGTGAGCCACAGCATCCACTTAACAACTGTCAGTCATTCTGATAAATGATCAAAAATGGTGTTCAGCTAAGCAAAACTGATGTGTTTTTGAAACTTAATGTGCCCTGTGGGGGGAAAACTGCTAAGTGTACAAGAAAACCACATGTTTGTACTGTTATCACTTAGCCACATAGAATTTTTTTTGGTACTTTTATTTAGAAATCTTTCTACATACAATATTGGTCAAAACTGAATGAAATATTTTGGGTGTATTGCTAGTTTCATGGCCAGCAAAATCCACCTTTTGGGATTCTTCCAGGAGAACATTATCCTCATGTACTGGAGAAGAGGAAGGAGATTTAGATCTGAGCTCCTGCATCTGTCTAGTAAATGTTCATGGCCACAAGGTGTTATGCTTGTCGGAGCATAAACATATAAATTTTACTAACCTATTTCAATATATATCTGTCTGTCTGTATTGTTACAGACAGTTTCTCTACAAAGTTAGGAGTCACTGTCCCTGAAATTGTACATTAGAGTTTTAAAGCTAAACACAAACCTCCATATTTTATAGATCAATAAGGGAATAAAAGTTAATGAATTGTTGCAAAGGCTGAATACAGCAATGTATGGGCATTAAAAACAAAAAGCCAATATTCTGGGAAAGGTTCTGCTCTGGAGTTCAGCTTCAGTTGGTACAACTGGGTGAAGAAATGACATTAATGACTGGACGATAAGGAACTACCTACTTTAGAAGTTAGCTGTCTTCAGACTACAGAAATTTTAATTTATGTCACTGCACTTCAGTTTCATGAGCTCTTTCCCCAATGCCAGTTCAGCCTTCTCATGCTTCCATAGAGTTGTGTGGGCCAATAAAAAATAATTAGAAACCTTCCCAAGGACTTTTAATTTTTTTAAAAAAGAAAAAAGGGGAAATCTGGGGGAACAAAGAACTCCTATGGAATGTGTGAAATGCATCTTAAGGCAAGGCTTTTCTCACTCAAAATGTATAGCATGAAAAAGTCCGAGGACTTTTTCAATGGTCCAGTGGAAGAATTGGCAAATTTGGGGGAATACTGGGGAAAAACCTCTATGTTTTTTCCCCTTATGAAATGAGAGAAAGACAAAGTTTAGATTGCCTTACATAAAAAAATCCCCAGGCTTACATATGCAGGAGCAGCGAAGTGATTGGTCACCAGATTTACTACTGCCATTTAAAAAAAGCTTGAAACCTATTGCTCACCAAGGGGAATCTCCATTATTACACATTGCCAAATAACACATACACAACCATGATGGGGAACAGACACCTGATAGCACTGGAATCTATCCTTTCCCTGGCTGAAGTCATAACACTCAGTGTGACTTCAACCATCAATATGTTATTACCAAATACGTGTTGATCTTAAAGGAGAAGATGCCATCACTAGTAACAGTCACTAGCAACAACTGTAGAGCCTGGTTCCTGATGAATTATCGACAGCCTGTGCGCATCGAGTAAGATCAATGCAGGAAATGAACACCATATAGTATGAACTCATACAGCACCGCCATTGCTGTAATATTGGAATAACATCGTTAGCCTTTAACATGTAATATTGTATTGTTTTAACAAATTGTTTTAATGGTTTTAATGATTTGATTGTTAATCTGTGTTTTATCATAGAATCATAGAATGTTACAGTTGGAAGGGACCTTGCAGGTCATCTAGTCCAACCCCCTGCACTCTGCAGGAGCATAGCCAAAAGATAGCCCTACATACCTACAGCATACCCAAAAGATGGTCGTCCAGCCTCCACTTGAAAACGTCCAGGGAAGGAGCATCCACCATCTCCCGAGGCAGACCATTCCACTACTCAACCACTCGTACAGTTAGGAAGTTTCTCCTGATATCTAGCCAGTAACAACTCCCTTGTAATTTCCACCCATTAGATCTAGTCTTGCAATCCGGAACAAGAGAGAATAGATCTGCTCCATCTTTTACATGACAGCCTTTCAAATAGTTGAAGACTGCAATCATGTCCCCTCTAAGTCTTCTCTTTCCCAGGCTAAACATACCCAACTCCTTCAGCCTTTCCTCATAAGACTTGGATTCAAACCCTCTCACCATCCTGGTTGCCCTCTTCTGGACACGCTCAAGCTTTTCAACATCCTTCCTAAAGTGTGGTGCCCAAAACTTGACACAGTACTCCAGGTGAGGCCTGACCATAGCAGAATAGAGTGGAACTACCACCTCCCGTGATCTGGACACAATACTTCTGTTAATGCATCCTAAGATTGCATTAGCTTTCTTCATAGCCACATCGCACTGCAGGCTCATGTTGAGCTTATGATCAACCAGAACACCTAGATCCCTTTGACATGTGTTGCTGTCAAGCCAAGTCCCTCCCATTCTATATCTGTGCCTTTGATTTTTTGTGCCTAGGTGTAGGACTTTGCACTTATCTCTACTGAATTTCATTTTATTTGCCTCAGCCCACTGTTCCAGCCTATCTAGATCATTTTGAATCCTGACTCTGTCTTCTTCAGAATCAGCACAGTTTTATTTGTGTGAGCTGCCCTAAGCCTGCTTTAGTGGGGTAGGGCAGGATATAAATTGGAATATAAATATAAATAAATAAATATCTCATGATCTGCAATCCTCCGCCTCCTCCAGGCATCTGTGTATGCTCACCTAACAATGAAATGGCTGTGTGTGACACCAGAACATGACCCCAATAAGAGACATGTACTGAAAAATGCACAAAAATCCAAATATAAGCCCTGAGCACCAGAAGCACCATGTTGGTGATGGTGGTGGGGGCAATCTTAATGCAGAATATAGAATTAAATTGTGATTTTTTTAAACAGTCTTTCCACTTCTCTATGCATGGAGTTACAGCAATGAAGGTTAAGAGATTGGACAGGCAGCCATCAACCCACAGCTATCAGCCCACAACCCATCAACCCACAGCAGTACCAGAGGAATCATAACATTATCCGCATTGCATGAAACTGATTATAAAAATAGGACACTCCTGCCAGGATTTCCCAGCATCACAACATGACAAAAGACAACTGTAAAAATTAAGGGAACAAAACATTGTAATGCAGTGTTTCAAGGGCTGTCTTGACAATCAAGAATATGAAACTATGCCCAATTTTTGATATTGTAAATGCCAGGACACACATTCAGTAATGCAGGAATTGGGCAGAGTCCTTGCCATCCTTACATTATAATGCAATCAGCGAGTTCTAAAAAAAAAAAAAAGGAATATGCCATGGTAAGGAGTGGATGCGGTGGGCAGTTTGGTTTCAGGAAAGGGCTGATGGGCAGGTAAGTTCTTTTTGATGCAAATAAACAAATGGGAGCAGGGCAGAAAGGAAGTGTGAATGGCTGAATTCCACACTTTGAAACTGCAATTCAGAGCTGCTAACCACCCCCCACCCCAACCCTCTGGAAAAAATAGGAGATAGAAAATGTGGAGAAGAGGAGAGAAGATGCGAGTCAAATGCCAACCCCACCTATTCATGTGGGGAACCATCATTAGCTCTGAATAACTATGGATGTCGATGCTGGGACAACCACTTTTGCGGAATCTCCCTAAGTAATTTCCCCCCCTTCCTAAGTTTAGACTCACTCACCTCCTCTCGTCCAGTGGAGTTCCATGGGTTCTGATTGGCTGACAAGCACTTGGATTTACATGAGGCCCAAATCAACAAGAATTGGTTCAGTGCCCTGAAAGAAAGGCAGGACTCTGGGGGGAAGATTGCCACAGTCCTATCTTCCCAACCTCCCTGGATCCTTGGATAGGTCTTGTTTTTGTTTGTTATGGAACTGAGTGGGATGGGGCTGAGTGGTACGGACACAATTAGTATTTCATTATTCAAAGTGGCTAACATGCATTAAGCTTCCTGTTTAAGGCAAACTCATTGTCACATCATATGACTAAAATTAATATACACAAGCCACGGTAGCATAGGATGCAGCAATTTGCAGTTCTTTATCAAGTACTGGATATATTCACATACTCTGATTTTTCTTCAGATCATATAAATCTTTAGGATATACTTTCAATTTTTCTCATTAAAAACACATTTATACATAATGCCCTAAATATTCAATAATAATATAAAGACATTTATACATAACTAGGAGTAAGGCCCATTGTGGGAAGAAATACAACGAGCTCTAGAAGGAAGCTCCAGGTGAGTGCCCCGACTGTGGCTGGTTGGGCGGCAGAGGGAAGGGGAAAATAGAGAGAGGCAAGCCATGTTCATTTCCTTCTGCTTAGCTATAAGGCAGGGCTCTCTCAAGTCATTCTGCTGCCCCAAGTGGGTAGTATGGGAGGACAGCGTCATGGTAACAGGTATGGTTCCATCCACCCCTGACTTATGTTGATTTGGGGCTATGCAGTGGCAGCTAAGGTAGAAAACCACCTCCTCCTATGTCATGTCTTCTGGGTTCCAGGGGTCGGGAAAGCAGTTCCATAGCCAGTTACAGGGTTGCCCATTCTGGGTTGGGAAATACCTGTAGATTTGAGGGGTAGAGCTTGGAGAGGGCAGGGTTTGGGGCAGGGAGGGACCTCAGCAGGATATAATGCCATAGAGTCCACTGCCCAAAGCAGCCATTGTCTCCAGGAGAACTGATCTTGGTCATTCGGACATCAGTTTTAATAGCTGGAGATCTCCAGGTGCTGCCTGGAGATTGGCTTATGTTAATTTGGGGCTATGCAGTGGCAGCTGAGGTAGAAAACCACTTCCTCCTATGCCATGTTTTCTGGGTTCCAAGCGTCTGGAAAGTGGTTCCATAGCCAATTACAGGGTTGCCAACTCTGGGTTGGGAAATACCTGCAGATCTGAGGGGTAGAACCTGGGGAGGGCAGGGTTTGGGGTGGGGAGGGACCTCAGCAGGGTATAATGCCATAGAGTCCACTGCCCAAAGCAATCATTGTCTCCAGAAGAACTGATCTTGGTCATCTGGACATCAGTTGTAATAGCTGGGAAATTTTCTGTAGGGTAAATGATGTGCTGTGGCTGGGGAACACGGTGATTTCTGGGAGATCTCCAGGCCCCACAGGGAAATTGGGATATATATTTGACCTCAGAACTCCCAACAGCAACAGCAAACTGTTTAGAATGTTAGAGGCAAAGGCCAATCAGGCCACATATGCAAATGACCTCTGTGTTCTCTGGGTGGAGAGGAACAACAAACTGTTTAGAATGTTGGAGGCAAGACTCAGGCAACGCAGCCAGTGGATAGGGAGACTTTCTGACTGACACTTCAGGGAGCGAAAGGCTGTGGAAGCGTGTGGAACTTTGAGGCAACAGGGACACGAAAACTCAAATATATATAAGGAGAGATGTCCTAAATATTTGATAATAATAAAAAATAATACCATATTGTATGCTAAGTTATAAATTATGCATTTTATGTTAAAGCAGTAAAAGAAGTTCTGATTTGATAGGAAAGTAAGTGTTAAATGTATTTCAAATTTCTACAAATTTCTCTTTGGTTTTTTTGCAAAAATAACCTGGAAAACTTTTTTTCTTAGCTTCAAAATTTTTGAAAATTTTACACCTCTGCACTTCACAGCATGCTTTTTACTATCCTTCACTCTATAGGCAGGCCCAGTCAGCTATCCATATCCAGCTATCCATTGCCATCAAGTCTATTCAGTGAAGCATGAGAATGTCAACAGGATCCGGAGGCAGGGAGCTGAAACACAGGCTTGTGCCTAGTGGACTGCTTCATCCAGCAAAGCAGCTTCCCCAGGCATCAGCCTAAATAGGTTGGGAAGCAATCCCAGCTGCCTCAGCTGCCCTGCTGGAAGGTGTTGAGTTCCTGTGGCTGCACTGTACTTTGGCTAGGATCTTGTGAAGAATTATTGCTCTCACTGCCAGGCTCTGGGATGGGGTTGCATGGAACCACTAGAGCATTTCACCTTCTTTGGGCTACCTTAGTCTGGACCTTTTGCGGTCACCATCTTGCAGAGTAAGAGCATCCCCTGGAGGGGCTATGGGCCTGGGTTCATATCCTGCCCAGTGGAGGCGTGTGTCAGCCAGGACTCTGTGCTACCCTGGCTGCCATGAGAGTGTGTGTGTGTGGGTAACTATGGAATCTTTAGTTTCTGCTGAATGTCCCTTGTTTTGGTTATCTCTCCCATAAGCCAAGCCATGTAACCTTGAGTGCCTGGCATCTTCTTTCTCTTGGAAAAGCTGGCCCATTAGCTTGGTGGGCTCCTACCTGTTGTCTGATTGGCCCTGAGCCATTCTGGTCCCCCTTGATTGTTGTACATCTATTAACTTCTCACACTTTATCCTTAGTTCTAACAGGAAACCAGTTAAGGTACCTGAATGCAATAAAGATCTCAATAAACTGTACACCTGAATGACTGTGGTTGAGAACTGATTGACTCAGGAGTCTGACAGCCTGGGGACTATTTCAGGGATTGGTGGTGGGGCCTCCCTTGCAGGTTCAGGCAAGAAGGCCTCTGGTGTTATTGGACCATTGTCAGCAAGCACCTTGGCATAGGCATAGACTAAGGGGGGCTTGGGGGCTCTCTTCCCAAAATTTTTCCAGTGGGGACTCAGCCTCCCCTAGGCAAAAGAGAGCTCTAAAAAGGCAGCCCACCCTTTAAAGCCAGCAGCCAGCATAGGGACCCACTGGCTGCTGACTTTAAAGGACGGGAAACCCTTGCATGGCCCCTGATCATCATCAGCAACTGCCTGAGTCTCCTAATGGCACACCCAGGCTCTCAGCAGCCCTAACTTGCTCTTGATCAGTTGGCTTGGTGGTGTTGCTGGGCATCTGCTGCTTCCTGCCATCCCCGCATCCCACTGAGCCTCAGAGGCAGGCCACCCTGTGTGTGAGCCGAGTAGCTGCACTGCCAAGCTGACAGTCAAGGGCCTGAGAAGGTAAGGTTTGGGCTGGCCAGGCCCAGGGCTCTGTCTCCTGGTCGTTGTTTGGTTTTGCCCATTCTTCCCCTGGGCACCGGGCCATCAATGTGCAGTGGCAGCCATCACTGCATGCTCCTCTGGGGCCAGGCCCATTCTTCCCTGAACACCCCTGGTGGTCCCTTGGGTCCGGGCCCATGCAGTAGCTCATGGTGCTTTGCTGGGCTGGCTGCAGGCTTTTGCCTTGCTGCCACCAGGCAAGAAGCTTAGCTGGGGCTGGGGAGACTGGGAGAGAGGTCTCCTCCCCAAGGAGAAAGGGAGGGAGAACTGCCAGCCATTTAAAGTGGGGAACAGCTGACCAGCAGTCTGCCTAGCATTATATGGCTGGCAGCCATTTCAGGGCTCCCTTTTGCTTCCCTCCACCTGTAAGTGGGAAGGAACAAAAGGGAGTCTTACAAAGGCTGCCTGCCCTTTAAAGCAAACAGCCCGGCAGGTCTGCTTGTCAGCTGTTTGCTCTGAAGTGTGGGAAGCCAGTTCAGGGCTCCCTTTTGCTTCCTCCTGCTTAAAAGAGAGAGGAAGTGAAAGGGAGGTTTCTAATGGCTGCCTGTCTTTCTGACTGCCTTCCTTCCTATCGTCTTTCTTTCTGTCTTCCTATTGTTTTTCTGTTTGTCTTTCTGTCGTCTTTTTGTTTTTCTTTCTCTTTCACTCCTCTCTCCCTATCTTTTTTCTACCTCTTCCTTCTTTCCTTTCTCTCTTTCTGTCTTTTTCTCTTTATCTTTCTTTCTCTCTGTCTTTTTCTTATGCACACACGCACTAATCCAATTTCAGTCTACTTTCAATCCACTTTTCAACTGGATTTTCACTGTGTGAACTGGCAAAATCCAATTCAAAAGTGGATTGAAAGTGTATTGAAAGTGTATTATTTAGTGTGTGTGATTGCAGCCTCTCTTTTTTCTGCCTTTCTCTCTGTCTCTCTCTCTCCCTGTGTCTCTCTTACTTTTTCTTTCTATCTTTTTGTCCCTGTGTCTTTCTGTTTCTCTCTCTCTGTCTTTCTCTATCAGTCCATATTTTTTTCCCTTTGGTGCATAATGTCCTAGGCTGATCTGGTAAGCTTTCAAATGGATGGGAGTTTTGTTATTGATTTCAGTAGGTCAAGAACCCCCCCCTTTTTGTGCAAACCTTGCACTTATTAACAGCTCAACTGCCAATATTAGGCAGTTTTAATCACTTTGGGAAGAGCATCAATCATAAGCCTTTGCCTGCCTTCATGCAACTCTTCCAGGGCCATCATGCCAAGTAGGGTTGCCAACTCTAGTTTGAGAAATACCTGGAGATCTGGCTCTACCCCCAAATCTCCAGGAGTTTCCCAACCTGGATCTGGCAACGCTACCTCCCCATGCCCTGCTGGTGGGCAGGGGGGACCTGGCAACCCTAGGGTATAGTCTGCAGGGGACATGGTTTGGGGACCTTCATGAGGCATAATTCTATAGAGTCCATCCTCTAAACAGCCACTTCCTCCTGGGAATAGGCTCAGTGCTCTGGGACCTGTACTCACTTGTAGAATATGAATTTGAAGTGAGAAGAAGATTGCTGCTACTCTGAACTCTGTACATTGCTCAGAAATTGAGTGCACAGCAACTGTTTGGTATTCTGGCTCAGAGACTCGAGCCATGCATTTACCTAACAAAGGCATCTGTGATGCCATAATTTAGTAAATTTCAGTATGAAGTCACCCTTATGAATAAGGCAGAAACACGACTCCTGTAAATGAATGTCCAGGAAAACTTTTAAAATGTTTCATAAGAACATAAGAGAAACCAATGTTGAATCAGGCCAATGGCCCATCTAGTCCAACACTCTGTCACACAGCGGCCAAAAATACCAGGTGCCATCAGGAGGTCCAGCAGTGGGGCCAGGCTTTTTTGTGTTGCCCTCCTTACTTTCAAATTTGTGACCATTTGTTTGTTTTATGCACATGGTATGTATATTTGCAGATCTTAAAGTGACTATTCTAAAAGTGAATTTAAATAAAGGACACAGCAGGAGATTGCTGAGATGCCACTGTAACCACTGGCCAATTCCCACCTTTTCCTGAGTTTAGCCCAGCCCAGGGGCATGGCTAGGGGGGTTCCCAAGGGTTCCCAACCCTCCCCCAAATTTCTGGGGAGCCCCTTCCTAAATCCCACATGGCTCCATCTCCATAGATAGTGACAATGGCCTGTGATGTCACTGGACCTCGGTTCTTTTAAGGACCTGGCATAGCATTGCCTCTGGCCCAGCCCCATCTCCCCCCCCAGGAAACTAGAAATTCTACGCCCTTGCACCGTGTTGGTTCCAGGCCCTCCCTGATCCCCCCATCTCTCATCAGCCTTTGCTCCTCAGGCTCCTCTTCTGAAGACCGGTCAGATGGGATTTGACATTTACTTGGAGAAATACCACATCTCTGCATTCTCGTTCTAAGCGCTCTCTCTCTCTTTCTCTCTCTTGGGTGCTGCTAGAAAGGACTAATAGGACTTACTCTTTTTTGTTTGTTCATGTCAATGTGTTCTTAATATAGCTATATTGTTAACCTGAAAAGAGTCTCAGTATATTTCTGAATACATGCAGGATCCTACTTTGACCTTAGACAGTGTCAGCATTAGTATGAATAATAAGTCTGACTAGCTTTACAGGATTATTGTAAGAATGAAAAACAGTAATATATCTGAAGTACTTTGAATGTTTTATAGTATTACCTAAATGCAGGGCTCTTTTTGTAGCAGGAACTCCTTTGCATATTAGGCGACACACCCCAAAGGTAGCCAATCCTCCAAGAGCTTACAGAGCTCTTCTTACAGGGGCTACTGTAAGCTCTTGGAGGATTGGCTACATTAGGGGTGTGTCGCCTAATATGCAAAGGAGTTCCTGCTACAAAAAGAGCCCTGCCTAAATGCTAAGTATCATTAGTGTGTTATAAGTTATCAAGAGATGAATGTGTATAGTTTGATCAGAGTTAAACAAAATTGCCACATTGCAGCATGGAATTAGGCTTGACCACGGAAACCAATATAGGCACGCTCTGATTACTGTTGAATCTGGTACTAGAATGGATTATACTACTCCAGACAGCAAATGAAAGACACAATTTTTGAATGCTTCTCCCAACTCAAAGCATTAGATTTTCATTTGATTTATGCATTTGGCTTCATTGTGGGAAAAATAGAGCCTCGAGGAGATAAAAATGTAAAAATAAAATAAAAATCTAGCACTCCCACTAATCTAAGCATTTTTGGGGTTTGCTGTTTAGTGTACCCCTATAATCCAATAGGACAGTTGAGAATATATTTCATTTGATTTGCTTTTATAGGAACAGGTTTGGTTTTGTACTTCATTTGGATCAACCGAGGAGAGGAAGGAAGGTAGGTATCTATGCACAGAACCACAGTCATTTTTACTTTGAAGAATATGTGTATCCTCTTAGGTGAGGCAGAGAGAGAGAATATGGCTAAGTGTGACCATTAGAGGATTCTATATTTAAGGATTAAATTATTCACCTACAAACTACAATCCAATGCTGAACTAGGAGCACTAAAGTTCTAGCTAACAGGATTTTTGTGGCAAAATGGCAGACAGATGTAATTTGAACTGCTTGTACTGGCAATTCATGTAGTTTGAATAAATAGTGTATTACATTCTTTCACATAGACATACATGTGCACAAAGTTAAATGAATAACACCAAAATATATGGAACATTATTTTGTATTAAAACCATATAGCTATGATTTTGTTCTTACCCTTTGCTGTTGCAGTTTGTTTTCTATGCATGACACTGCACAGCACTGACAGTTGTAGAGATAAGAGCTCCCCTGTTTATTAACTAAAGTGTCTAAAAATCCAGGGAAGTGTCCAAAAATCCAGGGAACTATATCTTGCTTAATCACTACTTCAAAATGCCTAGTTACAGTTCTGACTGTTATAAACATTTCCTTAAAAAGACATGTTCCTGCAGCGAATGACTTGGGATCAGACAAGAATAAATCTTTCCACTTCATCCATCAGCAATGAAGACCAAAAGGAAAAAAAAAAACACTCTAAAAGACACAGCATTCTGAGAGGACACTAACCATGTCTTCCTTTCCATGCATGGCCATTGCTCACACTGGCTTTTTACAGAAATCATACATTTGGAATGAAACATCTGACCTAACTCGTATGGTGATTAGTGAAGTAATTATTTTTAATTCATTGCTAATGATAATATTAAAAAAATAAGGAAGGGTGGATGGTGTAGAAAGCTTTAAATCTTTCAAGCATGGCTTTTGGAAAGCCCAATCTTTTATGAAGATATAGCTTATATTTCTGATTACATTACATCCTGTTCACAGAGCATAAATCTTTCACGGGTAGTCTAGCCTATTCCTAATGAAAGTCTTAAACCTTAGAATAAGCACTCAGCTGAGGTGCTTTAGAAATAGTATCTCATTCCAGCTGCGTAGAAGGCTGGCTAAGCACCTCACTGTCCAAATGACTTAGGGAAATTAATGGCCCAAATTAAAATAAAAACCTCTTATAGTCTTTTCTTGCCACAAAAATCAGGGCAAGTTAAATGTAGAAAATTGCTAGAAAGATTATATAAGCAATCAGCTGCTAAAAATGCTTTCCTAAGTGAGACAATATATCAACATTATGTGGAATTCCAAGAGATTCATTGGAAACCACAATATCATCAGTTAAAGTTAAAGGGAGTTTAGGCTCTTTAGGACTTCAAGAACTTTGATTTTGTTATGATGTAATTTATTTCACCCAAGAATCACTGCTATAAGGCAACTGAATTATTTAGGTGGAATCACTGAAGCTCTCTCTAAGATGCAAAAAACCTGACCTAGATATTTATTACTACATGTTCAGAATATATTCAGATAAAGGAGTCGCTTAGAACAAAATAGCATGTAATTCTATATGGTCCATTTTTTAAAAATCCACTCCACTCTTACTTGGGAAAGTCTTCATTTTGACATTTGCCAAATTAATTCAGATGTTATGTTGTTAGCCACCCAAACCAAATTATGGGGGAGGGGGCAGGATAAAAATCTAATAAAATAAAGGTAAATTTGTAGAGTGTGTATATGGATTGAGTATAGTGAAATGACTTTCTCTCTACCCTTACTTTCAGTATAGTTACCCTGACAATGACAAAAATGAGAAAGGCATAACAAACTAATAATCAGTTACTGATCTATGGGCTGTTTATGACCCAAAACAAGACTTTAGTTGGCTTGCTTAGAAGCATTATCTTTAAATTTCTTTTATTTTTTGCTCATTAAAACAACCAAACAAAATACAATATACTATTACAGGCAGGGGTCTTTTGGGGGGGGAGCGCACCGGAGCGCAGCTCCAGGAGCTAAGGAGCCAAGCCCCGCCCCCAGCTGGCGTCCCCGGGAATCTTTCAGGCAGCCGAACGTCAATTTCAGCTCCATTATATCCTATGGGCCATTGAAATCAATGGTGAAAACATAGGGTATATTCTGGGGGCTGGAGGGAGGGGGTTGAGGGAGAGGCTCCAAACTCACAGGGTAGCTGATGGAGCCTCTCCTCAAGATACCCACAAAGTTTCAAGAACATTGGACCAGGGGTCCAATTCTATAGGCCCCCAAACAGGTTGCCCCTATTCCCTCCATAGTTCTCTATGGTGAGAAAAAACTTACTTTTTCCCCACCATAGAGAACAATGGAGGAATAGGAGCAACCTGTTTGAGGGCCCATAGAATTGGACCCCTGATCCAATGTTCTTGAAACTTGGTGGGTATCTTAGGGAGAGGCTCCATCAGCTACCCTGTGAGTTTGGAGCCTCTCCCTCAAACCCCTCCCTCCAGCCCCCAGAATATACCCTATGTTTTCACCATTGATTTCAATGGCCCATAGGATATAATGGGGCGAGTTGCCGCCAAATTTCTTTCATTCCCTCCTTTCCTTCTCTCTTTTTCCTCTTTCCTCCTTCTTCTCTTCTCTCTTTCTTTCTTTCCCATCTTCTTCTCTTCCCTTTTTCCTCCTTTCCCTGTTTCCCTCCTTCTTCCCCCTCTTTCTTTCCCTCCCCTTTCCTTCTCTTTCTTTCCCTCTTTCCTCCTTCTGTGGCCCAACTCTCATGAGAAGGAGTTTAAACTTTAAACCCCTTCTCTTAGCTCCCCACCCAGACCAGCTAGGGAAGGGAAGGCTTTTGAAGATGCCTCCCCCCATTTTGCGTCCCCTTCTGACATCACTTCCGGTGATGTCAGGGGGCGTGGCATATGCTAATAGCCTAATAGCTCATTAGCATACCATATGCTAATGAGCTCCTGCAGGTGTTTTTCTACGAAAAGACCCCTGATTACAGGAGATATAGATTTAACAATCATGTAAAAAAATAACCTATATTTGGAGATCTCCCCACCGTTACAACATTTCATTCCTTCCAAATAAGAAATAAGAGGCATCCACTTGTCCGACAAATGAGATAGAATCTGAATCTGTAGGGCTAACATTTAAAGAGATCTCCATAACCATAAAATCCCATGTTTTAACCTTCCGCAGTGTTTAAGATGGAGGTTATCCTTCTTCCAATACATGAATGTGCCATCACCAATAAAGCTGAAATGAGCTTAAGCTTTGGTGTATCAGTATTGTTATGAGAAGGTAAATTCAATAATAGCCATTTGGGATCTAACTCTAACGTTTACGTTACAGATCTTATCACCATAACTACTTTGCTCCAAACTCTTGAATGGCTGAGCATTGCAACCAACAATGATAGAAAGATCCCTCTTGTTTACATTTTTTCCAACAGACATTTGGAATCTTTCTACAGAAATGATGCAACTTTTGTGGGGTAAGATACCATCCTGACCAAATTTTGAAAGATAAAGTTTGAATAGCTAATGCCTTTGAAGTGAATGCATACGATGTCCAGACCTCATGCCAGTCATTCTCAGTTAAGGAAACCCCAAGGTCTCTTTCCCATATATTCATAACTGTTACCCTATTCTTATTAATGGTTTTGGTTAATACAGAGTACAGTTTGGAGATAATATCTTTATCTGCTAGGTGAGGGGGCTTATAAGCATTATCATGCAAAGAAGATACATAGAGTACACCTCCAGCTCTTCTTCTGGGGAGCATCTGCCACCAAATGCAGCTCCACAAAAAATGAATTAAAATAAGCACTACTGCTATGCAGTGTGATCTTCTATGAGTTTAAACAAAACAAAGGTAACCAAGGTCAATTGAATATACTTCCAAGTAAGTGGCCGCATGATTGCAATTCTTTCCCCAGTGATGATTCAGAAAGATCCATTCATACCCCAAAGTTATGGTACAGATGAAAGTAGTTGTGACAAAGTACTACTGAAAGCAGGGTAACGGACTTCTGGTTTTTGGTGCGGCAAAGGCAGACGGCTCTGGGAAAGCTCCCATGAAGCCAACTGGATTGCTGGGTTTGGAGGGGGTTTAAACTCATTTGGAGCCCCCATGGACCTCCCCATAGAGGGGGCCAAGCAAGGGGCTTGATCTTGGACTGTCCATGAGCAGCAGCAAGCAGATTGAGTCTGAGATCGCCCTGAAGCCCGAACCTGCGTGAGAGCACCTATGGACTCCATAGCTGTGGAACCATGGATCACCAGGATGAAGGGTACAAAATCAACCCCATACAGAACTTTAAAAGAAATTCTACCACAGTGAGTACTATTAAAGCATTGAACTCAGAAGAGATTCTCTATTTTGATATAATCCTTTAAAAGAGGAGGTAAAAAGAGGAAGGTGAGGGGATTTCTCCCCTCCCCCAGAAATGGCTTGGAAAAGAACTGTTTCAAAACATACAAATATTTACAAGGGCTGAAAAAAATGGTTCATGTCTGGAATTAAAAACTTTTTAACAGACCCATATTACTCTTCAAATATAATTTGATGCTTGGTGAACCAGTGGATTATAATTTTGGATATTTGGACTAGACTTTCTTTTATCAAACCCCTCTTGGAATTATAATTTGGCTATACTTGGATTATAACTTGGCTACACATGAAGATACCCCAAAGGATTATACATTTATATGAAGTTACCCTAAAGGATTACAAATTTGTATAACCTTTTATTTGAATTATAAATGAAAGTCAAAGAACAAAGAAGAAAGGAGGAGCCTGAAAATTGACTGGAACTTACTTTCACTTTCAAAACATCATTTCTGCAGGGGTTATGTTTTTAACTTGGAATTGTTATGTCTTTGCATGTTGTTATTACTAAAGCACAATTTGTTCTTGAGAGACATGTAAACTGTTGATAGTTTCTTTGGAGCAATATTATTTGTAAGAAATAAAAAAGGGAGGTTAAACTTAAGATAATGACTGAGAGGGGGCCTGTGGATATTAAGAGATTCTTTGGTCTGACAGTGTTTAACTTACTGTAATTTAAAATATAGTAAATAATATTGTTAACATCATGACAGATAAAAAAATAACCTCCTATCAGCCCTTCCCCTGACCAACCTAAATCAGTAACTGCCAGTTTGACACAGATTTCAGCAAAGGAATTACAAATCTTAATATAAGAAGCTGTAACAACAGCTGTCACTCCTATGCAAGTTCAACTAGATACACTCTCACAACAAATGACACACCAGATGACAGAAGTACAAAAACAGCTCAAAGAAAATAGACAAGAAATTTCTTCTTTGGCCAAAACTGTTAATTAAATGGAGGACAAATCTGAAGAGGCACAGATTAAACTAAAAACAGTGGAATCTAAGCAAAATTCTATGGAAGAAGTTCTTATTGAATTAAAGCTTGATAAAGCAGCAGGGCTTTTTTGTAGCAGGAACTCCTTTGCATATTAGGCGACACATCCCTATTGTAGCCAATCCTCCAAGAGTTTACAGTAGCCCCTGTAAGAAGAGCTCTGTAAGCTATTGGAAGAATGGCTACGTTAGGGGTGTGTCACCTAATATGTAAATGAGTTCCTTCTACAAAAAGAGCCCTGTAAAGCAGTATGTATCTTAAGATTTCAAAATATTCCATAAAAACAAGATGAGAAGTTGAAATTTGTAATGGCACAAATATTGGCTGAGTATATGGAAGCAGAAAACACAGATAAACTATATAATGAAATTGATGTTGCTTATAGAATGAATTCTTCATATACAAGGAGAAATAAACTTCCAAGAGAAGTGCATGTGAGATTCCATAAAAGATCAACAAGAGATGAAATTTTGAAGGCAACAAATGAAACACCCTTACAAATAGAAGAAACAGAAATTAAAATCTTAAAGGCAATTCCATGGAGAGTGAGAGAGAAGAGAAGAGAAGAGAAGAGAAGAGAAGAGAAGAGAAGAGAAGAGAGAGAAGAGAAGAGAAGAGAAGAGAAGAGAAGAGAAGAGAAGAGAAGAGAATATATGGAGCTTACAAACATTCTTAGAAAGAATGGAAGCCCATATAGATGGCTATTTCCAGAAGGCATCTTTTTCACTTATAAAGAGAAAAGATACAAAATGAACTCAACCTTTAAAGCAGAAGAATTTTTAAAAACACGTGAAGAATTGGAAATTGAGGAAGAAGAAACAGAAACTACAGAGGAGGCCCAGCGAGAAGCACAAGGAGCAATGGAGGAAATGGAAAAACTACAAAAGTTAGAAAAACTGGAAAGATCACAACATCTCAGATGGTTACAAGGCTTCAACTGAAGAATAAAGATGACAACAAAACTCAAACTAAAGATGGATAGAAGAAAAATAAAGATAGTTCAGTAAATGTTAATGAATTGAATGCACCTCAAAAAAGAAGGGACCCATATAAAATATTCAGACCAAAAATATTTGGAGATTTAAAAACTTGGAAAAAACTTCATTTCTTCAGAAAAAAAGAGCGGTGTAGTGACATATGTTAAAGAACATTTGCACCCAGAATTAGTTTACAGTTCTGAAGATGGTAGAATCTTGATAGTTCAAATACAAAGACAAGGTAAAACAACCTTAATTATAAATATATATGCTCCCAACCAACATCAAGATTTTTTTTTAATTATTATTTTAAAACTTATTTTAAAACAAAATTATGATGAAATTTGCCTGATTGGAGATTATAATGCTGTCTTTGGCAAGTTCTTAGAAAAACAATAACTGGAAAACAGAAACAAGGTAACTAA
Organism: Gekko gecko; assembly: GCA_029375565.1. Taxonomy (NCBI): domain Eukaryota; kingdom Metazoa; phylum Chordata; class Lepidosauria; order Squamata; family Gekkonidae; genus Gekko; species Gekko gecko. The sequence goes on along the minus strand of JAPDNY010000003.1, from coordinate 136,750,078 downwards.
CTCCCAAACACATTTTTACAATTCGCAGAAGAACATAATCTGATTCTTGGAAAACTAGAAACCCAAAAAAAGAAGGATTATACCTTTTATTCAGCAAGACATAAGTCATGGTAAAGAATAGATATGTGCTGGATTTCAGCAACAAACATAAATGACCTAGTAGAAGTAGAAATACTGCCAGCAACTTTTGCAGATCATAATCCTCTTATGATAACATTGCAAGACATACCAAAGAAAACTAGATGGACTCTCAACACATTTTTATTGAAAAACTCAAAATTTGTAACAGAGACAAAAAAAAAAGAATTTCAAAAGCTTTTTGAACAGAATATCCAGCCAGATATTTCTATTTTAACTGTATGGGATGCATTTAAGGCCTACACTTAAAGTTGGATAATCAGAGAAACAGTACGTATAACCCCCTCCCAAAAAAACCCCCAGAAAAGTTTTACAAATTACAGAAGAAATTAAGATCCAGGAAGAAAATTTGAAACAAGACCCCTCAGCTGAACATCTAAGAGTGAAATTAAAGCTACTACAACATCAAATGAATTGTATCTTGCCAGAGGAAATAGCCAAAAAGATTACCTATGCAAAACAAAATTATTTTGAAAATGCTAATAAACCAACTAGATGGTTAGCATATAAATTATGAAAAGAAAAAGAAAAGAGAACTATAAAAGTCTTAAAGAACAATGAAGAAGAAAAAAATAGACCCAAATATTTTTAAAAAATAATTGAGACATTTTATAGCAAGTTATATCAAAGAAGAGAAACTACAGCAGAAGAGATTAAAGATTTCTTGAAGAAGTACAACTTAATTTTTTTTTACTGAAGAACAATTTTTTTTAAATGACCAAATAACAATGTGTCAAATTATAGAAGCATTAAAAAAAGGGACTTCCGGGGGTTGCAGCACAGCGACTAGTTGATTTCCCAGGAGCTCCTGAGTTTTCACCGACTCTCAGAGCTTTTCAGGGGACTGTCTGGGTTTCCCAAGGTCCCACCAGCATTTCTGAAGGAGAGCTTGTTGCAGAGGAATTGATCTGAGCCCCCCACAAGCTGTGATAAGCGGGAGAGGAGTCAGATTGTCCTGAAGCAGAAGCACTGAGCTGAGCTGCCATGATTAGTTATGGCCGCCAAGCTGTGAACTCCCCCTATAAGAGAGCTTTGAACCTTTCCATCAACACCGGTGATGAACAAACTGATAAGTAAGTACTTGTCCTTCTTTTGCAACTTTCAAGATTAAAAAAGAACTTTCAATGTGCCCCCTTAAATCTTCCCCAGAAGCTAAGGAATGTGGAGTGGAATTTCCCCCCTCCTTTCAGCTATGAAATGATTAGGAAGCTAAGGTGCTAAAACATATACAGGCGCTAAAGATCTTACCAAAATCTTCCCTTTGTTCTTTCTGTTTTTGAAAAAAATCTACTATTAAAGGAATTATAATCTTAAAGAATTGAAGACCAGCTGGTTCACGGAAAAAGAAAAAGAAACTGACTCTTTGAAGTAAAATAGCTACTGTGCTTTCTTAGCTGCACAACCCCTTTGAGCCAAGATTAAAAGGCAGTGGATTTTGCAATTTGGAACTGAAAGATAATATGATGACTCTTCTACCCACTTTAAAAGAAAAGGAATATTTGGGAAACTGACTTTTCACAAACGTTATATTACTTTTATGACCAACTTGAAACAACAACTGGCAGAATCGCTGACAGAAGCCATTTATTATGTCTTTGAAAAAAAAATGTGTACCCATGACGAAGAACAGATCACGTTACTGGATGCTGTGACAGATCAGGAAGAAGGAATTCTACAACAGACATCTTCTATAAAGCAAATCTCTGAACTAGATGCTTCTTCTGAGGATTGGATTTCCACAGTGAGAGAAATCCAAGGAAATAATATAACAGAAAGATCCCCAAACCTTCAAGGTTTTGAGATGAAGGAGAATATAATTTTCCTAGAGGGTGAAAAGGAATAATGGGAACTTTGATCTTTTATATAAGCAAATATGGGGGGGGGAATCTGTATCTATAAAGGGGAAAGGCACAAGGCTAATGTGGTCATTAAAAGGAATGTCCAGAGAAAGCAAAATAATAATAATAATAATGAAACATTATAAGTAAACTTTATAAACAAGGATTGTCCAAACTGATGTAACATACTTTGAGTATGTGTATTGGCTAAATTGATTTCTGTTAAAATTACAGTATTATAAGATGAAAGATATATGGTAAAGTGATTTTAAGACTTGGAATTGTGAACGTATTATTTGGATTTATGTGTGTTATATATGCTAAATCACAATACAATTATAGAATATCAGTACAAATTTTAAGATGTGATAAACTCATATTATGGTGATCTAAAATTACATTAGCATGAAAATCAACAGTACGGAAAATATGAAGTTAACTATTTAAGCAGATGTACTGGTCAAATGGAACATGTTTATTGGTTATTTTGATTTATGGTAAAATTTGAAACTACAATTTAATTTTAAAAGATGAAAGATTTACAGTAACAAGATTTAGACATTTGTAACTGACTTTGATTTAGACAGGTTGAGTATATTGAATCACAATATTATATAGATGGAAAAAATATGAAAGACTACTCTAAAGGTGATATAATGACAATTTACATAAAAATTCAGTCCAGCATATAGATATAACGTATTAAGATATAGCATAAACTTATTTCTGTATCTGTCTCTCTTCCTGTGAAATGAAGCATACAAGATAGGATAAGATAGATTGGATATAGTATAACTACCATATTTTTTGCTCCATAAGACGCACTTTTCCTGCCCAAAAAAGTGGGGGGGAAGTGTGTGCATCTTATGGAGCGAATACTGGGGGTGGGTGGGGTGGAGTGCTGGCTTTCCTGAGCAAGCTGGCACCGGAGCGCGGGAGGTCAGGAGCCAAGCCCCGCCCCCAGCCGGCGTCCTGGGGAGTCTTTCAGGCAGCCGCATGTCAATTTCAGCTCCATTATATCCTATGGGCCATTGAAGTCAATGGTGAAAACATAGGGTATATTCTGGGGCTGGAGGGGAGGGTTTGAGGAGAGGCTCCAAACTCACTGGGTAGCTGATAGAGCCTCTCCCCAAGATACCCACCATAAATAACTTTTTTCCCACCATAGAGAACAATGGAGGGAACGGGGGCAACCTCTTTGGGGGCCCATAGAATTGGACCCCCTGGTCCAATGTTCTTGAAACTTGGTGGGTATCTTGGGGAGAGGCTTTATCAGCTACCCGGTGAGTTTGGAGCCTCTCTCTCAAACCCCCTCCCCTCCAGCCCCCAGAATATACCCTATGTTTTCACCATTGACTTCAATGGCCCATAGGATATAATGGGGCCGAATTTGACTGCTGTTCACTTTACATGGTTCAAATGTTATACTGTTATACTTTATTAAATATTTTATTACACTATTTGGTTCAGAATTTTTTCTCCTGTTTTCCTCCTCTAAAAACTAGGTGCGTCTTATGGTCAGCTGCGTCTTATGGAGCGAAAAATACGGTAGTTATGTAACTGGAATAGATTGATAAGCTGGTATACTATTGTACTTGTCAATTTTGTTAACTATAACTATAACTAGACATTATAGCTCATGAAGAAAACAGTATTATATAAGCAAAAATGTTGTTATGAGTAAGATACCTGACTGAAACTTTGCAAAAATGTACTGCTCTCATCTCTTTTATTTCTTTTCTTGAAAAACGCAATAAAAATTGTAAAAAAAAAAAAAAAGGAAAAACACCAGGTCCAGATGAATTACTGGCAGAATTCTACCACATATTTGAAGATCAAGTGACATTACCTTTAAAGTATGTAATACAGAACAGAAGAGCAGAAGGTAAGATACCAGAAACTTGGAAAGAAACACTTATAACATTGATACATAAACCAAATTCAGATGAGAAAGAAATTAAAAATTATAGACCAATTTCACTACTAAATGTAGATTATAAAATTTATGCTTCTATTTTAGCTACAAGATTGAAAAAATACTGATACAGATAATTCATCAAGATCAAGCAGGATTTTTACCCAAAAGACAAATAAGAAATAATGTTAGAACAATCTCGAATGTAACTGAGTATTTTGAAGCATGCTCAGAAAAACAAATGGCTTTGATGTTTCTTGATGCTGAAAAAGCATTTGATAACATCAGTTGGAGTTTTATGTTGGAACAATTGCAGATTCACAATCTGGTGAAGAATTTTTTACAATGGTTAAATATACTAAACAACATGCAAAGATTCTTATTAATGGAGATGTATCACAAAGTGTTGAAATACAAAAAGGAACTAGACAAGGTTGCCCATTGTCACCACTACTGTTCATATTTGTACTGGAAGTTCTGAATGACACCATAAGAAAAGATAGACACATCAGAAGACTTAAAATAAGAGGAGAGGAATACAAATTACAAGTGTTTGCAGATGACCTGGTATTTATTTTGGAAAACCCATTGGATTCATTTACACAGTTATTAACAACATTACAGAAATGTGGTCAGGTTGCCGGATTGAAGATCAACTTGACTAAAACAAAAATGTTAATAAAAAATACGACTAAAGATCAAATCCAGCAGCTACAAGAGAAATCAGGTTTTGAAATACAAAAAAGAGTGAAATATTTAGAAAACGAATACATGCAGCTCTCTGATGAAAGACAATTATATGGAACTCATGTAAAAAAATCCAAAAAGACTAGGAAAAATGGAAAAACCTACAAATATTTTTGATGGGCTACAATAAAGATGAACATATTACCAAGATGGATATTTTTATTTCAAACAATTCCAATTCTCCAAAATCAGCAATATTTTAAAGGTCTTGATAAAATGATGCCAAAGTTCATATGGCAAAATAAGAAACCAAGAATAAAGATGAAGGCCTTACAAGATGCAAAAGAAAGATCTGATTTTGCCTTATTGGACTGGCTCCTATATTATAGAGCAGCAATCTTGATGTGGTTAAAAGAATGGATTATATTAGAAAATACCAGATTATTAGTTTTAGGAGGACATGACTTATTATTGGGCTGGCATGCATTTTTATGGTATGAAAAATCAAATGGTCATAAATATTTTAAACAGCATATTGTTAGGAAATCTTTACTACAAGATGAAATAGTTAAAAATTGTATGGTTAAATGGGCACAAAATGTTGGTCATAATATTGATATAGATCAGTGATTACGTGTATGGAAAACAAATGTAAAGATTACAAAAGCAACTGCATATAAAGAAAATATTTATAAAATGTTTTATAGGTGGTATATTACTCCAGATAAGTTAGCTAAATTTTATCCTGACCTATCTAATGAATGTTGGAAAATGTCAAAAAAAGTTGGTTCCTTTTTCCATATATAGTGGACTTGTGATAAAGTTAAAAAGTATTGGTCTTAAGATACATGAACTGTTACAAAAAGTGCTAAAGATATGATACCATATACACCAGAACTGTTTTTATTGAATATAATATCAGAAAATTGTAAACAAAAAGACTTTTATCTTATTATACATGTAGTAACAGCAGCAAGAATAGTATATGCCAAGTATTGGAGAAAAAATGAAATTCCCTCAAAGGAAGAGACTATAACTAAAATATTGGAAACAGCAGAGATGGACTAATTGACCTCAATTCTGAGGGGACACAACAAAGAAGATTTTGAAGATACATGGTCAAGATTTTATAAATGGATAGAACAGTATAAGATACAAGATTCTTGGACATCTAACTGAAAGGAAAGGTAATAGAAGCTATATTTTAACTATATGCAAAAGGTATATGAGTAATACATAAGATGAAAATAATAATGAATACTACTTAGATACTGTATGAGGACATCAACTAGAGGAAAATGATGTAAAGAAAATTCCTCATATGTGTATTTATGTATGTTTGTCTTTGTATGACTGCTATATAAAATAATAATGTGTGTGTGTGTGTGTGTGTGTATATATATATATATATATATATATATATATATATATGTATATGTATATATATATATATGTATATGTATATGTATATATATGCAGCGTAACAAGTTTGTGTTAAGTCCCATGATTTTTAATGGAATAGTTAGAATGAACTGGATTGGCCGAATTATTTTTATCAATAAATGTTCTATATTCTTTGTAACCTCCTTTGAGTCAGAGTTACTGTAAGTGGCATATTAATGACAAAGCATTAAATACAATTTTAGATATTTGAAGCATTTCACATACATTGTAAATTTGGCAGTGGCCTCAGACTTGAGTTCCTGCCAAATCTGCAGGACCACCCTCCCAGGTTCCACCTCAGCCTTTCTAGTACAGGTATAACATTTTGCTATGCCCCCTTCAACTTCCTTTTACAGCAGGCCTATATGATATGTTCATCTGTTCTGTGCCACACCCCCACCCTTTGTCTCTTTCCCAATATTTTCAACAGTCTATCACCCCCCCCCCGTCCTTTCTCATCTTCTGCTCAACCAGTTTCCCCTTACCACACCAGTCCCGTATTTTCTTTTTAGTCTTCTCATCCCTTGCTTCGTCTGTCTGCTGGCCTCTCCCTCGCATCATTAGGCAACTCCTGAGCATCTTGCTGGGCCTCATCATGATACCTCTGGTGAGCTCTCTGTGATTGAATCTGCATTTGTCTTTCCCACCGGTTTCACAGCCTTCTGATTCCGTCTTCAAAACAACTGTCTACATTTGCTTTTGTTTTCACACTTCAACTGTGCTGGTATACTTTTGCATGTCTGCAAATGTTTATCGCCCTCTTGTGGTGGCTCCATTACACCTCTGCACCACTTTAAATGAATCTTCTCCGAACAACTTTCAAACAAGCATAGAGAAAGACAGCGGCACAGCAGCACGAAACTGATTTAAAAATGCAAATGCAGATTCGACCTGTGTCACTCCTGCTCAATGCTCCTTCTGCCAACTCTTCAGCTGCATTCCTTCTGTGATTCCAGCCTCTCCCATGGTTTCCCTCACAGCCATCATTTAAACTCACCAGCTGGCCAGCCAACTTCCTCATCCCAACAGCAATGCCATGTCACATCTAGCCCAATCATCCTCCTTCCCAATCCTGCTGTATGCTACCTCTGGCTGCTGCTCTGAGTTTACAGGGTCTCCTCATGTGTCACCATTATCTTACTGTAATCCAGACATCAACTCTGTAAGGTAGATCAGCATGATTATTTTCATATTGTTGGAGGTAGTGACACTGATGGTCTTTACGTAAGGCTTCTCAGTGAGTTCAGATGGAATTTGAACAGGGGACTTCTTGATTGATTATCATTAGGTTTCAACATTCCACACACTGTTTGTCTACCTCCAAACAGCCTGAATGTGTTAAGCTGTGAAAAAATGACTGTGTATGCACAATTATGCACTGTTTTGCTGCAGCTGACTTCTTCCTTCCTTGCCCAAACTTAGAAAGAAGGATTCACATTTTGAGTTGAAACTTGCAAGTTAGTATTCTCTACAGCCCTTAGGGCAGTGTTGCTCAGTGTTTATTAATGGTTTCCAAATTGCCTAATCCAGACAAAATCATGCATACTCATTTTTGCAACTCATGGGAATGGTAGTTTCTTCCTCCTGCACTACATAATCTTGTTTTTCAGATTTATATACTAATAAAAACTGTTTCTCCTTGTTTTATTTCAATAATTCTGGCTCACAATACCCACACTGAAAACTAAAAGGCAGAGCAGCTTAACAGTTATGTGTGGGATACATTTGACCATGTATGTTCTCACTCTGCCACTACTGTAGGTTATTTACATGATTCATCTTCTTGTGCTTTGTGACCTCCTAGTGCTTTTAAATTCTCAGTAAATGCTTGATATTTATTGACCAGAGAATGACTGTGGGTGATACATGACCTTTTCCCTTGTGACTGAGAAGTGATCTTACTGCACCATAGAATCACAGAATCATAAGAGTTGGAAGGGATCTCCAGGGTAAACTAATCTAACCCCCTGTACAATGTAGGAAATTCACAAATACTTCTCCCTCCACACCCCCATTGACCACTGTTCCATGCCCAGAAGATGACAAAAAACAACAACCCAGGATCACCAGCCAAACTGGCCTGGAGAAAATTGCTTCCTGACCCCAAAGTGGCAATCAGTATTTCCCTGGGCATGTAAGAACTAAGCACTGAGGCAACCCTTCCTGCCCTCCCTCTCATGATCTGCCTACGTTCAGCATTGCTGTCAGATGGCCATCTAGCCTCTGTTTGAAAACCTCCAAAGAAAGAGAGCCCACCCCCTCCTGAGGAAGCCTGTTCCACTGAGGAACCGCTCTGTCAGGAATTTTTTCCTAATGTTTAGCCAAAAACTCTCCTGATTTAATTTTAACCTGTTCATTCTGATCCGACCTTCTGGGCCAACAGAAAACAACTCCACACCATCGTCTATATAACAGCCCTTCAAGTTAGAATCATAGAATGTTAGAGTTGGAAGGGACCTTGCAGGTCATCTAGTCCAACCCCCTGCACTCTGCAGGAGCATAACCAAAAGATAGCCCTACATATCTACAACATACCCAAAAGATGGTCGTCCAGCCTCCACTTGAAAATGTCCAGGGAAGGAGCATCCACCACCTCCTGAGGCAGACCGTTCCACTGCTCAACCACTCTTACAGTTAGGAAGTTTCTCTTGATAGCTAGCTGGTAATGACTCCCTTGTAATTTCCAACCATTAGATCCAGTCTTGCAATACAGAGCAAGAGAGAATAGATCTGCTCCATTTTACATGACACCCCTTCAAATACTTGAAGACTGCAATCATGTCCCCTCTAAGTCTTCTCTTTCCCAGGCTAAACATACCCAACTCTTTCAGCCTTTCCTCATAAGACTTGGATTCAAACCCTCTTACCATCCTGGTTGCCTTCTTCTGGACACGCTCAAGCTTGTCAACATCCTTCCTAAAGTGTGGTGCCCAAAACTGAACACAGTACTCCAGGTGAGGCCTGACCATAGCAGAATAGAGTGGGCCTACCACCTCCCGTGATCTGGACACAATGTTTCTGAAGATGGCTATCATATCGCCTCTCAGTCATCTGCTCTCCAAGCTAAACATACCCAGCTCTTCAACCTTTGATCATAGGACTTGGTCTCCAGACCCCTCACCATCTTCATTGCCCTTCTCTGGACAAGTTCCAGCTTGTCTATATTCTTCTTAAACAATGATGCCCCAAACTGAACACAGTACTCTAGGTGAGGTCTAACCAGAGCAGAGTAAAGTGGTACCATCACTTCATGTGATCTGGACACTATAGTTCTGTTGATACAGCCCCAAATTGCATTTGCCTTTTTAGATACCTTATCACACTGCTGACTCATGTTCAGTGTATGGTCTACCAAGACCCCTAGATCCTTTTTGCATATACTATTGCCAAGACAAGTCTCCCCCATCCTATAATTATGCATTTGATTTTGCCTACCTAAATGCAGAACTTTACATTTATCCCCACTGAAATTCATTTTATTTGTTTTAGCCCAGTTTTCCAGCCTGTCAAGATTATCCTGTATCCTGACTCTGTCTGCTACCATATTTGCTACTCCTCCCAATTTAGTATCATCTGCAAATTTAATAAGCATTCCCTCTATTCCTTCATCCAAATCATTTATAAGGATAAATAAATAATGATGTTGAACAAAACAGGTCCCAGGGTGTGATCTGTCAACCAGTTACAGATCCACCTAACAGTCATAGGATCCAAACCACATTTTACCAATTTGCCAACAAGAATATTATGTGGAACCTTATCAAAAGCCTTACTGAAATCATGATAAACTATGTCCACGGCATTCCCCTGATCCAGCAAGGCAGTAACTTTCTCAAAAAAAGAGAGATAAGGTTAATCTGATGTAGCTTGTTCTTGAGAAACCCATGCTGGCTCTTAATAATCACAGCCATCCCTTCCAAATGTTCAAGGATTGTCTGTTTAATGATTTGTTTTAAAACTTTCCCAGCTATAGATGTCAAGATGACAGGTCAGTAGTTACCCAGATCCTCCTTTCCCCCCTTCTTGAAGATAGGAACAATCTTCAGTACAAAGGCAGCAACTAGCTGCTATGGATAAGTCACAAATGAAGCTTATTTACCAAGGCATGACCTGGCTCTGACCCTCTTTCAAGAGGAGATACTGCTTGGGTGCAAAGCTGATAAAAATAATAGTCAAGCCAGACTTGGAGCGAAAATAAGGTTATTTGGCCAGGGAGGTTAATGGACATATAAATGAAAAGTTGGATCATAATAACTTTGCTTTAGATTTGTACTCACTTTGAAGTTTTCAGTATTCTTAATTCATAATAATAACGACTGTTAACAACTATGCTTTACTACTTCACCCTCTTTTGTAACCATTAGTATTAAGGAACGGAAAGCATCAGAATGGAAATCCCAACTTCTTAGCATAAACTGCTTTGAACAAAGAGCTACTCAGCATGTAATTTTAGAAGGCTTCCTGGAAATTTGGAAAGCCACCAGGAAATGTAGCAAGTGGGCATGGAGGATTCTATCAGCAAAAATGGTAGACCTGGAATCAGTCAGCAGAAAACTGCCTCATATCAGATGTTCTGTAGGTTAATCTAGGCAGCTGTGAAGAAATCTGTCAGAGGAGAAATCAGCAACTGTGTGTCCCTTGATAACCATTAGAGGCAATTAAGCATTGTTGGAAATTTAAATTTACCAGTAGTAAGCAAGTAGCTGCCATCCACAGTGCAAGGAATCCATCCAAATGTTGAGCCAAAACATGGTCATTGGAAAGGGAATAAAAGAAAGACTTCATTAATTCCACATGAAGAGCCTGGTAAATATTCAAAACACTTTTGGAAGATTCCAACCTTGCCAAAGAGTTAATTCCCAGTTACTAACACTATAATTGTTTCCTAGTGAATCTCTGCTTTGTGATTATTTATGGAGCTTTTCCATACTTTTTAACTACTTGGCCAGAATTAAGGTGGAAGTCTTGCATCATTTTTTGTATACTGGCTAAAGAATAGGCCATGAAATTTGCCGAAAGAGAAAAAATTCTTAGATCTTCATAGCACCTATGTAATAATTTGCATATATAAGAGTATTCCAAACCATTCATATACATTACTTCAGTAATCTTTTTTTACGTTTCAAGAATTTTACATTAGGTTACAGATAAGTAAAATCACTCCCGCAATAACAATGATATACTGAAAAATATAAGAACAGAGAGTCCAAGCCTCTGTCAAATAGAATTTAGTTACACTAAAGTAAAATAGTTTGTAATTCAGAATAAATAGATAATTTCTTCCGCTTCTTCTTCACTTTTGATATTTTGGGTGCTGCTGCTCCTTTGTCAGACTTTGAAGTGGAGCTGCTGGAGTCATTTGAAGCGTTATCCAACTCTTCATCTCTGGGTTCCTCTCCTTCCTCCAAATTTGGACCTTCATCTTTATCCATGCCCAATTTGGCCTTTTGGACAGAGTCAATTTTAATTTTCTTGTCATTATATTTGAATACAAGTCCTTCCAGAAAGCTCCATCTATAGACTATTTGTTGATTTCACAGGAAAAGAGTTAAGTCTTTATATTGACGTCTTCATTTCCGGATCTCAAATGGAATGTCTTTTAAGACTTTGATTTCTTCCTTGTTGACTTTTAATGTTTTTCCTGTTGTAGCTTTTAAAACATTGTCTCTCATTGTTCTCTTAGAACATAAAGAAAATTTGACATAAATTTTGCCAGGTAGTTTGTTTTTTCTTATAAAGTCAGGGTATGTACGATATGCCAAGTCCATGTCACTCTGGAGATCCTCTTGTTTTAAGTCCAAGATTGAAGCTATCGCTCCACTTAATGTTGTTTTAAAATCTTTTCCCTTTTGTTCAGGAAATCCTTGGAAGCGTAGAACATGCATAGATTTTTCCAGTTGAAGTTGTAATATTTGGTTTTTATCCATATTTCTTTCTTTTTTGACTTCTTCCAGTTTTTGCTTAATATCTATAGTCCTTGTTTCAGCTTTCTCAGTCCTTTAATCTGTTTTATTAGCCCTTTTTTCCATGTGGGTGAGTTGGTTTTGCATGGAATCCAGCTTGTTGATAGTTGACATCTGCTCCAGCAGAAGTCGCAATGCTGCAGCAAGCACATTGGAAAAGTCTGCAGCTGCTTCTTGTGTCTGGGAGGGAGTCGTTGGTACTTCCTGGAGTGGGTTTCTTTTCCAGCACTGTTCTCCTCCCTCTCCCAGACATTTTGTTTACAAAGAAGAAAAGTTTTATTTTTAAAGTAAAGTTTATCTGAATTCAATGTTTCTTGGCTTAAAATGCAGCTTTCAAGCTCAGAAGGAGTCTCATATGGTCAGTTCCATTCTTTCTCTCTTTTCTATAACACTTAAGAACTGCTCCATTTCAAGGGGGGGGGTGGATCTCCAACCCTCCCCCACCTGCCGCTCCTTCTCAGCTTGATCTAGCAGACCGAGACTTCTTCGCTTTTACAGGGGTTTGATTGACTCACTCTTTAGATGATTTTGATTGTTGCCATGGTTACTTTCGCTTATTTCCTTGTCTGCTTATCTGGAGGTTGGCTCTGGTTGCCATGATGGCTCAGAGATGTCAGAATCTCTTGGGGACAGGCAACCCTCGATCCCTCAGCCGTTGCCTTGGGAGAGGCTTATCCCAGTTCCCAAGGCTGAGAGTCTCCTACAGAGACTCCATGGGGGTCTGGAACCAGCCAAGATTTCTCCTGATTGCCTCAGCTTGATGAGTCTCCATCGAAGGATCGATGGGACACATCAAGGTGCAAGCTGCCAAAACCCAGAAGTCGTTACTTCAGTAATCTTTACTAGAGATGGGCACAGACCGGTCCATGGACCTAATTTCATCAAGGACCAGGGGCCAATTTGTGGTCCATTTGCTTGGTCTGTGCATTTGCAGTTTTCATGGACCACCCACAGACTAGGATTCTTTTAGGTGGTCCACTTGGTCAGTCTGTGGGCCAGACATCCTGGCACCCAGGGAACCCTTTAAAGCTGCACCACCACTGTGGTGTGATCCAGGCTGTGCCGCATCATGGACCTCATGTATCACAAACTGTTTCATAAACTGGAAAAGTCTGTGGAAGTTTGTGTTTTATGAAACTCACAAACCACACAAACCTCCAGTTTTCCAGCCCATCCCCATCCCCAGTCTTTACTATAGCTGTCTGTGGCTGTGGTCTACAACCCGTAGGTGGGTGATGGAGCCTCTCCTACTGAGACTTGAGCCATTATGGTACTACCATTATTTTTACTGTCTTTTGGAAAGGCCACTTGTGTAAAGAACAAAGCTATCAAACAGGCATGATGGCATGAGGTCACACAGTGGTGGCTCTCTGGCTCTATCACTTCTCTTGTTCCTCACTAGGATACAACTTGTAATGTTTTGCTTTTATTTCCTGTGCCTAGGTCTTTTGGATGGCTGTCCATGGTCCTGGCTTTGACATTGGTTTGATTGTAGCACTGGATCCCACTTTTTTTTTTTTTTACATGATTCTGATTAATTTTATTTTATTTCCTTCATTTATAGCCCACCTTTCTTTCCAAGATTCAAGGTGGATTATAAACTACAGAAAACAATTCAGTCAGACAGCATAACACACAATAAAATATGCAATAGGACTAGGATTACAGAGCTGGAAAACAATGCAAAAAACCCCATAAGTAGAAATCAATTCAGTCTTTTTACCCCTTAACCAGCACAAAGGTCCTTTCTGCATTGCCCTGCCACTCTGGATTTTCTCAGTGTTTGCGCTGAGGCAATTTAAGTCCACAGCAAAACAGCATCCAAATAATCCCGGGCAACAGAAGGCTGAAACCAGGCTGACCACTGAAGGGAGGTAATGTAATGCATAAAAAATCCAGAATAACAAAAAGTCATTTTAGTGCTGAATGGGAGAAATGCCTGGATTAAAAAGAAGGTTGAATTTGATTTTGGTGCAGAATTTCTTGGAGGACACCACAGTGAACATGGATTAAAAGGAGTGCAGAAAAAGCCAAAGATTTTGTCATGGATCAGCCAGGGTTCAGAGACAGTGAGGACTCTTCAGAGGTGGAGGAGCCCTGTGTACGCAGCCCACAGTCAACAGAAGCTGACCAGCAGGAAAATTAGGTCAGGCATTTCCTGCCTTGCAGCCAAGAATTAGTTCAGAATCACCTCCACCCTTCAGTTCTAATCCAGCAGGTGAAGGCCAGCCACCCTCCCCCAGTTCTCCAGGGTCACCAGCACCCTTGGAATGCCACAGAAGAAGGCTGAGAACAGATTTACAGGTTAGGCAGTGCAGTACACACTTTGCTGCTCAGCGTCAGCTGCCTGCTGACAGTGAAGATGAATCTTCACAGCATTGTTCCTGAGAAGCTGGCATTATGCATGGCATCTTGGCATGTGGCTATAAAGTCTCCCAAGATAAGCTTTTTGGGTGTGGACACAACATGTTCACCAGATGCTGAACTTGCTGCCTTGATTGATATCTGGAAACCTGACCTCTGACCAAACAACATTGGACTTGTGAAACCTCCTCTGGCCTAGTTATTCTTGGAAATTAGAAAGATATTACAACCTGACACTGGAAGCCAGCGAGTCAACTAGAACAGCTTTATTCCACTATCAACATATCTTGAAGCCATACAGGCTATAAAATTAGTATGCGGGTGTGACAGGCTACATTTAAAACAATGTTTCTCAACCTTTTTCCGACCGTAGCCCCCTTCCAACCTTGTTTCCTTGCTATGCCCCCCCTGTCCTACCAGTATAAATGTAGCTATTTTATATGCCAATAAAGGTGTTGTACTTGAAGGTAGCTATTTCAATGTTTTGTTTATAGATAGCCCTGGGGGGTCATATGGCCCCAAGTTGAGAACCACTGATTTAAAATGTTTTTCCTAATGCAGCAAAATCAGAGAAAGGAGCTGAATAGTTAGCACTTCTCTAGAATGTTGGGCTCCTTTTCTCTGATTGTCCAGTGCCAGCTGAGAGAAATATAGAATCAGCTGTGTGCTGAGAGGAGGGGGAGTTTGTTTTGAGTTCAGCAGCAGTTACTATTCAGTAAAGTAAACTTTCAACCACAGAAGTGGATATCTGAAGAGTCTGACTAAAATCTAAGACAGAGTCTAGTGTCAGCTAAAGCTGAAGTATGTTTTCATACAGATGCCAAAAACTGGGGTTTGAGATTTTGGCAAAGTGGGTAGCGGGCTGAAGCTCCCATGGCAAAGTGGGTAGCGGGCTGAAGCTCCCAATCAGGCCAAAGGATTTTCAGGTAAGAAATATAAGTCCAGTACAGTTATACAGGGAATTGGCACAGAGACAGTCACTGGTCTGTTGTGAAAGGAAACAGTTATAGATTACTCAGGGGAAAGAAGACACATTGTGATTTCAGAAAAGGGGAAAGAATTTGATACACTAAAAGAGTGACCTTTTCAGAAAACCTGAACAGTTATTAGGAATTGTGACTCAGTCAATCATCTCTCACTGATAAGAACCAAGAATTTGTAAAAATAAGCTGCTACACCATCTTGTCTGTCAACTGAAAAATACACTGTTTTACCAACAACAACATTTACCTCAGCCTTTCCAATTCCTGACTACCCCATACCATCCCTGCCTATTAAATAAAATCTTTATTATTGTTCACTGTTACACAGCCTCAAATGCCATTTCAAAGGATCTAAAAAGAGGTCTCTTGTTTTCTTCTGACTAGTTCCTGAGTTGGGCAAAAGCCAAATTAGATTCCGTCAAATGGTGGGACATTCCGATTTATAAAGCCACAAATATCATGCTACTAGGGGGCAAGCTCATTAACTGAAGGGAACTAAGAATTTTGGCAGAAAAAAATCTGCCTCTCAGGGAAGAAGAAGCAGGGGTCCATCGTAGCAGGTTCTAAGAAATACAGTGGAATGTAAAACAGAGAAATATCCTTATTCTATTTCCCAGACTTTTTTTTTTGTGCGGATACCTATTCCCACCAACAGGGGCCTCACTCTCCCCCAACAGCTTTTACTATATAGTCAGTAGACTTCCTGGGTTTGTAGAAAAATCCAAAAAGTGAGAAAATCCCTTCAGGGATGGTTGAATTTCCCCACAACCTTTTGAAATGGCCTCTGCAGGGACCTAACTCCAGGCATCAACGGTGAGAGATTAGAACGTTGGGGGGGGGAGGCTTCTAACTGGCTCTGTCAGTAAAGGGTGGGGGAGAAGGGCCCTTTCTTTCCAGGCCTCTTTCGGCCTTGGAGGGAGGGGAGGAGAGAGGGAGCCTTGGGGCCAGGCTGGGGGATTCCTAGAGGTTTTGTGGTGGAGTGCAAGGAGGGCAGGGTTTGGGAAAGGAGAGGCCTCAGCTGGGTATCATGCCACAGAATCCACCCTCCAAAGAAGCCATTTTATCCAGGGAGACAGATCTCTGTTGTTCACAGATCTCTGGAGTTCACTCTCCAGGCCCCACTTGGAGGTTGCCAACCCTAGGCCTGGCAGCAGTCTAGGGTTGCCAGGTCCTCCCATGGGCACTGGCAGGGGATGGGGGTAGTGGGGTTGCCAGCTCCAGGTCTGGAAACTCCTGGAGATTTGGGGATGGAGCCTGGGGAGGACAGGGACCTCAGTGGGGTACAATGCCCTAGAATTCACCCTCCAAAGCATCCATTTTCTCCAGGGGAAGTTATCTCAGTAGTCAGGAGCTGCGCAGTAATTCCAGGGGATCCCCAGATCCCACCTGGAGGCTGGCATTCCTAGGCAGCACCCTCTGGGTGACTTGATACCACCTAATTTGCATGACTCAACTTGGCCTGGCTGCTTGCTGCTGTAAGGCAGCCACCCTATGAAAGCCAGCAGTGGTGCAGCAGTTAGAGCTTCAGAGTAGGGTCTGCAAGACCCAGGTTCAGATCCCCATATTGCGGTGGAAGCTGACTGGGTGATTTTGGACCAGTCACATACTTTCAGCCTAACCAACCTCACAGGGTTGTTGTGCAGATAAAAAGGAGGTGAGAATAATGTAAGCTGTTTTGGTCCCCACTGTGGAGAAAGACTATAATTTTCCTTGGTAGAAGCTGTGGGGGAGGGGGGTGGAGACAAAAAGCTGAAGACAGATAAAGGCAGATAAAAGTTAAGTTGGCTGTTGGGTGGGAAGGAAATAGGGTTGCCAACTCTGGATTGGGAAACTCCTGGACATTTAAGGGATGGATCCTGGGGATGGTGGGGTTTGAGGAGGGGAGGAACTTCAGATCGGTATAATGCCATAGACTCCACCCTCAAAACCAGCCGTTTCCTTCATGAGGACTACCATTGCCAGCCTCTGGGTGAGGGCTGGAGATCACCCAGAATTACAACTGTTGCCCGGGTGACAGAGATCCGTTCCCCTGAATAAAATGGCTGCTTTGGAGGGTTGAGTCTATGGCTCCATCCCCAGAAGGGAGAAAGAGTGCGAGATAGGTAAGGGTAGAGGGGAGGAAGGAAAGGTGTGAGGAATGGGATGACCATCCTGCAAGTTTCTTGCGGGTCTCCACTTGTCTTTATTCTAATTGCCAAAATGTGCGGATACCTATTCCCACCAACAGGGGGCTCACTGTCCCCCAACAGCTTTTCCTGCATAGTCAGTAGACTTCCTGGGTTTGTAGAAAAATCCAAAAAGTGAAGAAGTCCCTTCAGGAATGGTTGAATTCCCCAAAAAGCCTTTTGAAATGGCCTCTGCAGGGACCTAACTCCAGGCATCAACGGTGAGAGATTAGAACATTGGGGGGGGTGGTGGCTTCTCACTGACTCTGTCAGTAAAAGGGTGGGGGAAGTGCCCTTTCCAGGCCTCTTTCGGCCTGGGAGGGAGGGAGGGAGGGGAGGGAGGGAGGGAGGAAGCCTTGGGGCCAGGCCTCACAAGAGTTGCCAGTGCCAGGCTGGAGGATTTCTAGAGATTTTGTGGTGGACTCTAAGGAGGGCTGGGTCTGGGAAGGGAGAGGCCTCAGCTGGGTATAATGCCACAGAGTCCACCCTCCAAAGCAGCCATTTTCTGCAGGGAGACAGACCTCTGCTGTCTAGAGTCCAGTTGTAATTCTGGGGGCTCTCCAGGGCCCATTTGGAGGTTGGCCACTCTAGGCCTGGCAGTAATCTAGGGTTGCCAGGTCCCCCCTGATTTGCATGACTCACGTAGCCTCGGCTGCTTGCTGCCATTCATCAGCAGCCACCCTATGAAAGCCAGTGAGGTGCAGCAGTTAGAGCTTCAAAGTAGGGTCTGCAAGACCCAGGTTCAGATCCCCATCTTGCAGTGGAAGGTGACTGCGTGATTTTGGACCAGTCACATATTTCAGCCTAACCAGCCTCACAAGGTTGTTGTGCAGATAAAAAGGAGGAGGGAATAATGAAAGCTGCTTTGGCCCTCACTGTGGAGAAAGACTGCAATTTTCCTAGGCAGAGGCTGGGGGGTGGAGATGGAAAGTAGAAGACAGAGAGGCAGATAAAGGTAGGTTGGCTGTTGGTTGGGAAGGAAATAGGGTTGCCAACTCCAGGTTGGGAAATCCCTGGACATTTGAGGGGTGAAGCCTGGAGAGGGTGGGATTTGAAGAGGGGAGGATCTTTGGACTATGTAATGCCATAGACTCCACCCTCCAGCCATTTCCTCCACGAAAACCACCATTGTCAGCCTCTGGGTGAGGACTGGAGATCACCCAGAATTACAACTGTTGTCCAGGAGATAGAAATCAGTTCCCCTGGATAAAATGGCTGTCTTGGAGGGCTGAGTCTATGGCATCATACCCTGCTGAGGCTGCTTGCCTCCCCAAGCCTCACTGTCCTAAGGCTCCACCCCCAAATCTCCAGAAATTTTCCAACCTGGAGCTGGCAGCCCTAAGGTGGATTGATCTCTGTAGCTGGGAGATCTGTTGTGATTCCCAGAGTGCTGCCATTGCTGCTGTGGGGGAGAGGAAAAAGGTGGGTGGCTGAGAGCACTGCCACCACTGCTACTGCTGCTCTGCGGAGTGGGGGAGGAAGCAGGCAGGAGGCTGGGAGAGTGATGGGGGCAGAAAGAAAGAATGATGGGGTGGGGGGCAGAAAGAGGGAGAAAGAGTGATGAAGTGGGGAGGCAGAAAAACAAAGAGAAAGATGACAGGTCAGAAAGAGAGAGGAAGTCACATGCATGGAGGAGAAATAGAGAATAAGAAAAGGGGGGCAGAGGGGAGAAATAGTGTGAGAGAGGTAGGGGGCGAGGAGAGGAAGCAAAGGTGTGACGAATGAGATAACCATCCCGTAAGTTTCTTGCAGGTCTCCACTTGTTTCTAATTAATTTGAAAACTACATTTACCTGGCATTTGCTTTCTATCCCCACCACACCAATCATGGGCTAGATCAAATGTATTTATGTGTAGACAGCTCCCACCTGTCACAGATTTGCATATACAAAGAGACAGCAGGTCCTTTTCAATTTCCCCTCCTCAGTTGTGTTGGGGGTACAATACAAGTTTGGGCTCTGGGATCCTAATTCTTGGAACCTGTAGGGATGCCAGTCCCCAGGTGGGGGTGGGACTCCCACAATATTTGGGCCCCCCTCAGTTGATAGCCAGCTGGCCAGCATGCAATAGCCTAACACCCAACAGTCATCCATGGCCAGTCCTTGAAAAGAAGAGGTGCCACTTGCACCTGCACTGCAAGCCACAAATTTGTGGCTTGCAGGGCAGGTGTACACAGCACCCACTTCCCCCCTCCATTTAAAGGGATGGTTCCCATTAAATGGGGGGAAGGTGAGGGCGTGTGCTCATGGCGCTGCTTCCCCAATGCAATGATATTACTTTGCATGACATCATCATGTCAGGGATGGCCCTGCCCAGAACACTCTCAAATCCCCTTGCTAGGGAGAAGATGGAACCTGGCAGCCTTAGGAACCTGCCAGAATGTAGTGGCCAGGGTGCAGATGCTACTCACATCAGGTAGATTCATTATTTTAACCCCAGGATGTGAAAACATATTGATCTGGGGATGAAGAGATTTTATCAGCCTAGCTGTCTCCATCCCACCAGTTCATCTCCGTAAATGTCAGCCTTTCCTAAGATGAAACAGTCCCCTCTGCTCTCATACACAAGGGGTGGGGAGAACCCTTTATTGAGTGGCAAAACTGTGAAGGGGTAGAAAGATCAAATTCTTTTCCCCACACCACTATCCTGAACTATATCAGGACCTCTCCCTTAGATGGTGGAAAGGTCCAATCACAGATCTCCTTGACCTTGTCTAGTTCTCTGTATCTAACCATCTCTGAATCTATGGTCGAATCTGCATTTGCATTTTTAAATCAATTGCATGCTGCTGTGATGCCGTCTTTCTCTATGCTTGTTTGGAGAAGATTCTTTTAAAGCAGTGCAGAGGTGCAATGACAGTGGAGCCGCCCCGAAAGGATGATAAACATATGTGGATATGTGAAAGTATGCTAGCACTATTGAGGTGTAAAAATGACACCAAATGTGGACAGATTTTTTGAAGACGGAGTCAAAAGGCTGGGACACTGGTGGGAAAGACAAATGCAGATTCAGCCTATCTCTTCCTTCCTCCAAGAAGTTCAGGGCAACATACTTAATCATCACAAAACCCCTATGAAGTAGGTTATATTGAGGGAGAGTAACTTGGCCCATAATCATCCAGCATGATTTATGGTAGAGTGGGATCCTAGGTTTCCTAGATCCTAGTCCAAAGCTTTTACTAAATTAGGAAAATTGTGGACAGTTGTAAAACTCTGAGATGGATAATCCTACTCAACTAAGAATCTTTGATCTATTACTACACTGGGGGGGGGTTTGCAAGAGTTTGAAGGCTCTTGGTACAGATGTTTAGATACTTCTCTAAGGGTGCGTTTAGACGGATCTTTTGATCCGCCATAGGAACGACTCCCTTGCGGATCAAAAATGCAGGACCAGACAGAAACATCTGGGAAATATTCCGGTCCCGTAGGCATCCTGTTCTGCTGCGCCTCCAATCCTGATTTAAAAAGAAGCAGTTTCAATGTAGGGTTTTCGCTTACCTGCGCAACAACTGCAGACTTTCTTCCATCTGGTCACTCCATTAGCGCGCGATGCTCCTGTCGGCTTGGTCTGATGTCAGACCGAGCCAACAGGGGCGCGATTTTTTAAAAATTGAAACCCTATGTGCGCTTTAACTAGGAAATGCATTCAGCGATAAGCGCTACGAGGAATGTAATATTCATGCTTATTTATTTTAGGGACAAGATGTTACCACGATGGGAGATGGAGGGGGGGAAGGACTGTTCTAACTTGCAAAATAGTCCCTCCATTGATCATGATGGCAATGGCAAGGGGGAGGACCGGGACTTATTCTTTCCATCCCTGCAAGCACGGGTCAAAACAGAAACTGAAGTATGCAGAATCTCCTGCATGGAATGTCCTGTCGAGTATGGAAAGAGAGGGGGAAATATTTCACACACCCCTCCTAAAGAAACCCAGGCCCATATTCCAGCACACCAGCTGATGACCGGTGGATGCCGTGTAGACAAATCACGGCGGGAACAACGCGCGGTGAGGCTATTTCATGGGGGGGGGCGTCTGGTTGTGCTATGCTGGATTAAAAAAATCGGGATAAAATTTTAGGAGGGCTCATGGCGGGATTGACTGGCCGTCTGAACGCAGCCTAAATCTAGCTGGCTAAAAGTAACTGGTTGCTAACATGTACTCAAAAGGAAAACAGGAAGATGCAGATAGAGAGGGGAAAAACACAAAATGGGGTTAGTATGTATTTCTCTTTTCACCTGTCCTGCATACTGCAATTAAAATAAAATCAAGGGCCGCTCCCAAACCCCGAGGAAAAAAGAAACACAAGAAGAAAAGACTCTAAAACCAAGATAAATGTTGACAATGCAGTTTTTGTTATCCAGCTAGTTAATGCAACTCTTTATTATTTTTTGTTAAATTTTTACAAAAAATAACAATAACAGCACGGTACCACTAGGTGACAGGGATATATACCTATGTAACCAGAACGTGTCACCTTGTTAGTTTTCCCTTCCCTATAACCATTAGCAGGCTTAGAGTTAGGGCGGTAGTCTCCCTCCCCCATTCCAGTAGTTTGTGTTGTATTAGTTTTCCCTTCCCCGTTTCCTATAGCATTACTTTCTCATTTCACACCTTCTGCAGCAACCCCAAATATACCCTCTAAAAGAGCAAGGTGGAAAAATTTGTATCCATGGAAATGCTGGTCTGGATCCCAGCCAATGCTTCCTGCATTCTATATGAACATATGAAAGGGCCTCATACTAAGACCATTAGTCCATGATGCATGCAGACCACAAACAGCCCAATATTCACTCCTCTAACTCCAATAGTACTCAAGATTCTCAGCTAAATGTCTTTTCACTCCAAAATCCTTATAACTAATGGAGGAAGGGATTGGATGTGGGACCTCTGCATTGCAAGGCATTTACTCTACTACTGAGTTATAGCCATTGTACTTTCTGCACTGCCCGAGTCAGGCAATAATGTATGAGCCACTAGGCAGGTGCCACTGAGCTAAATGAAGTTCAGCACCAATATTTTAAAAATAGCCTCACAAGAGGATAAAAATAAAGGGAAATAATTGTCTCACTTGATACACCCCCCATATCTTCACTTTGGAAAATGCCCTTAAAACTGACAAACAAGTTTGTATATTTAATGCCCCATAGTCCAACACTCAACCCATATTGTTTCATACTATCCATTACATAGCTTTTAGTGTTGGCTCTTCAGAGGACATATTTATCAATCTCTACTTCACATTGTTATCCTGCCTTTTCTCTTAGAAAACAGCAGTATTAACAGTTTGCCCCTCTTACCATTTTATCTTTACAACACTGTGAAGTTCAGAATAGAAAACAATGACTGTTCAGGGCACCCAGTGAACTTTATGTTTAAGCAGGGCTTTGAATCTGGACCTCCCTGATCTGCTTCTGACACACTAAACCACACTCTCTTTAAAAAAACAGGCTTTTTTGCATGTTTCTTTTTAACCATCGGTTCTGGCCCCATACTGCTTTGGGTTATCCCCTAATTTCCATGTGCATTTTTGTGCTGTTAATTTTCACTTCATTTTTGTTCGTTCCCTGCCACTTTTCCCCAGCTCTTTTGAGATCACTTTTACCCCAATGTTTTTCTGGAAGCCAATTCTGAATTGGCTTTTTTCTAGTATGTTGTTTCTATTGGTTTTCTTTGTCCCCCTCACCTCCAACCCACTTTTCAATGGTTTATTTATTTACTTATAAATTTGACTTTTAAACCTCCATCCCCTGTACACAGGACTCAGGGCGGTGAACAATCTCTCCTTATATATAATTGTGCTTTGGTCATGGACTCTCCTGAACATTCCACATGCTCCCAAATCAATTGGCTCCCGGATCTGTCACTCAGAGGGTGTCCCTAGCCATTGGCTGCATTGCCTGAGTCCCACCCAGCTGCAATGCACTCCATCAGCCATTGTCCATCAAACACGTGCCATTGGCCAGGTGCTAGGTCTGCTCCTCTTTCCTGCCCACTCCCCCTTCAGCCACTGTTCCCTGTCAGAATCACTGGCAAACAGCTGTGTCTCCTGATGAAGACACTTCTGCTGTTTAGCTTGTCTGTGGGACTAAGTTTTCCCTCAGCTGAACAGAATGCCATAGAGGCCACCCTCTAAAGCAGTTATTTTCTAGGGGGGCGGTGGGAGAGAGATCTGTTGTCTGGAGTTCAGTTGTGATACCAGGTGATACCAGATGACAGAGATCAGTTCCCCTGGAGAAAATGGCTACTTTGGAGGGTAGACCCTATAGCAATATACCCCGCTGAGTCCTTCTGCTTGCCATAGGATCCGCCTCCTAAATCTCCAGGTATTTCCCTACTCAGAGCTGGCAACCCTACTTTCCTCTCAGTGCCTTTTGCTAGGCAATCAAGCTTGGTTCTGTCAGCAAAAGGCCCTGTCAGATAACTGTCATGTTTTTTGTATAACCTTATTCCTTGCTTGCTCACGTGTGCATAGCTTTGGTTTGATTAAGCAACCGTGGGAGACATTCCTCTGCTAGCAGCCACTATCTGTATAACCTTGAACAAGGGGGAGGGCTTGGGTTCCCAGCTGGTGTGAATGTACCGGCCCTCTTAAGGGGGGTGGTGATCTCCTGTTTATGATGTAATATCCCGCCTGGGGATTTCCCGCGTGTGCACTCGGATTTCATTTGCTTGGCTAGTTGAAGCATCAGAATATATACACAGTTCCCCATGCACTATCCGTTATTCCTGACAATGACTCTGCATTAATGGGCAGACTGGTATTCCAATAAAGCATAACTTTCTGAGTAAAGTGTGCCTGGACTTGCTTGCTGTTGAACCTGACAGGCCCTTTCCAGAGCTATTTTGGCCTTTGGGAGAAAACTCATTGAGGCCAGTCCTGACTAGGGTTGCCAGCTCCAGGTAGGGAGATTCCTGGAGATTTATTTTCTCTGGGGGGGGGAGATCTGTTGTCTGGAGTTCAGTTGTGATACCCACTGATCTTCAGGCTCCACCCAGAGGTTAGCTATCCTTGGTGTAGCAGTCAGCGCTTCAGAGCAGGGTCTGCTAGACCCAGGTTCTTGCTGAGTGCTGGGGCGGCAGCAGTGGGAGGGCTTCTAGTGTCCTGGCCCCACTGCTGGACCTCCTGATGGCACTTGGTATTTTTGGCCACTGTGTGACAGAGTGTTGGACTAGATGGGCCATTGGCCTGATTCAACACTGGCTTCTCTTATGTTCTCTTATGTTCTTATGTTCTGAGTGGGTGATTTTGGACCAGTCACAGACTTTCAGCCTAACCTACCTCACAGGGTTGTTGTGCAAGTAAAAAGGGGGAGAGGAGAATGATGTAAGCTGCTTAGGTCCCCATGGCAGAGAAAGACTACTTTTCCTCCTGAGAAACCATTGTTGCCACTCTCCAGGTGAGGGCTGGAGATCACTCAGAACTACAACTGCTCTCCAGATGGCAGAGATCAGTTCCTCTGGAAAAAATGATGGACTCTGTTTCCTTATACCCTGCTGAGATGCCCCCCCCCATGACAGCCAATGTGACTTAGCAGTCAGGGCTTCAGAGCATGGTAGAGGCTGCAGTTGAGGGGGGGGAGATGGAAAGCTGGAGAGTGAGGGGGAAATAAAGGTAGGTTGATGACTGGCTGAGAAGGAGATAGGGTTGCCAACTCCAGGTTGGGAAATTACTGGAGATTTGAGGGATGGAGCCTGGAGAGGGTGGGGTTTGAGGAGGGGTTGGACCTCAGACAGGTACAATGCCATAGACTCCACCCTCCAAACCACCCATTTCCACCTGGGTAAAAATTGTTGCCAATCTCCAGGTGAGGGCTGGAGATCACTCAAAATTACAGCTGCTCTTCAGGTAGCAGAGATCAGTTCCTATGAAGAAAATGGTGAACTTTCTGTCATTATACCCTGCTGAGGTTGCCTCGCCAAATTGACACTGAATGCCCATGGCCGGGGAACTCTCCCAGAGCCTCTTCCTAGAGCTCGTTGTATTTATTTCCACAACGTGCCTTATTCCTAGTAGTGATATAAGACTGTAGTGTTGCAATGATAGTTTAAGCAAGTTATCTGAATTCCTAGCATTCATTTTTAAAAGTAAGTCTCTAGACTCTTCTCTCATGGAAGTATGTTTTTTTTTTCTTGAGGGGAGGAGCTAGATACTTACTTTTTTAAAAAAATGAAAGCGGGGAATTCAGACAATTGGCTTATGCTATCTTTGCAACACTACAGCATTATATCACTATTTTAGGGTCACTTAAAAATAAAAGGGGTGCGATGACACCACAAATAATGACACCAATGATGACAACATCCTCCCTTGAAAATCCTCATTATTTGTGTAAGAAATAAACTTACTCCACAACTGGGAATGCTTGCCTGGCTTTATTTGCTATGAGCAGTTCCTACTGTTTTCCCGCACAAACCGGATTCCTAATGTCATGAATGAGCAAGCCCAGGTCCTAGCTAAATTTGAGATCAGGCTCCGGAGGTATTTTAGGAATTCTGCAACCCAGAAACTAATCTCCAGTCACAAAGAAAAGAGGCAGCTAAGCCACTTAGAACACCTAACACCTAAAAAGAAGACAGTTTTTGAGTCCCCCGACCTTGAAAATCCAGCCAGTACCGCCAAACTTACCCACTCCCAAACTTCAGGGAGGGGAACAAAAATCAATGCCCTCAATGAAGTTGGAACATCATATCTCCCTCTGCTCTGTCCCAAAGAGGAAAAACTTCAAAGATGGACAAACTGAGGAAGAGGCCGAAGCCAATCTTCTACCCACCTTTGGCACCCTACCAACATGCCTTGATAAATTGAATGCTGACCTTAGTTGAAAAATTAGAAAAAGTAGAAAAATTAAGCAGGATTCTTTCTCCAAGGAAAGAACAATTAACTGCTGCCCCACTATTTTAAATCCACCTACAGAGAGCCTAGGGGCTGCTATTTTTAGCCTCCCAAGGCAAAATCAACTAATCAGACTGTCCCTGCAAACGATCCTGAGTTTTGTACGATCATAGAAGATGACTTAGTGAATAGACCCACCTCTGATCCAAAAATATCACAGGGCATGATGTCAATGGCATAACAGTGTATAGACCAGTGTAATCTAGACACAATAAAAGCTCTAAAAATTACAACATTGAATATTGTGGGCTGAGCGTGGGGTACTGACCTCGAAAAATCTTTTTTCCAAAGATAATATGATATTATAATAATCCAGGAAACCTGGACGACAACAGATCTTGAGGTTGATGGATATCAATCCTTCAAAGTAGAGGCAATTCCTGGCTTAGGTCCTGGGAGAGTAAAAGGTGGCCTAGGTATTCTGATATCTACATTCTAGGCAGTCAGCTGTACATTATTACCTGCTTTAAACCATCAAGCTATGGCAGTTCATCTCCAATTAATCTCAAAAGCACTATTAGTAATTAACATCTACCTCCCTCCTAAGGAAAAAAAATATTGAAGATCTCTTATTGAACTATCTAGCTGAATTGGTTCTGCCAGGAGGAGACCTTAATGAAAGAATGGGCCTGAATGACCATTTTCATTATGCCAAGCATAACACGCTTGCCTTGGATAAAAGCCACTTGAGCGCTTATTACCCACACTCCTTCAAGGATAAAAAGGCCAATTACATGGGTTTCTGTCTGGAAAGAATGGCTAAAAGATTAAATCTTTCTGTTTTGAATGGATCTACATCTGGGGATCACCCAGGAGAATATATGTTTATGACAGAGCCAAAGGCTAGTACCATAGACTGTTGTTGTTGTTCAGTCGCACAGTCGAGTCCGACTCTTCGCGACCCCATGGACCAGATCATGCCAGGCCCTCCTGTCTTCCGCTGTCCGCTGAAGTTTGCGGACATAGACTATATACTAGTAAATGACATCTTGATACCATATATCAAAAATGTCAGGCTCTACTGCACTTACATGGTGGCCATCTTCCTCTTGAATTACAATTGATACTGCTGGGTCATCAAATGCATTTGAAAACTTAAATATGTACCTCCATCATTTCAACAGAACAACATGGATGCTGGGCTATTTGGACTGAATGACTAAATTTGAGGATGAAGTCAACTTTGATGGAAGAAAACTTTTAATCTCTTTGCTCATGCCTCCTGGCCCCCAGCCTGACAAGTGATCTACTGTCTCATTATGATAACTTAGCACAGCAATTGAAACCTTTTCTGACCTATGAAACTAGGCCACTTGTAAAGAGAAGACCAAGGAAATCCAAGCCCTGGTTCGATAAAGACTGCATAGTAGCTAAATGGGCCCACATCTCAGCTTTCCACAAATACAAGACAGCCTCTAGAACTGACAGTCTGGAGGCCTGCCAACATCTTCCTAACATAAGAAACAATTTAAACAACTTATTGCCAATTAAAAGAAAATCTATATTAAAAAATATCTTGGGACATGCTCATCCAGGCAGCCAAAGAGAAAAATTTCACCTTGTTTTGGAAAATGACAACAAACCACCTATCTAAATATTCCTCACCCCTGGACCCTCAGATTTTGTGGCACGAGACTGGGAAATTCACTTCCAAAAGATCTATGATGATGTCATAAGAGAACCCACCTTCTGTGATAGAAATCCTGCCAAATGGCCACCTGTCTCTCTACTAGTCAACTTAAAAGTGGAAAGGCTCCTGGAATACACTGTATACCACCAGAAAACAATGTAGATTAGTGGGCACTAATTCTGGCATCACTTTTCTCCTACATTGATGCTACTGGCCATATATCTGAAGACAGGAAACAAGTGGTTATAATATCCTTCTTTAAGAAAGGGAAGAGGAACAATCCTGCAAACTACAAACCTATCAGCATCCTCAGCTGTATCAGTAAAAATTATGCTAACCATCGACTGGAGAAATTTAAGTGCTAGCTGGAACAAGAAAATAGAATTGCAGAAGAACAGGCAGGTTTTAGGGGCAGGAAGAGCCACATTTGACCATTGCTTGGTCATGCAGCATCTGATTGAAAAATATTTATCAAAGAGCTCTGTATCATTATACACCACATTTATAGATCTGAAAACAGCATTTGATTCTATCTCGAGGGCTAAATTATGGGAACAGCTAGAGGCAACATCTATTGGCCGAAGACTCCTTTACCTAATTTGAACCTTATATACCGATACTTCCCTTAAGGTTTGATGTAATAGGAAGGGGCACTTATCAAACACCATTAAAACATCAAAGGGAGTAAAGCAGGGTTGCTTGCTAGTCCCACTACTATTCATTTTCTACATCAATAGTATGGTTAGTTGCATAAGCAGCCTTGAGTGCCACCCACCTAAACCATCAGATCATAAAATCTTGGTATTACTGTATGCAGATGATACTGTAATTCTTCCCAGAACTACAGTGGGCTTAAGGAGAGCCTTAAAGGCATTTAGCCAATTTTGCAGGAATTAACATTTAATAATAAATTACCTTTAGTAAAAAAACCAAACAGAGGGGATTGAGTATTAATGGACAGAAAGTTGAACAAGTTACTAGTTTTAAGTATCTAGGCACGATTATACAAACTTCTGATGTGATGAAAGCTCACTGTGAGCACAAAGCAAAAACAGATGCAGCAAATTTTTATGCACCAAGGGAGGGCAATACATTCCCACAGCCCTCAAGCTCTTCCAGGCTAAAACACTAGCTCAGTTCCTGTATGGAACCTAACTAGGGCCCCCACAATCTTATTTTGCTCTCCTAGAATGAGTACAGTCAAAATTCTTAAGAACAATTCTTCAGCTACTCAGATGGGTCTCATATGCAAATCTGAGATTGGAGACACACATGATTACAGCATCAGCTAGGGTGTGCTTGGCCTCTCCTAATCTATGGCTAAAATTAAACTACAACCCGAAAGGGCTTACCCCCCTTATTCTTAGTGACAGCTTTCAATCTGTATGGGAAAAGGCAATAACTGATAATTTGGTAAACATGGGATTTTCCCCCTGCTTGATTTTGAAAATAGGATTTGAGCAAGCAAAAGCTTCAATAAAGCTTAGCCATTGAGCGGCAGTATGATGTATCAAGGCCACCAGCTTTTCTAGCATCACAATAAATCAGATCCCAGCAGAATATTTATCCCAGCTGGAGATCCCAGGCCATAGGGGGGTGTTTGCTCTTGCCAGATGGCAAGCCCTCTCAACAGCAGTAGTAGTGGGGCTATATAAAAATATTCCTTTGAATGAAAGACCATGCCCTTGTGGCAGAGATAGAAACAACAGAACTTGTCCTCTTCCACTACCCTTTCTACCAAAAGAGCCATTTAGAATATATTTCTCCTCTAACCAGGAGTGTTCTGGGTGTTAAAATCTGGGATATGTTAAATTGCTGCTTCTGGGAGAAAATCCACAGGTGAC
Source organism: Gekko gecko (assembly GCA_029375565.1). Classification (NCBI taxonomy): domain Eukaryota; kingdom Metazoa; phylum Chordata; class Lepidosauria; order Squamata; family Gekkonidae; genus Gekko; species Gekko gecko. The sequence goes on along the minus strand of JAPDNY010000003.1, from coordinate 136,720,213 downwards.
TGTACTTTGTGAGAAATTCTGTACAGCTGCCTGCAAAATTCAACAGAACATCAAAGTAAGTAAACATAAAGTATGACACCAGTCAATGTAATATATATAGTTTTCTAAAATTTTAAGTCTTAAAAGGTAATGCTCCTTTATATTATTTATTTTATTTTATCTCTTTGGCAAGAACATTTTCATACCGTGTACTTCTATTATTTATAATCCCTTAGGTGCAAGTATTATACTTTTACCAGTAATTTTAACAGCTGTGGGCAATGGCTTTGGCATATTTTACTCCGTGTTTTATGCTGGTTTAATACCACAATAAATGAAATAATGATGATGACAGCTCCACAACTGTAAAAATGCACAGGGGACAGATGTGCAGAAGTACCTTGCTCAAATAGATTCCAATGTTTATGGATCAACACCCAAGAAAATCAGGAGTAATTTGAGCATGTGGCAAAGGTGACTGCTACAAAAGTCATGAAGCATCTCCCCATTCAACTATGTATGGGAAATCACCATTGAATAGCACACAGTGGAGAAGGGACTTGGAAGAGCTCAAGCCAAGAAAATTATGTCACAAGCTACAGAAAGTTTGGCTGTTTCAATTACTTACAAAAGTGACAGCATCTCTAAAACTGCCACTCTCACAAGTAGTTACTGGGATTATTAGGGATTAGCAATGATGATGACAGCTCCACAACTGCAAATGCACTGGGGACAGATGTGCAGAAGTACCTTGCTCAAATAGATTCCAATGTTTATGGATCAACACCCAAGAAAATCAGGAGTAATTTGGCTTTATGTGTATTTACATGGGTGTAGCATGGTTTTATGTACGACATGTTCCTCTTCTTCATGCCACCACCCCAAGTTAAAAACCAGCCTCCCATATTACTTGGGGGGCACTAGTAAAGGCTGCCTATGAACAACTTGAGGGCATCCAATGAAGCTGATGAGTAGTAGGTTCGGGACGGACAAAAGGAAATCCTACTTTACACAGAGAGTGATTAAAATGTGGAATTCACTGCCAGAGGATGTAGTGATAGCCACAGGAATAAACAGTTTTAAAGGGGGGTTACATAGATTCATGGAGGATAAGTAGATCAATAGCTACTAGGCATGGTGAATGAGGGGAACTTCAATGTTCAGAGGCACTAATCCTCTGAATCCCAGATCCAAGAGGCACCATCAGGGTAAGTCCTCAGCCTTTATGCACTGTTGTTGGCACAGGTTCCAAAATATCAATATCCAGATCATGTTTTACAACAGCCATCTATCTTGCCCTTCCTGGCAGATAGAGCAAAGGGTTATGTCTCCACAGAAACACATATCTGCTCTCTGACATCTGACAGCCATTCAACTGCTGGAGCAGAAAGCAGGGGTTTAAAGTGACTCAGAATCCCTTTAAATCCTTGCTTTCTGCTCTGGCCAGGAACTGGCACAAACCCCACAAACTGCCTTAAAAGTTCATGAATGTCTGTGACCATGGACCAGTCATGGACTTTGGTTCCCAAACCACAAACAGGGCAAAATTCATAATGAATTTTGCTTCATGGTTTGGCTTGTGCCCATCCCTATTTGCATTAAGACATTACCTTTTGCAGCATTACTTGCAATTATTAATACCTTTGCCCCCACAATCGGAATGAAGAGACAGACACCAATATGGATTTAACAAGGGCCACTTTATTAATTATTTATAATCAAACAACTGGCGAGGGGCTGCTAAAATGTACTGAGGAATATGACAGGTGTCAAACTGCTGACTACCTTCATCTCCTTCTGGGCGATGCACCTTCCCCGATCTCGAGCCACTCAATGTGGCTCTCGACCAGCGGTTTGGCATGTTTAGGAGAACCCCCTGGCCCACCACCCTAGAAGCTGCAAAGGCCTGCTAAGATAGGCCAGGCCAGATTGTTCTAAGGAAGATCACCCCTTCCCAGCCTTGAGCCGCAAAGGCCTGAAAGCCGTTCATGGAGGACCCTTTAATTCCTTTATAACAATGCCCAGGTGCTCACCAATTTCAACTTGCTGATCACGCTACCCTGCCTGGCCACAAAATGACCATCCTATTTAGCAAAATCCGGCCCCCAAAGCCAATTCCCAAACACCACCATCTTCAGTGCAAGGTAGGCAAAAACACCCCTACTTCTGAAGCCAAATTGAAAAGGGGTGAAAAATTCCTACCTGGCTCCATTAAAAAGGCAACCGGTTGAAACCTGAACTAAAACAGGGTGGGCGGGTGGGCCAAGCATGCTGAAGACTGCTGGAGCAGAGGGTGGGAGCTGAGCCTAAATAGGCTGGCTCTGCCCCCTGCCTGGTATCCTCTTCTTCATGCCTCACGAGGAGGCAAATCAGCCCCCACCCGCCAGCGCAAGCTCGGCGGTAGTTGGGGCTCGCATTTTAACTGGTGGAGAATGCCAGTATTGCACCATTTCTCCATGCAGCTCTAAACTCCGATTCCCTGGAGAAATCTGCATACATTTTTTTAAAAAATCATACTTTTCCAGTCAAAACTTTCCTTCTGAAAGTTGAAGCAATGAAATTTCTCAAGTGTTTCATTAACATTGTCACAAATGGAATAGAATTTATTGAACAGGAGCTATAGCTGCAGCTAGGACAGGTTCTCTGCTCATATATCTGTTTGGTACCTTTTCTGAACTAATTCTGCAATCCTTTGTCAGCTCTCCAAATTCTTCCAGAACATATATGTCTCCCCATCCCTCCCTTTATGTATGACAGGGAGATATAAAATTCAGTGTGGGGTATAAAAATCTCATTGAGTTTAGGAATTCTAATTGTGCATTGTAAGTTCAAGTTTGGCAATGGCAGGACATATGTCACAAGACAGCCAGCACAAGATACTTTCAGGGATCTTTTAATAGTTTCTGCATCTCCCTACAGACTGTTAGAGACTATTTCCATCCAGACTTGGGAATTCTATATCACCAACATTCCCTCTATCATTATCCACAAAATGGCATGCAGGATATAATAATCATAGGTTATAAGAAGAGCAGATCTTTTGCTTCAAGAAAAATAAACAGTACCGTTGGTATTTGTACTTTATTCATCTATGGTTCCAATACCAAACTAGTAGCAGAACACTCTTGCCTTGTTCCTATGAAGCACTTGTTGAAGTCTTAGCAAATGTTACCTTCAAAGATCTTCCCTGCATCCTACATGGAGAGTGCCTATTCCATCAACAGATTCAACAAGTGTGTCAAAATTATCCCAGGTAAAGCCCATTACTAACTCTAGTTATCATTCCATTCCTTTTCAGGTGGCCAATATGAAGCAATGAAAGTGTTAGTTAAGGCTCTACTTCCACAGCACAGTTGTAAATGACATCATTCAAAGCTATTAAAACATTAACATTTTCCTTCTGCCAGTGATACTGTTAACTGAAACATTCTGGGAAAATAATTAAACCCTCCTAGCAATTCTTTTCGTGTACCCATTTGTTGGATCTGGGCCACATACTCAATGTGCGTGAAAAATTTAAGCAAAAGTTCAGGAACTTTGATTTGTCTCCTTTCATAAGATCTTTTTACTAATGGGTTTGAAGACAAGGGGGTCTTGGAATCTTTTAAAATTTTATTACCAAGACCAAATGATGTACCACCAACTGCTGTTGATGCACTTCCCTTGTCATTGAATGCTTTCTGTACAGCTGCTTCCTAGTTTCATACTGATTTTGAAGATATTTCATTTTCTTTGGTTACTTGCATCTAACTTATTTCCAAAATACGTAGCAATAACTTTTTCTAGATATGATCAGCAGTTCTAGGGAAGTTGCCAAATTTCCTAAACTTCATTTTGTTCAGAAGCTGGAATTTCTTTTATTGTTTATCAGGGCTTGGGATAAAATTGCAGTTATTTTCATCCCCATCAAAATTCAAAATTCAGTAAAACTGATACAAACCCATGCCTTTTGTGTATAAATGGCATAAGAATGTGTGAAAGCTAGCAAAGAAAACAGGCCGGGTAAAAAATGCTGCATTAGAATATCACTGTGAACAATCATATATAACTCCCATACGTCTTTAACATATGATCTCTTCCTTGTCAATTACAGACTGCTCATTGTTCAATGAAAGCAGGCCGGGCTTTATAATGCTGGTTTATGTGACTTTGTGATATGCTATGAAGAATGCTTTACTACTGGAGAATTTACTTCTGCATTTTCTAATATGCAGTGTGACACAAATTATAGCTGCTTTTGCAGTGAACTACATAGATATCAACAGCCGGTCATCCTTCAGTATATCTGCAAATCTTATGAAGTTCATTTCAAAGTTTCTGCTGCATACCTAAGTAATTTCAGCTTCAATCTATGGTAAGGTATGCATTTTCTCTTTGTTTTACCTTCACTTCATTTAAAATCTTTTTGTTTGTTTCAGCCATTGTTGCAGTCATTTTCATTTTTACCTTGGTTTCAATGGGAAAGATTTTTCCATGGGCCACAGCCCCAGAACATTTTCTGCCTAATTGAGAAGAGACTTTAAGTGAGTCTATGTGGCACTGAAATAATACTTCCTGCTCGCTGTCAGTAAGATAAGAAAGAGTTTCAGATTTATTGGCCATTAAAATTCTGAATTGCAAAGCAGACTGAGACTTAAAAAAAATCCAGTGCTATAAATATTCTTTTTGAGGGGTGTGTGGTGTGAGTGGTCTAATGAAGTTTCACCATAAATTTATACATGTATAAATGTTGTTCCTGTTGGTCTTTTGGTGTTTCTGTGTGGCACTGTGGCATGCTTGCACTGTGTGGCACTGTGGCATGCTTGTTTGCACTGCCACAGTGCCACTTGTTCTGGTATGTGCCACTTGTTCTCATGGCAAACAAGCACCTCCCAAGACAGTTCACTTTCCCTGAGATTCTCTGGGAGAGTCTGACTGCTGGGTGCTGCCTGCTTGCCTGCCTTAAGTGCTGCTGGCTGGGTTTCCCCATTGGAAACAATAGAGGTAATGGAGGTAACCTGTTTGGGTGCCCATAGAATTGGGCCCACTGGTCAAATTGCTTTGGGACATGGGGGTTTATGTGGGGAGAGGCTCCCAAATCTACCCTGAAACTTTGGAGCCTCTTCCTCAAACCCCCTCCTCCCCAGAGCCATTAACAGCACCATGGGAAAAAGTAACTTTCTTCCCACCATAGAGAATAATGGAGGGGATGGGGCAACCTGTTTGGGGGCCCGTAGAATTGGACCCCCTAGTCCAATGTTCTTAAAATTTGGTGGGAATCTTGGGGAGATGTTCCAGCAGCTACCCTGTGAGTTTAGAGCCTCTCTCTCAAACCCTCTCCCCTCCAGCCCCCAGAATATACCCTATGTTTTCACCATTGACTTCAATGGCCCATAGGATATAATGGGGCCGAATTGCCACCGAATTTCGGTGGAAATTCAGTGGCAAGCCACTTCAGATCAGAGAATCCGAATTGGCCCTCAGCAGCCCGAATGGACCATTTTTGAGGGTGCATTCGGTTCAGAACTGAATGCACATCCCTAGTTAACAGATCTTAACCATGGAGAACAAGCTGCAGCAGTGCCTCAACCCGCCCCTCTGGTGCGCGGCAGGGAGGGAGAGAGGCCCTTAGGATGCAAGGGACAGGCAGGGGGCCGCCAGCCAGTAGACTTTAAAGAGTGCCTCCCCGGGCCATCGGGTGCCAATGGCGCTCCTCACACCTGATCTCCCCCAGTGGCAAAGGAGTACTTTTGGCTCCAGACAGCCCGGAGGGACGAAAGTGTGCTGGCTGGCGAGAAGGGGCGTGCTGAGCAGGGCGCTCTGGAAGCCATGCTGATTGTGGGTGGCAGTGGTGGCAGGAGCCTCGCTGCACCCCTCAGAGATCTGCGCCCTAGGCCAATGCCCCGCCAGAGACTCTAAGAAAGAACACCAGGGAAAAATAAAAGCTGTTTCTAGCATGATGAGGAAGCAATCCTAAACTGGTTTACCCAGAAGAAAGTCCCATTCTATTCAGTGGGGCTTACTCTCAGGAAACTATTTTTAGGATTTTAGCCTGTGTCACCCACATGGGACAATATCCCCACCCCCTTTTGATGGAGAGTAAGATCTTTCCTTTCTGCTCACATGTGGGCATAATGTCTGAATCAGTCATATGCAGATTTTTATAATAGATCCCATGTGGTGTTATAACCCCCTACATGGAAGTTTGGTATACTTCCATAAAAGGACATATTTTTTTTCTTGTTCCTCTCTATGCAGAGAGAAGACAGGGGAGAAAGTATTATTCAATCTGAGCCCAGTTTCTCTGTTGCAAACCGGGAGGTGAGTAGAATTCAAAATAAGAAGGCTATACTACATGCTCAAAGGAAATCCCAGACATAAGACCAAGCTCAAGTGAGCAGTTCAGTTTTGATCTAATATCCTGTGTTTATTAGGAAGTAAGTTCCATTGCTTTGAGTGGGACTTACTTCAAAATGAGTGCTCTGAGGATTTTAGTCTTTAATAGCAGCTAGTCCCAGATGCTTCAGAGAAAGTGTTTAATAGAACAGGACAAAAATAAAGCACTCTGCTTCTTATTGTTGGTTTCTAGCTTACAACGGTCTAAAGTCTAGCAATAATAGGCATGTTCCAGCCAAAAGTCAAGCACTTTTCACTCCCCTTGATTTCAGCAGGAAAGTTAAGAGGATGCTTACATTTTTCCAGTTGACACCAAACAGTTTTAAAGGATTTAACTTTGGCTGGCTCATGAGCTTTCTTTGCCACCCAAGAATGCATGCTCTGATTATTTAACCACTATTTATATTCAAGTATTTTTATGGAATGGTCCTTTAGGCCAAGAGTAAACTGAACACCATTGTAGCAATGCAGAAAATACCTTGACCACCTGCTTTCAAAGAGAGATGCAATTAAATTTGTGGGGAAACCTGGAATTTAAAAAATCCAAACAACATCAGTTTTCAAGGATGCAATTTTATGTCCAATTACAGCTATATTGAGTTCAGCTTTGTGTGGGGTTACAATTATTCCTGTTATGTACGTGGCCTCATCGGTACAGATGATATTTTTCCAAGGATTTATGGCAACTAAGAAACTCATCTTTACTGACTGAATTGAGAGTAAAAATCATGGAAACAGAATAAAAGCCAAGGGAGGGTAAGATTTGAAGTACAGCATACTGCCCATAAGTTATTAATGCTTGATCTAATTAGTGATATGGTAGTAGTAATAGAGAAGTCATTGGTCTACATGAATGACTATCTGTAATAGCCACAGAAAGGGGGAGGGGAGGTGAAATGGTAAGCAAAAATAAATTAAGGAACAGATTTAAGAACTGAAATCTCTCAGAACTGGCTTTTCCTGCTTCAATAGCAAGTACCAAAATGTGATAACTGTAGTACCAGGAGAAGTAATGGTTTGTATATACACAGTCACTATGTGCAAAATCACATGTATTCCTCATATTAGCAAGCTGGGCATCAGCCAATTAGGCACATATATAAGGGCTTTCCCATTCATGAAGAAAGCAAATTTGTTGGATACATTGACTTACTTACATGGAATTTCCCTGAAATCATTGAAGTGAACAGGAAGCTCACCATGCAGCTACTCCTTGTGCCTGTTGTAATCTCTGAACTGGAGAGATTCTTCATAGCTCTCTTTGCTTCCAATCCATTACTCCATTCATGACTTTTCACTTTTCACTGGATTTATGCCTGTGAATTGGGGATGTTCCTCCAGTCTTTTGTACCTTGCAGTTTAAGGTTGCTCATACCAGACAAGGATTACAATAGATATATATAAAGTCTACAAGTACCCAAATAAGCAAGCATTTCCAATTAAAAACTGTACCCCATTACAACAGCTGGGATGCATTCTCTTCCTTTTGTTATTCCTAACAAGTTGATCCAGCTTTTCTGTCCACTCCAAAGGAACAGCCTTTTTACTTTCCTGTTCCCTCTTTCAGCTGAGTTAATGGGCCTCGCCTGTTGGGGCTAATTAGTAGTACTTGTGACTCTGCAAACGCTCTAATTCTTCAAACACTCACATACCCAGATGCCATAATATAGTGCAATTTCACACAATAGAACACCAAAACAGTGTTAATGTGTTACGGCACAGATATCAAGATAAACCTTACATTGACTCTGCCTTTCAGAGTAAATATCTTCCCTGTCACAGCCCTGTGTTGATCAGAGCTTGAAAAGCATGTTTTAGTAAGAGTGAAGAGGGGAGAAAATGTATGAACATATACATCTTGTGATATAAGGATCAGGAAGCATTTCTTGTGCGGGTATAAAAAGCCCTATTGACACTGAGCAAGACTTATTTTTATATACACAATGCCTACTTTTTACAAAAATGACTGAATTGAATGAAAATACTGTTTTTTTTAAAAAGTAGCAAGCTTTTTAGTTCAATAGCTACACATGAAGGGGGTTTTATGCAGTAATGCTATGTTAATGTTCACCACTCTTGGTCTTACAAAGTTAATAGCCAAGTCTTGAACTCTTGGTGAGGGAAATTCTATAGATAGAGCTGTCTGATCAGGCTGCTGAGCTGTTCTGTAAAAATTAATGGGAGCTTAGCAATGATATTAAATACATTAAAATTACTGCTTTCATTCAATTGTAATTAGGTTGCCTTTTAAAGCTGTAAAATAACCATCCACAACTGCATTTTATTGATTCACTTTTTTAATTACACTTTGCACAGGAGAATATTAATCTACAGATGATTATCCAGTTAGTAAATATTTATGGTAATTAGAAGGTTGAGACATTTTGAGGGCCATTGAGGAAGCAAACCTGTGATTAAAAGACTGGTGGCCTGCTACTGTTTTAACTATACTTGTACTTAATAGTTGCTACTGCATCTTAGGTAGTTCTTGCCAACTCCTATAGATGTTATGAGTCCCTCTTTATTTCTGTGCTAAATACTGTTTTTATAGGGCTATTATTCATTTGCCTCTAAAAGCATTGCTAGAGGTGAAACTAAACATTCCAATCTCAGTGGAGGAGCAAAAACTCTGCAATTATGAGAGGGGACATGTGGGTGGCATAACAGCATACCAACACGGCCTTCTTGACTGTTACTCAAGAGAAATCAAGCGTGCATAGTGCAGGCTTTAGATTAGCAGCAGATAGAATTTATATGAGCAAAGAATCCTGTTTTCACTCACTGAGTGGTCAGCCCTGTTGGTCTGTGTTCCAGGTGGTTGGCCATGTTGGTCTGAAGCAGTAGAACAAATTTAGAGTCCAGTGGCACCTTTAAGACCAACAAAGTTTTATTCAAGCTATGAGCTTTGTGTGAAAGCTCATGCCTTGAATAAAACTTTGTTGGTCCTAAAGGTGCCACTGGACTCTAAATGAGTATCACATAAGTTATATTATCTGGCAACATAACTGAATCACTATGACAGACCCCTGATGCTTCCCCACTCTTGGGCAGATTTTCCCACCAAAAATAAATTTAGTTCATTTCAGTGACTGAGCCACCTTTCAGTAGCATGTATTTCTTCTTTATTTTATTAGCTTTAACTGTACCACCACCCTATCACAGATATTAGTTTAGGTTTATGACCCAGCACAGAAACTAGAGGGAATACAGGAGCTGTCTTGTTTTAAAATACCCTCATGAAATGGCATGTGAGGCAAAATTAATGTTCAAAACAGAATAAAGATTTCAATAAATAGGCAGAGAATATAAAATATGAGGATTCAAGATATAGAGGTTTCATACACACACACATATATATATGTACACAGAATTGAGGTTTTTGAACAAACAAGAGAGTATTGTTTTAGCTTATTTTCAGAGTTTCAAGATCTTTTCAATGAGAGGTGCTTTGCTTAATATATATTTCAGCTGTTACACAGAATCTTAAATATAGTTTTTTTAGAGAATGGTGTTTGCTTATAGTTCTAGATTTCTCCCTTCAGAGTTTTAGGTTTTCCTTTTTAGGTAGTACAGTTTTTCATTAACTCTTCAGGTATCTAAGCTTCTCCGCTTTACCACAGACCAGGGTTCTCTTCCCAACCCCTTTCACTGGCAGGAAGTTATTCTTCTTGTCCCTAAGAAGCAATAACTCCTTTTACTGTTTGACTTGTATGGAAGTTCTCTCTAACTATCCAGACCTCTGCCAAATTGTTCTCCAGTATCCATTGTCTGTATAAAGCTGTTCTGTAGCTTTCTTGATGGAGAATCTAAATTCTCCCTCAGGGTAGTTCTAATATATTTAAGACAATAGAGTCCCTCTTCTTCTCTATAGAAGTACTTTTCTGACAGTTCCCTGACAGAAATCATGGACTCCCAAAGTCTCTTCTCTCAGAAGCCAAACCCTTTGGCTACTACTCCAGATGTTAAATTTCAGACCAAGACCAAAACTGACTCAAAAGGTGAATGAAACTTTCCCCTCCAGATCAGCTGTTTTATTTCCTTTCTCAGGAAATCTGCTTTTCTGCGCAATCTGTAACTGTCACAGATCACCATTTGGGGTTCTGTTAAATAACAGGGCCATCTCCATTTGGTAGTCTCCTCCTTCAGTCATACCATAAAAGGCCACTGTCATCCCACCTTCTGCCTCTTCAGTGTCTTGTGACTACCTGTCCCAGCCTAAAAGCAAAACCATGGTCCCGTGGCAGGATACTAACCAAATTGTTTTGAATCCAGTCATACATTCTGGGAAAGAGTGGAAGGAAAAGTGTAATTCATATCCTATCAACTTTCATTTTGGGGACTTCCTTCCCAAGCAACTTTAGTGAACATAAATTGGCTTAAATTCATTCTAAACTCAAATATGTCTAGCTCAGCCTGTTTGTTCTTAAGAAAATAAGAAGAGCCCTGATGGATCAGACCAGTGATCCATCTAGCCCAGCATCCTATCTCACAGAGTGGCCAACCAGTTTCGCTGGAGGACCAACAACAGGGCACAGAGGCCAAGACCTTCCCTTGATGTTTCCTTTTGGCACTGGGATTCAGGCTGTCTCTGAACATGGAGGCTCCCTCTAGCCACCATGGCTAGTAGCCATTGAAAAAAGACCCATCCTCCATGAATCTGCCGAAATCCCCTTTTAAAGATATATATGCCTGTAGCCATCACTACATATTCATTTTCTGGAGATTTTTGGCTGGAAACTATGGCCTGGGTCTACTAGAAGATTTCTGCATGCACAAGTAGAAGTGAAAAACACCTCACACTGAGCCCTTGCACTAGGTTAATCATAGTGTATCTCAAGCTGTTCTCTGTACAAGAAATCATTTAAACTTCTTATTTGAAATTATTACTCTGCAGTTCGAAATGGCTTGTGTTTTTATTTTATGTACTGCCTTTGAGTTTACATAGGTGCCATTAGTGCACACCACATGGTTACAAGTATAACCCCTTGATTTATTGCATTATAATAACAACTCTTCTTGTTGCTAAAAATTGATACTCTTTTTCAAAATATAATATAAAGGTACCAGAGCATCCACTACCCTCCTCCTCCAGAAGGGATATAGGCTGGTAAATATGAAGCATGAGTCAAGGTGCTACGATGGCACTCAACAGACATGGATAGAAGTAGCATCACCCAGTTGCCAAGAAATTGTGCTGCCTTCCTCTGTACCCATTCTGCAGTTTCAAAGATGCGATCTGAGAAAAAGGAAGGGGGAGAAAGAGGAAGGAATAAAAAGTGAGCAACATAACATTCTTGATAACAGCTATTCTATTTTAACATTTGCAGATGCTTCTCATACTTGGATCTGAGTCTAGTGATGCCTTAGAGACCATGAAGATTTTCGGGGTAAAAGCTTTTGAGAGTCAAAGCTCGCTTAGTCAGAGATGAGTTGGAATGGGGATCTCTGAGTTCTTATATCCTTATACTGCAGAACAACATGGCTCCTCCCGGAAACTATTCTGATACTTGCTGACCCAATTACTATTCAAGCTCTTACTTGTACTGTTTAGTGCCTGTCTGGATCTTCTCAGCTTCTGAATCCATTTATTTCCCCAATACTAGAGGGGACACTGGTTCCATTCCTCTTGCCTACTAAAACTTGATCTATCAATAGGAGGTTTAATGTACGTACCCTTTAATGATACATGTAACAAAATGGAAAGCCTCTGCATTTGGCATCAATCCACTAAATCAAGCATGGAAGCTAGACTTGAAGTACCACATGTGAAAACAGTTTATAAATATGGAAAACCTAATGTCTCTGTACAGATTCCAGCAAATAACTTTTATTTCTTTGATTTTTATCAGATGAAGTGGAAGTGTTTCAAGTCTGCTGCTCTGAGACGCTGAATGTGTTTTTTAAAGAAAAAAATAAGCAGAAAAACCACAGATTCTTTCAAAGCCTTTCAGAAAAAAAATACCAGTTCTTTAGAAATAATCCCATTTAAATTTTCTCATGCTTTGATTTATTTTAGTAGAATCAATTATGTGATTTTTTTTTTAGTAAAACCAATTATGTGATAATACTGTGGGTTTTTACCCTTGCTTTTAAAAACAATTTTAACTTTCTTCATTCACTCCAGTGCTTTCTGAAACAAATTACTGTGTTTAATTAATTTTATCCACTCTTTCTTTTTCTTATCCCTCCCTTCCTAGAGAGTTAATAAAGGGGACAAATGCCAAGATGCAGTATTTATAAAACACCAAAAGCAATACTTGGTTTTACAGGACTTGATTCAATAAGAGACATATAAGAATAAGATTAGGTTAAGCATGCAAGAAATCCAATTAAAATTGATGGAATTACTCGAATTTTAAATATTGAAGTGTGTAGCTATAATTAACATATCTTGTGAGGGTAATCTTAATTTATATCTCCGAATGATCTATGAAGTCTATTCTGTTCTACAGTCAAATCTCCCACCTAAAAAAACCACACCCTTTCCAGTAGTCTTATCAAACTGAAGTCAGTGGGACAAATCCATACACAGGATTTGATAAATGAAAAATGAAACAGCAGTAGTTAAATTAGTTTATTTCTGGTGTTGTTCCACAGTTATTATTGGGACCATTTTTGAAGTTTAGAACTGAAATTAATTTCAGCAAAATATTACTTTGTGTACATTATTCAGGAAGTCAGTAACTGTACTGGAAGTGCTGGCTGGAGAAGGCATCTGGTGCTTCTGCTTTGCTGTGACCCCGGCTCTGGAGCCACATGGTACCCTGTAAGATGGAGCTTTTCTGCCAGGCTTTTCAGTGAGGCAGCAGATGTCAAATATCATCTGATCCCTCCTGTTACCTCTCTATTACCATCTATATTACGGTCTTCAGTTTTCAAGGACACAGAATGTTAGCCAACTTGGTCTACCCAAGGTATGATATCCATAATCTGAAATTTCTTTTTGGATCCAGCCCTTCTGTTTTCATTGTGTAACATCAGGGCAGCACTGAAATAGCTGTGTTGTAATTTGTTTGCCATCGTCTAAGGGTTAATTTTATAGTTTTATCTGATTTTATTGTTTTATCCTAATGTTATAACAAGCCCTGAGCCTGCTTGTGAGAAAGAAACTGAATTAAATAAATACATAAATAATAAATACCCAAGTGAGCCCTTGGGTATCACCCATGAGGGAGCTGTGGTCAGCAACCCCCTCTACTTAGCACTCCAGGGTAAGAGAAAGACCTTGCAAGAAGTCGCTACCTGCCCCATACACTAATGGGGATAGTCTGACCACCTTCTTAGCTGCCTCTTTGGGGGCTGGATGAGAACCCTGAACCTCTGATTTGGCCTGCCCAGCCCTGAGTAGGGGGCGGTCTGCAGGCTGGTGCTGGACATACCATGGCTTTTTGGCCTTGGGTGGCATGCTGGTGATGGCATGATGAACTGTATAAAGACCCTGAAAATGATTTGAACATTAAAGTTATTGATGATAAAACCAGTATAGGTGTGTAAAACACGTTAAGATTCAATTACACTTGAGTTGTTAATTTGAAACTAAGTATGAGCTCCACTATCATAGTAATGTTTGACTTGTTATGTGTTGTTAATGTGGTTGTTGTTGTTATATGTTTCTTGTAGTTTCTTTGCTCTTTCTTTCTGAAAATAATAAAATTCCCCAGTCAAGGTAAAGGTAAAGGTAAAGGTTCCCTTGCTCGAAAGCCAGTTGGATCCGACTCTAGGGTTGCAGTGCTCATCTCTGTTTCAAAGCCGAAGAACCAGCGCTGTCCAAAGACATTTCTGTGGTCATGTGGCCGGCATGACTAAACACCAAGGCACACGGTACGCTGTTACCTTCCCACCGAAGTGGTACCTATTTATCTACTTGCAATTTTTTGCTTTTGAACTGCTAGGTTGGCAGGAGCTGGAACCAGAGACGGGAGCTCACTCCGTCATGCAGCACTCTCGGGTCTCGAACTGCTGAACTACTGACCTTCCACAGCCTGCAGTTCAGCGTCTTAACCACTTGAGCCACTTGAGTCAAATGGGGCTATTAAAAAAAACCTAACTATACCTCAAATTAAGATGGTGAGGAATGATGACCCCTGTGAACAGCGCTCTCTCTCTCTCTTTTGATGTGGTATGCTCTTTCAGGGGTGCCTAAATCCCCTTGAGCTGTCTCCAGGCCAACCATCCCAGAATGACAAAAAAAACCCTGCCTCGTAAGTGAAAGCAGCCCACAACAGTTCTTAAAAGAGCTACTGGCCAAGGGTGGCAGGGGAGGGGATGACAAATTGTCTTGACTCAGGTCTCAGGAAAGAGGCCCTGAAAAAGGATTTGGCAGCAAAAATATTGAGGTGCCAGATGCTGCAAGCAAAGCTGTCCCTGAGATGCCTGCAGGCTTTTATCCTTTCAGTCGGGGGTTCCAGTGCTGGCAAAATGGCAGTTTCAGCTCAAAGGCTCCAAGGCTCAAAAAAGGGCTCTTGGAGGAAGGGAGTCGGCCCAGGTCATCATCCCATCAAGCTGACACATTTCTCTGGTGAGCTGGCTGCAGGACTGTGGAGGAACAAGAGCGAGGCAGGCCAGAAAAAGGCTGTTGTAGGAGCCACCAATATGAAGAGACTCTTGAGTGCCTTCATCGTTGCCATTCGTCAGTGCCTCTGCATCTCTGCCATCGCTGCCTCTGTTGCTGCCATTGCTGCTCCCACACTACTGCTGGCATTGCTACTGCTGCTGCTGCTGCTGCTCTCGCGCCCTCTGCCTCTGATGGTCACTGAAAGTGTATGTGTCCAGGAGCACCGGGTAGACAAATATATGCTGGGCAAGTGGACCAAAATGAAGACTAGCCCTCTAAGGTCCTTCTGCCTGGCCCCACTTCTGAACAACTCTGGCCAGCTCTCTGATTGGGTGGCCGTGGAGGAGAGCTGCAGGGGCCCACACAAGCCACACAGAGCTCAGGGAGGATGTTGATGCACCTCAAGAAGATGGCACCCAGCCTCATGCTGCCCACCCTGCAGGGCAAAAATGTGGGCCCCTGGTAAGTCAGGGACCCATGCTTGTATCTGTTCTTGTGATTTAATGATGGACAGTCTTATGGAAAAAAATTATTCCCAGTCATGCAAGGCAGACGTGTTGAAAGTTGGAAACTTTTTCAGTATACTGTTCATTTGTGGTAATGAAATTGCTTTTGATTAGTGATTTTTGATAGCTAACAAAGATGAAAGTAAAAGATTTTATATACACTAATGGTCCCTCTTTTCTGCCCCAGAGGAAACTGTATAGCTTGATTTAAATGTGACATGGGTGAAACAAAAGCATTGTCTCATGAAGCATTAACATCCATGAGACATCTTCTTGAAACTGGACAGACTGCTATGTGAGTGAGAAACCCCACAGGAGAGTTCTTTATCTTCAGTAAGCATCATGTTTAAATTACACCTTAATTAACTTATATAATGACTGCATAATATATATATAGTAACCAGGAGAGATGTTAATTGCAGGCAGGGGTCTTTTTTTGTGGGAGGAGCGCACCAGAGCACAGCTCCGGCAGCTCAGGAGCCAAGCCCTGCCCCCAGCCAGCGTCCCCGGGAGTCTTTCAGGCAGCCAAATGTCAATTTCAGCTCCATTATATCCTATGGGCCACTGAAGTCAATGGTGAAAACATAGGGTATATTCTGGGGGCTGGAGGGGAGGGGGTTTGAGGGAGAGGCTCCAAACTCACAGGGTAGCTGGTGGAGCCTCTCCCCAAGATACCCACCAAGTTTCAAGAACATTGGACCAATGGGCCTAATTCTATGGGCACCCAAACAGGTTACCCCCATTACCTCCATTGTTTCCAATGGGGAAACCCAGCCAGCAGCACTTAAGGCAGGCAAGCAGGCAGTGCCTAGCTGTCAGACTCTCCCAGAGAATCTCAGGGAAAGTGAACTGTCTTGGGAGGTGCTTGTTTGCCATGAGAACAAGTGGCACACTCCAGAACAAGTGGCACTGTGGCAGTGCAAGCATGCCACAGTGCCAAACAGAAACCTCAAAAGACCAAAAGGAACAACATTTATACATATATAAAATGATGGTGCAACCTCATTGGACCGCACACACCTCAAAAAGAATATTTATAGCACTGGGAAAAATGCAGAAAAGGGCAACTGCCCCCAGAATATACCCTATGTTTTCACCATTGACTTCAATGGTGCCCATTGGATATAATGGGGCCAAATTGCCGCCGAATTTCTTTCATTCCCTCCTTTCCTTCTCTCCTTTTCCTCTTTCCTCTTTCCCTCCTTCTTTCTTTCTTTCTTTCTTTCTTTCTTTCTTTCTTTCTTTCTTTCTTTCTTTCTTTCTTTCTTTCTTTCTTTCTTTCTTTCTTTCTTTCCCACCTTCTTCTTTCTCTTTTTCCTCCTTTCCCTGTTTCCCTCCTTCTTCCCTCTCTTTCTTTCCCTCCTTCTTTCCTTCTCTTTATTTCCCTCTTTCCTTCCTTCTTTCCTTCTCTCTACTCTCTCTCTTTCCTTCCCTTTTTCCTCCTTCTGTGGCCCAACTCTAGTGAGAAGGAGTTTAAACTTTAACCCCCTTCTCTCTTAGCTCCCCCACCCAGGCCAGCTGGGGAAGGGGAGGGGAGGCTTTCGAAGATGCCTCCCCCCCTTTTGCTTCCCCTTCTGACATCACTTCCGGTGATGTCAGGGGGCATGGCATATGTAAAGTCTAATAGCTCATTAGTATACCATATGCTAATGAGCTTCTGCAGTTCTTTTTTTACGAAAAGACCCCTGATTGCAGGGAACAGGGCTAGGAGTGGAACAGAAAGTAGAGTAGGTCTCAGTCAGACCAGTGGAGCCAGGCCAGTGTTATATAAGACCTACTCCCATGGAAATTTGGCAGTGGAATGAGAAGGGAGTGTAGAACAATTGTGGTCCCAAAAAAACAAACATTTTCATGAGAAAACAATTCTTCTCCAAAGTTTAATAGCTATCATTGTGATGGATTGTGAGGCAGGGGAACAAAGAAATGCTGTGACAGTTATGTTTCTGTGGCTGGGAAAAAAAGGGAGAAGGTGCTCTTCCTGGATAGAGAGCATTCTGTCCAGGGCTCTTTTTGTAGAAAAAGCCCAGCAGGAACTCATTAGCATGGATGGAAAGAAAGGAGAGAAGGAAATAAGGAGGGAAAGGAGGAGAGAAGGAAATAAGGAGGGAAAGAAGGAGAGAAGGAAAGAAGAAAGAATTGAAGAAAGAGAAAGAGAGAGAAGGAAAGAAGCCCCAACACCTGCAGCCACCCCTCTCTCTTTTCTCTTGAGAAAGAGGAGGGAGAGGGGTGGCTGCAGGCCCCATGCCCAATCTCTGCTCAGAGATAGGTCAGGCAGGGCCCCTGGCTCCCTGCACTTAAAGGGGCTCCCTTTAAGTGCAGGGAGCTGGCAGGAAAGGGCCCCATGTGCTGGATCTCTGAGCGATCGGGCATGCGAAGCCTTCCGGCTCCCTGCACTTAAAGGAGCCCCTTTAAGTGCAGGGATTCGGTGGGAAAGGCCCCCCCTCAAGGCCCCCCATAGCCCCCCACCCCTGATCAATCCCCTGCCACTCCCCATTCCTCCACCCCCATCAAGCCGCTGCTACCCCCCACACACCAGCAAGGCCTCGGGCACCCTGAATGGGCGGGGCCAGAAAAACTTACCTTTCTTCTTTTTGCTCTGGCAGCCCAAGCTGGAATGCAGCCAGAATGCCATTCTGGTGCATTCTGCCCCAAAAATAGCCCTGATCCTGTCCGAACTGAGAATGAAACACACAAGCTCTTTGATAACACCTCTTGTTTGGAAGATCTAGGCCTGGCAGGACTGAGCTTCCAGGACCTGGTACCCAGATAGGGTTGCTAGGTCCCAGCAGGGGTTCCCCTGGCTTTGGGAGGCTCCAATCTGCCACTGGCCAGCTGGCTGATGGGGGAAACCCACCTCCAATTCTGGCAGGGGACAGCCACCACTCTCCCTCCCTTCCTGAAAGATTTAAAGGGATTTTCAGCTGATTGGCAGGGATCACATGGCCTACCAGTCAGCTGGAGGGTCCTTTAAATCTTGCAGGAGGGGAGGGAGAGGGGCACATACCCCCCACTTCTTCTCACAAGCATTTTAAGGATCCCTTTAAATGCTTTGGAGAGGAAGCAGGGGGCATGCGTGTGCAGCCCCCCCAGCTTCCTCCCCAAAGCATTTAACGAGATCCTCAAGCTAGCGGGAAGCTGCAAGAAGTGGGCGGGGAGGGGCTGCGCATGTGTGTGCACATGAATTTATGGCTTGGATTGCAGCCCCTTCCCCCACTTCTTCCCCAAAGCATTTAAAGGATCCCTGTATGGTTTGGAGGCAGCATACCTTAAGGACCATTTTCTCCCATATGAATTTACTTGTCTACTTGGAGATCTTTGGAGGACCCACTTTGGGTGTCCATGCCATATCAGGCTATACAGGTGGTAACCTAAGAAAAGGCCTTCTCAGTTATGGCACCAAAACTTTGGAACTCCCTCCCCGGGGAGTTTTTCAGTCTTCCTCTATTGTTGTCTTCCACCAGTGTGTGAGGACCCACTGTTATTGGCCTCTTCCCTGGTTTATAAGTCTTGTACTGTTTTATAGAATTATTGTATGTGTGTATATATATTGTATACTTCATTTTAAATGTTTTTAAATGTTGAAATGGTTTAATGTTGTTTACGGCCTGGGGGGACCCTATTTGGGTAGAAAGATGGCATTTAAATGTTTTAAATAAATAAAACTAGTGGCTCCTGTATTCGATCCCTGGTGGAGCACACTTCAGAAGCTTGCAGATGTATTTGCTAGATTCTGTTGCTGGTATGTGACTCTCATCTAGTTCAAGTTAAATTTTATTGATTATTTACTCTGTTTACAAAATTTGCATGCTGCCTTTCTGCCTCAACAATGGCAGCAAAAATATTGAGGTGCCAGATGCTGCAAGGCAGCTATCTATTTAAAATATACATAAAACCACATTTTAAACCCATTAAAATTGACCCCCCAAACACACATCATTAAAACAATTAAAGACAGAGTTAGCATACAAATATAAAAGCAGCAATTAAAACATTAGTTATGAAGGGGGGTGGGATCACTGAGGCAATGCCAAGGAAAAGAAAATTTTTCACCCTCTGACAGAAGACAGCAACAGAAGGTGACAAATGAATCTCCCTGGGGAGAGGGTTCCAGAGCTTTGGTGCCATGACTGAGAAGGCCCTCTTTTAGGTTGCCACCTGTGTAATCTCAGAAGCCGGGCCTCTGAAGAGGGCCATAGTGATCAAGCAGGTTCAGTGCCAGAATGTAGTTGTATCTGTTACTAAAGGCATCAGAAAATTCTGTTTCCTGTATTTGTTCTGGGTCATTTTGGCTTACTCTCCCTGACTGATGCGATCAAGGTACTTGGGTACATAAGAACTTTAAGTCGTGACATACAGATTAGATATTACATAATTAGATCTTTTCAGGAAAGTTTGAGAGCTCTGTTACCTAGAAAAGTTAACACTCTTTGGTGGAGGGCATTTTTATAAAAGCTCTGAAAGAAACAGTGGTGACATTGCAGTTGAAAAAGCCTTCTTCAGTCAGGGATTATCTGGCAAGTTATAGATGTGTCTTTAATCTTCCTTTTTGGACAAGGTGATTGAGTGTACGGTATTAAAGCAACCTCAGGCATACCTGAATGACACCTCTTCTTAATCCATTATAATCATACCACAGAGACAGCTCTAGCCGTACTGCTGAGTGAAGTAAATTTGTAGGATGACAAATACAGTTGTGCCCTATTATTCTTAGCTGATTTGTGAGTGAGCATTTAGAACATGGTATGGGAATCTTTGCAACCACCTTCCACTGGTTTAGGTCTTGCTGGGGGGGTCAGGAAGGACTCAGAGAGAAGTTGTCAGGATGACATTCCTCTGCATGGTTCTAATCTTTTAACCATTTTTTAATATCTATGTTAAACCATTAAATGAGATAATTTGAAGCTTTTGGTTCACTTTAAATAAACCTCTGGAAGCATCTGTCTCTGTTCCAAATCATTTGCATTTAGGACGATGCATTTATTAATTTAAATCCCATATTTATCCCTGGTTGGGACTCAAAGTGGCTTACAACATTGTTCTCCCATCCTCAATTTTCTCATAACAACAACCCTGTGAGGTAGGCTGACAATCTGTGAAAGGCCCAAGGTCACCCAGCAAGCTTCCATGGCAGAAGTGGTTATTTGAACCAAGGTCCCACAGAGTCCTAGCCCACCACTCTATCTACTGTACCACACTGGTCAAGTAGAAAGGTTGATAAACTGAAACTGAATCTAGACTGGATAGATATGATACTGGTGGGTAGAGCTGATGTATTTGAATGGAATGACCTGCTGGTTTAAGATGCTGTAAAGCTATTCCTGTCAAATCAGGTGAAAATGGGGTGGGGGGTTCTTCTGGATCACTGGATGTCACTGTGCCTTTTCCCACCAGCATTTAGTTTACAAAGTGGCCCTCTTCTAGAGTCAGCAAACTTAGCCACACTGGTCCATGATTTTTTAACTTCCATATTGAAAGTTCACCAGTAAATACATACCAGGCTGGCTTTGGAATACTTCATGTGCTGCCTGCAGGCCCAAAGCAGGGATCTATTCTTATCTTTAAAACCCTTCACAGTCTGGGACACAATTACCTGAAGAACTTTATGTATGTTATGTAAATCTGTGCATCACCTTAAGTCTTCTCAGATTGTTCTACCATACCTCATCACCAAGATCCCATATATACTTACAGCCATATATACCCTGAACCAATATAAATACCTATATTTGTTTTACTGTCTTTTAGTTTGTATAATCATATCAGTCTATGCAAGATGCCTTGAACACAGTAAAAGTTTGGGTATATCATATGTGTACACACACACGAGAGAGAGAGAGAGAGAGAGAGAGAGAGAGAGAGAGAGGCTGACTTTTTAGCCAGAAGTGGCTTCCAAAGTGGTCCCAGGAAATGAAAACCCATTAATATGACAATTAAAGTTTAATACAAATATTCCTTGAAGAGAAGGTTCTCAAGTGGGCTGAGTCCAATCATAATGGAGAGGTGGCTGGATGCTTTCTTTCCTCCCTTTGATGGGCTCAACAATGACCCCTGAAAGCTAGAGGGAGGGAGGGGGCTGGCAGTGGGAGCTGGGTCCAGGCATGTTTAATGAGAACTAAGTAGGGGGAAAATAAATATTTCAATCCTGAAGCAGTGTGAAACTTGCTTCTTGTCTTCATCTTTTAATAAGGAAAAATGCATCTCTTTAGAGACCATGTAAGGATAAAACTCAAAAGCGTAAGTGCTTGGTTAAGTGTCTCTTATGCACAATTAACACAAGTATATGTGCAAATATATATGTCGCCCATGTTAAATCTATATGTGTGGTACAGTGGGAAATGCTGAGATTCCCCTTTCCCCATAAAGTAAAAGGTGATTAAATTTAAGTGACTATTGCAATAGGCTTGGGAATGGAATAAGAGCACACTTTCCACAGACAGAAATAGCACAATGCTTAATTTTTAATGAGCCAGATTTTCATAGTAAGAGAAGGGATTTAGCAGTAACAATTACCTTTCGGATAATAATGATTTTGAACATCTGGTTAGATGATGCTTGATTTACTTCTAATGAGGGAGTATGTATTAGATATGGATATAGCTTTTCCCGTAATCTGATCATAAGACAAATGTCATGGTTTCTGCATTATACAACTTCTCAATTGCACAAGTAGTAAACCAGGAATTTGCCAACAGAGTAAGTGATTTGAACTTGTTAAATTATATAAAATGGATTAGATTCTAATTCTTTTAAATTGAAGGAGTTCATGGAAGCAGATCTGCCTCATCTTCTACTCTTCCCAGAAGCCCCCTGGTTCCCCAGCACCTCTGCTGAGGATCTTATTATAAACAACATGCCATGCAAAACGGGAGTTATTAGTTATAAAGGAAAATTGGGCAAAATTGCTCTTCCACAAGCAAAGCAAGCTCAACTGTAAGCTTTGTTCAACTTGCTCAGGGACAAGAGAGGATGATTTTGTATGATCCCCCCTTCATCCTTCCTGTACCCTGGGAGAGGGGAAAATGCTTAAAATAGACTTCCATTAATTTCTGATAGGTTTGTGAGGCTCTAACTGGGGTTGGCAAGATTTGTGTGGATGAGGTGCTTGTTTAATTAGACTGGCAAGCACACTGAGGCATCCAAATATATGGTAAAATAACCCAAACCAATCACTAATGGCTACATGGTTCCAAAGGGCTGCGGAGAGTTAATTCCTTGGTGCTGTACATTCACACTTGAACTGTTGCATAGTACAGGGTGGGGTTGGTGGATAATGTTTCTCTACACAAGCTTGGTACAGGCAAGGAAAAGCAAAGGTGTGACCTGTGGCCATGTCAGGCTGGGAGACAGTTTGGGTCGCCCAAATGCTGGCAAACTCAGTGAGGCTGCCATTGCACTGGCAGTCACTGTGCATCTTGGCCAGACTGTTCACAGGGGTAGGGAAGGACAGAAAGCTAGAGATATGTGTGTGTGTGTGTGGGGGGGATACAAAGCTATATTGTGTGGTGGGTGGGAGGAACAAAAGGAAGCAGGAAAAGGCTATGGGAGCTTTCAGAGGAAGGAAAGAGGAAATAGTGGGGGAGGAGAATATGAGATGCCTCCCACAAGTCTTTGTGGATCACCCACTTGTTCCTGTATATTTTTGACAATTAGAGAGAATACTTCTTTGTAAATGTAGGTGCCTTGAAAATAATAAATAAAAATAATAGTAAATCATGAAAGAGATGAGGCTGTGAATTCAATGAAGGCTCATTCTTTCACAAATCTTATATACTCTGAGCAGCAAAATGCAGACAGCTTTTGCTAACTGTTAGTATAGAACTGATCATTAGGATTTTTAGAAGTAGCCTTTGAATAACAGCTGTTTTTAAGAACTTTGATTGATGTGGAACAGAAATTGAAGAAATAAATAAGAATAAAATAAATTGATTTTCTAGTTCATTCGCTTTAGGATAGTTTACTTTCTTATTGGCATATGACAGTCTCTTGTCTGCTCCTTTCTTATTTTTGCTAGGGAGTCTTATCACAGGAATTCTCCACGAATCTATGACTGTCATTATGATTTAAACTGAATGCACTATTACATTAAGATGATCCCCATAACTGTCACACATATACGTACTAATTTCTTGAGGGATTTCTGTAAAGAATAGTAATTTAGAATATTTCTGATCATGTTCTTATAGGGTGTGGGTATATATATTGACAAACTTAGAAAGCAATCCTAAGCAGTTCTACTCAGAATCCTATTCAGGCCTATTCAATGGGGCTTTCCCCAAGGAAAATGTTCTTTGGCTTGCAAACTGTTCTCAGAAAAAAAGTGATAAGCTAACAGACTGATGAGAACAAATATTTTCTGCTGCATTGGATCAGGCATAGCTACAACAGAATGTAGTTTGTGGTCTTGGGAGGGGAAAATACTTTTTCATATTTTTAAATATAAGTAAGCAAGTTTTATATATCACCCATATATTATTTTGACCTGATATGGCTTTTTTCTTGTTAATGGTCAATATGTCATTCTTACTGGAGTTGTGCTGTTGAACTACATTTAATATAATGTGACAATGGACCCCTCCCCCTGAGATATTGCAGCATTTATGGCAGGGGGTTTAAAATATTGATATAAATTCATTTATTTTCGTTGTTGTAAAACATGGATTTTTTTTTCTGCTTAAGGAGAGGTCATACTTACAATACTAGAGTTACAAGAAAAGATGCCATTACAAATGTTATTCTTCAGCAAAGCCTGATTTTTTCACACTCAAAATTGGTTTCTTCAAGGAAGAATGCTGGCTTTTTAGTGATAAGAGATAATCTTGTGCTGCTTAATTAAGGGTCTGTGAATTTCTTGGAACCCTCACAAGGAAACATTCAGCTGTATTCACATTCTGGGGTCTGCCCTTGTGTACATTCAACAGAGTAGAATATTTATGAAAGGAAGGCTTAAAATTGCAACTTTTTAGAAACTGCACAATTTTATCCCTTGCAATGTTTTTTTAAAACCTACCTTATGACATTGACTGAGTTGACATATGCCTTCAGATTAGTTGTTCCAAATAATCTATTTGTGGGATCATGATTAGTAATTCTTTCTAAAATTACAGATGCTGCAGTTCTCTATATTTTAGATTTCATACTTTTCTGAAAAGAAGATAGTACAATAACAAAACGAATATAATGCTGTGACAGACCGCACTTTAAAAACTCAGAACTGCTGTGTAAATACACAGAGGACTGTGAAGGGTTAATGCCTCACTGAGCATTAGTGTCAATTGAGCAGAAAGACTTCAGAGCTGAATGCTGAAGAGAATTCAGTCTGTGTTATAGCCCTGTCTGTGAAGAGTCTAGTACTGACTGAGTCTATATTTTAGCCCTGACTGAGAAGAGTCTAGTACTGACTGAATTTGTGTCTAGCCCTGACTGAGATCAGTTTAACACAGACAGAGAACTGGGAAAGCTGGCAAGGGGGAGTGTGTAAATTGGTGAAGACTCCCATTCGGGCCAGAAAAAAGGATAAATCTTCTACTGAGAGAAGAAATTCCCTACCCAGTTAAAAAAGGGAGATAACTCAAAGCATGTAGTGATCCCTGATCTGGTCACTGCCACCAAAATCTCTTACATTAAGGCCCTCACCAAGGCTCAGGAGCAGAGATCTAAACTCCTGCCTGGCCTAGAGGACTTAGCACCTTTTCAGCTCTGTGCCAGAGCTGCAGATAATTAATTAACACACAGTGGTAGCCTTCTAGGCAAACAGCTTAGGCACCAGATCCAGGCTTAGAGTCAGGTTGCAACATAGGAAGCAAACTCAGATAATATTGATTAGATATTATATTTTATTCGGTGCAAAAGCATGCATATATCATAAGACTTGCAGAGGTAGGAAAACAAAGAATATCTATAGCTTGTTCAGCTCTAACTATACATAGAGGTATTTATAGTTACCAGTTATTCAGAGATACCAGGTAATTCAAAGTCCATTGTCCAGGGGATCTTGAATAGGAACCACATGATTGCTGTGGGCAGTGAAGTCCAGCTTTTCTGCCCACTAGTCAAATTCCATGTTGCAGGTATGTAATCCAAAGGGGAACTCTCTCAGAAAGGAGCTCTGTTTCCAAGAAAACTCTCCCTCTCTTCCCACAGGGTAATCACAATTCTCTCCCTTCCCCGTCATAATTGAATATGGCCATTTACCCAATTATGAGAAGTTGAAGGGGTGTGCCCAAATATCCAGTTGCAGGCATTGGGTACATGACAGAAACCATGTAAGAGAAGCTTTAATGTGTTAATGTTTGGGACAGCTGTGTCCCCCAGCTTGGGAAGACGTCTGAATGTCTACTCTTCCCAGCAAAGGTGTCAAAATGCCTTGTATATGGATATTAAGCTTGGCATCTGGCATGCCATCTGTTGCAGGTGACAAAAGTCACATGGAGATGTTAGCAGCTAGACCATTTGGCCGTAGCAGGAATGAATCAGGAAAGTATTTTCCTATACAGAAGCACTGGAGGAGCTTGAGTGCTCTGAAGGGTCAGAGAATGATGGCAGGCGAACCGGTGTTGATTGCATCGGGTCCGACAGGTCTCCAAAGCATGTCAATGTTGATGCTTGAATCTTATGAGGATTGCATGCCGGTGCTGACAGTTGTGGTCTCATGAACTCTGGTGGTGGGCAAGGATCTCTGAGATGATGCAGACTGTCGATCCCATTCCATGGGAGACTGTGGAGGGAACCAGGGCATGCCGCTGGAAATGGGTACACCCTGTACATGCATTGCCACTGGCATTGATCCCAGGGTGGTTGAAACTGTGTGAGTGATTGATCCCGACCGTCATGGCCCTGTTGGGATGGGTGAGCTACATTAGTTTTGTGCTCTGAATGAAGGCTCTCCATGCTGGGAGACTGGGGAACCTGTATCAGGTCCATATCCTGCTCAGAGTCTATGAGTTGATTGGGCATGAAGGTGAGGATTGCGTACCTTGTAACTGCCCATGGCCTGAGGAGTCAAGCGAAGCAGCTCTGTCTGAGGCAATCCTTGATGGTACTGGGATTTTAGCGGAGGAGCTCTTTTTGTGCTTCTTATGCTTGACAGGCTGCTTGTCTTTGCCCTCCCGGTTTTTCTTAGTGGGTGTATAGGCTACAGACTGCGATGCCGGGATCGAGCGTTTCAGCACTGATCTGTCGGCATCAGATTGGCTCGGTGTCAGAGACCGTTGAGCCATCGACCCCAATGCGGGGTTTGACACAGAGGCATGTTCCGAAGAGTCCTGTGATAATTCTATCAGAGAGAGAGCCAACTCAAGTAGCACCACCCACAGTCTCACCACTCAGTTCTTCCTCGTTTGATGGGAGAATTTGGCACAGTGGACACAAGAGTAAACACGGTGCGATTCCCTCAGGCACAATAAACAAAGGGAGTGTCCATTAGGGGGTGCGATTTTACTGCTGCACTTCTAGCACCATCTGAAGAAGCCCCACTATTTGGCCATAAGCTGTAGGCGGGTGGAAAAGGCTGCCAAGGCAGACGGAAGGAAAAACCTAACTATCTAACTAAACTGAAAACTAACCTTAGCTAACTACAAAAAACAGAAGAAAAAGAGGCTGGAGCCAAAGTTTTTTACTGACCGAGGTGAAGAGAGTCCTACCAGCATGGCGGTCAGAAGAGAACTGGCGGGATAGTTGTGTACCTTCCCCAGGTCATGCGCATTGAAGCCTGGCACATGACCAGGGGGTGGGCGCAAAAATCCCCTTAGCTTTCTACAATACTGATCGGGGTCGGCGTAAGTGCACTATATCCCAGAGGTATGATGCACAGAGACCACAAAGAAGATACTAGATTTTTAAAAAGGCAGTTCAGTCAGAAAGGGAGAGAAAAACGGAAGGAAAATTCTGCCTCTGAGGGAGGGAAGTGGGCTAGCTCATCATAAATGCATACAATAACAAAAGGACTGTAACAGATGTGCCTTCACCCTCTAACAGCAAAACACCCTCAGCACTATGTGTGAATCATTTTTCAGCAAAAAAAAGTTCAAAGTTCACAGGATGTCTCTACAGCAAAGATTCTTGCAAAAGATTCAATGTTTGTGTGAAATCAACACTCCCAAGTTAATTTAAGCTGAGTTCATGTTCCAATGCTTTTGGAAAAAGCAATTCCAGTACCATATGTTGATGTTATGAGCCTGGGCCTGCTAGTGGGGCCTACTGACTCCAGGAAAGCCTATATTAGAGTAACTACTGGGCCTACATTTCCCAGGCCATTCTATGGACCAGTGATTGGTTAACAGGGGATTTGGAGGGAAAACTTACACCAGTAGAGGAATAGAGGGTGGTGCCTGGGAAAAAGGGATAAAAGACCTCACCCAAAGTGGGGGCTGCTGCAGACAGAGGGATCCCTCATCCAGAAGAGGTGAGTCAGCTTGAAGCCAATCACCTAGAGACAGCTAGGAATGAATGAATGAATTTTATTGTCACAGCATACAGCCAGCGGTATACAACCCTACTTACAAATAATTACCATGTCAATAAATTACAAAAACAAATAGTACCCAGATGGTAAAACTATTAAGATAGGACAAGGTTAATAAGAATAAAATTGTACAAACGTTTTGATCAATAAAACCAAGGTTCGGTGAAGTATAGGACAAAATTAGATCTTAAAAAGGATAAAATAGCGATGATAAAAAAATAAAACCAATAAAATTAGGACCGGGTAGTCGAACCCAAATGGCTGCCTGAACGCTGATGAGCTTTTACTGTTAAGATAAGAGAAGGTTAATAAGAATAAAATTGCACAAGCATTTGATCAGTAAAACCAAAGGTTCGATAAAATGTGGGACAAAATTAGGTCTTAAAAAGGATAAAATAACAATGATAAAAAAATAAAACCAGTAAAATTAGGATCGGGTAATCCTAACCCAAATGGCTGCCTGGACGCTGATGGGCTTTTACAACCAGGAGACAAAATTTTGCTATCTGATGCAGCGCTGTATGGTCAAAGTTAGATAGCAGTTTCTCTATCTTATCCTGATCTGAGAGGCCAACCAAGAGAGGGTCAATGAGCTTTGTGCGAGCCTCAGTATATAATGGACACCTCAGGAACACGTGTTCCTGAGATTCGATCTCCCCAGACGCACACATGCATAGCCTCTCATTTCGGGGGATTTTCTTGAATTTACCCTCAAGAACTGCAGACGGTAGAGCGGAGCATCTAGCCAAAGTATATGCCCTCCTAAGTTTATTAGACTCCAGAACAGATAGATATGAGGCTTGAGCAACAATATATTTGCTACTATGTGGCGCTATAAAGGCGGGGGACGCCTGTAGGTCCAATTGGCGTTCGGTGTCTTCAGTCCTCTGCCTAACTGCTAGCTTGGCTTGATCGCCACCCATTTCCAAAAGCTCTTGAGGGGAAAGCCCTAATAACGTAATTTTCCGAATAGTGGAAGTCAGCCATTCGGATTGATAGTCGTCAGCCAGAATTAAAGGCACTAGGCCACATGGATTTAGATTTATCTTTAACCAGAAAAAAATGGAGTGCAAGGTAATCTTGGCTTCAACTTTCAACATGCCAGTCTCTAGCCGTGCCATCGCGTTGGTAACACACCTTGGAATTTGGAGCACTGATCTCAAAAATTTCGATTGAACCAACTCT
Organism: Gekko gecko; assembly: GCA_029375565.1. Lineage (NCBI taxonomy): Eukaryota > Metazoa > Chordata > Lepidosauria > Squamata > Gekkonidae > Gekko > Gekko gecko. The sequence continues at coordinate 136,691,154 of JAPDNY010000003.1, read as the reverse complement.
AATGGGGCATAACACGAGGGTGGCGCTCCAAGTAACGTCCCATGGAGCATCTGGGCTAATGTTTTAGCCTTAAAAAGTTTCAGAGCTGCTGGCACAAAATGGCCCCCTGAAGAGCGAAAAAACTTAAGTATACCTTGGGCAGATTTATCACCCGTGCATGCTGCTGCCTGACTGTGAGCAAGCTTAGAGCCCGAGGCTTGGATAATCATGCCAAGGTAGCGAAAATTAGTTACCTGTTCAAGATTCTGCCCATTTACACTCCACTTTCTTAATTTAGGTAGAGACAGCTAGGAACAGTTTAGATAGAAGCATTTGTGTGGTTTTTTGTTTGTGTATTGTTCTCTTTATCCTAGGTAGTACTTGAATTACAGTTATTACACCTCTTTAATAAACTTGTTTGCCTGAGTCCTCATGCCTCATTTGGTTACTGATAGGGGAAAGGGTGGATAAGGGTGCTCTGGGTTCTCCCAAAAAGACCCATACCAGAATGGTAGCAGCCATTAGAGAGCTTTGTTAGCCGTTGCCTGCAACATGGTGGCAGTGGTGGGATGGGCTAATTTTGGACTCCAGTAAGAGGCAGAATGCTATTTGGGCTTGTCTTACCTTCTCAAATTTCAAGAACCCCCCCCCTTTCTTCTTGCTTTGTTTCCCCTAAGCTGCTTGCCAGAGCACACAATAGCTCAGTAAACGTACTGGTAAAGTTCTGTATATTTTTGTAGCTGTTGGGTCAACGGGGATAGTGAGTGAGTGTTGGGTCAACGGGGAAAGGCAGGGCATGTTCCTCCAATCCTGAAAGGAAAAAGCATGGAACTCAGAAGTGGACTCCTGGATTACTGTTGACTATAGATGTGGCACTGGTTGAAGCAACCACGTCTCAAGCAATGATGCCCCTGAGTGAAGATGATGCCCCTGAGTGAAGTTGCGGTCTCCAACCACATCCTGAGGAGGACAGACTTGAGGTGGAGTTAGAGAGAGCCCAGCTCTCTAGATAGACGTGTTAGGGTGTTTTATTTCATTTGTGAACCTGCCTTTACTGTTTTCTTTATCCTACATAGTACTTGAATTGCAGTTGTTATTATACCTCTTGAATACTCTGCCTGGGTCCTCACGCCTCATTTGGTCACTTATAGGGTTGAACCTGTTGGAACAGGAGTGGATAAAGGATTGGGTGAATACTCTGACATCTCCCAAGGAGACCCATACCAGAGTGGTAGCAGCCATTACAGAGCTTTGCTTCCTGTGACAGTTGATATCAAGCTTCACTTTAGAAGTGTGGTTTTGACAAGTGCTATCTTAATATGCATGTAGGTAGAGTAGGTGTAGGAATCACCATTTGTGGTACATGTAGACACAAATGATGTTTGAAAATGTAGTACTGTGGTCCTGGAAGGGAAACTTAGGTTGCCAGGCAAGAGGTTATGTCCAGGAACTCCAAGGTGACATTTTCAGAAGTGGTATCTGTTCCAGATGTTGAGCCAGCTAAACAGATGAAGAAGTGACAGATCTCAATGCATAGATATGAAAGTGATGCTGGGAGGAAATGTTTTGAGTTAGGCACTGGGAAATGTGTGGAGTTGTTAGACTCTGGGAAACATTTTGGAACAAACCAACCCTGTACAAAACACATATGTTCTACTTAAACTGAAATGTTGTCAGGCTGCTATTGCTTGTTAGAACCTACAAACAGGTCAAAAGATCCGTCAGACTAACTCTCCAGGAAACTACCTTTGCCCCAGTAGTATTACTCAACCAACATCAGTCAGGTCTAGATTGGTGCTTTTCATGTATTTATTGTTCTACTGTTTATTGTATTTTTCTATTATTGTTGTTACCAGGCTTGGGTCCTGAATTACTCAACAGAAAGATGGATATATAAATATTTTAAAAGAATAAATGACTGCCTATACTAAAGAATACAGCTGTAAAGGGTCTAAGAGAATATCAGTGTTACACATTTTCAATCAGCATTCAGGTGCTAGGTTGATGGGAATATAAACAAATCAAGCCAGGTTTGAGCTCAGAAGGTGAGACAATAAGCAAACAAACACAGTGAATGAGACCAGCTGTACCATACAAAAATAAAAACAAAATAAAGAAAAAAAGGATGAAAACTAAAGCAGTCAAATGAATGGAAGAGCGTGCAAATATACAGAATGGTTAGGATTTCAATTACATTGCTTTTGGTTTAAACAGCTGGGCTACATCCTCAAACAGTTTACACTGGAGTCATTGCAGAGCCATCAGCAGGATTTAGATAACTCTACACTGATGTGCTTCTCTAATAGAAGTATGCTAAATTATGTTTTTAAAGTCTTATGTAAATGAAAAAAGACAGTACCATCAAGCTTATACTACACACAGTGTTGCTAAAAACACATTTCTTATCCTACAAGAGGAAGACAATATAAGCGGTAAATCTGTAAATGCTAATCTATGCCAAACTGCATTTGTGACCTATTTCATTCAGTGCAAACATCTGCCTCTAGAAAGCACATCTGATGTCAGTGAAGGACTCTATAACTGTTGATAAGTCTGAGAAAGGTAGGCAACACACTCATTTTGAAAGCCCTATCCTCTTTCATAATTCCATCTCTTTTGAAAACCAGGTATTATTCATAATTATAGGACCATGTCCTTTTCTTAGGAAAACTACAGATATGAATTCTACATTATGATATCCAAAATTATGCAATCAGAAGAAATAGTACACACAAAACATGGGGGGGGGAGAGTGTAAGCCCGTAACTAATATACAAGCCATACCAGGTTGAGAAACAAAGATACAGATACAGGTCTATTCTTCAAAATCACTACAGTCTAAACAAATTAAACATCTTGTAATAAATGAAAAACGTACCTGCAATCTGCAGAACATGCCTTTGCAAATCATACAAGATGTTGACATCAGTGGTCCCTTTACAAAACATTCCTTTATAAAGTGTAAATATAATAAATAGAATCAAAATATCAAAAGTGCAGGATAAATTGTCAATACCTTATTGAACCTTATCCAGTGAGCCATTCTTTAAAGGCTTATTCCAAGACCTAAAATACAAAATAAAAATGATATAAAATTGTTTATTTTAATAAATTATTAATAAATAAGATATGCCACATTAAAATAGAAGAAGAAGAGAAGAGATTGGATTTATACCCCGCCCTTCACTACCCAAAGGAGTCTCAGAGTGGCTTACAAATCTCTTTTCCCTTCCCCTCCCCACAACAGACACCCTGTGAGGTAGGTGGGGCTGAGAAAACTCTGACAGAAACTGTCCTTGAGAGAACAGCTGTGCCAGAGCTTGTGACTGACCCAAGGTCACATCAGCAGGTGCAAGTGGAGGAGTGGGGAATCAAACCCAGTTCTCCCAGATTAGAGTCTGTGCACTTAACCACCACACCAAATTGGCTCCCCACACCAAAATATACTACCCTAAGAAGTTTACCAATCATAGCATACTCATTCCTTGAAATACCAGTGGATAAAATATCTACTTTGCAATTTCCTTGAAAATAAAACAATAATTAATCCTCATGAGGTTTCTGTTGCATCTATACATCTCCGAGAGGTTAACCTATTGAAAATCTTTTACCAACCTAGAAAGCTTGGTTTAAAAACAGCTTATATAAGCCAAACCAAACATAGCCCATGAAAATTCCAGTGCAATAGTTCTATGAAGAGGTTGATGCTAGGTAAGTGACAGGTAGGATTGTCTATTTGGTATAAACCAAACCAAATAAATACCCCAAAATTCAGATGAATACAGATTCTCTAATCTGATTCAGCTACAGATATAGCTGAGCCCAAATAAAAGCCAAAATATCGGCTTTTATTTAGGCTCAGTTTGGAGAAGCTGGCCCTTACCACTTCCACATAACTCAGCAAGTAAACTCAGGTATTTAAAGGGACCACATCCATTTACATGCCTTTTTTCTCCATTGGAAACAGTGCAGGATGGGGCACCTTGTTTGGGGGCCCATAAAATTGGACCCCCTGGTTCAATCTTTCTAAAACTTGGGGGGGGGCTTTTGAGAGACACCAGCAACTATGCAGCAAATCTAGTGCTTCTAACAAAAAAAAAAAACAGCCCCCATGAGCCTCAGATACCCCCAGATCGATTCCCCACTATAGCCTATATATGGAGCCAATGATATAATGGAGTGATTTATCAGCAAAACATTAAAAGTTTAAATATATTTAAGGTTTAAAATAGCTGAAAAATACCAATGTTTTTGTATACACACCTAATGGCTTCCTTTATTGCATCAATCCATCTCATGTTGAGTCTTCCTCTTTTCCTGCCTTTAACATTTCCTAGAATTATTGTCTTTTCCAGTGAGTCTTATCTTCTCATGATGTGATTATTTATTTTATTTATTTTATTACACTTATGAATTGTCCCCCCTGCAAGCAGGCTCTGGGAGATTCAAAACCTTATAAAACATTTAAAATACATTAATATATAATTAAAGTTACCAACAGTAGACAATAAACAAAAACTAATCCAAGATGGCAATGTAGTAATCCTCCTTTGCCAGCCACACCACTGTCCCACATGGCAGGGCAGGGAAGGGTATGTGGGGACATAGAGGAAAAAGAGAGGGTGCCAGTCTCAACTTCCCATTGCTGTAGTCAACTAAAAGCCTGGTGGAACATGTCTATGTTACAGGCCCTGTGGAATTGCATCAGATCCCACAGATCCTGATGTTATTCAGCAGAGTTCCACCAGGTCAGAGCCAGGACCTAGAAGGCTCCGGCCCTAGTTGAGGACAGCTAGACCTTCCAAGGGCCAGGGATCACCAGCAAGTTGTTATCAGCTGATCTCAGCATTCTTCTGGGGACGTATTGGAGGAGACGGTCCCAAAGGTATGTGGGTTCCTGACTGCTCAAGGCCTTGAAAGTCAAGACTAATACCTTAAAACTGACTTGGTACTCCACTGGTAACCAGTGTAGCTGGTGCAGCACAGGTTGTATGTGTGCTGTCCATGGTGTTCCCATCAGAATTTGTGCTGCCACATTCTGGACTAGTTGGAGCCTCTGGGTCAGTCTCAAGGGCAGGCCAGCATACAGTGAGTTAAAGTAGTCCAGCGTGGAGGTGACCATCACATGGATTACTGTGGCTAGGTCGGGGGGTGACAGGCAAGGGGCCAGCAGCCATGCTTGGTGTAGATGGTAAAATGCCAGTCTGGCAGTATTTGTGACTTGCACCTCCAGAGTCAAGGAGGTGTCCAGCATCATACCAAGACTCCTGATGGAGCATGCTGATATCAACAGTATCCCCTCAAGAGCTGGGAGCCTGAACCCCAACCTCGAAGCCCGCCCAGCAACAGAACTTCCATCTTCCCCAGGTTCAGTCTCAGTCTATTTTTCCTCTAAACCCTTGGCCAGATGTTGTGGGGCAGTGTCCAGGCAGCCATCCAAGAGCAGATACAGCTGGGTGTCATTTGCATATTGGTGACACCCAAGACTGAAACTCCAAGGCAGTTGGGTGAGGGGACGCATATAGATGCTAAACAACATCGGGAAAAGGACTGTCCCCTGAGCAACCCCACATAACAGTGGCTACCTAAAGGACGTCTCTTCCCCTCATGCTACCCTCTGTTCCTGACTGTGGAGAAATGAGGAAAGCCATTGCAGGGCTACCGCATGAAACCTCATGTCAGTGAGGCAGTGGGTCAAAAGATCATAACTGACCGTGTCAAATGCTGCTGTGAGAGCAAGTAACAGCAGCACCGACCTGCCTCAATCCAGCTGCTTACAGAGATCATCTGTTAGGGCAACCAATACCATCTCTGTCCCGTGGCCTGGGCAGAAGCTGGACTGGAATGGGTCCAATGCTGAAGTGTCATTCAGGAAAGCATGATAGCCTCAATTTAGTCATTTTCGCTTCTAGGGAAAATTCAGGCTTGATTTGATCTAGAACCTACTTATTTGTCTTTTTGGCAGTCATGATATCTGTAAATCTCTCCTCCAACAACTCGTTTCAAATCAAATTTATTTAACTATGGATTATTTAAAGCATGTATGATACATATTTTCAAGGAATGAGCAAAAGAAATAAATAGCTTACAAGTGGAGACCTGCAAGAAACTTGCGGGATGGTCATCCCATTCCTCACATCTTTGTTTCCTCCCCTCTACCCTTACCTATCTCACACTCTTTCTCCCTTCTGGGGGTGGAGCCATAGACTCAACCCTCCAAAGCAGCCATTTTATCCAGGGGAACTGAGCTCTGTCACCTGGACAACAGTTGTAATTCTGGCAATGGTAGTTCTCATGGAGGAAATGGCTGGTTTGGAGGGTGGAGTCTATGGCATTATACCGGTCTGAAGTTCCTACCCTCCCCAAACTCCACCCTCCCCAGGATCCACCCCTCAAATGTCCAGGAGTTTCCCAATCTGGAGTTGGCAACCCTATTTTCTTCCCACCCAACAGCCAAGCTAGCTTTATCTGCCTTTATCTGTCTTCAGCTTTTCATCCCCCTCCCCCACAGCTTCTACCAAGGAAAATTACAGTCTTTCTCCACAGTGGGACCAAAGCAGCTTACATTATTCTCACCTCCTTTTTATCTGCACAACAACCCTGTGAGTAGGCTGAAAGTATGTGATTGGTCAAAATCACCCAGTCAGCTTCCACCGCAATATGGGGATCTGAACCTGGGTCTTGCAGACCCTACTCTGAAGCTCTAACAGCTGCACCACTGCTGGTTTTCATAGGGTGGCTGCTGAACAGCAGCAACCAGCCAGGCCAAGTTAAGTCATGCAAATTAGGTGGTATCAAGTCACCCAGAAGGTGCTATCTAGGGATGCCAGCTTCCAGGTGGGATCTGGGGATCCCCTGGAATTACTGTTCAGCTCCAGACTACTGAGATAACTTCCCCTGGACAAAATGGATGCTTTGGAGGGTGGACTCTAGGGCATTGTACCCCACTGAGGTCCCTGTCCTCCCCAGGCTCCATCCCCAAATCTCCAGGAGTTTCCAGACCTGGAGCTGGCAACCCCACCACCCCCATCCCCTGCCAGTGCCCATGGGGGGATCTAGCAACCCTAGACTGCTGCCAGGCCTAGGGTTGGCAACCTCCAAGTGGGGCCTGGAGAGTGAACTCTAGACAACATTTTCCCTAGAGAAAATGGCTGCTTTGGAGGGTGGATTCTGTGGCATGATACCCAGCGAGGCCTCTCCCTTCCCCAAATCCTGCCCTCCTTGCACTCCACCACAAAACCTCTAGGAATTCCCCAGCTTGACCCCAAGGCTCCCCCCCTCTCTCCAAGGCTGAAAGGGGCTTGGAAAGGGCCCTTCCCCTACCCTTTTACTGACAGAGCCAGTTAGAATCCTCCCCCCCCCAACATTCTAATCTTTCACTGTTGATGCCTGGAGTTAGGTCCCTGCAGAGGCCATTTCAAAAGGTTTTGGGGGAATTCAACCGTCCCTGAAGGGATTTTTTTTAGTTTTTGGATTTTTCTACAAACCCAGGAAGTCTACTGACTATGTAGGAAAAGCTGTTGGGGGAGAGTGAGCCCCCTGTTGGTGGAAATAGGTATCCGCACAAAAAAAACCCTCTGGGAAATAGTATAAGGATTAAAGTCACAAACACTGGCAGTGCTGATGAAAGGCTGTCACATGTTTATCTTAAAGAACATGCTATGGACTGAGCACTGAGGCACAAAGTGAACAAGTTTCAGCAACAGCTATATGGATAGCTTTTTAATCACTTCTAGTGCGCACATTACATTGCTACAGCCAGCATAATACAAAGCAAAAACAAGCAGCCAATCACAAAAGGACAGAATGTGAAAGCCACATTACTACTTAATATGTGAAACAGCAACTGAACTATGATTCCCAAGAACTTGTGCAATAATGTGTCTGCATGAGGAAGCCACAGGGACAAGTAGATTAATCATCAGCACCAGAATGCACCACAGCATTCTAATTATTACAATCTCTCATAGAGAGTCATATGAAATAGAATATCTATATGTAATCCTCCCTGCTTTGCACTGTGATATCCACAGAAGAAGCAAATCACAAAGCGGAGTCTCACTTTGTATTGAATAAATCACTGTGAAAGAGAACATTTTAATCATTTCAAGACTCATTGTAATTGCATTCTATTTCAGTCATATATGCATGCAAGGCATTCATTTCAAATGCCCCTTTTAGGCAGGAAAGCTAAGGCTTTACTAATTAAATTTTTTTTGGAAGCACTTCACTTTGCGTAGGTTATGTCCACACTGTTGCACTGCTTATTCAGTAAGTAGGATTAAAACTTTGGTTCCACATAGCACTTTATATTGTTGATCTAATTCCAAGTACAAACTAAAAAAAATCATGATGGGTACAGTAAGGGGAAATGTTTCTACAAATTGGGCACAGGAAACAAGGGGCAGACTGGAAGGGAAAATTACCCTGGAAATGGGCCTACCACTAAGTTTCCTACCTCTGTCTTTCCATCCTAGACCAGCCCCACCCCTCAAAGGAGGCAAAAAATAATGCCCAGCCAGCCCCACACCACAAGGCTTGGCCAAGCGTATCACTTCCTGTGCTGGATGAGAAAGGCCAAGTACATCCCTTACCAGATGAGGCAAGGCTGGGCTGAGCTCGTTGTTCACCATGGTGGGCAAGTGAGCTTGGGCAAGGCAGTTCTCTTGATTTGCCAGGTGAAGAAGCCCAGGCCTGGTGCTTCCTTTGCTGGGTGGGGCAATGCTTGGCTAGATGCATCCCTTGCAGCCTGGGGCAAACTCAGGCTGAAACTTACTTTGCTGAGCAGGGTGGGCCTGGACTTGGTGCATCCCTTGTATGGTAGGATGAGGCCAAGCTGGGCAAGGCCAGGCCAAGCCTGTCCTTCACCACACCAAGAGAACAAGCATGCCTGGACCAGACACATCCATTTCCATGCCAGGTAGTAGGGATGGGCACAAACTGAACCATGAAGCAAAATTTGTGACAAATTTTGCCCTGTTCATGGTTCAGGAAACAAAGTCCATGATGGGTCCATGGACATGGTCGTCCAAAAACTTTTAAGGCAGGACATGATGTTCATGCTAGTTCCTGGACAGAGCAGAAAGCAAGGACTCTGAGTCACTTTAAACCCCTGCTTTCTGCTCCAGCAGGAAGCAGCAAAAACAGCTGAATGGCTGGGAGCACTCCCCACTGCTCAGCCGGTTTGGGTTTTCTTGTGAAGTCCCTTTAGAGTTCATAGGGACTGCACAAGAAAGCCAGAAAATGGGAAGCAGCCTGTCCAGGGAAAGCCCCTGTCTGTCACCCAGCAATTCAGAAGAGCCTGGGAGCTCACCTACCCGCCTGTCATCTGAGGACTTTTATTTATTTTATTTTTTGGATTTGTATCCCACCCTCCCCGTATAACAGACTCAACGTTGGTTTCTTCAAGTACAATAGCCAATATACAATATACAAAGAATTAATAACAATTAAAAACCTTAATAAAATACAATAACATTCCTATGAAACAAATTCTGGTCAAAGCCTCACAGATGCAGTGTATTTTGAGTTTGGGTCCCTACATGGTAATGCAGATCTGAATGAATGAATGAATGAATGAAAATGCAGATCTGACCTGCTGAGGGGGAGGCCCAATAGAGAGGGAAGATGCCCACCACCCTAACTAAAAGCCTGGTGGAAAAGCTCCATCTTGCAGGCCCTGCAGAACTGTCAAAGGTCCCATAAAAGGCTGAAAAGGCCCTGGCCCTAGTCAAGGCAAGATGGATGTCCCTGCGGCTGGGGACCACCAGAAGATGTTGGTTGACAGATCATGAAGCCCTTCAGGGCTCAAAGAGGGAAAGGCTGTCTTGCAGATGTGCAGGCCCCTGGCTGTACAGGGCTTTAAAAGTGAGCACCAACACCTTGAAATGAATCTGGTACTTAATAGGTAGCCAGTGCAGTTCATGCAGCACCAGATGGATCTGCGTCCACACACACAATGAAGTCAACACCCGTGCTGCTGTGTTCTGCACCAGCTGCAGCTTCCAGAATCAAGGATAGCTCCACGTAGATGGAATTACAATAGTCCAATCTGGAAGTGACCACTGCATGGGTCACTGTAGCCAAGTCCCAGGGGTTGAGATATGGGGCCAACTGCATGATCTGTCTCAGATGGAAAAAGGCAGACCTGGCATTGGCAACAACCTGGGCCTCCATAGTTAGTGAAGCATCCAGGAACACCCCCAGCTCTTCACCTTCAATGCTGGCACCAGTGGGGCTCCCTCAAAGGTTGGGAGCCTGATCCCCAATCCCAGTTCCCTGCAACCCAGGTACAGAACCTCTGTCTTCAATGGATTCAGTTTCAGTCTGCTCTGTTGTAACCATCCAGCCACAGCTTGTAATGCCTTGTCCAGACTTTCTGGGGCAGAGTCCAGGTGGATTTGTAAATATCCAGCTATGTCCATCCTCATAGGTAAGACAAGGGTTACCAACAGGCCTAGAAGGAAAATGTTTTGTTCCTTTAATAGAGCCTCAATGTGTGGAAATAGGCAGCTGAACCTTTTCATGACATGATGGTAAATAAAACCCTATTATGCCTCTATTAAAGGGACAGGACACTTTTCCTCCAGGCAGCTGGCAACCCTAGGTGAGACTCTCTCTGCAACTAACCCTTTAAATTCTGCCCCTCCCCCACCCTTTGAACCATACATTCTACTTTTCAGCTTAATTATTTCCTGTTCGTTCTTAGAGGCACAGCATTCTTGAATTGATTCTCAATCAGATTTGTCCCCTGTTTAAGGGCTTCCCTGTTTAAGGGCTTCAATCTCATTGCAGTCAAAGCCAGTTATTATTGTTGCTGTTGTTATTACTGTTGGCTTAGTTCTCCTGACCAAAAGATGCCATGAAAAATTCCCTCTTGTTTCCCAAATCTTGACTATCATGTGGACTAGGGATTTACACAGACCACTCTACTTTGGTCCACGACCTCTACAGTCCACTAGACAAGTGGTACCCGTTCCTTGAAAGATGGATGCAGAACAACTGATATGTGAAAAATGGTCTTTGTTTTAAAATAAGTCATTTTTGTGTTAGGATTGTAATTTTTCAGGTTAATCTATTATCCTAGTTTCTTCATCCTTTGATGAACTTTTCTCGTGTTGTTATCAAATGATGTCATTTGATAACATTTTAATTTTGCTGTTAATGGTTGCTCTGGTTCACATGTTTTTTTCCCCCCAAGGTTTTGTTGGTGTATTTGTATTTGTTTCAAAATCCAATAAATTGTGTTAAAAAAATGAAGACTAGGGATGGGCATGAACCAGAAAATGTGGTTTGGTTTGTGGTTCATGATGTGCCCAGTTCATGAACTATGAACCGTCACAAACTTTTAGCAGCCAAACAAACTGGTTTGGTTCATGTAGTTTGTGACCTAGTAGAACAGATCCTGTGCAAGTTAGAGACACGGGAATCTCTGGCTGACTCTCCTCTACCTGCCCTCCAAATTTGGTAAGTATTGGATTTATGAGTTCTGAGTTATCCCCCCCCCCGAAGTGTCCCCAGTAAAGTGCTTTCTGGGGAAATGACTGCCTGTTATTTCCCTAGAAAGCACTTTTGAGGGGACACTTTCTTTGGGGAGGCCATAACTCAGACCTCAAAAATCCAATACTCACCAAACTTGGAGGGAAATTAGAGGAGAGTCAGCCAGATGTCACTTGCAAGTTTGGTGTTTCTAGCTTGTACAGGGTCCATTCTATACACTCCTGAACCTCCTAAACCTGTGCCTGTCAAAATGACAGGTGATTTTGACAGGTGCAGGTTCAGAAGTGTATAGAATGGGACCTGTGCAAGCTAGAGACACTAAACTTGGAGGGCATGTAGAAGAGCATCCAGGGGAGGTCACCTGTGAGTTTGATGTTTCTAGCTTGCACAGGGTCTGTTCTATACACTCCAGAACCTCCTAAACCTGCACCTGTCAAAATGGCTGCCTGCCACAGGTTCAGGAGGTTCAGGAGTGTGTAGAACAGATCTTGTAAAAGTCATAGGGGACCCCCCCCCCAGATGCTCCTCTATATGCCCTCCAAATTCCATCCCTCTGTTGCCTTGAAGTTTTATAAACATTTAGATTGAGCAGAGATAGTCTGTTTGGAAATGTATCCGTTAACGAACTGGCACAAACCTCCCCAAACAGCTTAGAAGTTTATGGAAGATCGTACCAGTTGACCTACCATGAACTTCATTTCATGAACCATGAACTAGCCAAAATTAGTCGCAAACTATAGTTCATGAGATGGTTCATGCCCATTCCTAATGAGGACAAGAACTGTTCTTTTATAAACAAGATCTTTCCCCTTTTCCCGGTCGAGACTTCAGTCGTATAGACCCGAAATAAATGAAAATGATAAATAAGATCTAGCAAGACGTTCAGGATGTCAAGTTCTGCATTAAGCACCCTATTTGGAACTTCTGTAGAAATTCCAGAAATATATGGGCTTCACATAGTCATGTTTAAATGTTGGGAAAGTATCTTTCAAAGAAATAAACAACCTATTAGTAGAAAAAGAATCCATTCAGTTAGTTAAATTCAACTGGACACAGCTTCCCAAGGGAAGTAGAATAAAAACCTATTGCTAAATGCACTTAGCATTACAAGAGACAAAAGTAAATCTCTCTGGACTATACTTTTGCTAATAAACTACATTGTCAGTGACTGGAGTAAAGGTTTCTGTAATTCTAAAAACACACAGAAATTGGCATAGCTTAGTTCAATAAAACCTTCTTCATTTATTCTAGTTAAGAATCTGATTAGCTTTGTAGGACAGACTTAACTTCTTTATGTGCTGTAAATTCTCACTTCCAAAAAATAGTAGTAGTATTGTGTAGCCATTTTTTTTTAAAAAAAACAACAACATTATTGAACTGTATTTCTTTCTTTCAATTTTTAGTTTGTCCTTACTCTAAGGAGTTCAGAATGGCGTATATTTTTCCCTTCTCACAAGTTCCATGAGATAGGCTGAGAGAGACATTGGCTGATCCAAGGCTACCCAGTGAGCTTTGTGTTCTGACTGATGATTTGAACTTTGAACTCTTTAGTCTTGGTCTGATATTCTAACCATTACTTTACACATCTGGCAAGTGTCAGGTAGTGGAAAATAGCCCAAGAAGCCAAAAGTAAGCCTATGACTTCTATCTAGTGACTAAAAATTAATGGATATACAGGCCACCTGAAAAGTCCCCAAATATATTATTATTTTATTCATGAGAGATTGGTAAGTCAAAATAAATTGTATTGCACTGCTAGCAGAGAAATGTTTGACAAAATGGAAAGAGCTGGTGTGATGGTGTGGAATCTTCCACAATATTATAAATGCTCAGAGAACACAATTTTCAGAATATTTACAATTCCATGACTGTGAAAGATGTAGTCAGTTTGTTTAGGATTAAAACCTCACACTGCCTTTGTAGTGAATAACTACAGCAGGAGGCCTGGAAAGAATCCAGGAAGTTGGAAGCTAAGGGGCAGAACACTGAGGACAAGAGACAAGAAGAAAAGTTCAGAGCATACAATGGACTTAGAAATGGGACACTGAGAAAACAAAGGTAGAGTGAGGACAGAGAACTGAGGTTAGAGAGACTCTGAAAAAACTTCTTGTCAGACACAGAATTGGTGAAACTCACTTTGTTGTATTGCTCCACGAGGCTCCAAATGCAGTGAAGGGGAAGAAGGAGCTTCAGGCTTCTCTCCGACACCATTTTCACCAGTGGAAATGGCCACATGACATGAGGGAAGACTGTTTTCCTGCTCCTCAGGCTCCATGTCTCCTTCTAATGTATCACATTGTTTATGGGGAAAATGAAACAAAATTCATCTGAATATGTGCAAAATGATGTACTGAAGAGAAGAGTCCTACAGACTGTTAGTTATCAGATGCCTGTCATTTCTTTTTGAAAGGCCCTGTGTCAGAAAATTTAACTCCCCACCTTCATTTGGAGAAACAGAATCCCATAACTTCATCCTGAAGCAAGTAGATTTGCCACTGGATCCCAGGCCTCTATATCTGATTTTGCCAGGCATGTTAAATCCAAATACTTTCAGTCCGTTTCATGATGCTATGATTTTTCTGGAAAAGGCAGGTATCTACAAGTGTTCCAGGCTCATCTTCTGTGACCCTCCTTTATCAGAAGAGATCTTTCTTGTAACAACCAAAACACAAAGAACACAAACTAAAGAAAATGCTCTGTATCGTGTCCAACATATGGGCAGAACATAAACTACAGTAAACAGACCATATTGAAATGCAAACTATACCATATATTTCAGGAGAACATGGAAACCCACAGGAGTATGAGCTAGTCTGACAAAGAAAAGAAAATACCTTTGTGGTCCTAGGGGCAAGCGCAAAGGTGAGGGCCCAAAGAAGCCAAATGCATAACTGGAGCCAAATGCATAATTGGAGAAAAGAGGCCACATCTTTTATTGGAAACAATCACTGGATCACTGATGAAGCTTGGGGCATGGATCTAGTATCAGATGGCCTGTCTATTGACTGATAATCCCAACCATCCCCCAGCCTTCCTGCTTGGGAGTCTCTGTGGGATGCCAAGTCCTGAAGTCCCACATGGGAGCAAGTCACGTGGTTCCCTTGACATTTGAGGGTGAGAGCTATACAACAACCCCTGAGCTGGGCATATTGCTGAATGGCCACACCCTCAAGACCTCTCATGGGGGTCCCCAGACCAGAAGAGGCAGGCATGCAGGCTCCACCTCTCCCAAAACAGGATCTGGCCCGATGCCCAAACCACCTATGAAAAGCTGTGACAGGAGAATGTATATAATGTAAACTTGAACGACACATAATTGTAAAATGCCAAGAACGAGGGAGGGTGTTCAGGGGAGCTGGAGCCCAACTGACAAGAGGCCCAGGCGGCAGCTCTTTAAGTATGGATGGAAGGGCAGGGTGCCCTGATTAGCCAATCCATGCTGCCACCAGGGCCAATTGCCACTGGTGTGCAGCCTAGGGGAGGAAGGGCACTGCTCCCAGTCCCACAGCTACAAAAGTGGCCCCAGGTAAGTCTGGAGGCTGTGGTTTCCATAATGCAAATATGACATGCAATGTTGGTGACTCAGGGAAAGATTGTATTCAAGCTCCTCCCTAGCAGCTTCTGTTCTTGTATGAATTTTCACTGGACACGTATGTATGTCACTGGTTTGAATGTATCCTTGCTCTCTTATCCTTCAGCTTATCATCATCCAGTACCAGGAACTCTCATTCATACCAGTACAGTCTGGATAACAAGCTGCTTTTAACATGATTATTATTCTTTTACTTTAAAAAAGGAATAATTAATTCCTATTTGGCATGGGAAAGTTGAGATGAGATGGTAGAGGTGGCTCAAACTGAAATTAAGGCGCTGTAAAGATCACAGCCTTTTTGTCATTCCCAGCATAGCTAATTCCTGAGCAGCACAGAAGAGGAGCTACTGCTGATACTCAGAGCAGCCACACACTAAAGAGAATAAGCATCAAGTTTACCACCATCTCTTATTCCCTTGCTGAGGAACCATGAGTGAGTACAGTTGCTGCTTTGTCCTTTTGCATTATTGCTTGGGACTGTGGAGACCCTGACCACAAGAAGCTGATTGATGTCAATTCTCTTCAAGAGTGCCAAACTCTGTGCTGGAGTGTGACTTTTATTAACTTTTTCCTCTCAGTGTTTTCAATGCGTTTTAATAAGGATTACAGGTTTATGTGCTTTTTAATGAATGGCTAGCTGTTTGAAAGGTATAGAAAGGATGAACAGTGGGAACGACTTTAATGTCTCACATCAGGTGCCAAAATGTTTAAGGCCAGCGCTGTTTACTCCTCTGAATCAGGCATTAAAATACTTCAGATATTGTTGGAAGGCATGACAAGAATATGACCTAGTGGGATTGAACCTCCCAATACACCAGACCAATAACTTTAGAACCATAAAGAGGATAACAGATTTAAAATTGGAGATGAAGCAGTATCTGTTGGGGAGGGAAAGCCTTCTAAGCTTGTTGTCATTTATTTTGAGCCCAATACATTTCAAACCTTCTCTTTTGTTATAGTATTAATAAGGCTAGTCCTTTAAAAGCTATACAGCTCATATAATTTCAGTCTCAAATTGAAGAATTCTGTTAGTTAAACAGAACACCATATTGTTACCTCAGGGAATTATAAAAGTCAACACTAAATGATCCATTTTATCTATAATTCTGAAAGTACCACTCAGGATTAAAAACCTAATCATCACTTTTTTATTAGATCAATATATTTCCTAATATACTTCAAGGGGTGTTGAATAAACTGACTAATGCTTGGGTGAGAAAAGGATTTATCATGAGTTCAGTCACTTCTAATGCTTTCCCATTTGGATTGCTCCCTGTGGAGCTAATCGGATCTCAATAAAAGTTCACAGGAAGCCCAGCTACTAAAGTGACAGATGTACAAGTCTATTTTGCCCTTTGTATTTTGGAACTCATCTTTCTTTTAAGTTTGCTTTCTCCTGCAGCAGCTTTTTCCTCCCCACTCTGCCCCATTTTCTTGGCATTTGAATCTTCTCGACAAAAGGAAGGGGTAGAATATTTCAAGCTTTAACAGTTTTGGTTTCTTCTTTTATATTAACAGCCATCTCAAGGCACCGAAGAAGCTCAAACCACTAAGAGGATCAGAAATGACCCTCCAACCAATACATGGAAACAGTAAATAGACTGGTAAAATACTCCAATTTAGAACGTTTACATTTGAACCTGAAGCCAAGTAAATGGGCATAGATACAGGGGCAGACTGGGAAAGGAAAACAGTCTTGGAAAGAGCCCTGCCCTTCCAAAGGAAGGAGGGATGGAGAACCACCCAGACATTGCCAGGCTGGGTGCCCTGTTCTGCACAGTGTGTGTAGCTTTGCTAGGTTGGTACATGCCCTCCTCTGTGTGCAGCTGGTCTGGGAAGGGTGCCCTCTTCTGCTTATGCCCACAGCTTGGCTGGGGCATGCACCTTTCTTCCCTGTACCCTACACAGGACAAGTGCCCCACACCTGTAAGAGGGATGGAGAACCAGCCAGCTGCCAGCCTGCTGATGAGGACTGCTACTTGTGGCTGCAGTTGCATGCTTTGCATGGAGTAAGAACTGCTCTTTGCTTGGGGCTGGGAGGTGTAGCCCATTGTGGGAGGCCAGCCCTCCAGGCTATTGGCTTGCAGGAACTTTTGTTGGTGTCTTTAATGGCTAATCCACCCCGTGTGGGCATAATATCCTCATCACTGGTATATGAAAATTTGGGACTATTATACAATGGAGAAGATTTCTACACAAATCTATCCTTCAAACACATACAAAGCACAATCACTATTTTACGTAAAATGGCTTCCATTTATTGAAGCATCATTTTCGGATTCCATTGTTCCATCTCACACAATTCCTCAAAGATATAAAGAGATAATAACAACATTTTGATCTGGCTTATCAAATCAAAGGTCATATACAAGAGTGCAAACACACTAGGGTCAGCGTTTATCAATAGAAACAAATATCAATAATATTATAACTTCCTTTAGTTGATGGTTTGTTTGAATGATATTATATGTTATGATGCAATATATATTTCACATTAAGTTTATTGTACAAGTTTTACTCAAGAAAAGTATTTCATTGTTTGCCTGTTTTAAAGTTAAAAGTTATAAATAAAATGTTTTTTTTAAAAAAAATATCCAGTTATAAATAAGGGGATTATTACTAAACAGTTTTTCTTTTTTTTTTGTAATGACAGAATCATTCCATAGTCTATACACTTGTTTATTTACAGATAGATGAACCTCAGAAGTTGATCCAGGCTCGGAGCAGCTCCCAGACACCACTGCCACTGCAGCCAGGCTTCAAGGTAAGTCGCGCTGGCCTGCTATGTGGGGGGGGAGATGGGATTCCCTCCACAAGTTTCACAGCACACCGCATCTAGTGTACCAACTTCTTCACAAACATTGACACAACAGGGATCCTTAATTCTGTTAAGCTTTGATTCCCTGGTAGCTAGATTATTTTTACATCAGTTAAGGTGATGGGGAGCAATAAGTACTCTCAACAATATGTTGAATGATGCTGTCACTAGATGTTTTTTTCTTCAAGGACATATTAAGATGCAGTTCCAAGACAAGCAAGTATGAGGAGAGTATGAGTTTTGCCATTTGCCTAGTGGCTGTGGACAATTTGCTGCTCCCTGCTCAGTCCCCTGCCCTCACTGATTTTAGATGCAGATGAATAATAGGGAAAATGGCACTGATGGTGATGCTCTTGATTCCCACTCCTGATTTCAGTGGGAAAAGCCATATTGATGTCACCCCAAAAACTCCACACTCCCAGGCACTCCCCCCAAATCTCCCAGCATTTGCCAGAGCAGGGCAAAAACCCTGGTCTTGATTATTTGCTCTGGGTCCCATTACAAAAAAGCTAGGCCCAACGCTATCCCCCCCTCGGCCTTTTTCCACCCAGCAATAGCATATCAGGTAAATAAGCAGCTTTTTTCAGTGTGATGCAATCCAACCAGCTTAAAAAAAAAAATCTGTACTCCACAGTGTGGCTCTACCCACTCTGGGATCTTCTTCCTGATCCAGAGGGCTTTGCCTCCAACCACCACATACGTTTGGATTTCAAGAGCTGGCAATTCTAGTTAGAAAGAACTATGAATTGGATAGAAACTCAGATAATAGGACAGAGGAATTCCAGGACAAAAATACAAAACGGTTACAACGTGTTGTAAAAAAATAACCTCCTTTATCAGTCATGGAGCAAGATTGTTAATATAAAAGAACTATATAAGGGTAATAATCAGAGGTGCATCTTCTTATAGATGTATTTATTTTATTTTTTATTTTTGTATTTATTACCCCACCATCCCCGCGAATGGGCTCAGGGTGGCTTATTTATCGATAATAAAAAATGGCACCAAATTAAAGTATCATGTAATGCCAATTCTGAGATCTTTATACAGAATGGATGATTTCTTATAAGCCAACTTTCTATTCAGCGTGTTGGATTTTCATATGTAGTGAACTATTTCAGAGCTAAACCATCAAACTCTAGGAGGCTAATTTAATCAGCAAAATGTTATAATCAACTTTATCATATGCATTGCAAGAGCTTTAGGGACTGCAGGAGGGACTAAAATAGTTTAAAGTAGTGATAACACAAGACTAGTACATTCTTATAAAGCTTTTAGATCAGATTTATATATGGCACATGGTACAGTGGAAAAACCCCTACAGGATTATATGTGACCTGGAGCCTATTTAAAATATTTTTACCCTGTGCTTATTTTTTTAGCAAGCACCATAGCATTCCAGTGCTGCTTCCCTCTAGGCCAGGGGTGTCGAACGCATTTGTTATGAGGGCCGGATCTGACATAAATGAGACCTTGTTGGGCCGGGCCATGTGTGTCATAAAATGTAATGCCAGGTAGCGGAGATATAAACTTTATAAAGGACACAAACACAAAGGTGGGTTTTTTTACTTAAAATAAAAACATGCTTAAAGCATTAGCACTCTTGCAATATTTTGTTTATTTAACAGTGTCTGATAACTGACACCTCTTGCTCTGAATTATTGCATCAAAATGCCTGTGCTGTTGCAGTCTTGAGTATGCTGTTCAGGTGTGTATCTGTAAGCTGCAAACCTACGATGACGCAGCTGCAGCAGAACTGGAAGAAGGAGCAGAAGACAGCCAGTTCCACTGCAGGCCTGATAGAAGCCCACTGGGGCCCTGATCCACCCCCTGGGCCGCATGTTTGACACCCCTGCTCTAGGCTATAGCTTGCTGGCATGCTAACAGTCCATGTTGAGACACTGGCAAATGGTTAAAACAAAATGAAATAAAAACAGCAATCCTGCTGAATCCTTACTATGTACAACCTTCATAATGCTTACCTACTATCTGAAGCAAGTGTTACAGGCATCCTCAAATTCTTCTCTGGTTGGGATTATGATCTGACCCTGGTAAAGCCTTCCTCTATGCATCTCTTGTATGACTGCCACAGCAACATTCCAAGTGCCAGCAGAACTGCAGAAACCATGAAAACTACAGGATCCATGGCTCCTTCCACCAAGAGACCTAACATACAAAAGTTTTCAGAGTGCTTGAAGTTCATACTGAGGACTTATATGCCCTCACAAAATTACAGTTCCTAGAGCCCTGCTGCCAGGAATGCTCTTGTGACATTTGATATACTAGGGACTTCTTCACCCAAAGAGTGATTAACATATGGAATTCACTGCCACAGGAGGTGGTGGCAGCTACAAGCATGGACAGTTTCAAGAGGGAATTAGATAAACATATGGAGCAGAAGTCCATCAGTGGCTATTAGCCACAAGGTATAGATGGGAATTCTCAGTCTGGGGCAGGTGATGCACTCTATTCTTGATGCTGGAGGGGCAGCAGTGGGAGGGCTTCTAGTGTCCTGGCCCCACTGCTGGACCTCCTGATAGCACGTGGTATTTTTGGCCGCTGTGTGACAGAGTGTTGGACTAGATGGGCCATTGGCCTGATTCAGCATTGGCTTCTCTTATGTTCTCTTATGACCAGGCCTGTAGCTACAGTGGGGCATCTTGGGGCTAGGCCCCCGACTTGCTGGCAAGGCCTCCTGACTTAACATCCAGCCCAGGGCATCATAGCCTTCCCCCCCAGATTAATTTGATTAGCCAGTGCCCCCTAATAAATTTAAATGCCCCATGACTTTAAAAATCCTGGCTACGGGCCTGCTAAGGACGGAGAAGAGAAGTCTCGCAGAGAGCTGCCACCACTACAGAAGGAACCAGGAAGTGAAGAGGCCAGCAGAGCTTGAGGGATGGTTGTGTGCGTCAGAAACAGGTCACTCCTTAAATTTCTCCTTGTAGGTTCACACTGCAGAGATGAGTGTGTGCAAAATCGATTCATTACCAGGGAGATACAGGGATGGGAGCAACTGGTTTCTGGACAAGGTAACTCAAGGATGCTACAATTATAGCAAAAGAACAAAAGAAGCAGGGACTCAGCATAGCATACCATGCACTGTCCTACTCCAGTGGAAATTTTATTGGCAGTTAGCCTTCCCTGTACAGGGATTTAGGTTAGTTTCACTTTTGCTGAATTGCATGTAATATTGCTTCTCCAGACATAGCTCTAGCCTGGTCACTGGCAAGAGCTTTCTATCTGCAAATATCCATAGCCTCTTCAAAGGGGAGTGCAGGTTGTTCTAACAGTTTTTCCTTAAGTTTGCAATCAGATATGCTGCGCACAATCTTGTCCCTTAGCATAGGGCCCTCAAATGTGCCAAATTTAAAATGCTGGGCTTTTTTCATAGCTTGGTGACAAAATCATCTATTCTAGCAGCTTCCATTATACTGTAATTGCTAGACTTGGTATCTCTCAAACACAACTTTTCTTGGGTTCATAGTATGATTTGAAGTTGGTTTTTTCAAGGATATGCAAAAAGATCCTTGCATATTATTATTCATCTCAAGAGCTTTTTCTCCTATGCACTGGAGCAAGATTGTAACTTTATAATCCTCAGAGTCTTTTTAGCCCTTCTGACTGCTAGGTACAGACTGAATTTCTGTTCCCTTCATCTCCAGTTCTCCACTAAATTTTCAACAAAGGATAAATCTGATGGGGGCTTGACCTGCTCCAATACTGAATAACTGGTATAACTTAGAATCTTCTTATACAGCGTTAGGAGAACAAAAAAGTAGCAGGATGAATTCTGATACCATGTAATTAGGGTTGCCAGGTCTTACCTGGCTGCCGTCGGGGATCTTTCTTCTTCTGTGGGAAATCGTTGGTGCACGTGCTTTGTGTGTGCACCGCAATGATGTCACCCAGAAGTGATGTCATCAAACGGCACGTTGTGGGTGGGGCCTCTATTGTTCAAGGAAAAACCATAGAGTTTTTCCTTGAATGATACAGCTTCCTCCTGCAACATGCCCGGTGCGATGACATCACCTCTGGGTGATGTCATTGCACCAGGCACATTGGCCCAAACACAGCACTTTGCGGGAGGGGTTCCCCCCAATGGCTGAATCCGGGCTGGTGGATATGGGGCTGTAAAAGCAGGCAACCCCCCCCCCCGGGGGAATGGCAAGCCTACATGTGATATGTCACTTTTGTTTTCAAGTCAGGAATAGGGTACTCGTTTAGGTTCCTGCTCTTACATTCACACAGCAGAGATGATTGTGCAAAACAATATCCATTTATTAGCATTCTAACTAACAAACAGAAGTAAAGGAGCAGGGACTCCATCCCATGGGACTAAAAACAACACATACAGATATCAGATGGGACAACAGGCTATGCCATTATAATGTATACAATAAATGTACCACACATTAAGGGGTTTGTGGAGTAGAGCCATGGACCCTGTTGCATTTCTGCTCTGATTGGAAGTGCACACATGTTTTAAATTTGGACCCGGACTTGGAAATCAGAGCTGCTGTGGGGGAGCTGAGTTTGCTAGTCTCAATTCTGAATTCAAGGGAGTTGGAAGAGTCCTGGGCCATATGAAATCCTCTAAGGATAAATGCTTTTATTCAGTATTGCACAGTGCACCTACATATACACTGATAATACCAAGGGGGGAAATGCAAAGTAAATGGACCAAAGCAGCAACAAATTGTCCATTCAGCTGGGATTGTCAGGCAGGTTGCAGAGCCCTTCCAGCAAGACTGTGAGCACCTGTCAGGATTTGGGGAGGACCTCTGGGGAGGACCTGCTGCTCTGACACCAGTTCTAGAATTAACTTTACAAATTCTACTACTTACATCAGAACTAAGCAAGACAGAGTGAAGTGCAGCACAGGGAGAAATTCTGAAAAAATTCTGAGAAATTCTGTGGAGACAAGTAATCCTGACCAAGCTCTTTGTATAACGGAATTGTTGATGATGATGTTATCCAAATGTTAATAGTCTAAATATGATTCTGTGACAAGAGAAATAAAATACCAATTATCTTTTTTGTTAATACATATAATTGTTGATAATGGAATGCACAATTGCCAGCAACACTATATACAAATCATACAATGGCATAAAAATGGCCTATAGTTCTCTTCACATAATAGAACAAAACCACCATTATTTGTTACTGCCTATAATTCTATAAATTAGATTTTTTTAAATGGAAACTAGTGGCATGCGGAGAGAAGCAGACATGCAGAAACAGTGTCACTGAGCAAATTACTGATTTTTCTTTCCATTTTTACTAGTGTAGGGAATTCAATTGATGTTGTTTAAACAACATCATTTCCCCAGGCATAGCCTCTTGATAAAGGCTCGTTTAACTTTTGAAAAACATGTGTGTTAGGGTACACAATTTCAGGGGTCATGTTGTAGGAAAAAAGGCGCAGGAGCTCATTAGCGCAACTCATTAGCATAACTTATTTGTATATGCCACACCCCCTGACATCACCAAAGGTGTGTCAGAAGGCAACACCCACTGATCAGGCTCCACTCCAAAAATCTCCAGGTATTTCCCAACTCAGATTCAAACCGGGGTCTCCCAAATCCTTGTCTGGAACACTAACCACTACACAACACTTCATGGGGCAGTGGCTGTTGAGCAGTGACAAGCAGCTGGGCCTGTATGAGTTAGGCAAGTTGCACGGTGTCAAGTTGTCCAGTGGCTGCTGTCAGGCCTGACATGCTCTCTCCCACTACATTTTACTGACTGAAACAAATGCTTGAAGGCTGGAAATACTGCTGTGGTTGATAAACAATGGTCACTGAGAGAATTCCTTTCATATAGCTACAGGTGCTGCTTCTATTATGGGTAAGGGTTGACCCAATGTATTTTCAGCTACCATCGATGACGGATGGAAGTTGGCTAAGTACTTCCCTACTGGTCCAAATCTTCCACAGCTAACAATGTGCACTGTCCCCTCTGTCAGGCAGAAGAAGCCCTGTATTCCCTTTCTTCCCCCTTCCCTTCACCCCACTTGGAGGTGAGGCGATGGGAAAGGAGGGGGAAGGAATGAATCCCAGGCACTTCTGCTTGTCAGAGGGGCTAGTGTGCTGGCCCCTCTGTCAGGCTGAAGAAGCGCTGTATTCCCTTCCCCCCCCCTTCCTTCATCCCACTTGAAGGTGAGGCAATGGGAAAGGAGGGGGGGGAAGGAATGGATCCCAGGTGCTTCTGCCTGTCAGAGGGGCTGGTGTGTTGGCCCCTCTGTCAGGCAGAAGAAGCCCTGGATTCCCTTTCTCTCTCCCCCTTTCCCTTTGCCCCACTTGGAGGTGAGGTGAAGGGAAAGGAAGGGGGAGGAGTTTACTTGTTACTCCCAGAACACCGTTCCTGCCCATTCCTGCTGGAAATGACCCCTGACAATGGTATTTAATAGTCTCTTCAACATGCCAAGAACTATTTCAAAGAGAACAGAACCAGATACGGTCCAGACATAATGGATGGGAGGTATGTTGCATATATATGGGAAGAATGAAGTTGTGTAGTTCACCATTATGAAAAAAATTAGAGAAACTGTCTTGTCAAGCAGTAGTGTAGAGAAATACATAGTCTTCACAGGATAAATAAAAATACATCAGTTTTTAAAGACAAATAATTCATATTCAGAAGTTCTTAGACTGTAGGAGGTAGTGTTTAATACTTTTAAAAATAGAAATAAGGGGTTTCATATAGGGTTGCCAGGTCCTACCTCAATCCAGGCAGGGGACTCCAGCCTGGCTCCTAGATTCTCCTGGCATATGTGCCCTGTGATGACATCAACCAGAAGTGACATCATCATACTGGACACATCCTTTAGGGGACGCTGTAGTATTTGGATAAAAACTCTATATTCACCATAGAGTTTTTACCCAAATACTAGAGAGCCCCCTGCACAACGTGCCTGGGTGATGTCATTGTGCTGGGCATATTGGGTCTGCTGGGACTCTGCAGGGGTAAGCCCCCCCACTGGCCAGATTTGGGGGACTGAAATCAGGGGAACCCCTGCCCCCATCGAGGGGTTGGCAAGCCTAGTTTCATAGTGGCATGGATTAATGGTATTTGATTTCAGAGGAATTTAAAATGTAACAAGATGTTCATAGAATAATAGAGAAGAAACATTGTGAGTCATGTCTAGTGATGTCACAATCACTGTTCAAAGGGAACATGTTTTGACACACACCACCACATTCCACTTGGGACATTCATACAATCATACCTAACTAGTAATGGATATGCTATCTGAGGAGGGTATTGACTATTTCTAGGAACAAAATACTGCAATTTGGCTACTGCAAAAATGTAAAATGACTGAAACAGAAGCATCACCCAGAAGGAAAATCTGCAATAGATTATTTGATCTTCTCTTGGCACTTCAGGAGCCAACACAACTTGAGAGAGATCTCATTTTGATTAGAAAGCTTGATTTTAAAGCCTGATCATTCCTGAATGCCAGAAGTGGTCTGGATTAGGGATGGGCATGAACCGGCTCACGAACTAAAGTTTGTCATGAATTTTGGGCAGTTCATAGTTCACAAAGTAACATTCATGGAAGGGCACCCAGCATGAACATTTCACAAACTTCGGAGCTATTCATGGCAGTTCATGAATGATTATGATTCCAGACAGACTGTCTCTCCACAATTAAACTGTTTACAAAACTCCAAGGCAACAGGGTGGCAGAATTCTCCAGCCTTGGAAACACCAATAGGAGCCCTGCAAAGCTTAACAGGCCTCTCCTCTGTTGGCTATTCGCAGTTACACAGTGAGGCAGGGAACTTATTAAAAGCAGACTAGCAGAGCACATTCCCTCCTGATTGTGATTCCTCTCCCCTGCTGGGATTTGGGGTTTTAGGTGGACTCAGGGCTCTGAGCTACCCCATGTCTCTGCTTATGCCGAGTAGAGGAGCTTAGCTAGTGGATTCCTCAGCTGAGGACCCACATTTTGACTATCATTCCTTTCCTTTGCTGGGGTTTGGGTGTTAGGTGGACTCAGGGCTCTGAGTCACACCATCTCTCAGCTCATGCCGAGCAAGAGAGGCTTAGGCCAAAGAAACAAAACCAGCTGTGTATGAATTATATGCAAAATAAATTCTATTAAATAAAGAATAAAGAATGTACAGTTCCACTGTGTAGCGGTTATTTGCTTGATACAATCATAAAGAAATTAATTTCCTATGTCCATAAACAGGTACACAATCAATTGTCCATATACATCAAAGTCCAATAGATGATGCAGGCAAAGCTTTTCCAGATGAAAGATCCACTAAGAATTGTCTCAGAGTAGAATCAGGAATTCCAAGAAGTGTGCTAGCTAATTGATTGTCTTGTTTCGCACCACAGCTTTTTCAAAGAAAGATCAACATTCCATGATTCTCTATACCCATCTCAGAAGAAAACTTGCCATAAAATTTCTCTGTGTTGCATTTCCTTGCAGCAGTAGTTTTTTTAATTATGAAACAAGATACTCCTCTGTAGCCCCTCCTAGCCAAGCACCAGAAAGCAGCTGTCCCTCCCAGCATCTACAATCCTGGGGCCCTGTTTGCAGCCCACAGCAGAAACATTTCTGCATCCTCCCCACTGACTCCTGTGTGACAGAGTCTAAGTTGTGCTGCACCCATGTCCAGAGGGGTGCAAACCTCCAATACTTGTCCTCCTCTGTCCTCCACAGGCACCTGAAGAGGGTGCACCCAACTATGTTGCCACTGGAGAAAAAAGTGGCAGCTAATGGGAGGAAGAAGAGGCCCACTCCCTCACAGAAGGGAGATGTAGAGGGAGGACAGAAGGTCCCTCCAAGAAAGGCTCCGTGTGCTTAGGTTGCAGTGAGTGGGACTTCAGGCCACCCTTGAAGAGGCCATTCCCTTGGAGACACCAACAGAGCCATCCAGAAAGGTTATGTGGCGGCCCCAGGAAGCAATCACACACCTTGTTGGCAAAATAACTGCTGTGGATGGCCAACCCTTCCCTCTCATGGAGGACATAGCCTTTTACGTGCTGCTGTAACACCTGGCTCTCTGGTACTCCGTCTCCTTGTGGATACTATGAGCTAATGAATCTTGTCTGCCATGCACCACTCTGTAGAGGTGATGCTCAAGGCTGAGCTCTCCAGAGTGCAAGGTGTTGGAAATATGTGTGTTGCAAGGGCTAAATTCAGTCATTATAGGGTTAATGTGTTTACTTTGTGTGCTATTGTTTAGATTGACCTGTCTGACCCTCCCAAATGCTGTGTGTCCTCAAGCCCTTCCAGGACACCACCGACATGCTCTTTACCTAGATGGCTAGCCTGGGGCAAGTCATCCCCCTGGTTCAAGGGCTGGACTGAATGCTGGCCTCCATACTGCAGCCAGGCCCTGAGAGGATGGTTGTCCTCCCACAGGTCCAGGCCTTGGCACAGAGGTTGCAGATGGGCATCATCACCAGGTTGCATTTTCTCTGCAATGAAGGGGAGTACAAGCTGGCCCATATCGGTGACACCCAAATAAAAGTCAGCATTGCTCTCCAGAATGCAGAGCTCATGCAATGGAAGCATGAGATTTGCAAAGAAGTGCCAAGGCTACAGGGTAGCTGACATGACCAGAGGGAACAGTGGGTGGAAGAGGCTGGGGAGAAGGAAGAGGAGGAAGAGTCGTAGCCTGGCACCTCTGCCTCAAAGAGGCCAACCAGGGATAAGCCTTGCTACTGGTTGTCAGTGGGGAACTGGGTGGTCAGCAGTGGCAGGGATGCAAGGCATATGATGGCGGAGGATTTAGCAGAGACTCTAGAAAGGTTACCCACCCAAAATTTTGTTAGTCTCTAAGGTGCTACTAGACTGAAATCTAACAGTTGGTCTAAAGACCAACAACATGTTCCAGGGTATAAGCTTTTGTAAGTCAAAGGTCAGATATGGAAAGGATGCTTAGAACCATTTGTTAGAGACCTTTAGCCTTAAAGAACTACAATTCCCAGCATTCACTATTTAATAAATTTAAGCCTATAGGGAGCCTATGCCCTTAACTGAAGGAAACTCTGGCTTCCCACTGCTGTATTATCAGCTTCCATGATTACAAAATAAGGAGGTTACTAGAACTTATGTTTTTTGCATGAGCATATATTTAATCATACTACGGTGTGGGCTCACTGTTGCCACAGAAACTAGCTGTGGAAATCCTCTGAATGTGAAAGAACAGGCCATACAGGAACACTGATAAACACCATTTTTCTAGTTGCTTTGCAAGCATCAGGTCTAATTCTGTTAATGAATCATACTTTGTTTTATATAATGAATTTCCCTTTTTAGACATCCTTTGAATAAACAGCAGGTTCATTCACATTAATAGCAGAACACTGACATGAATTCACAGTGCAAAGAGTAATTCCAGCTATACTCTGCAGCTGTTCTTTGCACTTCATTTCCATACGCTTACACTAGGCAACCGTTCTCTTCCCATTTTTAGTCAAGTGAGTTTTACTTTTAATTAGATTATTTTGTGGGAACAGGCTGGAAGAGGCTGTGCACAGGAGATTGAGATAGCCTTGATATAGCCACAAAGAAGCTGCATTCTATCTCAAGATAAGTGTTTCCTGTTAACAAGCTCAGTGAATGTCAGCTGTTTTCGATTAAGTCGCTAAATCTTGAATGGACTAACATGGCATTGTAAATATTGTGAATTAAAAGGCATGCATTTGGGGGAGAGACAATGAAGAGTGGCTACATCAGGGCCTTTATTTCCATCCTGTCCCCTTTCCCAACACTACAAACAAACAGGCAAACTCAAAAGGTACTAAATAAAGTAGTGCTGAGTGTTGGCAAGTGCCCTCTTGTACAGAGACAAAAAAAAAATCTCAATAATTTACCTCTGATGAAGAGCATGCCTCAGTACAAACAACACTACACTGGTTTGCCACTACACTATACTAATGAGCCTGGGAATATTCAGGCTAGGATTAAGAACATAAGAGCATAAGAGGAACCAGTGTTGGATGAGACCAATGGCCCATCCAGTCCAACACTCTATCACACATACCAGGTGCCATCAGGAGGTCCAGCAGTGGGGCCAGGACACTAGAAGCTCTCCCATTGTTGCCCCCCCAAGCACCAAGAATACAAAGCATCACTTGCCCCAGCCTGAGAGTTCCTATCTATTTCTTGTGGCTAATAGCCACTGATGGACCTCTGCTCCATATGCTTATCCAAGTCCCTCTTGAAGTTGCCCATGTTTGTAGCTGCCAAGTTCCCAGTTGCCCCTCCACCAAGCAAGGAAGAGTCCGAGGTCAAAGGGTTGCCAACTCTAGGTTGGGAAGTTCCTGGAGATTAGCGGATGGAGCCTGGAGACGGTGGGATTTGGAGAGGGGATGGAGTCCACCCTCCAAAATGGTCATTTTCTGCAGGGAAACTGATCTCTATTGTCTGGAGGTTTGTTGTAATGCCAGGAGATCTTCAGATCTCACATGGAGGCTGACAACCCTAATTTGGGTATATATTCCCCTCCCATTGTATACCGACACCTGATTAGGTTCTTCATAGTACGTCATCAGCTTGAATCTACCAGAGCATTTCTGCAGATGGAAGGAATTTTGCCCGCAGATCATGACTTTCTTCCCTCTCTATTCCTACTACAGTCCTAAATATCCCCCAAGCTATCCCAAAGTTACAGGGGATCCCAAGGAACAGCATAGGAGCATCTTGAGGGGGGATGTGAGGAAGTTGTACTTGATGGGTGAAAGTTTTTCTGTCTCTGGAAACACTCTGGTGGTGCAAACCCATTATGACAAACCATTAGGAATGGATTCTGAACTGTGATTTGTTTCCAGGGTGGAATTCTGGCTTGGACAGATGAGACATAATGACAAACTATGGTTGGCTGAACTGTTGGGGGGAGGGAAACTGATTAGATTGCCCTGCAGGTGGAAAACAGGAACAGAAGGATCCCCCAGATTCATTCACATAATAACTATGCCTTTACATCTGAACTGTGTCTGTTTCATAGCTGAAACATGTCAAATAAGATAGTTTAGAGTTCTTCAGCACAGAATTAGAATTTCTTGGCACCTTTTAAGTTTTATGCCTTTGTTTGTTTGTCTTATGAGTGATGCTGCCCTGCTCTTTTCAGCAGTGTACAGGTAGATAATCCTTAATGGCCTCTGTGATCCTGTTTCGTATACTGGTTTCCTAGGTATCAAAGATAAACAGAAACTCTGATTTGCTAGTCATTTCAATAGCTGGCCAGGAAGGATGATGATGATTTCCAAAGTACTTAAAACCATTGTTCGCTGTTCATAAATCAAATCAGAAACCTCCCTGTGCGATCTCAATTATATGGGGAGAAAGAGGGAAGGAGAAGAAGCTTGAGTAATTCAAAATATAAGTTACTAGCCTGATACCAGTGCTTCACTTCGGTATTTAAGTTCGGCAAATCCAGTTATAATACTGATGATGTGAAGTCTGAAATGTAACATTTGTTGTAGGAATTCTAATGGAGAAGTCTATAGTGTGAAAAATGAAGTGAGACATATGTACTGGTTTGTGGGTTTTTTTAGTCTACTGAAGGACCTCTCTGTAGACCACATAGATGGTTCTGCCCTCAGGTGCTAGGATCACCAGGCTGCTTGGTGAGGTCACTCTGGAGCAGGCCACATAGAACTGTCCATGTGAGAAGCCGTCGTCTGTTAAGTCAATTCCTGCCACCTTCAGTGTCTGGCCTTGAGACTTGATGGTCATAGCAAAGCAGTCCTTGAGGGGAAACGGCAGCCTCTTGAACTTGAAGGGATTTTCTGATGGTATGAGTGGTATGAACAGTGACTCTCCCCAAACACTGCCAGTGAGCAGTGTGGCCTCAATGATGTTCCTATGCAGGGCCTTCATTTGCAGTCTGTGCCATTGCAGAGTTTGGGTGGGCTGAGGTTCCACAGTAGCATCGCTGGAGCCCCCACTGTGAAGAGAAGCTTGTGGGCTGGGAAGCCAGGAGTGCTGAGGGTGTTGAGGAACTCTACAGGGTAGTGAACTGCGTCATCCATTTGCACCACTGAGTCCATAGATCTGTTCTCCATTTCTGCCCCCTCAAAGGTGTTAAGTAGAGTTTCATTAAAGATGGTAGCCCTGTCATTCTTGGGGGTCAGAATGGCACACTCACACAGGCTGTCCATGGACTTCTCTGTGATTCTGGCAATATCAGGGTAGATCCTGGCTGTTAATTCTGGTAGGATCCTTACTACTGAGGCCAGGCATGGAGGGATGGTCAGTTTTCCATCGGACTGGGGAGACTCTCTGTCCCTTCTTTTCAGTGAGAGTTCAGAGAATTCCCCAGCAGACACATCGCCTCTCAGGTGGACTCTCATGTTCGTCCTTAGTGAAAGTTTCCTGATGAGTGGCCACAGATACCATGCCTTGACACACACGTACACTTCATCAGCTCGCGTTCCCCTTGGCACTACTGGCAGTGTCTGCCAGAAGTCTCCAGCCAGCAGCACAGTGATCCCCCCCTCACTCCATCATTGCCCCTGATGTCTTTGAGGGTTATGCTCAGTGCCTCAAAACACCCCTTGTACACCATGGTGTTCTCATCCCAAACAATGAGTTTACAGTCCCACAGCACTTGGGCCATGTTGCTTTGTTTTGAGATGCTGCACAGGGGTGTCTCTGCATGGATGAGACTGAGAGGCAGTTTGAAGCCTGTGTGAGGATTCCAGAGGATGCGACAGCCAAGGCAATGCCATGATCACTCCTTACCTTCACCAGGAGCAAATTGAGGAGGAAGGTCTTTCCTGTTCCACCAGGAGCATCCAGAAAAAAGACCTGATCAACCCCTGATTTAATGTTGCCTAGGACCTGCTGATAGACAGCAAGCTGTTCAGTTGTTAGTGAATCCTCGTTATTCAACACCACTTGTGCCAAGGTGTAAGTATTATAGTTGGCCTCCCTCAGGTAGTCCCTGTTCCTTAAGACTCCTCCAGATCTTGTGGGCTGAGGCAGGCCATACTGTTGCAGGACCTGTTGTCCCAAAGCCCATACTGTGTCCTCAATCAGCACCAGGCATCTGTTGTAAACCTCATGCATCACCTGCTGGGCACTGCATTGCAACTCCCTCTCCATCTGTCATGTGATGTCCTCTGAGAGACTATCTTTGTATTTCTCCCAAAGACTCAGAGGATTGGGGAGTTGACAGAACCCCAACATTACTGTGAAGAGCTCCCGTAGCTTGAAGGGAGAATCACACAGGGCAGCTTCCTCCAAGGTAGTGTCCCAGTGCTTGTCATCCTCCAGCAAACCTAATGCCTGGGATGCAGACTGGAATGTGGGGTGTAAGACACCATCCACTGTCTTCAGATCTGAAAATGACATGGGGCCTCGGGCCTCATGATGCAGCAGGCAGAGGTGATAACACTCAGTGTCTTTGGGATGGATGCTGTACACCCTTCCCAGTACGTGGTCCTTCTTCACTCCTGGGCAGCCATCTACATCCTTCCCCTGCTTCCTTCTCGTGAACTTCTTATTCTTTCACACAAAGTAAGAATGGACCTCACAGTATAGGAGGGTTCTTGCAAAGTAGTCAGTTCTGCATAGCTCAAAGAAAGCCAAGAGTTTTGTGTTAGGAGGGTTGCTGAGTTTCTTGGCTAAGTTCTTGGAGGTGAAATACACACGCTGACCATTCTTGAAGTGAACAGCAAGATGGAAGACAGTGGGGTACCTTTCATGAATGGGAAATGCCAGGATCCTCCAAACTGCCTCCGAGCTGCTGATGTACCAGCCACTCTTGTACATCTTCACCTCATCACTCTCATTCTCTAGGGCTATAGCTGCCTGGTCACTACCCATGTTCACATACTTGCAAATGTACTTGGTGGACTCCACCAAGTTGCATAATTCCACATTGATGTGAGCATCAAAGGTACATGACAGGACAGGGTTGTAGGGCACCACCCAGCAGTTGTCCAGGTCTATCCCTTTGATTTTTAGGTTGAAGCCACCATCAGCTGAAGACCACCTGTGATACTGTGGATATCCATTGTCTCCTGTCTGAGTATCCTTGAGAAGCAGCTGGGGGTACTTCTTGCTGCAGCTTCCTCCTTTCATACAGGGCAATTATTGGTTCAAGCTGACACAAGGCCCATGAATCATATTGGCCTTGACGATGCTGTGGAGGAGTGTGTCTTGCTCTGGGCCAGGTATTTCGGCACAGATGACTTTGTCAATCATGTCAGTGTAGATATGTTGCTTTAGCCAAAGCAAGATGTGGATGTGAAGCAGACCCCATTTCTGCCACTCCACAGAGTACATGAAGCACCACACTTCCCCAGACAGACTGTCCTTGTTCAAGAGAGCCATCATCTTCTTCACCCCCAGGTGGAATACCCTGGCTATGATGTCCTGACAATCTTGGGAATTTTGCCCAGGCAGTAGTGCATCTGTGATATCCTTCCACCTGGGGTTACAGGTGAAAGTGATGAACAGTTCTGGATGGTCATGGTGGCGGACATATGCCATGGCATCTTGAGTCCACTCATGCATGTAGTGAGGTCCCCCAGTGAAGGATGATGGGAGCACCACCATTTGACCTAGCTGAGCATCATCAGCATTCTGCTTCCCCACAGCATCCCTCAGGTGAATGTAGCTATCTGCTCTCAGCTGTGCCTGGTTTTTCCTAATGTAGTTCAACTTCTCTGTCTCTATTTTGGCATACATGTCAACCAAAAATTGACTGAAGAGGCAGCGGAAGTACACCAGGTGGTTGAGCTCCGCTTCCCTGACCACGATGCGGTAGGAGTAGAAACTCGCCACAGAGACTGTCTTCTTGAGAGACAACATGGTGTTGGGGTCATGCTGAGGTAGGGCAATGGAGTACCCATCCTCACCATGGCAGAACAGGAGTGGGTATTGCAGGGCATCGTATGACTGGTGGATCTCGCTGATATGGTGTAGTGTGTTGTCGTGGCTCTGCAGGACAATGTCTCGCTGCTTGAATTGCTGACCAACAATCACCAGAACTACCTCATTTGTGCTTGGTGCATTGTACCAACCTTCATGAGCATCAGCAGGCTTTCTATCTGCATGGATAACAACTTTGAACATTTTGCATGTTGGAGGTAGCATGTCCAGGGTGGTTTTCAGGGCCTTTATGTAGTTGTTGATGTTGAATA
This sequence comes from Gekko gecko, assembly GCA_029375565.1. Taxonomy (NCBI): domain Eukaryota; kingdom Metazoa; phylum Chordata; class Lepidosauria; order Squamata; family Gekkonidae; genus Gekko; species Gekko gecko. Next base: position 136,657,138 of record JAPDNY010000003.1, on the reverse strand, counting down.
GCATCCTCTGCAATTCTTGTCTGACATCAGGAACATTGCTGCACCTCAAGTGCAGTTCTGTTTTGCTCTCACCCACAAAATAAATTTGCAGGAATTGGGCTTCGTGTTGTGGTTCTTGCACCAGACTTCCAATCAAGTGATATACCTGTCCCTGTACTTTGAAAGTGGGTATGAAACCATCTCGTTGAACCTGCTTGGCCTTGACTTGGCCCTGAATGATGTCATGCTGACGCATCCATTGTACTTACGAACACGGTCCATGAAATGGGCGTGCTCAGGGTGACTGCGCAGTAGCAGGCTGTGGAGAGGTTCAGGCAGAGGTTCAAAGAGCAGGAGCTGCACCTTGCCATTGTTGCAACACATGCCGACGAACTCCTCCTTCCACTTGAGGGCATTGCAGCACTTGCACTTGTGCATCATGGTACCCAGAGCTACAGTGCAGTCTGCCTCATAAACAACATCAGGATCATATGCCATGGCTGAGTGAGCCTTGACCTTCCATGGAAGTGATGGCCTCTCTGCTTGTGTTCCTAGATTGTTTTTGTCATATGGAGACTGTGTTGTCTTGAACACCTCAGAGTGATCTTGCTGGTACCTGGCCTGTGCAGCTCAGTGCACCACAGGATTACTATGGGCAAATGTCTTTGCCGCATTCCTAAGTTACCTCCTTCTTGTAGCCCTGGTGTATCTGGCTCGACGTTTGCCAAGAGCTTTCTTGGGGTCAGTAAGAGGTGAGAGGTTTGAGCGGGAGTTGGTATGAGGGAGTGGTGATGCGGTGGACATTTCTTCAGGTTCACGAGGGAGGCATGCATCAAAATGGCTCCTAGAAAAGTCCTTTAGTATCTCCTCCTGAACATTCATAAGCTCAATTGCCATGCTGGCTGTTATGAGAAATGTCAATTCAGGAGTCTTGAATCGCTGATTTCTGTAACTGTCCTCAACTGTCTGCAGTCTCTTTTAACTGTGTTTTTGCCTCAGAACATTGAGATCCACAGCCGAGCAATCAGAGGGAGGTAGGGTGCAAACAGGCAAGTTTTACCTCAGAACTCTGAGCTTCACAGTTGACCAATCAGAAGGGGGGAGGCAGCAGCCTGCCAGGCACATGGAAAACAATTGGGGGACCACATTTTGCCCCCCTTTTACCCCCTAGGGGTCATGTTTCTCAGAAATTTCTTTGTAGTGGCAGTTGACGTCATGGAAGGAATGCACTCCCCTTATTTTGGGTTTCTTGGTGCAGGGGTGTGGCCTGGGCATTGAACTGGGGGGAGGCATACCCCTCCTTTTTATTTTTTTTACAAAATTATCTCTCATTTATGTTACATTTAAGAAGTGGGACATAACTATGTATTCAAAACACCATCCAAGCAATCAAATATTAAGCAAGTTCATATGAACCAACTTCCTAGAACCCACATTGTGAGAAATTACATAGCCTAATAAAGGAAGCCAGTTTTCTACAAATTTGGGGTATATTTCCATTGTGGGTGGGAGTGTGGCTAAGCTGGGCCAGCAGCACCACTAAGGTGATCCTGTTGGGGCAGTGTCACTGATGGACACTGTAGGAGTGTCCCTGCTCCTACACCTGACAGACACTCGCCTGTCTGGTGTTGGGGGGATTGTATTTAAAGGCATTGGGGAGGCTGGGCCAGCAGCAGGGCTAAGGCAATCCTGCTGAGCAAACCTCCCTGGCAACTGTAAGCATCCCCCTTCTATCCTACACCTGACAGGCAGCTGCCTGTCCAGTGTAGGAGAGGAAGGGGGGAGGAGTATTAGAAGCCACTGTGGAGGTGGGGTCAGCAGGATCACTAAGGCATTACTGGCAGGGCGGGCTCCCTCGTGGCTTTAAGCACCCTGCAACTGCTGCTGCACCTGACAGACAACCACCAGTTAGGTGTAGGAGGTGGGGGGAGTGTGTTGGAAGCCATCAGAGAGGCTGGGCCAGCAGCATTGCTGCACCTCACAGGTGGTTGTTGGCCATTCCTGATTTCCTCAACTGTCATTAGCTCTGTGCAGTCTCCTGTAACTGTTTTTTTAAATTTTTTTAACCTCAGAACACTAAGCTCTGCAGCTGACCAATCAGAGAGTGGAGGGTACAAGGAGGCAGCAGCCTGGCAGCCACATAAGAATCAATGGGGGGAGCACATTTTACCCCTTTAGTGAGCATCTATGTCACGGTAGGAGCGTTCTCCCCAAATTTCATGTCTCTAGTCCAGTGGTTTGGCCTGGGCATTGATTTTACGGTGAGGGGACTTTCTTCTATATATATAGATGGGGATAGTAAGAGGTACTTGAGAGTTAGAGAAAGGAACCCTGATATGCTTACCGAAAGAGTCTTGTTAACCAGAAGAAAAATAATAAGAATATTCTGAGCAATTCATTTCCTTTCACCAGTATGTAAAATTGCTGCCTCTGTCTCCATCTGGTTCTGCCAATGGCTACAGTCCAGATATGTCAAATGGGACTTGCATCTTCTAGGTTTTTTTGCAACTTAATAGCTAGTGGCAGTGGGATTTAAAAAGCTGTTGGCTAAGGGCCTTAAAATCAATCTATCTCTTTAAAAAAGAGCATCCCATTGGCGGCATCATTTTTAAGTATCATGCTTGGCTGGCATCTTTAATTAACACAGTTAAGCGCCTCCTAGTGCAAGTCTGTGCCTGCAGGACAAAATTAACAGATACAAAGAAAAAGAATGACAGGCACAGAAGTATCTGCTTTCCAATATGTTTGTGTTATAGAAGGGGCAATCATAGGGATCCCATCCATTAAATAAAATATTGATTGGTTGAGTAAAAGACAACTGTGCTGGCTGTTTGGGTGTATGAAAGTATTTCTGTTCAACTCTAAGGCTAGTACTACAGAAGATCACCCACTGTCAGCAGATGTGGGAATGGCTAAGAAAGGCAGCCATCACTGCTGCTGCAACAATAAACCAGCAGCAACAGTGTCAGAAGGTGGCTAAGAAAATTGGGCCTTTATTTTCTACCCCAGCTTTTGGACCATCAGAAGTATGGCATGCCTGTCCACACTGAAATCATCTGTTTTGTAGCCAGCAATAGTATATTCTGATGGGAAGCCCAACACTATCTTCCAGCTAAGATGACTGGCGTATTCCTGCTTGCATCCTCACAAATTAGTCATCATCCAGCCTCCTCAGGTGCCATCCTATCTCTCACTGTGAGTATGGCTGTTTTGAACTGGTATCAAGTTCTTAAAAAAAAAAAAGTCTCTAGTGAAGTCTATTGTTTCATCTATACTGCTTGAGAGCCACTTTCTGTATTTCAGCAGATGGAGGGGTCATGGCAGGAAGCCGTTGAAGAACTCTTTTTTAGGAATTACTGCCTGTGGCAGATGTTACGGATATCTTTTCTGGGTTTTGTATGTTTGGCTTTTCTGCCATTAGTGTACATGGTGTGAAATTGTGTGGTTTTTGCCCTGTGGGACTTCACATTGATGTTTGTTTGGGAGCTAAGCTGAGCGTGACATGTAATTCAGTTTCAAAAACAACTGTGGTGAGCAATATAGGTGGGACCATGGTGCTGGGGAAGGGTAGCATAATTCTTTCCCTTATGCCATTTCCCCCTCTTTGAAATGCTCTCTCCTCAATTGTTTTAAGGCCTGAGTAGAGGAAGAAAAAAAGAGAGGTACCCATACTGTGCTGGCCTTTCCCTTTCAAGGCTTAAATTACCTCATGGTGCATTTTCAGTTGAAGGAAGTGTCAAGCCCCATCTATGGAGCAAAGGCCTCAACCATTTTGTGACTATTTCTGCAGCTCACTTACATGGGTCAGTATCTGATCACCAGTCCCAAGAGTCATGTGCACTCCATGTAAGTGGATTTAACTCATCTTTATTCAGAGGCCAACTGCTGTCACCATGTCTGTCTCATACTATGCCCATTCTCAGCCTACTTGAGAGCCATATAAATAGGGTTTCCAGCTATGGGTTGGGAAATACCTGGAGATTTTGGGGGTGAGACCTGTGGAGGGCAGGTTTTGGGGAGAGAGATAATACCATAGACTCCATCTCCCACAGAGGCCATTTTCTCCAGGTGAACTGATCTCTGTTTCCTGGAGATCAGTTGTAATAGTGGGAGATCTTGAGCCACCATCTGGAGGTTGGCAACCCTGCAATACAATGTATTATATGGTTCAGATGCACTAAGTCCCTTGATCTGATGTATGGTGATGGATTTCCTCTAACATTGATGCTTGGTAGAGATTGCTACTTTTGTTCGGGTACAGCCTGCTTCTGTTGCTACCCAATCTATATCTGACAGAGAACACGGCAAATGCGGTTGAGGGGTTAGTATTCATTTGGGGATGACTCTTTGTGGAGGTGATTTTCATTGTAGAATAAGAATGTTCCTGTTTTGAAGAATAACGAAATGCTAGATAGATGCAACTGTGGCAGATAGATAATCCCTTTTTTAGATCATGGCAGAACATTAGGCTGCTCAGCCTGGATATCAGATCTCTGTCTCCTTCCCCTTCACAAGAATAGCATTTACGGTAGTCAGTGAAACATGCTACATTGATGTCAAAAACCTGATAAACTAATCCTGTTTCCTCTGGAACTAACCATTGGTATTTTGCTGCTGTTGTTAGTGAGAAAGCTCTGGGCAGAAATTCTCTTGTAACCCCAGTGACTCATACAATTAATACAGACTGCGGTCACACGCGTGAGATAAACGGGGGGGGGAGCGAGGCTATTCCCTCTGAAGGAATTTGACCAACAGTTGTGCGATCACACTCCTTTGAAGCTGCAGGGGCAGCCCGCCACTGTGTGATCAGATGCAACGGCAGGTGAGTTGGGTGGGGGTTTTTTTGCCATTTGTTTTCAATTCGCTTAAATGGGGAATTGATGTATTGCATCTCAGCATTGAGGGTTCCCTGTGGAGTATGCGATGATGCGCATACTGAGAGGGCGGGAACAATGGCACGGAGTCGGGATGGCCTGATCAGACCATCCCGACGTCATGAGAGCACGCTGGAGTGATCAGACAGGGAAAAGTCCATCTGTGGCTCGTAGCAACCCATTTGCTACTGGACTTTCCCTGGTGTTTTTTTTACTCCGCTTCTGTGGCGGAGCAAAATGGGTTGCTGGCAGGTGTGGGGCACGGCTAATTGTGTGTGTGATCATGACCATAGACTACAGAACCAGGTGATTGGAGTGCCAGCTAGTTCCTAATAAACTTTTACGATTACCTTAGGAATTGGTGAAAGCTAAGGCCTAAATATGGTTTGTTTATTATTTACTTCAAATATGACAGCCAGTATTTTAGCTTTTACTAGGATGGCCAATTGCCCACTGAAATTTGGGAGAACTACTACTTCCACTCTTCTTTGCCTGCCCTCACTCTGGTGAGCCTTGGTGGTGGGGGAATAGAGGAACTAGAATGGCATCCCATGAAAGTGTGACATCATTTCTAGCTGTGTAACTGGAAGTGATGCCAGCACATTGCAAGGTACTCTATCAGGAGCAACATTTGGGGGGATATTTTGGGCTGCAGTGGGAGAGGGAGGTGAGAAAGTCACACTTCACAGGCAGGAATCCCTTCATCCATGGAAACACTCCAGCTGATCCAAGTCAATAATTGTTATGCTTGTTTTAAACCTTTTTGTTAGTTGTCTTATTTACATTGTTAACCTGGGTTCTCAGGCCAACCCCTAGATAGTGAGAGAGATCTTTTATTTTTGCTCTATAATGTGGACTTGACTTCCAGGGACAGGAAGGACCAGACACATTTGCAAGTTTATAAATTTTATTCAAATATAAAATATGGTAAGGGAATACAGTGTGCATGATTCTCTTATTCTTTATTTCAATCTAACAAAATAAACAGCTTAAAGTCCACAGAGCAGCACAGCAGCAACATGATCTTACCAATCTTGAAAGCAACAAAGAGAGGAGATGAGAGCGGCCCTCCTGGTACCTGTCAAGATAAAAGGTGAGGCAAGAGAGGAACGCGCATGCACTTCTCTCTTGACCCAACCTCCATAGGACCGGCTCTCTTCCTTTATACCCTTTTTCGCTTATCCACCCACCGTCCTCAGCCAATCAGAATCTCTGATCTTTACATAATTTCCCTGATCAATTATAAAATTTGTTATTGTTATCTTGTTTTCCTCGGGGTTTTCCACCTGAAATTTCCCCCATACGGATATTTCTAAGGCATTATTCACCAAGGGTCATTGTGACCTCTTATTCTAGAGAAGGGGGCGGAGTAATGGTCTGGGTCCCTTAAGCCAATACCCTTACATAAGGTATCCTGTGCCAGAAGGTCACTGCGACATCCCACTTCTAGGGCTCACTAGTTATCTGTGCTTGATTATGATTGGCACCCTATAAGCTCTACATACTATGAGCTCCCATTATGTTCCTATATATATATATTGTTAGGACTATGATGTACATAGTGTATATGATAAGTAATCTTATATGACTACTCTCTATCATTAGATGTAGGCTCATAACATGTTAAACTCTTCAATCAGACTCTTGTGTTAAACGAAATGGGGGGGGGTTCTACATGATGTTTTGCTCACAAATGAATTTCCAGTACTTTCCTAGTTAAAACTGATGCAAGTCCTTCTTCCACAATTGAGCTCAGTCACTGCCCATCTGGGTTTTGATTTAGAGCCTCTCGCTCCTTCACAAAAACATGTGTTACGTGTCAGTGCTAACAGAAAAGTTTTGCAATCTCTTTTCAAACCAGACCTCTTTTTAAACCTGTTACTTTTAGCAATGGCTTCTAGGCCTGTTTGGAATCCATGTTAACATGCAGAATTGGCACAAGTACCTAAGCAAGGCAGGTATATAACCTGAATCCCTACAGCATGTATGAGATTGGTTGCCAAGTGTTGGTTGGTAATCCCCAGCACTTCTGGCTAAATCCTAGAGTGTCCTGTAATGCAGTGATGCCACTTCTTCATTAAGCAGCTGGAAATGATGTTGCCATGCTGATAGCCCCCAGAAACAGAGGGGTTAGAGACTCACTGAAAGGAGTGCTGTAACATCATTTCTGGTTGCAGAACCAGAAGTGACATCATCACATTGCAGCACACTCTAGGATTTAACCAGAAATGGCATTGTGGCATTTCAGGATGCTGTTTTGGTGAATCTCCTTCCCCCACTCTCCTGGGGATTGCTAGTCAAGGGTTGGCAAACCTAGCTTATACATACATAAAAGATAGCTAACAAAAAGTTTAAAACAAGGATAACAGTTACAGACTTGGATCCACTGAAGTGTTTTCAAGGATGGAATGATTTCTGTGTGCAAAAGCAGGGACCCCCCACCCCCCGCCAGGGGCAGCATGGAGGATATGCTGGCCTGCAAAGGGAAGGGGAAGTTGAGAAAGTTATGCTTTGCTGGCAGAAATCTTTCCACCTTGGATCTGAATCACAACCTAAAAAAATACCAGAATAAAATAGATTTTATTTAGATTTATATCTCACTTTTCCATCATCCAAATTACTTACAAGGCAGCTCACAGTATGAAACTAAAAACTATAAAAAGATAAACTAGAGTTTAAACACCTAAAAGATCTAAAACAGCTGCCAAGAGTAGAATAATAGCATCCCAGAGACTTAATTATATTTGAAAAAGTAGCAGAGATAATATGATAAAAAACAACAGTCACAAAACCATTCATTAGCAACAGAATCTATAAAATAAAACAACTTTGAGGAATTTAGCTGTAGTAGATTTTCCGGGTTGTATGGCCAAGGTCTTGGCATTGTAGGACCTGACATCTTCAGAGGTATAACACAGAAAGATGGAGTACTCTCTGTGTCAAGGCGAGAAGAAAAATGGTAGGCAGGTAATTTATATCTACTCAGGAAGGTGGGGTAGGGCTGAGTCATTATCTTGTAGGAGTTCCTCGACTTGGCACAGAGAGTACTCCATCTTTCTGTGTTATACCTCTGAGGATGCCAGTCACAGCTACTGGCGAAACATCAGATCCTACAATGCCAAGACCATGGCCATACAACCTGGAAAATCTACAACAGCTAATGAATTCCGGCTGTGAAAGCCTTCAACAACTTTGAGGAATAATAATACTAATTGACCTCTGGAATAAAATTGTTTTCACAGGTTTCCAGAAGGCCAAAATGAAGCAGTGGCTCAAAAAGTCCTGTCCTGTGTGCTTGCCAGTCACATGGAGTAGGGCACTGGTAGTCTTAGATAAACTAACAAAGCCAAAACATATAGGCCATAGTGAAGTACACCCATTCAAATAACAGCATCGAGCAACACAAACTGGAATCAATATGTTTAACTAGGGAGTCTAAGTGCTCTTCTGAAGAGCATCACTTTAGGAAGAATATCATGTTGAAAGTTCTGGTCTTTTACTATTGTTAACTCCATGACTGATACGAACTTTGAACCAAATGCTTGGGAGACATGAACCAACAGATTCTGGGGAAATTTAGGATTAATTTACTGGGAATTAATGTTAGAATGATGTAGTTCCTTTCTTTTCAATATCAGTTCATTCTGCAAACCAGATTTAGGAAGCCCCATGGAAAGAAGTTGTCCCCATAATACAACCCCTAAATGTTCCTTATTCAAAATGTGAGAGAAATATGAATGCTTGGCAGCAATGTATGCTTCTGTGTACTTCCTGTGCATATACATGACCACATTATCACCTCTCTCAGTGATACTTCCCTCTGTCCATCATGTATGTGTATACAGGACCCAGTCATATAATAGGCCTTTTAAGTCATGGGATGATTCCTGTTATGATTCTAACAACTGGATACACATGCAGAAAAGCTTTGTGAATGGTTCAGATGTGAACTGCTGAATGGCTATTGCTCCCTAATGAATGATATATTCATTCAATCACTGACATCACTGTGAGACTCATCCTGTGCTTCACAATATAATCCTTAACAATAACAATACATTCTCCTTTGTTCCTTTCCTTCATTTCCCCCCCCTCTTTTAATGCCAGCCATAACATGTCAGACCAATGGGCAGAAAATGTAGGGAAGATTTAAATTATTTTGGGGTGGTTTTCTCTACTTAAATGAACACTTGGGCACTTAATTAATAAAGTAGCTTTAAGCAACATGGACTCATATTTAGGTTTTTGTCATGCCTACTTGACTTATTATAGCTCCCCCCCTTCAGCATGTAACATCTGACTGTGGTCCGGTGGAGCTATAATTATTGGAAATCTTTCAACTTTAATCTTCAGCATGAACAGAGGAAAGAAGCCATCTGAGAGACTCATATCGATACAGGGAAATTTAGATCCTCTCCAATACTCAGCAGTTTGTGTACAATGATATCATAAGAGAAAAGATGAGTTCCTCAAATGTGGTTCTTTCTGAATTTGGATGTTAATAAGAAGCAGCTAGTATAAAACAGCAGTGATCTATTGCAGAGTTCAGAAAAGGTGAGTCTTTGGACTGAGGTGCCTGGAACAGATGCAACCCATTAAATGAAAGCTGTGATAATTCCATTAATTTCAACTGAGCTAACGCTACTTAATTTGAAGAAAAACAACACTGAACAACAACAAAACCAGGATGGGATTTTTAAAAATCTTCTCTGGAATAACATTTAGTGATAAAAGGACTGGGAAAGTGTTATGTATTAGGTCTGGAACATTCCAGGACTATCTACCAGACACGGGCTGAACTGGGAGCTCTGGAACAATAGCTCACCAGGACTCTGGAAGTGACCAGTGAGAAACTAATGTTATGTAAATAGCCTGTTGTTGGGAGTTGGATGTGTTTGGGTGTGGGTCTTTTGTATGCTATTTAAACAGGCCTATTGCCCTGGAGTCTTAGTCTTGTTCCTGAAATCACTAAATAAAGTAGAGCTGTTCACTACAATGCATCTCAAACCCAGTATTTAATAGAAAGCTACAAGACTGGCTGTAATTAGAAATGCAGTGCTGAGTTATGAAGGCACATTAGATAGGAAAAAAACAGGGGAAAGCATTCTTTTACGTAGTTAAATGATTGCATAAATACCTTCTGTTATTCTTGTGTCATCTCAACCACAAGCTGCTAGGACAGGCAAATGGGAGCCATTAGTCTGGTAATCTTCAGGTTACATTACTGCAATGTTTTATTCTGATTTTGCTGATTTTGATTTACAAATGTAGAGAAACTTCTTCCATATAAAACTACCCAGTAGCCATGGGCTCAACCCCAATAATGGTTTCTTCTGTGGTTAATTTAAAGGATTATTCTTCCATAAATTTTGTCTGCCAGCCTTGCTCTACTGTGGGAAGAAAGGGAAATATTAATCCTTTCCTCACCTACTGGAAAAAGCTATGGCCCTCTTAAGCTGCTCTCCCCCCCCCCCAAAAAAAAAAAAAAATGTTTATAGGTACTCATATTTTTCCTCAGTGGGAAAGCAGCATGGAAGTGACCTCTGTGAACAAAAAAATGGAATGGGAGAAATAGAGGAAAGTTTTCCTGTTTCTCCTTGATAAAGTAATCATGGAAAAGAAATTTGCAAAAGAAAATACATTTAAAATAAGCAGAAAAGAGACCATAAGGTATAAGTCCACCCTTTTATTTGCTTCACGGACTCTTTCTGGGTGCTTACCACCAGAGATAAGGCAAGTAGAGGCAAGTAGGAGATGGCCTTTTAATCCTCTTTGTGGAAAGTCATCTCTGGACAAATTGGTGAGGCACTAGTATACATACCATTTAGGTACTTATTTAAGACTGCCTTATTCCTAGATCTTTTGTAGTTTCTGATGTGTTTATAGTTTCAGATGCTCTCTACTACCTTTGTCTGTTCTTTTCCGATCTGTTATTATGCTGCATGCCTTCTGCCTTGTGTTTTATATCTTGCCTCTAATGATGTGGCTTTTAACAGTTTTTCTAAATCTATTATTCTAATCTTGCTGATTTTTATTTGTGAGCTGCTTTGAAACATCATATAAATATATAAAATGCATTTTAATAACAGCTAATGGTAGAAGGAAATCTAGAATTGTAATCCATTCCATTCCAGAAATTCTGTACTTCTGTTACTTACGCATTGCTTCGCTTATTTCTGCTTCTTTTAGTTTGTGACATTCTATTCAATGGTGTTTCATCCTGCCCAAAGGTCTATTCAGGGATAATCAGAAGGCTTTGGTTTGCAGATTAGTAATAAATCAGTGGAAAAGGGAAGAGTTCTGTAGACCTTCAGAGAATAATCTTCTATTGCCAAATGCCAAACCACCTTGCAAAGTTCAATGGTCTCTTCACTGCATAAAATAATAAAGGCAACCATGCTCAGGTTACATATGCTTATGAACTTCAGTTATCTGTAAATGGGTTTGTCCAATGAGCTGTTGCTAGGGATGCTTCTAAATCCTTCCCTAAGAGGAATTCTTCCTTGAATATGCCATTCTGATCTGCCCACACTGAAGAACAGAACTGCATATGTCATTTGGGCCCAAAATTCACTGTGAATAATCAGAATGACATGGAGTGAAACACTTGATGAAGCAAAGTTATGGAACAAGAACAGAACAGAACGAGTATTGGACCTTAGCTATTAGTAGCTGCACTGGTGTTTGAATTGCAGCATTGGGATTTATAAAACTAGGACTAATGTTTGTTTTAGCTACTCTGTGATTGTCATCCTATTATTGTATACTATGTTCTAAAATGTTGCCTCTTGGGGGCAATACCTATATACTATTTGCCATGTGTGGCTGTGATCTGCAGATATGTAAATCTGCAGATCAGGGCCACACAGAAGCTAAAGAGATTTTTCTGCACTCTTGGTGGTGGAGCTGGCAGGCCTGGCCGTGGTGGCAGTGGTACCCAGGAGCCACTCTGAGCCCAGCTGTGGTAGTGGTGATGCCCAGCAGCTGCTCCAAGCCCAGCCATGGTGGTGGTAGAGCCTGGCAGCCACTCCAAGCCTGGCCATGGCAGCAGAGCCTGGCAGCTTCTCTGGGCTTGGAGTGGTTCCCAGACACCACCACCACTGTGGCTGGGCTCCCAGGGAGTTGTGTGGATGGTGAGGGGGGTAGTGGGATTCCCCCTTGAGTTTCATGGGGGCCCCCACTTGTTTATCTACTAGGCTAGGAATCTGGCCAATTCAGACAAGACATTAGTAAAACCAGGGATCATTTCGTAGAAAAAGAGGTGCAGGAGCTCATTAGCATAACTTATTTGAATATGCCACACACCCTGACATCACCGGAAGTGTGTCAGGAGGCAACAACCACCACTCAGGCTCCACCCCTAGGGACTGCCTTTCCACTCTGGGGGCTGTCATTCCAGTCCCAGAGTAGCCTATCTGGGCCCAGGAAGAATGCTACATGTGCTGTTTCATGCTCCTGCTGGGAACTGGGGGTGGAGCTTGACACCACTGCCTGTGCTTCTAACTACTGGAGCTCTGCTCCTGCCATGCTCCTGCTCCAAATGACCCCTGAGTAAAACTACTTGTGAATTTAGAGTAGGAGACCAGAAACACCTGGTAGAGAATTCATTATTAATTAATTCACCATTAATAGTGAGAACTGCTAATTTAGGACCAGTCAATCTAGAATACTAAAGTCTAAGTCAATGTAACTCTACAGAAGTCAAATACAAGTCAGATTCTAGGTAGGCCAGTTGCTTAAATCTAATCATTTTGGCTTAACTGATATGCGGACTCACGGAGTTGCCAGTAACTGTAATTTGAATTATAGCTGAGGCTTCTCAAACCTCACTCTAAACTCACAGTTCTCCTTTGTGTTTAACAATACATTTTTATCATTATTACATGTTAAGAATTTATAGTGCTAGGTGCAGCTTTAGCCCAAAGGTTCAAAACGCTGCCAGGATTTACTGCTTTCCTATTTCATTTTAAACTTGTACTGCAGTTTCATTATTTTATTCTTGTTGTGAGGGAGAGGGGGAGACTGGAATTCTTTCTTCATGAAACCTCTGCATTCTTTTTACACAGCATCCTTCAAAGAAAAAAACAGCCACAACAATTTCTGACAAGATATTTAAGCATATAAGCACTGTTCCTTCTCCCACTCAGTTTTAGCAGACAGGAGTTGATTCCCCCCTCCCTTAAGAACATAAGAGAAGCCAATGTTGGATCGGGCCAATGGCTCATCCAGTCCAACACTCTGTCACACAGTGGCCAAAAATACCAGGTGCCCTCGAGAGGCCCAGCAGGAGCCCCCCAATTTGCTATTAACTTCAGCATGGAACTTCCACTGGGAGGGAGTTGGTGCTGATTCAATGTCTGCAGAGGCATACTGTTGCAAGATGAAAGGGTGGGATCTTCAGGATGTGACCCTCCTAATCACTACTGGAATCTTGCATGATGGGGTGGGGTGGGACAGAGGGAAAAACATGTAGAGCAGGAGAAAGGATTGAGGGCATGGCTATGGCAATTCAGCAAGTGTTAAACTGGTGGCCTGGGTGTGGCCAGGTCATCGGCTTGGGCACAGCTGGGTGAGTGGGTCAGCTGCATCCCTGACCAGAGAAAGTGTCCCATTGGACTGGAGAGGGTGGCAAATGAGGAGAAGGTTGGGATCCCTCCCCTGGTTCCCAGGGCAATGGCAACTCTTGGGACAGGTCTTAAGGGCAGTCATGGAAAGGAGTGGCAGAACAACTGAGAGGTGAGCATCAACAGCACAGGGAAGGATAGAGAACAGGCAGCCAGTGCAGGGAATGAGGCAGCTCTCCTTTGCAAGAGATGCTAGTGGAACATTCCCAACAAAATGTGAGTTACAAGCTAACCGAATGCCCATGTGTTTCTGGGTGGCTGTGCAAGGTTGTCCCCTTCCTAGTCTCTTGTACAACCCTACCAATTAACATAATAGCAACAAAACATTAAAATATATTAATTAAAATCCAGCAGAAAAACCCAGTCCAGCATGAAAACATAGATAATAAAAACAGACCATTGACAGCTTAAAATAACAGTTTCTAGAACAAAACAGTGTTTTTTAAAAATCAAGCCCATAATTAAAAGCCTGGATGAACAGAAATGTTCTGGCCTGGCACCTAAAAGAATGCATCATAGGCACTAGGTGAGCTTCAAAGGGAAGGTCATCCCATAAGGTGAGGTGTTGCTACTGAAAAAGCTTCATTTTGGGTTGTCATCTGCCTCACCTCTGAAGGCAGAATACAGAATGCAGGGTTCGTGAGCCAGATCTTAACTGCTGGGCTGGACAATGTAGGAGGAGGCAGCCCTTCAAGTATGGAGCTTTTTCTTGGACTCTTTCCAGGTCTGTCTGGTAGCCATTCTCATGCAATGCTCAAACCAAGAGAACAGTGCTATGCTGGTGTTAGGACTGCCCTATGCTCTGGAGCTCTGTGAGGCAGCAGGTCCTGCTCCAGTTCCAAAGTATCCCAGCTCCAGTGACAAAGGGACTAGAACAAGGGATTAAACAGGTAAGTTTAGCAGACAAGTGAGTTCATCAGCAGGGTGAGAAAGCCACTGCACTAATCTCTCTATGTCCCTAAAAGGGTAAGCATACTTTCCACAAACAGAGCTACATAAATAGGCAGGGGTCTTTTTTGGGGGGAGCGAACCGGAGCACAGCTCCAGCAGCTCAGGAGCCAAGCCCCACCCCCAGCCAGCTTCCCCGGAAGTCTTTCAGGCAGCCGAATGTCAATTTCAGCTCCATTATATCCTATGGGCCATTGAAGTCAATGGTGGAAACATAGGGTATATTCTGGGAGCTGGAGGGGAGGGGGTTTGAGGGAGAGGCTCCAAACTCACAGGGTAGCTGATGGAGCCTCTCCCCAAGATACCCACCAAGTTTCAAAACATTGGACCAGGGGGTCCAATTCTATGGGCCCCCAAACAGGTTGCCCCTATTCCCTCCATTGTTCTCTATGGTGGGAAAAATATAACTTATTTTCCTACCATAGAGAACAATGGAGGGAATGGGGGCAACCTGTTTGAGGGCCCATAGAATTGGACCCCTGGTCCAATGTTCTTTAAACTTGATGGGTATCTTGGGGAGAGGCTCCATCAGCTATTCTGTGAGTTTGGAGCCTCTCCCTCAAACCCCCTCCCCTCCAGCCCCCAGAATATACCCTATGTTTTCACCATTGACTTCAATTGCCCATAGGATATAATGGGGCCAAATTGCCGCCAAATTTCTTTCATTCCCTCCTTTCCTTCTCTCCTTTTCCTCTTTCCCTCCTTCTTCCCTTCTCTCTTTCTTTCTTTCCCACCTTCTTCTCTTCTCTTTTTCCTCCTTTTCCTGTTTCCCTCCTTCTTCCCTCTCTTTCTTTCCTTCCTTCTTTCCTTCTCTTTCCTTCCCTCTTTCCTTCCTTCTTTCCTTCTCTGTACTCTCTCTCTTTCCTTCCCTCTTCCCTCCTTCTATGGCCCAACTCTAGTGAGAAGGATTTTAAACTTTAATCCCCTTCTCTCTTAACTACCCCACCCAGGCCAGCTGGGGAAGGGAAGGGGAGGCTTTTGAAAATGCCTCCCCCCATTTTGCTTCCCCTTCTGACATCACTTCCGGTGATGTCAGGGGGCGTGGCATATGCTAATAGCCTAATAGCTCATTAGCATACCATATGCTAATGAGCTCCTGCAGCTCTTTTTTTACAAAAAGACCCCTGTAAATAGGAAATCTATTTTAAAAAGGAGAGAAAAAAGCAGTTATGAAGGTAGAATGCCAGCAGCGGCTTGAGGCTATCCAGTGTATTGCACTGCGTGCAAGATGTATGACTATCTGCCAGCTGGAAGAAGTCATGTGTGTGTGCTTGTTGCAAGGAGCTTCTGGTTCTCAGGGAACAAGTTTGCGTGCTCAAGGCCAAGGTGGCTGACTTGGAGAAGCAGAGACAGTCAGCTAGGCACACAGATAAGTCTCTCAGGGACTTGTTAGATGTGTCCTACTCTGAGAATGGCAGTCCCACCTCAGTCAGGGAGCACGAGGGTCAAGGGGAAACAGGACACTGTGCTGAAGAAAGGGATTGTTCCCTCAGAAGGGATCCCTTCTACAGTTGGTGATCAGGCATCCTTTTGCACCAAGGAAACATCTCTAGTCAAAGAGGAAGGGAGACTCTTAATAGTTCTAGAGATTCAATCTCTAGGCATGTGGATAGATGGGTTGCAAACCCATGTACTGACCGCATGGTGACTTGCTTGTCTGGTGCGTAGGTAGTGGACATTGCATGTGGTCCAGAGATAGGCTTGGTAGACTGTGCTGGGGAAGAGCCAGTGGTAGTGGTACATGTTGACACCAACAATGTAGGGAAATGTAGTTGTGTGATCCTGGAAGATAAATTTAGGCTGCTAGGCAGGAGACTCAAGGCAAGGACCTCCAAGGTTGCCTTCTCAGAAGTGCTGCCTGTTCCATGTGCAGGGCCAGCTAGATAGGCAAAAATTAGGAGCCTCAATGCATGGATGAGACAATGGTGTAGGGAGAAAGGGTTTAAGTTTGTTAGGCACTGGAATACTTTTTGGAATAAGCAGGACCTATACAAAAGAGATGGCCTCCACTTGTCCTGAGAAGGAACCATGTTGCTGGCACTTCAAATCAAAAAGGTGTCAGAGCAGTTTTTAAACTAAATCCTGGGGGAAAGCTGACAGGAGACAAAATGTCTCTGGTTTGAGATGGCTTCTCTCTAAGAGATGGGATAACTGTTACTGTTCTAGAGGGAAATGGATTAGGACTGACCAATGAGAGGTTGACAAACAATATTGACTGCCTCACAAGGTCTAGAGGCCACAGGAGGCAGGTTGCAGACCTAATGTTTCTGAGGGATCATAGATGTTTATACACAAATGCTAGAAGTGACTGTGCCATGGAGCAGATGATCACAGAACCTACCAGGGGGAGGTGATCCTGGACCTTATGCTGTTTATCCTCACCATTACTAGGAAGCATGAGTTCTATTCCTGAGTAATACTCAGGAGCTGGTGAGAGATGTAAACATGACAGCACCAGCTGGGAACAGGCCCGTAGCTAACAACTTTTTGCTCAGGGGGCCCATGTTTTTCTCAGGGGGCCCACCACCAATGTTCCCTCTAAGCTGTGGAGTTTTGTGAGCAAAACTTCTACTTTGTGAGCTACTGCCATTAAAGTTGTGAGAGAGCGATTTGGCTGCTGCATCAATTAGTTTGCTCTAGAGATGCACCCTGGACTGGCTTCCCTGCTGTGCCCACGATCTGCTTACCAGAAGACACACAAAGACGAAGCAGCTGTCGGGCGGCCAACAAGCCCTGGCCGTGGGGGGGGGGTGGCGGGGTGGCGGAGGGTGGAGGAGTTCCCTTTCCCCAGCCAGACTCTCTGTGAAGCCTTCTTACACTTGGAGACACACTGCCAAATTGGCATCGGCGCTGCAACCTGAGCCTCCCCCTCGGCCCACAATCTCCATTCCCATGCCACTGAAGCCGTACTTTTTGGCTCATCCCACTTCGCCAAAAGTTCCTTTCTCCTCCCGCGCAACCCTAACAGGGCCTCAACCCAGCCCAGGCTCCCAACTTTCCAGGCCGTACCCGCCCCCGCCCCTCCCCTCCCCAGCTCCAAGGCGGCCTCCCTGCACAACTTTCTTCCCCTCCAGTGACACAGGGCTTGGTCGCCAAGTCAAGGACATGACACGATCGGCATGTCGGTGGCGATGTGGGACCGCCATCACAACCTGTAGCAAGGCTTCCTCCTGAGTAAGCATGCTCCAGAGGCACCCCCCGTAAACGCTACCCCCACTCCCGGTGCAATTTACAGCGCCTCCTTCTGGATCCGTCCCGAGCAGATGGGAGCTGCTGCAACCCTGCGGGAGTCTGGGCTCCTTGGAGTTCCCTTTGCCGCAAGCCAGCTCCGGGGCTCTCCCACAACTTCCCAGCCCCGCGCCCCGCAGGGACTCACCGGCGCAAGCGCACGCTGCACCCACGTGCTGGGGCTTCTCCGGCCACTTCTCAGCCCAGTGGACATGGCAGAAGCGGCGGCGGCTGGAGCCCTGGCTCCTCCCCGGCAGAGCCACGCAGCTCTGGAGGCTCCTCCCGCCTCCGCTCTCATCGCAAGCAGAACACCCACCCTGCCCCTCTGACGAGCCAGCGAGTGCGGCCCCGGCCGGCCGGCCCGCCTCCTGGCGGGCTGGACTGGAGCAGCACACAGATGGCCAAGCGGAGGCTGCAGTGCCACCATTGCTCTGAAATGCGCCCTTTCCCCTCCGAGCCCCTTCGAAGCGTGGGGAGGTGAGGGAGAGCGTGCAGAGCCCCGGCCTCCATGGGTGGAGTGGAGGGCCGGGGGGGAGGGGCCGGGGGGAGCAGAGGATCGGGGGAGGGGGCCTGCAAAACCTGCGGGGGGGCGGGCCCCCAGGGCCCCACACAGGCTACGGGCCTGGCTGGGAACAGTGACCATAATGCTATTAAGTTTGGCATTTATGTAAACAAGGAGTTGTCCAAAAAGACCATCACAACCACATTTAACTTTAGAAGGGATAACCCCTTAAATGAGGGGGCTTGTGAAGAAGAAACTGGAAAGTAAGAGGGTCAAATCCCTTCAGGAAGCAGGGAGACTATTTAAAACTATGATACTGGAAGCTCAGATAAAATGTATTTTTCAGGTTAGGAATGGTGCAATTAGGTTTAAAAAAGGCTTGTACAGTTAACAAACAAAGTAATAGAAGCAGTGAAAGATAAGAAGGATCCCTTTAAGCAGTGGAAGGCTAGTCCGAGTGTGGTAAACAAAAGGGAGCACAGACTTTGGCAAATAAAATGCAACTCAGTGAACAGACAAGCAAAATGGGACTATGAGGAGCATACTGCAAAAAACATTAAGACCAACAATAACAATTTCTTCAAATACATTAGAAGCAGAAATCCAGCCAGGGAGGCAGTGGGGCCCTTGGACCACCAAGAGGAAAAGGATTTCTAAAGGATGATAGGGAAATGGCAAAGAAGCTGAATGCATTTTTCCCCTCTGTCTTCTCCAGGAGAACAGGCCTGTAGATTTGAGGGGTAGAGCCTAGGGAGGGCAGGGTTTGGGGTGTGGAGGGACTTCAGCAGGGTATAATGCCATAAAGTCCACTGCCCAAAGCAGCCATTGTAATAGCTGGGAAATTTTCTGTAGAGGAAATGATGTGCTGTGGCTGGGGAACACAGTGATTTCTGTGAGATCTCCAGGCCCCATAGGGAGACTGGCAACTCCAGTGACTGTTTAAGGGAAAGTTGGTATATGTATTTTGGCAACTCCAATGACTGTTTAAGGGAAAATTGGGATATGTATTTTACCTCAGGACACATTCAATGACTTCCAACAGCAACAACAAACTGTTTAGAATGTTAGAGGCAAAGGCCAATCAGGCTGCATATGCAAATGACCTCTGTGTTCCAACTGGCTATTGTGGGGAGGGGAACAGCAAACTGTTTAGAATATTGGAGGCGAGACTCAGGCAATGCAGCCAGTGGATAGGGACAGCTTCTGAGTGACAGATCAGGGAGCCAACTGATTTGGGAGCTTGTGGAATGTTCAGGAGAGTCCACTACCAAAACAGAATTATTATACAGTGAGATACAATTTCACCAAGGAGTTTACATGAATAATGGTATACTTAAAATTATATAAATTAATAAGATATTGTATTAAAAGTCAAAATCCAGGTCATAAAATATCAATCACATACAAAATTGCTAGAGCTTATTTTGTCCTTGAGATTGAATGAGGAAAATAAACTCCCTGTAAATAAGAGAGATAAAATAAAGCTGTGCAGCACCCAACAAGTTTTGGCTCAAAATTAAAAGAGTCTTTTTCCGTGCCTAAATGAATGTTACAAACCTGTTCATCTTGCAGTAATTCTTCAAAAGAAGTATAAGATCAGTAACAAATTGTCACTAGAAGGACTTTAGTATATTCTGATGCCTAGCTGACTCAATCTTTCTCTAGTTTTTTTTACAGAAGCTGATGCAATTATAAAGACAAATGTAACCCTTTAGGTGTCAATGTCTGGAGTCTAACAATCCAATCTGCTTCTTTTTTCAGTAGCAGCCTTTCATTTTTACAGCTAATTTCTGCACAGCCCCCCAAAATAAAATCAGAGGGACCATGATTACAATAAAGTGTTTAACCAATGGGGCACTTTTTCATTTCAATTTAATATTACTTCTATGTTCTGCTATGCGTGTTCTTAAATTTCTAGTTGTGACAACCAGGGTGGTGAGAAGCAGGGAGGACTGTGAGGTGCTCCAGAGGGATCTGTTGAGGCTGGGCAAGTGGGCATCAATGTGACATATGAGGTTCAATGTTGGCAAGTGCAAAGTAATGCACATTAGAGCCTGAAATCCTAACTATAAATATACGTTGATGGGGTCCAAATTGGCGGTAACTGACCAGGAGAGGGATCTTGTAGTCATGGTAGATAACTCACTGAAGATATCAACTCAGTTGCAGTAAAAAGGCAAATTATGTGCTGGGAATTATTAGAAAGAGGTCTGAAAACATATCAGCCCCTGTAATGTCCCTGTATAAATCAATGGTACTGCTTCATTTGGAATACTGTGTACAGTTCTCATCTCTACACCTCAAAAAAAGCTATTGGAAAAGGTGCAGAAAAGGGCAACTAAAATGATTAAGGTAATGGAACACCTTCCCTACGAAGAGAGGTTAAAGAGGTTAGGGCTCTTTAGCTTGGAGAAATGATGACTGACGGGTGACATGATAGAGGTTTACAAAATTATACATGGGATAGAGAAGGTAGAGAAAGAAGTACTTTTCTCCCTTTCTCACAATCCAAGAACTGAAATTAATGAACATTAGGCTTAGAACAGATAAAAGGAAGTACTTCTACACCCAAAGAGTAACAGAAGGAATTCACTGCCTTAAGAAGTGGTGGTGACTACAAGCATAGACAGCTTCAAGAGGGGACTGGATAAACATATGGAGCAGAGGTCCATCAGTGGCTATTGGCTGCAAGGTATAGATGGAACACTATGTCTGGGGCAGTGATGCTTTGTATTCTTGGTGCTTGGGGGGGGGGGCATCAGTGGGAGGGCCTCTGTAGTCCTGGCCCTGCTGGTGGACCTCCTGATAGCATCTCGGTTTTGGCCACTGCATGACACAGAGTGTTGCATGGAATGGGCAATTGGCCTGATCCAACAAGGCTTCTCTTATGTACTTCTGTATCTTTCCTGTGTACCCAGTTGAGTGTTTGATAAGAGAGCTGTTCCCAAGCATGTGAGGTGAGGGTTCTAGTCTAGCCTTTTTTGTTTTAGTACAGATCAGTGTTTTGCTGGCCAAAAGACGTGTTTTTCTTTCTTGCCAGCAGCCTTCAGAGGGATTTAAGTCCTTAGCCCCTGCTTGCCTTTCCCTGGTGAACTACTGAGCAGATAACAGAAATGCCTCTTGTCATTGTGCAGTTGTGTGTCTTCTAGTTGCTGCTATGCTATCTGCATTTTCCTTAGTAACCTAGCAACAGGACAGTGCTCCTTAGCTTTCTCTGTCCCCTTGCCAATCCCAATACCTAAATCCTTATGTGGGAGAGTTCTGCAGTGTTGCTTCTGCTCAGTGTGCTGTAAATGCACATGGATGGTATGGATTGAATGGCCATGTTTCCTTTCCTGTATGTGGGCATATGCTACTGACTGGTGCTGCTGCTGATATGCTGATATTGTGGTTTTTGGATGGGTCCCCCATGTACCATGATGGTCACAAAAGAGAATATAAGAGGGAGACTCGAAGAGAACATATAGAGGAGAGTGGGTAAAGAGACAGACAAAAAATGTAGCAAACAGGGATTGTCAGAATAGCCACCCATGAGGACAACAGAGATATCAAAAACCTGTCAATAATCATTTCCCTGGTAGTACAGCTAAGAACCTTCTACAGAGTACTAGAAGAAGCAATCATGAATTTCAGTCCATAAGCCTCTTTTATTTTTCAAGAATGGCCCTTCTTCCTTCAGGAATAGAATGTTTACTTTACAAACATGTCCAAAAGTAATCAATGTTAGGCAATGCAGTTCGCAGTCAGATTGGTGCAGTGGTTAAGGTGTCAAACTAGGGAGACCTGTGTTCAGTCCCTTGTTTGGCTATCAAGTTCCCTGGGTGACCTTGGACCAGTCACTCTCTCATAGGCAAACCAACCTCACAGGTATGTTCTGAAAATTAAATGAGGTGTGGAGAGAAACCTGTACTCCACCTCAAGTTCCTTGAAGGTAAGCAAAGATAAAATGGTAGTAGATTGAACATATGATTGGACTTTGGAGAGACAGTATGTTGTCCCTTACATGTTGCAGAAACAACTGAGCAGTTTAATTTAACTGCTGCAATGTATGTCAAATGATACTAGCATATTCCTGAATTTAGTAATGTTATTTTGGATTCATGTAACTGTTGAGCTGGTTTAAAATACCCCAGGTTTCTTCCTGCCTCCTTTTTATTCTCAGAGGCTGTTGGGTGTTTCCGATGGATCCATTTGTCATTGGTTTAGTAAGAATGCAAGGACAAGCATCTGTTCTAACAAACCCGTTAATAACCTTTTGCCTGTGACAGGTCCATCATGCGCAGAATCTATTTCATTCACATTTCACTGGTGATTAAACTTTTCATTCTAGCGATTTTTGCTTGTAATCTGCCAAGGCTTTTGTCAACATTAATAACTTAGCACTGCACAGGTGCTGTAATTAAGGGACTAATTTTAGCTAAATTGTTGCAGTAGCATCACTCTCAAAGAAAGTGAGAAAAGCAATTTATTTCTTTGATGTTACATGAAAACTATGAGCTAACTGCCTTTTTGCACAGAGCTATGCAAACACAAGTTATTACTGTTAGTTGTAATTTTCTGTATTGCTATTATACTAGCACACAATGCAATTAATTTCCCTGTTTAAAAGAGGGGTAATCTTATTGTTCTGCCCTTTGTCATTGTAGCTAAAACAAGGCATGCAGAGTAAATTGAGATTGGTTTATATTTGGTGATTTATTCATCAGCAGGGCATGCATGGGGCTAAGTATATTAACACTGGCTGCAGTGGAATTTGGCAGATTTCAGCTTCTCTTCCATCTTGATGAAGAAATCTTATTTGTTTTACTGCAGAAGGTTGGTACAGCTACTGTGGAGCATCAGTCTGAATTCTAATGCACAATTTACCTAGTGGATTGCTGCATGAGCCTATATGACTTATTAAGAACTTCCCAAATTAATATTTTCATCTGCAGACAATTTTTTCCTGCAAAAGCCAGCAGTTCAGTTGTAACCTACCTACCATGATCTCAGAAACAAATCCTGTTTCTGTTAGATTTGCCTGTCTGTAATTATGTGTATTGTATTTATTCTTGTTTCCATCCTTGCGTAGCCAGCAGAATAGCCCATGTGCAAGCAGCAGGGCTGTTATACTTTTCATTATGTTACACCATTGTCCAGCCTATTAACATATTTATCAGAATTATCTGGAAGTTGCTTACTGTGTAGAGTATTGCAGTATTCTCTAGGTCAAAATAAAATAAACTAGGTTCAACAGAATTAAATAAGGAAGCAATGCTGAAAATGGGAGTTGCAGTTCAGTTTTATGAAAGATTAAACAGCATAGGTCTTCCATAATCTATTTATGCAGGATAGGTCTGTCAATGGGTATTAGCCTTCATAAGCAAACTGAATGTCCATATTTAGAGGCAGTACACATCTGAATACCTGCAGCTGGGAAAGCCAGCAGGGGAGGACTGTTGCTTATACATCATAATTATAAGCTTCCCACAAGCATTTGCTTGGGCAATATTGGAAACAATGCTGGACTAAATAGCCCCTTACTCTGAATCTTCGGGGCTATTTTTTAATAAACATAGAATAGTTTCAGGAGGTATTTACTGGTATTTATTTTATTACTTAAAACATTTAGGCCTTGGTCTTTCTATCTATTGGGTATGAAGTAGCTTCCACAAAACTATATAAACCAACGGAGTATTAAAATGGTGACATTAATCCTGGGTTAGTGGTAGAGCTTTTGCTTGATATGAAGAAGGTCCCAGGTTCAGTGTCAGGGGTCTTCAATTAAAAGGAGATGTGAAAGCAGGTGATGTGAAAGACTACCTGATGTCAGGTTCCCAGTCAACTCACTCTCCACACAGGCTTTCTTGAGAGAAAGTTTATTAAGAGATTTGAGATGCTGAAAAGGTGAACTCTTTGTCAGAACTGAAGGGCAGAAGTGGGACCCCAGTGTATAATTGAAACCCACATTCCAAGCATACATCACACAGTCACAAGTATAAGCAATCCTAAGAACCTAGACAGTTACAGTGGTTCAACTAGCCATTCAAATGTCTTATCTTCTTCAAGGACACTCTCATGTGAAAGTTCTGTGAGGTGCTGCTTGGGAAAAGGGTTACTAGTGTTGCCTCCCTAAATTATAGACATTCGTACAGCCACTCTCACTCTCCCCCTTCCACCAGGAATGTCAGTGAGGGTGAGCGATAAGCGGGCAGCTGGATACATCTGCTTTAGCCCAAGCAAGTGAGGACAGCATAGGGGTGTGTGGGGTACAGCTCCTGGAGGTTACTGGCAGACAGATGGCAATTCTAAAAAGAAACCAGTAATAACTGTCAAACAAATCCTTTAAAAAGCAGATATCTAACTAGGTCAAAACTATTAAGCAGCACAAATTACAAAATACAATGATTTAAATGCAGGAAAAATTCTGAAAAGTAGGACATCCAAAAAATACTACAACATAGACTGAAAGCAAAATAAATCTTAAAATAGTTCACCTGAGAGTGAGAGATTTTTTTTTAAAAAAACCACAACTTTGCTTTGTACCTGAATACTTGCAAACTCAACACTAGATGAGCATGTGTTTGGAGGGAGTTCTGCAATCATGGCACTATGACTAAAAAGGTCCTGTTTCTGGTACACCAGTCAGTAAAGGCAGACTTTCTAATACAAACACATGGTGGAGTGCATAGGAAGTATTCCTATAAAAGATGGAGTCCTAAACCTGTTCCAATCACAGGAAAATGAAAATGGATGCACTCAGTAAGAGGAAGTCACCATCAAACTGAGGTCCCTCCAAGGCTAGGGTTGCCAGCCTCCAGATGGAAAATGGTGACCTCCTGGAATTACAACTGATGTCCAGGCTACAGGGATAAAATGAGTGATTTGGAACCGTCCCAACGTTCTACTCCCAAATCTCCAAGAATTTCTGAGTCCAGAGTTGGCAACCCCACTCCAAACTTAACTAATTCCAGAGGTATTGCCATGTTATTCTGCTGCCACCAAAACACTAAAAGAGTATTTGTGGTAACTAACATTGTTGTGGCAAAAGCTTTTGTGCTTCATGGAAGCCCACTTTGGCAGATGCAAAAAGTGTCCCCTCTAATATGCAGAGATGTATGTATACTATAAACAGTAGATAGGTGAGATTAAGGGAGCTATATGCTATGCTACATTGCAAACAATCCACTAAAGGTTGTTATGGACCACTCCTAATTCTTCATTGACTCTGCTCCAGAAGTTGCAGCTAGTCCAGAACACAGCAGCACAGGTGTTGACAGCGACGCCTGTGTGGGCTCACATCCATCCATTGCTGTGTGAATTGCACTGGCTGCCTATCAAATTCTGGATCCTTTTCAAGGTGTTGGTACTTACCTTTAAAGCCCTATATGGCGAGGGGCCAGCAGACCTTCGAGACGCCTGTCCCTGGAGAGCATATGAGCCCTGGAGAGCACTAAGGTCAACTAATCAATGCCCCAGGGATGTCCGACTTGCCTTGACCAGGGCCAGGGCCTTTTCGGCCCTGGCCCTGGCCCCTACCTGGTGAAATGAACTCCTGAGTGATATCAGGGCCTTGCGGGATTTACTACAATTCTGCAGGGCCTGTAAGACAGAGCTCTTCTGCCAGGCTTTTGGTTGAGGCAGCAGGTGCCCCTTTTTGTGGCCAACCCCACCAGTGGCCTGGACCCTAACATCTTAACTCTTTCACCACTGCTGATATACTTCTATCTGAGCTGACGTGGTACTTAGGAGTATGGCATTGTATACTGTTGTTTTAATTTGGTTTTAAATATGTTGTATTTTATATTGTTGTTACCCGCTCTGAGCCCGTTCACGGAGAGGGCGGGATACAAATCCAAATAAATAAGTAAATAAATAAATAGAGGAGGCTGTGTGTGCAGAGTATCTAGTTGGCATGTAGAAGGTTCTAGGTTCAAGGCTCAACAATGCCAATTTTTAATAGATGATGCAAAATACCTTGGTCTGAGATGCTGGAAAGCTGTTGCCAGTCAGAGTAGATAATACTGACCTTGATCAATCAGGGGTCTGACTCAGTATAAGGCAGCTGCATGTATTTGCTGTAAATGACTTACTAAAATCAGATAAATATGAAAAGTTTATTTATTTATTTTTCTTTGAAGAAAGTATATTTTGTCAAAGCTGTACAAGATTTCATCCATGTTGGCTTTCTTACAGTGCATAATTGTAACTGGTTCATTTGTCAATCCTATTACTGTAATTAATATTAATGTCTGCATGGGCAAGTTTTAATTATAAATATTGCATATAAGAGAGGTTGAAAAAGAAAATTATTCTTTGGCAGGTTTATTCTTTTATTCATAATTGATGGAATTTTCATATTATATATTACTTTATTCAAAAATAGTTTCATTAATTCAATAGATTCCCTCCAAAAAAGGAACTCACATAATTCTTTACAATGATCTAAGTTTTCACATGTATAATAGGACTGTTCAAGTGTAATGACTCATGGGTAATTGATCTTATTTCCTCCTGTGTAGGGTACATTTAGGTTAATACCCCTGAACTGATGTCAGGGTAAAGATAAATTCATCAGCAAAAGTCCTAAAAGTGGAGATCTCCCAGTTCTTTACATTCGTTAGGAATTTTTTTAAAAAAGCAGCATGGCTGAATCAGAGAAAATGAGATAGCCACTTTGAGATTTACCGCTAGGGATGGTAATGAATTGGGAAAATGTGTTTCACTTCATGGTTCTTGTTGTCTCCAGTTTGTGAACCATAAACCGTCATGAGCTTTTAGGAGCTAAACTAACCAGTTTAGTTCCTGAGATTTGTGATGCAGTAAAACACACCTTCAGGCATTCTAGAGACATTAAACTCACAGGGGATCCCCAGCTGACTCTCCTCTACTGGGCATCTAAGTTTGGAGAGGATTATGTTTACAGGGTCCAAGTTATGGCCTCCCAAAGAAGGTGCCCCCATCCTCCATTGTTTCTAATGGAGGGGGGGAAGCAGCAACCCCCCCCCCACAAGGGCAATAGAAGTCCAGCAGAACAGAATAAAAATCCCTGAGAATCTCTGCTGTAGGGGAGGGGACATTTTTGCAAACCTAGGAGAACCAGTACCACGGTGGCAGTGCAAAACCAATAGGACTAAGATCAAGCCAAAGAATCTTTGCAGTAGAAACTGAAGGTGGCGGAGGCAATTTTTGCAAGCTCAGCAGAATCAGTCCCACTGTGGCAGTGCAAACCCCACAGGACTAAGGTCAAGTCAGAGAATCTCTGCAGTAGAAACTGAAGATGGGGCATTTTTGTAAGCCCAGCAAAACCAGTGCAATGTACAGAGTGTCCAGCAGTATCAGTGCAACCAAAGAGTGCCCAGCAGAATCCAATGCCATTGTGGCAATGCCAGCTCAATAGGACTGATGTCTAGCACAGAATCACACTCCAAGTAAGGGGGGGTTGCAAGCCCAGCAGAACTAGTGCAATGTACTAGTGCCCAGCAGAACCCAGTGCCATTGTGGCAATTCCAGCTCAGCAGGACTGATGTGAAGTACAGAATCATAATCCAAACATAGCGGGAGGGGTTGCAAGCCCAGCACAACTAGTTCAGTGTACAAAATGCCCAGCAGAACCCAGTGCCACTGTAGCAATGCAAGTAAAAGAGGACTAATGTAAAACCAGAGAATCCCTCCAGTACAAACTGAAGGGGGGGGATTTTTTCAACCCAGTACAATGAGTTCAGTGTACAGAATGCCCAGCAGAACCCAGAGCCACTGTGGTACTGCAAGCTTAAAAGAACTGATCTCAAAGCACAGTGTCACAAGAAATCCAAGTGGGGAGATTTTGCAAGCCCAGCACAACCAGTTATAATGTGCAGAATGCCCAGAAGATCCCAGTGCAACTGGCATTACAAGCTTTAAAGGACTGTTCTCAAAACACAGAGTCACAAGAAATCAAAGCCGGGCAGGGCAGATTTTGCAAGCTCTGTGCAAGAAAATGGGAAGGGCTAGGGGATACAAAGGAAAGCTGGCAAAGGGGAGGAGAAACCCTCTTGAAATTGACAAGACTAGTTTGAAACTGATAAGACTGTTTCCAAGGCTGGAGAATTCCACTACCCCCCATTGCTTTGAAGTTTGGTAACTATTTTGTTTGACACAAAACTAGCAAAACAACTGTGTGCTATATTTCCTGCAACATATTCATAAAAGAGACTTCATTTAAAGTGTAATATATCTATTACATGAACTCAATATGCCCATACAATCCATCATATACAGAGGCCAAAGAGTAAATATACAGAATTATATTTAGAAAGTCCAACACTTTTCTCAGGTAATTTTTCAGTGTTTCAGACCTCTAGTCCTTCCTCAGAAAGAAAGAACGACTGGTGAGAAACCCTTTTCAGTTCCTTATAAGGTAATGCTTTTCTATTATTTCAATATTGGGCAAGGTCTCCCTAGCTCTAAACAGCACCCTTATAGGTTACTATAATGTTACAGGACCAAAACATGCCCACGAATTCATCACAAACTTTAGTTTGTGAGCCAGTTCATGCCCACCCCTATTTACCACAGCATACATTCAGAAAATTGATAGTGAACTATTAAGGAGGGAAGTTTCCACAAGTTTAAATGCTACATAAAAAGGGGATTTAAGGGGCAGAAGTTAATATAATGTTCCAAGGAGATATGCCAAGGTTCTGTCTGGGCCAAATACTGGGATCTCTCACTCAGAGTTGAACCCCCAATGCAAGCGAGTCTCGACAGCTTCTCTGTCTATCAAGATATTCTTGACAGTCCTTGACTTAACAGTGTTCACTAAATTCTACTGGCTTTCTAATGCTTTTTTCCAACTGGCAAGGTTAGGAATTGAATGAAGCAAATAAATAAATAAATAAAAACACTCTGGGCTATCTCACTTGTAGTATACTTGTCAGTGGTGTGAACAGTTCTACTCCCCAAGGGGGAGGAATAATATGGAAGAAAAATATTTTAGCTGCCAGAATATGTTGCTGGAGCAAGAGAGTAAACAGCCAGAGCTCTACTGCAGGTAAAATTTGGACTGGTGTCAACAGTCTTCTGAGCTCAAGCGGGAAGTAGTAGTACAAGGGAAGGGATTAAGATGAAAGCATCCAATTCCCAGCAGCTTCTAGATGTGGCATTGAACTTAATTTGATTTCAAGGACAAATTGGAACAATTTTCATGAACGTCAGAAAAAATGAACAGATAACAGTATCCTCTGTTCAGTGTGTTTCCTTCTTTGGACAAGTGATTCCCTATCTTTATTGACTGTGACATTTTAACTTCTTCTGTTACTCTTCATGGATACTTTGTATTTTAAAACTGAAGCTGTATTTGACGTCTTACATTTCAGCTTGCCATGTATTTATGTTCTTGCTCCCTATTCCAGTGATGCAACTGGTCCTTTATATGCTCAGGCAGGCACCCAGTTCATTGTTCATGCTTGTTCCCAGGCAACAAAACCTATGAGATGAAAATATCCTGGTGCAGTAGTTGTAGCACAATTAGGTAACAGAACAGTGCTTTTCCTATTAGACTACCTGAGCATTCTGTTATTCACAAAATCCACTGTGCCCCATCCATCTGAAATTTAGAACACCTAATCTACTTTTCCCCCCTTGAAATGTGGCATTTACATACATATGTGTATGCATAGTAGTGCAATACATGACTGATTTTCCATTTTAACTGCCCTTCAAGAAACCTCTGGATGGGGCCCAAGCCACCATTGGAGCCACCCAGTGAAAGTGGGGAGGATAAGATCCCCCTGAGAATCTTGGGATTCCAACTTGTTTATGACTAATATGTCAGTGACCATAATATGTGAGATTGTTCAATATGTTTACTGTTTACCCATATCATTTACATGGTTTGGGGACTGTATGAGTATGTTATCTATAGAAATCAAGAGTTATAAGAAGTTACTGTTCAGCTATACTTGTGGTCAGGGATTAGTAACATTTGGGATCTGGGGGCACTGCTGTTGAAATTCAAAGCTCTGGTCCTCAGATAGACTGACCCTGCAGCTTTCGCATCTACAAGGAGTCAGCAGAGAATCTCGGGTCCAAAACCCTTTTGATGGCTGTTGCAGTCTAATCTGAAGTAGCTGGCCAAAGCCACTAACAGAGCCATCCTAAGCAGAGTTCACACTTCAAAGCCCATCGTCTTCAACTGAATGAGAAATGTGTAACTCTGCTTAATATGGAATTGTCAATCTTTCCTTTCCTCTCCAGTAATCTAGAGTTGAATATGCTTTACTATATTAGGCTACAAACACAAAATCAATAAGGAGATACAGGGATCCTTCTCAACCTGCTGACCTAGCATGCATTCTACCCTTTTACCTCCCATTCTGAAACCCGCCTAATTGCTTCAAGTAAGGGGAAAAAACACTTTACATAATTTAACAAAGTTAAAGCAACTGCCACTCTTTTACAATACATTTGAGGCCAACTCTGTTTCCCTGTTCAGGTTGTACTCATGGAAGGTATCTGTATTATTCCAGTCTACTTAGCTTATCTCTCCTTATATATAATTGTGTTTTGGTCATGGACTCTCCTGAACATTCCACACACTCCCAAATCAATTGGCTCCCTGATCTGTCACTCAGAGGGTGTCCCTAGCCACTGGCTGTGTTGCCTGAGTCCCACCCAGATACCTGGTGATCTTCAGGTTCCATCTGGAGATTGGCTACCCTAGGTGTTGCAGTCACTGCTTCAGAGCAGGGTCTGCTAGATCCAGGTTCTTGCTGTAGAAGCTGAGTGGATGATTTTGAACCAGTTACAGACTTTCAGCTTAATCTACCTCATAGGGTTGTTGTGCAAGTCAAAAGGGATAGAGGAGAATGATGTAAGCTGCTTTGGTCCCCATTGCAGAGAAAGACTACTTTTCCTTCTGGGAGACCATTGTTGCCAATCTCCAGGTGAGGGCTGGAGATAACTCAGAATTACAACTGCTCTCCAGATGGCAGAGATCAGTTCCCTTGGAGAGCATGGTGGACTCTGTGTCCTTACACCCTGCTGAGATGGCCCCCACCATGACAGCCAGTGTGATGTGGAAGTCAGGGTTTCAGAACACGGTAGAGGCTGCAGGTGGGTGGGGGGGAGATGGAAAGCTGAAGAGTGAGGAGGAAATAAAGGTAGGTTGATGCTTGGCTGGAAAGGACAGAGGGCTGCCAGCTCCAGGTGGGAAATTCCTGGAGATTTGAGGGATGGAATCTGGAGAGGGTGAGGTTTGAGGAGAGGTGGGACTTCAGACAGCTACAATGCCATAGACTCCACCCTCCCAACCAGCCATTCCCTCCTGGAGAACCACTGTTGCCAATCTCCAGGTGAGGGCTGGAGGTCACTCAGAATTACAACTGATCTCCAGGAGGGAGGAGATGGAAAGCTGAAATCAAGGGCAGATAATGGCAGGTTGATGGTTGCCGGGGAAGGAGATAGGGTTGCCTACTCCAGGTTGGGAAATTTCTGGAGATTTGAGGGGTGGAGCCTGGAGAGGGTGAGGTCTGAGGAGGGGTGGGACCTCAGAGAGGTATAATGCCATAGACTCCACCCTCCCAACCAGCCATTCCCTCCTGGGGAAACCATTGTTGCCAATATCTAGGTGAGGGGTGGAGATCTCTAGGAGGGAGGGCAGAACTCAGCTGCAGTCAAAGGAGCAGATAAAGGTAAGTTGATGGTTAGCTGGGAAAGAGATGGGGTTGTCAACTCCAGATTGGAAAATTCCTGGGGATTTGAGGGATGGAGCCTGGAGAGGTTGGGGTTTGAGGAGGCATTGGACCTCAGAGAGGTACAATACCATAGACTCCACCCTCCAAACCAGCCATTTCCTCCTGGGTAACAATTGTTGCCAATCTCCAGGTGAGGGCTGGAGATCACTCAAAATTACAATTGCTCTTCAGGTAGCAGAGATCAGTTCCTCTGGAGAAAATGGTGGACTCTGTGTCATTATACCCTGCTTAGGTCGCTACAGCAAATTGATGCTGAGTGTCCAAGGCCTTGGCACTCTTCCAGAGCCTCTTTCTAGAGCTCGTTGTATTTATTTCCACAACGGGCCTTATTCCTAGTTGAACTATATTTCCCATTTTTCATGTTTCATTTTTTTAGCCATTTGTTTTCTCATTCATAAAGTAATTAGTGCACATTTTGGTTCTGCATTGATCTTGCTAGGATGATCTACTGATGTATCAACTAGGGATGTTTATTCAGGTGTTAACTAGCCAAAATCCAACCCAAACTTTTTCTATTATTTAATGTTGTTAATATGCATAACCTGATTAATAAAACAATTATGATATTCAGTAATCTCAAACCTCCTTTGGAAATTACCTTTATTCTGGTCCCTCACTGTCTGTTTTCACAGTAGCCTGAGGCAAAAGGCAGTGAGTTGAGAGATACTTTTCAAAAAATATAACTGAGATGGCATTTTACAACCAGAAAGGTTAGTAGATGCTTTTACAAAAAAGGATAATTTACATAAGTATCCCTGTATATAGCATTTCCAGTTTCTACCAATTGATGTACAGTCCCCAGTGGATTAGGAAGGACTGTTTTGAATTAAGTCCTGTTTGTCTGCTGTTCTCACTTCTGTTATAGGGTTGTTCCAGCCTGCCTGTACAGAAGCAAAAGCTTTGCTTGGCCCAGGCTGAATGCAGGTGCTGCAGGAAACGGAAATAGAGGCAGAGGCTAGCTATACAATATTTCCCCTCTCCCAACAGGGTGACTGTTTACACGGTATAGAATCACAATTTTGCTTGTACCTCCTCCAAGAAAGGCTGCTGCAGGCATGTACGCACATGTGCACATAATTAGTGATAGTCACTGGGCTTGTGGGGAGAGAGAGAGAGAAAGGAGGAGAGAGAGAGAGAGAGAGAGAGAGAGATTTTTGGTTGTAAACACTAGAAGGCAGGCAGGCTGCTGAAGAACTGTTTGTGAGGAGGTAGAGTGAAATATTTCCTGCTACACAGCAAAGGCAGTATCAAGTAAGATAAGAGATTTATCGTTAGGAAGAAACTTACTATGTGAGAGATCTGTGAAATTCAATTTTTCAGTTGTTTTGGTGTCTTAATTTTAATTGGTACAAGCTCTGAAAATGTTATATCAATTGAGAGAACTTGAAAGCACAAATATGTTTCTCATTGAATCCAAATAGGTGAATTAACTATAATAAAGAAAATGAATACAAATACAAATAATTAAACCACAGAAAAACATCACAAAATTTCTGTCTATATCACTAGCATCTACATGCACATATATCTATACTGGTGTCATTGCAGTATTTCTTTCTTCCTTCCCCCATTCATTCTTTATATTTATTAACAAGATTTTTACCCTGCCTATCTGCCCCCCATAGGGCCACCAAGTTGGCTAACAAATTAAAACATACAAATTAAACAATTAAAAGTCATTAAAACCAACACACAAATACATCATTAAAACAAGTTAAAACCAGAGCTTAAAATAAACATGCAAGATTAAAAACCACAATTAAAATAATTAGGTAGGAATGAGGGATCACTGAGGGCACACCTAGTAAAACAAAAAACTCTTTATCAGCTGGTGGAAAATGGCAACAGAAGGTGACAGACAGCTCTCCCTGGGTATAGAGTTCCAGAGTATTGGTGCCACTACTGAGAAGGCCTTCTTCTAGGTTGGCTCCCTCCTAATCACAGCAGGCAGTGGAAATGACTGTGTTGGTCAGATAGGTATGTTGGTCCCAAACCATACAGAGCTTAAAGATCAGCACTGTTACCTTGAATTGTGCCCAGAAACAAACTGGAAGCTATTATAGATGGGGCAAGACTGGAGTAATATGATCCCAATGACCCACTCCAGTTAATATCCTGGCTGCGACATTTCCACCAATTGAAGTTTCTGCACACTTTTCTAGGGAACAACCATGTGTAACATGTATAATGTTGTATAGATGTAACCAGGGCATCTACCATAGTGGCCAGATCTTTCCCAGCGAGTAAAAGCCACAGCTGGCTACTAGTGGAAGTTGGTAAAAGGCACTCCAGGCTGCAGCTGCCACCTACTTATCCAGTAGTCCAGGGTCTGAGAGCACCCTCATACTATGGATCTGTTCCTTCAGGGGGAGTGCAACCCCATCCAAAACAGGTAACACCTTAAATCCTGGGCCAGACCTTCCACCCACACTAGCACTTCCATCCTGCTGGGATTAAGGTTTAGTTTATTGGCCTGCATTCAGTTCAAAACTGTCTCCAAGCAGTAGCTCAGGGTTACTATGGCCTCACTGGGATCAGCTGGAATTGCGAGATACAGCTGGGTCATCTGCAGATTGGTGACAAGCCAACCCAGGCCTCCAGATGACCTCACCTAGTGGTTTCAAGGCTGGGGCAACCACTAGGGTTGCCAATCCACAGTTGGAGGTGGGGGAATCCGCTGGCTTGGAACCTCTTCCCCTGCTGCAGGGCTATCAGAAGTGAAGAGTGGTGGCTGCTGGGCACTCCATTATACCCTATGGAGATAGGTCCCCATAGGGTATAATGGAGAATCGATCTGTGGGTATCTAGGGCTCTGGAGAGGTTGTTGTTCGATGTAGAGGCACCAAATTTTCAGCATAGCTGCTGGTGCCTCTCCTCAACCCCCCCAAGTTTCAAAAAGATTGGGCCAGGGGTCCAATTCTGTGAGCTCCAAAAGAAGGTGCCCCCATCCTCCATATAATGGAGGGAAGGCATTTAAAAGGAATGTGGTCCCT
Source organism: Gekko gecko (assembly GCA_029375565.1). NCBI lineage: Eukaryota > Metazoa > Chordata > Lepidosauria > Squamata > Gekkonidae > Gekko > Gekko gecko. The sequence continues at coordinate 136,622,275 of JAPDNY010000003.1, read as the reverse complement.
TTAAATGCAACGGCCAAATCTCGCTTCAGAGTTCAATCATGCTTCTTCGCTCCCTTCTCCTGGAGTCTGCTGGTAAGTCTCCTCTTGCCCACCCACTTGTAAGTCCTCCACCTGGCAACCCTAGCAACCATCCCATCCCATTACCTCTCTGACTCAATCAACCCCCCCCCCAGCAGATTTAATTAGCCAGGAAGGGCAAGGATCGTAAAAGCAGGTGGTAAGCCTCAAGCCTCCAAGGATCCTGCCTGTACATATCCCAGACTGAATGAACCGAAAAGTATCCAATATAACTGAACAGGATGGCACCCTGGCACCATCTGACCCAGTCACTGCTAATATAGGATTCAGAATAGATGCAAGAGATTTTACCTACAAAGTGCTGAGCAAAGTGATCACAGCAGGCCACCAAGCAGTCCACCTCCTTCTGTAGGCCAGATCCCAATAGGCCTTTGACTGCTCCACTGCCCTACACTGTGCAGGTGCAATGGTGGTGAAAAATTGTTTCTTTGCTGCCAACACCACCCCAGAGTATGCTTTAAAATGAGCTTTTGATTGTGTCTTATCAGATTTGTCCCAAGTTTTCTTCCACTGTAGTTCTAGCCATCTCCCTTGCCTATTCACCACCTGCAATTATTGTTGCTCTTGTTATCTGCTTCTGAGTTTAACTCAGGAGAAGAAGTGACAATATTAGAGTAGTAGATCTCACACCAAATATTGTGCTCAGCTTCCCTTTCAGAGAGTCAGGTGGGATGTTCCCCCCACCACCACTGAGTTACTCTTTAATTCTCTAGTGATGGAATATTTACTTTTATTTAGAAGAAAGAATTTGGGCTGTGTTGGCCTGAGCACTCCATAGGGAGTTGACGCTTCTAATGCCAGCAAATGGAATTATGGATAGCAGTGTTGATCTAGGATTTGGCAGGTAGGAAGATGTTGATCCAACTAATCTTCCTTGAGGCTAGTGAGATTCAAGACTGCTTTGTGTGTCCCAATCTTTTCATCATCAGAAATAAATCTTAGAGATTGTGCACAGAGCAACAAGCAACAGGGTGTGGGCCTCTGAGTAAATCTGAAGAATCTGCTCTGTGTGATAAATATTAGTCATATAACTTCAGCTACGGCGTTGTCTTAAAAACTGTGTGAAAGCTTGGGAGACAGAAGTTAGCCTGGGAAGCTCAGCTGTTATTCCCATATTTTATAAGCTTTAAGAAAAAGATAATTCTATAGCTAATAGAGATATTTAAAAATGAGACTGGAGAGATTAGATGAAGCAGGGAATTATGATAAACAAGAATAATGCTGGCGAACTGTGAAATAAACCCGAAGAAGAAAGAGTGACAGAGAATAATAAAAAAAATATTGCTGACAACCTTCATTATGCTGTGGATTTTCTCTATAATGAACACAGCTGAACAAATAATGCATAGGAAATAATTTACTTGAATGCTTGTTATTTGCATTTTGGCAGCTCATAGGAGCTCCAGCCAGCAAGGAGCTTGCAAGAAAATAGGTTTGCACAATTTTCATCCCTTCATGAACCAATTTTGCTTTCCTGGCACTGCAAGACTAGAATTTAAACCTTGTATTAAGGCAACCCAGGGATCCAGCCATAGCCTGAGAAAAGACTGGCCAAGTAGATATTTTCTTGCTTTATATAACTCAAAGGGCTTCTCCTTTCCTAATGCAAAAGTCAGAATATGATGAAGCTGCTTTATCCTTCTCCAGGAGATAGCATCAGGAAGTTCTCCTGTATCACCTCAGGAGCTTCATTGCAAGAACATGCTTCCTCCAGCCTCCTCCTTCAACCTTCTCTGGATCAATCTGTCTTTGCTGCCCTGACTTCTTTTGAGGTCATGTATGTGCAAATTGTAATAATTTGAGAACCATAGAAAGTGGATTTAACATTTTCACAAATGGAACCTGGATAATGGTTTTTAAGTAGTATCACGTTCAGTAGGATGGCAGTACAGGTCTGAATCATTACATGCACAGTTGACAGCATAGCTTAGCACAGGGGTGTCACACATATGGCCTGTGGGCCAGATCTGGTCCCTGTGGGGTCTTTATCCAGCCAGTGAGCAATTGGCTGTCTGCTGCTTCCTCCTTCCAGTTTCTCACATCGCAGCTCCTTTTCCTCAGTCTCTCCTATTTCCTGCTTGGCTGAAGAGAGAAAGAAAGCCTTCCTTTGATTGGCTGAGGGCTCCTCCCCCTCTTCCCCAGAGGAGGAGGGGGAAGGGAAAGAGCCAGAGAGAAGAGAAGTTGAGTCTCGTAGCACTTTTAAGAATACCAGAAAGGTTTTATTCCAGGTATAAGCTTATTTGTGCAAGTATACTTGATCTTCAGAGAGAGGATGGGAAGGGAGGGGGCAGAGAGAGAGAGAGAGACAGATAGACAGACAGACAAACCTGTGTTTAAGACCAACAATGTTTTATTCTAGCTATAAGTTTTTGTTTGCATGCACTTTGCTTCTTTGGGGGTGGGGGGAAGAAGGGAAAAAGAGAGAGGGGGATCCCCCTTTCCATTTCTAACAGATGTGGGGGGACAGATGTGTGTGGGGGGAGAAACCTAACAGCAATCAACTCATATTTTCTGTGGACTGTTCTGTTGCATTTGAAACCATGACTATGGTGAAGTAAGAGAAACTCAAGTATATAGTGCAGCAGCTGAACTTATTCCAAAATTCATTCCAATCTTGCTTCAAAAGAAATAACACATGGTCAGTATGATTTATGTGTTTATTTATTTACTTCATTTATAGTCTGCCTTTCTAGTTGAGATGCAAGCCAACTTATAACATTCAGAAACTATGCAATAAAGACCAGTAAAATACATACAACAATTAGAGCAATAAAAATATAGAACATTCAAGTCCAAAATTGGAGAATATTGAAATAAATACAGTATAATATATCCAATAAACAATGGAAAACAGAAAAAAAACTGTCTTAGTGTTTAAGATATTGAAACTACAATCCTGTTCCTTTTTTTTTTAAGGACCATTTTGACAAATTCTTTCCACTGAATGTTTCCCATTTTACTACTATCCTATTTTTATAAAGTTTTATAAAAGGAAAACTTCACTCCTGAACAATTTCGTTGGACACATTTTGCAGAACAATGAAAACACAAGAGCCCTCCAATTCCACCAGGTAGAAGCCACTACAGAAAATAACTGGGTATGCTGATTTTATGCATTTGCAGGGTGGCTTTCCTTTGATGAGACAGGTTGTCTCAATGGAATACATAGAAATAGCTTACATAAAGCTTTGGGTCAACTCATACTGCCTTGAAAGAAACAAATTATGGTTACATTTATTTATTTAAAATATTTATTAGTTGCCTTCCTCCCTTGTGGAACTCAAGGCAGTTTACAACATAACTGAAATGATTATTAAAAACATAAGTAATACAAAAATTACAAAAACCCATAAAAAGTCATTATTTAAGAAGAAGAGATTGGATTTACACCCTGCCCTTCTCCCAGAGTCTCTGAGAAGCTTACAAATTCCTTTCCCTTCCCCTCCCCACAGCGGACAGCCTGTGAGGTAGATGGGGCTGAGAGAGCTCTTTCAAGAACAGCTCTGACAGAACTATGGCTTGCCCAAGGTCATCCAGCAGCTGCAAGTGGAGGAGTGGGGAATCAAACCCAGTTCTCCCAGATTACAGTCCGTACACAATAATGACCCAAAAATGTTGTATAAAATGTAACAGCAGCTGCTGGACTAGTAGGGAAGAGGGAGGCATGGAGGAGCCTACCTAGCTAGTGGTGAGAGCTCACAGCAACCTGGGAAAAGTTATGTGGGGGACCTTGGGGAGCCATTGGTGAGAAGCACAACAGCCTCCCCACAGTGGAGGAGGGGGAGTCACAGCCAGCCCCATCAGCTTGGCAGGCTTCCATATCTCCCCTTCCCCACCATAGCAGTGGTTGTGTGGGGGGAAGGGACATGGGGTGCCAATGGGACTCACCCTGTTCATCAGGCCTTTTGCAGGACACAGAACAGCTGACTGAAGGGCTGGCTTCCCGTTTGCAGCTGGGGAATGAGCTGTGAGCCAAACCAGTTTGTGTTCAGGTATTCCTAGATCTATCCAATAGCTCAAAATGCATCCTGACTGGTTATAGCTACCCATATTGTTGAGGCAAAAATATTAGCTGTAATCTTTAACCCATTCCTTAGTAAGGTGGTGGGATGCCTTGATTTCTTGCCTCTGCAGACAAATTCTACAGTTATCCTAGAATAGATATGGTTAACAAATTCAAATAGTGCTACAAGAATTTAAATAAAGTTAAGCCAAAACAGGATGGCTGATACCACTAATTAAAAGCATTTGGGATTTTGTTTGTCAAAGAACATTAAGACAAGTGAAAAGGACAAAAGCTAAATTACAAGGTAAAACAAAATTTCTTCCTATGAAATTATACACTCTCCTGACATTAGAAGTAATATAAAAAGAACCAGTTTTCTCTTGTCTATGATCTTCGAATTAATGGGCTCCATTCTCCCAGAGGAATAAAGGAAACAGAATATAAAGGAAGAGGAGGAAATATAAAGTGGATGATTTCGAATATAGCTTTCTGTGACTGCAGCCTTGTCTGGTTGTTGGAATATGTGCCGCATGTGGTCAGCCTGACTTTATAAGTGGGAAGACATAGTGCTGGATGATGCCAAATGAAATCATGCATTAGCTGGAACATTGATAGATTGGAGCACAAATTGGGTGGCAAAAAGTCCATGTGTGTCTGAGATGTGATTGAAGGACTAAGAACAAGGTGTTTGAGACAGGATTAGCGAGCTAAAGCAGACAATTGATATGGCAGGCTTCCCATCTTCCCTGAGAGGATGAATACCACCTAATCTGTTTCTAGCTCTATTCCAGGCCTTTTCCACACACATTTATTACAGAAGCATGATATAAAATTGTAACTCTTTAAAAAATATTGTGGGATACAGAAAATGCTTTTCCAACACTTTCAGTCCCTGATACAGTCCTGTACCCAGAATTATAGCTGCACAATCCATTTCTGAAGCTTTTCTGTGTTTCCCTGGAGCTTAGAATATTTCTTTCTCTCTCTACAAGCCTGTTTCCAATGTTTTAGCTCACTCCTAATATTCTGTCACATGGCCAAGAAAAGCAACACAGGAAGGATGGTGTGTGCAGATTAATAGTCAGGCTTCGCACATAAAACATGAAGTTGTGTTATACCAAATGAGACATTGATCCATCAAGGTCAGTATTGTCTACTTAGAGTGGCAGTGAGTCTTCAGGGTCTCAGGCAAGGTCTTTTGCACTGCCTACCGATATGGCTGGTTCAGTAGTGGCAGGGAGCAGACTTATTATCTGCTGCAATTGTGTCCCAGAGAAATAAAGGCAGTGAAATCTGAGTGCACACCTTCCCCCAACCCATAATTAAAAATGTGTTACAAGGAGACACTGATGCAGTGAAGGTACCTGCTTTCTCTCCTTGCTTCTTGGTGCACAGGCCCATTTGTGCAGGGATCTTGTCTATTTCTCTTTTGAATTTTAATTGCATCCATCCTCCAAGGAACACCAAGGTGGCATACTTTCTTCCTCATTTTATCTTAACAAACACCCAGTGAGGAGAGGTCAGGTGAGAGACAATGAGCGTAAAAAGGCCATTCAGTGAGCTTCATAGCACAGTATGAATTTGAACCAAGATCTTCCCAGTTACAATCCAACATTCCAACCATACCACACCGGCATCCTTTTTCACCACCCAAGCAGCCCAATACTTGGAGTGCCAAATTGGCCAGGAAAAGTGATGTGAGGAGAGAACCAGTGTGGCTTGCTCCCCTTGTGGAGCCAGTTTGGTATAGTGGTTAAGTGCACGGATTCTAATCTGGGAGAACCGGGTTTGATTTCCCACTCCTCTGCTTGTACGTGTTGGATGACCTTGGGCAAGCCATAGTTCTGGCACAGCTGTTCTTGAAAAAAAGCAGTTTCTGTCAGAGCTTTCTCAGCCCTGCCTACCTCCCAGGGTGTCTGTTGTGGGGACGGGAAGGGAAAGGATTTTGTAAGCCGCTGTGAAACTCCTTTGGGTAGTGAAGGGAAGAGTATAAATCCAATCTCCTCCTCCTCTTCATCGTCTTCTTCTTCTGCAACAGCACTGCTGCCTGGGGTCCAAGGTGGGCTGCAAATGCCCAGGTGAGGTGCCGTATTCCCGTTTGGATGTACACCAGATGAAGACAGAGCATGTTGTACATCTGGCATTCAGCACAAGCAATGATGTTAGTCAATAATGACTGTAATAACAGTTGAATGTACGATGACAGAGATCAATGACAGGAAGGCTGCTTTTTTCAGACTTGCAAGTGCCCATATGGAAATAGCATTTGTATGGGAATGGTATACATACCCATATATCTATTTATTATGAGGTATTTATAACCTTTTAAAAACATATCTTTCTCCTTAAAGCGGAAATGATAGCCTCATGAACTAGGCATATAGTGACTTGCCAAGGCTTCTTGGTTTACCTCAAGAATGAGCAACTATTTTGAACCCATATCTCTTTCAGGGGCAGATTGGCATGGGCCTGTTAGGGCCTAGCTTTACCCTTTGCCAGCCTAGTCCCAATCTGACTGGCAAGGAGGAGCACAAGCACAGTGTTGCCCAGCTTGGCCAATGAGCAGGAGCCTAGGCACGTGGCATCATACTGCAAGGAGGAACATGGGCATGGCAGGGCATAGTTTTTTACCATGTGCCACCCTTCCTCAGTGCAGCTGCTGAGGAATAGCATGGGCAGAGCAGCACACAGTTTGGCTAGTGAGAGAATCATGGGCATAAAGGCACCTGGAAGGACCACAAACAATACTCCCAGCCTTGCCTTGGGAGGAGAACCATACACACAATGGCACCTAGCTTTGTCCATGTGCCAGGCTGGGCCCAATGCAGCTACCAAGAAAGAGCATCGGTACAGTAGCAGCCTGTTCACCCTGTGAGGAGAAGCATAGGCAAGATGGTCCCTGGCTTTGCCAATGAGAAAGAGCACAGGCACAGTGGTGGCCCCTGAGTTTGCCATGCCAGCCCATGGTGGTAGCCAACGAGGAGCACAGGGGTACCTCCCACTGATTCTGTGGCCCTCCATCAGGTGAGGGGGCATGGGAAAGAGTATAGCAGTGGGAAGGGGCATTTCTTCAGCATTCAACATTCCATCTTGTACATCACACTGGTACAAGTCTAAGAGTGATTGCTACATGTACCATTACAATGGCACCCTTTTCGAAGCTTTCATGATATTCAAGTTGTAGCAATCAGGTGACCAGGTATGAATGTACAACATTTTTAATTCGTATAGTGCTTCATCCATGTGAACATGGGGGAGGCGTGTAGAAAATTTGGCTGCATCACAATGTGTCTGAATCAGTCTTTAGAATCTGTTTCTCGGAATGAGCAAGTATGTGCTTTGTGGATATCACTATACAATTAGACATTCTAATTAGAAAGTTCAAAAGTTAATTCCAATAAAGTCACAAATAATTTGACTTGATTAGAGCTAACTTTCAAACTTTCTGACAATTGAGCCCCAGGACAACATTAACTTTGTAATACTCATCTGGTATTGTTACTCTTTTAATTAATATGCAGATTTTTTTTGCCTTGATGGAACGAATATATATCAGATGATTTCTGACCTAGAATTAGATACCCATCAGTCCATCCATATGCAAGTTAAAAAGAACTTTCATACCAGTACACATATAGGCAGCTGTTTAAATACAAGATCACAATCCTCTAGCATGAAAAGCCCCCCCCCCATGGTTTCCAGGTACAAATAGCTGACATCATGAAGAATGTATTAAGTTATATTTAAGACTGGAGCCTTATCGGTGAAGGGGGAAAAATGTTTTCTAATCTAGTAAACATACATAATTTAAGGAGTAATTGACCAACAAGTGTTATGCGCAACCCTGCTTAACTCAATTACCCAAGTCATTTATAAAGTGAGCAGATAGCTACTGCCAAAAGAACTATAAATAGTAATTAAGAGATGCTAAATGTTTGCTTACTTTCATATCACCTCTAGCTCTTTACTCATCAGTTCTTGTAAACTAAGCAAGTTTGGGACTGTTGTGTTAAATGCTATTAAAATCAAAGTCCTTTCAAAGTCAATGGGACCACGCTCAGACTACAGGCCAACCAAGAAGATTGCATTGTGCCTGTTGGGCTTACTAAGGGTATAAAGCTGAGGTGTTCTATTTCCCACCAGCTGTTTTACTCATTCTTAGAATGCCTTGCAGTGAGTCAGAGGCAACACTGATTATTGGCAGATCTTGAGATGCAGGATTTGGGGAAGTGTTCATTTTTAATGCTACTTTAAAGTGGCATGGTGCATGTCTGTGTGATTGAAGCCTGTACACATTCTGCAGTTCTCAGGTAACCACAATGTGCATCTTCATTTCCCTTTCCCAGAAACAAACCAGTTATTTGAAACAGAAATAGTCAAAAGTGCTAGCAAATGATTGACCTAGGGAGTGAGAAGGAGTGTGGGAAAAACTACAAATGAACGTGGTATCAGACCATATGGACGTCCATAAGGGAGCCCACATAGTTCAGTAAAATTCAAATGGCACTCCAGCAAGGAATTTCCCCCAACATGACAGGGAAGCTGCTAAAATACTCTGTCTAATGCACTTCCTAACATAACATGAGGGAAACAGAATAGGATTTAAATTAATTAGTCCCTTTCACACCCAAATATGTAGCCGATGTCTCAATGATTAGTTATAATAACACACCTTTAATGCTCAGAAGAATTGATTTGGTATGGCTCTCACTGGTTCTGTGGCCTTTCATCAGGTAAGGGGACATGGGAAAGGGTATATCAATGGGAAGGGGCATTTCTTCATGACATTATTTAGGCTGATTTCCCGCTACAGCTGCCTCGGTGTTGCGCCGCCGTTTGCCCCAACACGATTGGTCAATTTCACACCTGAAGCCGTGGGGCTGCTTCGCCCGATTTCCCCCACAGTTTCATGATCCTGTTTTTTGAGGCTCACGAAGCCGCGGGTCAAATGCAGCCCCGTGGCTTCGGGTGCGAAATTGACTAATAGTATCAGGGCAAACAGCGGCGCAACACCGAGGCAGCTGTAGTGGGAAATCAGCCTCTGTCTTATTTAGACTCTGATTCTATTTCCCTCCCTACTTTATTTCTGGGAACCTCCCCACTCCCACAATGAAATTCTCGACCTTGGTATACATAGGCAATGGTCCCTAGTTTTATTTTACCTGAATACATGTGTGTGTGCTCTTAACATGAAAGGGGGATACCCCAAGTGTTGGGGATCACATCTAGGTAGGCCATTTGGGTAACAAATGGACTGCCAATCTAGGATGGGGGGATGCTTGAAAGAAAGAGGCAATAACTGACTGTAAAGAGGACTGCCAGCCCTCCTCCCCAAAGGAATGTAGCTTATGAATATACTTTTAAGTGATGTTAGGAAAATCGGTTCAGTGGAGAGAAATGTAGTGTTAAGTGTCTTAATTTGTCTATACCCATAATTTCTCTGAATTCCAACAATCCATTTCTTTACATCTTCTTAGGAATTTAGAGTCAGTTTCTAATCAACTCTGTTTTGATCGGGAGGAGCAGGAAGGGAGGTTCTGCAGATTTTCAGTATTTCAATCTGTAGATGCTCAAAGGCAGACAATGGTCCAATCTGCACTGGTATTTCCCACTGTTATGCAAATGATCTCACATCGTCTCACAAATTTCTGTCTGCATTTCATGCCGCATCTACTTTCCTATTGTTTCATCTCAGCATTGACTGCTTGCATCATTTTACTGCCATTTAGTAGTGACTCCAATGTCACTACGGTGTCTCACTGCCTTATCTGAATGTAGATTTAAGGTGGAACAACTGCTCCTCCCCACCATCCAGCCACTGTGAGCAAAAAGCAGGCAACGGGAGCTGAATTCTCCCTCCCCCATCTTTTCTAAGGAGATACGCAAATTGTCACAAAGGAAACAAGTTAACTGAAAATCCAGTCACCTGCATTTAAAAGCAGCCAGGGAACATTTTTCTGTGATCATATGGTGGGGGTGGGTGGGTTGGAAGCACACCTGCTCCTGAACTATTTGTTATTCCCTGGGGCAGTCTCCAGAACGCCCTGCCTGGGAACTTCTGGGTGTTTTGTGTTTTTTACTCAGCTCATTCCATCATTCCTGATCCCCCTCTGCCTCCCCCATTGCCAGGTCACCCCCTTTTACTTTCTGTGTGTGGGGGTCACAGGCAGTTTTCCCCTTTAAGCTGAGTTAGTGTGAGCTAGCTCACAGTTCTTTAGCCTCCAGCTCACACATTTTGGTCTTAGCTCAGGAAGGATGGCTCCAGAGCAAACTAATTTATGCAGCGGCCAAATCTCTTGCTCACAACTTTAATGCCAGTAGCTCACAAAGTAGAATTTTTGCTCATAAGACTCCGCAGCTTAGAGGGAGCATTGGTCGCAGGTGCCATTTCCTCCCTACAGTGCAGCACAGCACAGTGCCCTGCTGATGCCCCTGGGAGGCCACTCCTTCCCCCCCTCTCTCACGCTGTCCCTAAACAACTTGCATCCTGATTCAGACAGAGGAGAGCTTTATACTGAGCCAAATGGGAAGCCGGCGCCACAGCAACGTGGAACAGCTTTACACAGCAAATGCAGATTGGGCCAATGTCTTCCTAAACCATCCTATCCTCCACCTGCCAGAGCACCACACTGTGATGCATAACCTAAAACAACGGCAAGGGCTGAAGTTCCAAAAGCGTCTATTGATTTCTTTTCAAAGAGAAGCAAATAGAAATAAAAGAGAGATCTCTCTTTTAAATGAGACAAAAGAGAACAAGAAGAACATATCTTTAAAAGGGGAGCGATGGCGCAGTGGGTAAATCCCCTGCGTAACTATAACATCTGAATTGCCAAGCTTTGTCAGTTCTAGCCCCGTGCTGGTGTGAGCAATCAAGCCTTGTCCCTAGCTCATCGTCCACCCAGCGATTCGAAAGCTTCAGCAAGTAGATGAATTAGGGACCACCCACTAGGGGTGGGCACACCAACCCCTTCGGGGGGTGTTGGCTGCCGTGGGAAGGCATCTGCTGCACTACGAGATCGAAAGGTGGAAAATCTGTGTTGGCATTCCCTGCAGTGGAGCAAATCGGCCAGGCGGTGGCAGTGTGACAATGCAACATCGTGAGTCCTGATGTCATCAGCCAGCCAACGAAGATATGCTGTTGGATCACATCTGACTCAGCCTGCAAGACGAATCCTCCCAAGCAGCTACAGTGTGTGATTAAATAATTGCATGTGTGTTGTCTCTCCTATCCCCCCATGAATATTGTTAGTCCAATTGTCAGAATGAGTAACTGTAAATCGGTCTGAGCCCACAGGTGTGTGGGAAAAAGTGATCAATAATTCGAAATTATTATTATTATTATTATTATTATTATTATTATTATTATTATTATTATTATTATTATTATTATTATTATTATTATTATTATTATTATGTGAATTTTAGGAAAAAGAAATCCCTCTCCCTTTTACCATGCTACATATATGGGCCTGATGAACAGGTGCACTGCCTTATGCCTCATTCTTCCGTGTTCAGTTACCTTTTACAACCTAAAGCTGGGTGTATCTGAGTCCTCTACGCTGCTATGGTTCTGCTGCTAATTTTAATTTATTAACTGTTGTGCTGCTGCAGCAATGTTTCTATGGCCCCACAGCTGGACCTCCTGATGGCGCCTGGTATTTTTGGCCACTGTGTGACTCAAAGTGTTGGACTAGATGGGCCTTTGGCCTGATCCAACATTGGCTTCTTTTATGTTCTTTTGATTATAATGATGTTAATGTGTTTTACCTTCAGTAAACCACTATGACAGTATAGAGGTCTATGATTCTATTAAAATTAAAGGAAAATAAATTATGTAGGAGAAATTGACAATGAAGTGGTCACATATTCTGTAGCTTCATAGCTAATGGTAGAACACAGGTCTTATCTCTGGCATGTCTAGTTAAAAGGATCTTAGGACCCAGGATTTAAAAAATCCTCATGGGCTGCAGTCACACACACTAAATAATTCACTTTCAGTGCACTTTCTAACTGGATTTTGCCAGTTCACACAGTAAATTCCAGTTGGAAAGTGTACTGAAAGTGGATTATTTATTGTGTGTGGCTGCAGGTTTGGAGGATCAGAGCCACTTGGGGTGCATAGTAGTAGACTGAGATGAAGCAGTGATCTGACTCCATATAAGGCTGCAGTCACACACACTAAATAATCCACTTTCAATCCACTTCCCCTGTGTCTTTCCTTCTATCTGCTTTCTTGCCTTTCCAAATGTCTCCTTGTGTCTGCTTTGCAAGTGAAATTTATAGCAATAAAAACAGGAATGACATGGCTATAAATTGGGATTGTTTCTTATTTTTCTGATATTTGATAAGAAGAACCCCTTGGGTGAGGAATAAAAACCCTGAATTCTATTTTTCTTAGATGGAAAGCAAACATTACTGTTGAAAATACGTTTTGCCTTTAATGGTTCATAAAATTGCACCATTTTTTCCTTCCTAATATTTAGAAAACAGTTTCCCAATGAGTGAAGAATATACTCTTTAAAGATTTCATCCAAACTGGGTGTGGGGGGGAAATAAAATTATGATCACAAATGTGTTTCCTATTTCCAATGGGAGAAACATATAGTATAATGAAAACAAATACATGTAATAATTTTTTAAAAGATTTAGATTCGAGCACTCTTATTTGCAAGAATATAGTATTTATATCACCTTTCAAATTTTAATCATAAGTATCAAAAGGCAATAGTCCCACTGAAAAGGAACTTGCAGCTTTATTTGGAAAGGTTGTAGAACCAAGACCAGCTCTATAATGAGGTTGTGGCCAAAGGTGACAGATTTTGGGATACTCTGCCTTATCCATCTTTTTCCCTCTTGCTTCTGCCTCTTACCAGCTAATGCTCCTCCCCTCCCCATTCCCCAAGTGTCCTTAAACACAATGCAGCAGGCCGCATATGCCCAACAAGATTTCTCATATCACTATCAGACATGAGTGGCTTACAGAGAGCCACTTTGGTGTAGTGGTTAAGTGCGCGGACTCTAATCTGGGAGAACTGGGTTTGATTCCCCATTCCTCCACTTGCAGCTGTTGGATGACCTTGGGCAAGCCATAGTTCTGTCAGAGCTGTTCTCGAGGGAACTCTCTCAGCCCCACCTACCTCACAGGGTGTCTGTTGTGGGGAGGGGAAGGGAAAGGAGTTCGTAATCCCCTTTGAGACTTCGAGTGACGGGCGGGGTATAAATCCAATCTCCTCCTCCTCTTATTATTATTATTATTTGGGAAATAGGAAGGAAAGGAGCAGTAGCTACTCCATTTTCTGGGTAGAGAAACAGGCCCATAGCTAGGATTTTTTGTTCAGAGGGCATTTAAATGTTTAAGGGGGCAGTTAAAATACAGTTAATTAAATTAATCTGAATGCCTGTCTTTAAAGGTGGAGGATCTGAGCCTGTTTCTAGCCCTTCCATTCAAGGGACAGGGCAGCAAGTGCTTCAGTTCCTAGGAAAAAACAGCTCAGAGGGCATTTAATTGCCTTCAATAAATGAGTCCCCTTCCACAGGGCAAGAAAGCTTAGAAGGGCTTTCATGTTTCCCAAAGGCTCATGGGAAGGCTTTTGAAAGACTCACCATGACGTAGGTGGTATGTAACAGAACTGGGCTTAGCAGAAAGGGGGATTATTGGAAATGTATTGAAGGTTCCACTTCTGAGTGCCCTTCTAAGCTTTCTTGCCCTGTGGAAAAGAACTCAAAAGGCATTTAAATGCATTCTGAAGGTGATTAAATGTGCTCTGAGCTGTCTTTTCCTGGATCCCATGATCTCCCACCCCAATTCCTCAGTGGGAGAGAGAGGGAAGCCTGAGGGCAAACCACAGCACTCTCATCCTGGCCGCTGTAAGATTTTTGGCATGGCTATTTGTGGGGCAGGGCTTTTAATTAAGGGGGCAGGGCTCTGGAATGCCCCACTGTAGCTATGGGCCTGTAGGGAAAGGCAGGGGTTGGGGTGGAGAGAGGCAGTGACTTACAAGCAGTTTACAATATAAAAAAGAAAATCCAGTAGCAATAAATAAGTAAACGAGGGTAGGCTTCTGAGCAAATGGCAGGTTTTCCTCTCACGCCTTACTGATTACCTGCTAGCTCAAGGCTGAGACCCTGGAGCTAAGAGCTAAAGGACAAGAGCCCTTTGAGGCTTGCCTTCAGCTAGCACCCAGGGGCTCAGCACCTTTGGGCATGCCTGGACCTCAAATACCTGTGGACCAGTATGAGAACAGTCCTCTAAAAGTTACAGAGCTGCTGTTAGTCAGCTGGCATCCTGGAATCCATTTCCTCCCCTGCTATGTGACTCTAAAATACCAAGATTTAAAAGAGCAAAATGTTTTAAAAACTTAATTGAAGATCTGTAGAAGGCTGGAATCTCAATTTTAAGCAGCGGCCTAATAGGGAAAGACTTATACCAAACTTCAGATGATAATGGCTATGTACATTTTTTTCTGCACAAATATTGTTTCTGTACAAGAAACATAACTGCGAAGCAGCGGTAGTTCCCCCTTGCTGTGACTTTGTTTTCCATTCTACTGTTTGCATTGAATTATGGTTCCATTTGACTCACAATTATACAGAATCTTAACCTTTCTGCTCCAATGCAGAAGAGGCATGCTAAGTAAGTATCTGCTGGTTATGTTTTCTAGCTTCAGAATCATATTCTGTGAAGCAAGGACTGTTTTTGTTTTTATGGCAGCCCATCCCCAGGGTATGAATATGTGTATTGATTCGCAAATCACAATAGGTTGTAGGGATTGGTTCCTGGGTATTACTTTTATGCCAAGAATTTACACTGAAAAATGTTTGCCCTGTCATAGGGTCAAGTAAAGTATAGGTTTGACCACTAGTGCAAGAAAAAGCTTGGCCACTAATGTATGTTCTTCTTGGGACCTGCCCTCTGCTCTTTTAATTAGCTGGTAATTCAAAGTGATGAATGCTTCTTAAGCAAGTTACTATTAGCAAGAGGACCAACTCAAGGCAATATCATTTACATATTATGCAAATAAAATATGCTGATTTTGCAAATCCCGTCTTTTAATTTGCAGCGACCTCATGTCTCTTCCTAAAGCATACCAGAGGCAGAGAGGGAAAAGAGAATGGATGGTCTTTTTAACCTGGCTGACTTTAACTGTCACATCTTCTCACATCAGCCCAACAGTGGCCCAGGATTAGTCTGATATGATTTACACCTGCAACATTTTGTTAATTAATATGAAAGTAAGAATTTGGGGTGTGGATTGAGCAGCTCCTTGATTTCCCTGGGCACTGTCCATGTTATTCTATCAGGAACAACAATCCTTGTTTTTAGACTGCAGCATTGACTAGAAATGCATGCCTTCCCATTTCTCAGAAATGAGATTTAAATACCTGAAATGAGTGGTTCTCATTTTTTTTCCCCATTGGGGCCTACTGAAATCCTATTGTAGTTTCCAGTAGCCATTTATAAAACTACTCCCTGTGTCCCAACATATAACATAGGAATTTCACATGAGTTCATTCAGCAAATGTATAATTTATTTTTTATGTTTTTGTTGTTGTCGTTCAGTTGCACAGTCAAGTCTGACTCTTTGTGACCCCATGGACCACATCACACCAAGCCCTCCTGTCGTCCATTGTGCTCCAGAGTTTGCTCAATTTCATGTTCATTACATCGATAACACTGTCTAACCATCTCATCCTTTGCCGTCCCCTTCTTCTTTGACCTTCAGTCTTTCCCAGCATCAGGGTCTTCTCCAGTGAGTGCTCCTTTCTCATTTGGTGGCCAAAGTATTTGAGCTTCAGCTTCAGGGAACAGTCAGAGTTGATTTCTTGTAGGACTGACTGATTTGATCTCCTTGCAGTCCAAGGGACTCTCAAGAGTCTTCTCCAGCATCATAATTCAAAAGACTGTATTCTTCGGCACTCAGCCTTCCTTCTGGTCCAACTCTCTGGGAATACCATTGCTTTGACCATACGGAGTTTTGTTGGCAGGGTGATGTCTCTACTTTTTATTATGCTGCCTAGGTTTGCCATCACTTTCCTCCTAAGGAGCAGGCATCTTTTAATTTCATGGCTCTTCAATTCAGACTGCCAGTAAATAAAAACTCAGTCAAGTGCAGTCCTAAATAATCTTCAACTGCCTCCTGAAGACAGACAGTAAGGGGGCCACACATACCTCCTTGGGGAGGTTGTTCCATTATTATTGGACTGCCACTGGATAGGCTGTCTCTTGAGTGCCCACTAGACAAGCTTCTTTGATTGGTGGGACAGTCAGGAGGCATTCTCCCTATGATCTTAGTTCCTGTTCTGAGAGCAGAATTTGTGCAGGAACATACCCATGTAAAACATATATATATATGAGCCATTCAAGATAACTATGCCCAACTAAGAGGACAGATACTCACTAAACAAAAAACCACTTGGTTGTGTGGTCTGCTCATGTGGTTGCAGACCATTTAATTTTTTTCCCATTGAGAATAAGGTTTTAACATTAAAGAATATCCACCATGTGCCAACAAAGCACCTGGCATGGTCATGTGGAGGCTAGGGCCCAGGAGTCATGATCTATTGAAAATTGACTGCAGATGTGCTGCAGGATCTTATTTAACATTCTGAGTGGAAGAAATCCTAGAAGAAATGATGCTAAATTTGTAATATAGCTGTACATTGCAAGTGTGTATAGCACACTAGGTAATTATGAATTCTGGCGCTATCATTTATCATAACTTCTAGAGCTATATTTTAAAAATATTTCTTATCTTGAAGACCTGTGAACCTTTGCTGAAACATGCAAGGGAGAGATAGAAATGATGGAGCTGCAGCAGTGACACAAACATATTTCCTCAAAATCACCTTTGTGCACAGTAAGAAGATTTTGTGTATCTTAATGGAAACAAGCCAAACTTTAGCCGTACTACCTGCTTTTCACCTGTCTGACTATTATCAGTTGATCGTGCACTGTAGACATTTAATCCATTCTTTATTCCTATGTGTGAAATACTAGGAGATCATTGGCTGTTTCACTACATGCAGAATTAATTATTGACTTGAAACATTGTTCTACTATAGTAAGAATCTGGGGGTGACTAATCTACACCTCAGATTCTTACCTCATTTCCTTTGCATGCAAAACACACAACAAATATTGGTGATGATGGGAGATATGAAATAGATTAAGACATTTAAACCCAAATATGGTTGCTTGTTGACATTAGTGAACTTAAGACCTTTGTCCTGTTATGGGATATATGAGGTTTGGAATGCAAAGCTCAGATAAGTTCCAGGTTAATAACTAACAGAGCCTTGAAGATATCTACAGAAGTGAGTAGTCTGACGAATCTCAACAGTTCTTCCCACACATGCCCATGTTAGTCATGTACATGGCCTCTGAAATAATACCATAACTTGTATAAAGATTTTCTTTGTGGCCACCTGGAAACAGTTCTTTTTTATCTCTCCAAAATCCTGCTTGAGGAGACTTTCAAGTAAAAACAATGCCATAAGATGGGTTATCAATATAAAAATGAAATAAGCAATTAAAAAGAATCTAGGGATATAAACACAGATAACTAACAGATTACCAGGCAAGTGGCTATTACATGTCTGATGTATTTGCATTATAAAACCTATTTCACCCATAAGGTCCTTCATTCAAACCAATAGCCAGCTATATCCAACTAATGAGTATTATATACAGTGCATTTGTTAACATAGTACTGCTAAGAACACAAGGAATCAGGAAATTATTTTTGAAAAAAAAGATCCATGGCTGCATATTTTTGCTGTATCTCCTCTCACTTTTTCTCTAATGTGAGAAATGTGAACTGCTAGACAGCAAAACCTAATATCTAATAGCCAGTGAAGTCCCACATTCAGTTAGGCACATCTGCACAATGGCTGTGATTTACGATGTCTGTTTCAAGGTCAGTGATTACGGCATCGTGGTTGTCAAGGACATTGAGATCCTTCTTGTATAGTTCTTCTGTGTATTCTTGCCATCTTTTCCTAATTTCTTCTGCTTCTGTTAGGTCTCTACTGTTTTTGTCCTTTATCATGGCCAGCTTTCAATGGGATGTTCCCTTGATTTCTCCAGTTTTCTTGAAGAAATCTCTTGTTCTTCCCATTCTATTGTTTTCCTCTATTACTTTGTATTGTTCATTCAGGAAATGAACCTCCTGCTGGACCTCCTGATGGCACCTGGTATTTTTGGCCACTGTATGACAGAGTGTTGGACTAGATGGGCCATTGGTCTGATCCAACATTGGCTTCTCTTATGTTCTTAAAGCCTCCTTATCCCTTCTTGCTGTTTTCTGGAAATCTGCATTTAGAACATAAGCATAAGGGCCAAGTGACAGGCCAATCCTCTGTCCACATTGTCCTCTGTCCATCCTGTGCTGCCACGCTTCTGCTCCAGACTTTCCTTCGCTTTCTCTTCTCTCTGCTATTTGCAAGGCATCATCAGACAACCATTTTGCTTTCTTGCATTTCTTTTTTTGGGGGGGGATAGTGCTGATTGCTGCCTCCTGTACAATGTCACGAACCTCCATCCATAGTTCTTCAGGCATCCTGTCTATCAAATCTAGTCCCTTAAACCTATTCTTCACCTCCACTGTATATTCATAAGGGATGTGATCTGTTTATAATTGTACATTACCAAAACAAGGGGGATTCCCAGATTTGCAGGAAAAATTTATTAAAAATTTGGGCATTAGCCCCCCATGTGTTGTCTCTGCACTCCCAGATGTTGCAGAAACAAGGTATTTGGGTAGCACTTTGAATTTCAATAACATAAGGCTCTATTTCAGCCCATTTCATACATTAAGGAGAGGCAAACCAAGTGTACTACTGAGACTTCCAGATCTTCCTCCCCCCCAGCTCACCCTGGTCCTCCTCCCTCCTAGCCTTGTGACATACCTGCCAAAGAGGCATGATCCCTGAGTCTGAGAACCACTGCACAAAATCATGCATTAAAATCCAGTTTTCAAACCATAGAAGCATGTGTTGGAGGGTGTGTCTCTCTTCTTCTTCCTGCAACTATCAAAACAAAGAAGAAGTAGAAGAAGAAGAAGGAAGGAGGAGGTGGAGGTGAGGTGGATGGATTTATACCCTGCCCATCACTCGGAGTCTCAGAGTGGCTTACAAACTACCTTCCCTTCCCTTCTCCTCCCCACAACAGACACCCTGTGAGGTAGGTGGGGCTGAGAGAACTCTTTCAAGAACAGCTCTGACAGAACTATAGCTTGCCCAAGATCATCCAGCAGCTGCAAATGGAGAAGTGGGGAATCAAACCCGGTTCTCCCAGATTAGAGTCTGCGCACTTAACCGCTGAGGAGCTGCGGTGGCTCAAGTGGTTAAGACGCTGAACTGCAGGCTGTGGAAGGTCAGTAGTTCAGCAGTTCAAGAGCCGGGTGCCGCATGACGGGGTGAGCTCCTGTCTCTAGTTCCAGCTCCTGCCAACCTAGCAGTTCGAAAGCAAGAAATTGCAAGTAGATAAATAGGTACCACTTCGGTGGGAAGGTAACAGCGTTCCGTGCACCTTGGTGTTTAGTTATGCTGGCCACATGACCACGGAAACATCTTCGGACAGCGCTGGCTCTTCGGCTTTGAAACGGAGATGAGCACCGCAACCCTAGAGTCGGATCCGACTGGCTTTCGAGCAAGGGAACCTTTACCTTTACCTTTACTTAACCACTACACCAAACTGAGGTATGTAATCCAAATTTAAATGGTATCAAAACAGTAGTTTATAATCTCTGCTACAAATGATGCTTCTGCAAACAATGCTACAACCTTTTAACAACAGCTTATACTTGTAAACATTGTTCTTTTCCCCTTCTGTAGCAAATGAGTTAATTCTTATAAACTCTGCTAATGCAATACAAAATATTATACTACAACATTACAAATGTTTTTAATTATATTAATATTACAAACCTTATTAGGTAAAGGTACCCTTGCTCAAAAGCCAGTCAAATCCGACTCTAGGGTTGCGGTGCTTATCTCCGTTTCAGAGCCAGCGCTGTCCAAAGACGTTTCTGTGGTCATGTGGCTGGCATGACTAAACACCAAGGCGCACGGAATGCTGTTACCTTCCCACCAAAGTGGTACCTATTTATTTACTTGCAATTTCTTCCTTTCGAACTGCTAGGTTGGCAGGAGCTGGAACTAGAGACAGGAGCTCACTCCGTCATGCGGCACTCTTGGATCTCGAACTGCTGAACTACTGACCTTCCACAGCCTGCAGTTCAGTGTCTTAACCACTTGAGTCACCACAGCTCACAAACCTTATTAGAGACATCTAAATTTATGCTAAAGGTGAGAAAATCTGCACACTGTTACTCGGGGAGCAAAGGTTATAACTACAGGCATCCTCCACCAACACCTCCTGAAATGTGATGTGCAGATCTTTTGGGATACAGAAGAGAGAGAGAGGGAGAGAGAATACTTCTATCACTGGCAGCTTTTGTATTTTTAGAAGCAATTGTTATGTCCTAATGATAGCAATTATATTACCTGTGCCCCAACCAAAGTTAATCTTAGTGTTTATGTGTCTCTCTCTCTCTCTCTGTGTAGTAGTAGTAGCTCCGAGAACAGAAGAGAGGTAGGAGGTGAAAAGAAAAGGAATAAGCTTTCTTGGAAAAGGAATAAGCTTTCTTGTGTTTAAGACAGCTCAGAATTGGTTGAAAGGGAAGGTAGGGGAAGGCTAAGTGTATGTGTGAATGTAAGCAGGGAATTCTGAGAAGAATAAGCTGGAAGTGCATTGACAAAGAAAAGAAATTTGGACTGAAACTCTGAAAGGGAGAGGGGATGATGGCAAAGGCAGGAGGAGACACTGAAAGAAGGAGTCATACCATCAGTATGTCTGATTCGTAGGTGACCAAATATCTGAATAAAATCCAGACACTGGAGCCATGAACAGACAAGAAAACTATTTCTACAAACCTTTAAAAAGCCCCAGGTTTGCAGAAAACTCTGAAATCTAAAAACAAAAGAAAAAATGGGGGGGTTAATCCCCCCAAATAGGAATGTCTGTAGCTTAAGAAATTAATACCATTGAGGCCATTGTGAGGATTGCTAAGCAACCATAACAGTATTGCCATCCTTAAAGCCTTGGTTTTTCTGAGCAAAAGGTGGAGGAGAGCCAGGCCTGTAGTCAGGATTTTTTTAAATCAGGGGGCATTTGCATTTCTTAGGGGGCACTGGCTAATCAAATTAATCCAGGGGAGAAGGCCATGACACCCTGGGCTAGATGGGAAACCAGGGGGCCTTGCCAGCAAGTCGGGGGCCTAGCCCCGAGATGCCCCACTGTAGCTAAGGGCCTGGGGAGAGCCCTTTCCAGGGCTGTTTTGCCTCTGAGGGAGGACTCATCAGGACCAGACCCAGCAGAACTATTAAGCAACTTGCAGCTTTCATGGCTTACCCAAGCTTAGATGCTTACTACTGTTCAACAAGAGCCAGCCCAATAAAGTCAGTGTGGAGTAGCAGCTAGAGTTGCAGACTAGGATGTGGGGGACCTAGGTTTGTACCTGTGCTTTGCCATGGAAGTTAACTGGATGACCTTGGGCCAGTTATACATTCTTAGCCTAGTTTAACACATAGAGCTGTTGTGACAATAAAATAGAATACTTTTCTGACAGCTGGAAATCCTTTTTTAGAATTTTGGAGGAAGGAATTAAATGTAACATTACACTTGTAAAATTGTGCCTCACTTTTACATCAAAATAAATAAGTAAATAGTCAAGACCAAGTGTTAATTAAGTAATTGTTATTTCAACAAGCTTTAAATTTTGTGTTATACTGTAATGATTGTTTGTTTATCATTTTTTGTTGAAGGTGAGTAGTTCCAAAATGAGAAAAATGTGATTTGACGTTATATTGCATTGTACTTTTTTCCTTTTAATAATTAAACAAAAATACCTCCTAAAAATGAAATAGAATGGTGTAAGCTGCTTTGAGTAACCATTGTGGAGAAAAGCAGGCTATGTATAAAATAAATATAGCTAAAGACTGGGTGGGGAGCAGAAAAAAGTAAGTTGGTGGGTGGGAAGGAGAGAAGGAAGCAGTGAAGATTGCCAAGAGGAGGGAAAGAGGAAATTACGTGAGGAGGGGACATAAGAGAAACTGATGTGCCCCGTGAAAGTCTTCACTGTGCAACTGGGCGTAGAGGCCAACACTGCACAATTGGATGTTAGTTCTTCTGGGGAGAGGCTGTGAGGGGTATGGAAGGAGGAAAAGCTGAAGAAACAAGAACAGCAAAAGGTAGGATAGCTGGTGAATGGAAAGGCAAGAAGGAAGGAAGGAAGGAAGGAAGGAAGGAAGGAAGGAAGGAAAAAGGAGAGGCTATGGGGCCTTTCAGGGAAAGCAAAGAGTGGGAGGAGAAACTGAGATGCCTCTTGCAATTCCTTGCAAGCCCTCCCACTTGTACATTTTCTGATCTTGAAGAACGAACATGGTTTCAGTGTTCTTTGGTGTGAGGGCAGCTCTGGCTTCAGAACTGAACTTAAAGCCCTACCAATCTGCTTTTTCAGAACAGGTTAAAACCTTAGGAGTGTTCATGAATCCTGCCTTGGTGTTTGAAAAACAGGTTGGCAGGGTGATCAGGAGCTCCTTCTGTCACCTGTGTCTTATTTGCCGCTCTCTCATTAATTAAATTCAGCCAATCTGGCCATGCTGATGCATGCTTCTGGTTGGATTACTGCAACATGCTGTTCTTGGGGCTGCCCTCAAAGACGACTCAGAAACTGCAACCAATCCAGAACACAGCAGCCCAGCTATTTTCAAGGGCTAGCTGCCAGGAATATATGTTGCGTTTTTGAAACAGCTACACTGGCTGTTTCAATTCAAAATGCTGGTTATAAACTTTTAAATCCTTCATGACCTGTGACCCACATATCTAAAGGACTGTCTCCTTCCATATGTCCCTGTGCTCTAACTACAGTGACTAAGCAGCCAACACCACTTCGACCAGATCCTGGTCCTTTTCCATCACAACACACATGGAGTTGCCTTATACTGAGTCAGATCATTGGTCCATCAAAGTCAGTATTGTCTACTCAGACTGACAGTAGCTCCGCAGGGTCTCAGCCTGAGGTCTTCTACGTTACCAGCTCCCAGATCTTTCAACTGAGGATGCCAGGGATTGAATCTGGGACCGTCTGCATCAGGCCTGTAGCCTGCGTGGGGCCCTGGGGGCCCAGCCCCCCCGTGGGTTTTGCAGGCCCCCTCCCCCGATCCTCTGCTCCTCCCTCCGGCCCCCTCCCCCTGGCCCTCGCCGGGGAGCCGCTCGCGCTGCTCCGGCTCTGCGAGCGCTGTATGCTGCGGCCTCCACCCACGCTCTGCCACCCCATCCTGTCGCTGGACTTGGTCCTGCTGGTTCTGGACGTGGTGAAAGAAGCGAGGTGTCTTGGCGGCACCCGCAGCAGGTGCTACTTCCCGGGGGGCCCAGGAGAGGGAACGGCCGGCACTAGGGCCGCTCAGCCTCAAGGCTGCTCTTCAGCTCAGCCGCCTTGCGAGGGGCCCAGTCTCGCCCAGCTTCCCTGAGATGCTAGCGGCAGCTGAGTGGATTCCCGCACATGTCCAAGTCAGCCGGCTGGGCTCCCCGCGGGACGGGGTGAGGGTGGGGGGTGAGGGCTGCCGCCTCTTCTTCTAGCGTGGCCAATCAACACAGCAGCCAGCCCTGTCGCCCTCTCAGTGACTCCGCACTATCCTAAGTGTCGCTTTCCCCCGGGGACGGCTCTACTTGCAGCCTCCTTTCAGGGCTGACAGCCGGCCGTTTCCAAACATTACAAGGGCGGCGCATGGCTAGAAGCCATGTATACTGCATAATTCACACTCCACGCTGCCTGCTGCTGCTCCCTCAAAAAAAAAAAATCAAGTGCCGAGCAAAGATTTCTGGCTGGCTCTCGCACTCCCTCCTCCTCCTCCCATGACGGTGCTGCTGGCGGCTCCTCGCTGGGTCAGAGCGGGTGTGAGGAGTGGAGCCGGCAGTGCCAGGGAGACAAAGGGGGCTGGATGGTTGGCGAGGGACACACACACACACAGAGCCCATACGAAAAGGACCAAGACAGGGAAAGGGTCCCGCCGTCCTTGGAAGAAGCCTCAGTGGGCTTCCTTCCAAAGAAATGTGCCCAAGAGCAGGCTGTTAAGAAGCGAGGCAAAAGGCTTCTCTTTTTTTACACACACACGCACATCTCTCTCCCTCTCCCCCCGCTGCCAGCTCCGCTGAAGACGAGACCAGCCCACATCTTCTGGTCAGCGTTTTGAAGCTGGGGAGATGCCCCGACCGAGGGCTGTGGCTTGAAATCATTCCCAACCCACAGCCGCAGCCTGCAACTGCTCCCCTCCCCAAAGGCAGGCCCAGCTGGCTCCCTCCACATTCTTCCCCGGCTACAGTTGCCAAAACATCGTGGCCATTTGGGGGCCTGGGAGATGACTGGCTGCTCAGCCAGCACCCCCCCCGCAGCTCTTTCCCCCCCTTTTTATGGTGAGGCACCTCAGAGAGAGATCGGCTGGTGGCCCCCCCTGGCCCCCTCCCCCAAAACTCCTTAGCTACGGGGCTGGTCTGTATGCCAATCAGATACTCTACCACTGAGCCATGGCTCTGTGAAATGGACACCTGGAGAGGTGAGGGGGTCCATCTGTTATGTATTGGAATGGCTGCATGTATTTGTGCATAGGCTCATCTGAATCCTAGAATTAACCAGTGGTTGAACCTTGCACTGTAAATAGCCTATCACAGGGAGTGGGTGTGTGCTTCGGTGTGGTGTGTTGCAGGGATTTAAGCAGGCCTTGGACCCAGTTTGTTGGCCTTGAGTTTGAGCTGAAATCACAATAAACCATGAGCTGGTCACTCTATGAGTCTGAACCCAGTATATTTCACCATCCTTGGAGATTTTCAGGAGGCACTGCAAAGCCTGCCTGTTTGCCAGGGCTCTTGAGTCTGAACAGACAGGAATCCATTAAGGAGGGTGAGGGGCAGAGATCTGGGCTTTGTTATTTTATTTTTGCTTTTAAACTAAAAATGTTTTAAACTATTATTGTACTCCACCTTGAACCATCAGGAAAGGTGGGATGGAAATGTTTTAATAGCTAAACAAATAAATATGTACTATGGAAGGCTCTGGGGCTCCTGACCACCTCAGACTTGACTTCCCTCAGGGCCTCAGGACAGCTAACAGATTTCATGGCTATATTGTTTCAGTTAGAAAAGTCTGATATGAATTCTCCCTACTGGGAATGAAGCTGCATTGATCTTTTTCCTGATCATACAAACAGAGTTTAACAGAAACATTTTCATGCTATTAGAGTTGATGTTTATTTTTGCATCCATTAAATGACATAAATAGTGTATAACATAAATAGTTTATAACTTATTACAGATCCACAGGCCTGTAAAACAGAGCTGTTCCACCAGCTTTTAGTTGAGGTGGTGGACACCCAGCTAGCTGGCCTCCCTGTACAGAGGCCATACAGAGACTGCCCTGTATAGAGGCGGTCTGGATAATCTACCTATGGAGTCTTGGGACTCCAGTATCATCTATCCAGTTTCAGGGTGTGTGTGTGTGTAAATTATTGCTTGCCATCTTTTAACCAATTAACCGGTTCTGGTTTTAGTTGTTTTTAGATTGTGTTGACTGATTTTTATTGTTATATGCCTTGATGTTACCCTCCCTGAACCCACTTGAAAAGGCCGGGATATAAATTTAATAAATAAATAAATGCCCTACAAATGTCATAAAATGACATCTAGTCTATTAATGACACAAAAGAACGTAAGAAGAGCCCTGCTGGATCAGACCAATGGCTGATCTAGTCTAGCACCCTGTCTCACATAGTGACCAACCAGTTCCTCTGGAGAACCAACAACAGGGCACAGAGTCTCCTGGTGTTGCCTTCTGGCACATCAGAGGAAGAAAGAAATTCCCTTAAGTTGCTTCCTGGCACTGGCCTCTGAACATGAAGGTTTCCCTTTAGTCACCATGGCTAGTAGCGGTTGATAGACCTATCCTCCATGAATCTGTCTGATTCCCTTTTAAACCTGTATATGCCTGTGGCCATCACTACATCTTCTGGCAGCAAATTCCACATTTTAAATCACTGTGTAAAGAAGTATTTCCTTTTGTTTGTCTTGCATCTACTGGCCACCAGCTTCATTGGATGCCCTCAAGTTCTAGTATTTTGGGAGAGGGAGAACAGTTCTTTTTGTCACCTTTCTCTACCCCATGTGTAATTGTTAAATCTCTATAATTTCTCGCCCTTGTCTTTTTTCTAAACTGAAAAGTCCAAGACTCT
Organism: Gekko gecko; assembly: GCA_029375565.1. NCBI lineage: Eukaryota > Metazoa > Chordata > Lepidosauria > Squamata > Gekkonidae > Gekko > Gekko gecko. The sequence goes on along the minus strand of JAPDNY010000003.1, from coordinate 136,595,907 downwards.
TCAGCTTTTCGTCATAGGGAAGGTGCTCCAACTCCCTAATCATCTTGGTTACCCTCTTCTGTACTTTTTCACCTCTGCAATGTCATTTTTGGTATGGTGACCAGATATGATATGGTGACCAGAACTGCACACAGTATTCCAAATGAGGCTGCACTATAAATCTTTACAGGGGCATTAATATCAGCCATTTTACTTTCCATCCCTTTTCCGATAACTACTAACAAAGTTTGCCTTTTTCATCTCTGCAGCACACACAAAACTGACACTTTCACTGAGCTGTCTACTATAACCCCAAGGTCTCTTTTCCTCTAAGTCTCAGCAAGTTCAGAGCCTATTAGGCTATACTTGACGTTGGAATTTTTTTATTTCAATGTGCATCACCATACATTTACCAACATTAAACTTCATTGCCACATTGTTGTCCACTCAGCCAATTTGTGGAGCTCTTCCTGGAGCTCTTCATCAACATCCTTGTTTTTCACCATCCTAAATACATTTGTGTCATCTGAAAACCTGGCTACTGCACTGTTCACTCCAAGTTCCAAATCACTTATGAACAAATTAAATAGTATTGGCCCCAATGCAAATCCTTGTAGAATCCCTTGTGGGACTGCTTGCTTCACTCCATTGTGAGAACTGTCCATGTATTCCTGCTGCTTTCTTCTGTTATTTAACCAATTTTTAATCCATAGGAGAACCTTTGCTCTTATCCCATAACTGCACACTTCATTCAGGAGCCTTTGGTGAGGTACCTTGTCAAAAGCCTTTTGAAAGTCCAAGTATATAATGTCTACTGGATCACTGTGTGTTGTCTTTTTTTTTAAAAAAAGGTATATTTTATTGTTTTTTTTTCCTTTTTGCTTTTACACCGCATATTATTCAACTTCTTACAATTTTCATCCCCTCCCCTTCCTCCCTCTCCCCCCTATCTTCATATTATCCTTAGTCTTTTAACCCCAGCCAAGGGCACAGAGTCTGAGTCTTCCACTGAATGTCTTTTCTTCCTTCCTTTGATATCCAATCCAAATAGGTCTTCCAAACTTCTGCAGTTTTCCCTTCCCATGTTGTCTCCTTGCATAAGGTTGCAGTGATGTCTGACTGTATATAATCAAACAAATAATTGTGCCAGATTTCAACTGTCCATCTACTTTTATCTTTCCAACTCAAAGCTATAACTGCTTTACCCGTCAATATCATAGCCTTAACTAAGGTTTGGTCCTTCTTGTCAAATATCGGGCTTCCCATTGTGCTTATCAACATTAAGTTGAAGTCTATATTTAAAGTTATTTTACATACTTTCCTTATAGCTTTTATAATTTCTGCCTAGAATGCCATTACTTCTCTGCATTCCCACCACATATGTGCACTGTGTGTTGTCTACATGTGTCTCAAAGAACCCCAAAATGTTGGTGAGGCAGGACTTTATTTATTTTTCCAATTTATACCCTGCCCTCCCTGCCGAGACAGGCTCAGGGTGACTTACATGATAGTAAATACATAGATAACAACTAAATTACCATAAAGACATCTAAAAACAATTCATTATAAAACAGTGCAGTATCATAAAGTGCTAGCAGTGTTGTTTTAATTGCATAATGATGGCATTATCATATGGGTGCATTCAATAGATTATCTAAATGTTCAGCTCACTGATCTTTCTCAGATATAATCAGCAGGCACAGGATATCAATAGCAAACTAAGGGCCAGAGCTCTATAAATTTCAGTTGTTATTGACAATGGTGGCAGCTCCTTAGTTGAAGGCCTGGTGGAAGAGCTCTGTCTTACAGGCCCTGCAGAACTGTAAAAGGTCCCACAGGGCCCTGATCTCTTCTGGGAGCTCATTCCACCAGTATGGCACCACCACTGAAAAAGCCCTGGCCCTGGTTGCATCCAGCCTGGCATCCTTGGGACATGGGAGGGCCAGTCGGTTTTGTGACCCTGACTGTAGTGCTCTCTGGGGTACATACGGAGAAAGGTGGTCCCTCAGGTATGTCAGACTTTGGCCATAGAGGGTTTTAAAGGTGAGGACCAGGACATTGAAGCAAATTTAGTATGCTATTGGCAGCCAGTTCAATGCCTTCAGGAAATGCTGGATGTGCTCCCACATGGGGAGGCCCATCAGAAGCCTGGCCACAACATTTTGCTGCAGCTTCTGGATTTGTGACAAGGGCAGCCCCATGTAGAGAGCATTACAGTAGTCTAATCTTGAGGTGACCATTGCATAGATCACTGTTGCCAAGTCATTGCAGTCAAGGAAGGGAACCAATTGCCTAATCAGCCAGACATGATAAAAGGCTGACTTGGCCATAGCTGCTACCTGGGACCTCCATTGTTAAGAAGGCATCCAAGAGCACTCCTAACCTCCAGTGCTGGCACCAACGGTGCCCCATCAAAGGCCAGGAGTGGGATCCCTACCCCTGGACCTTCCTGGCTCAGGCACAGGACCTCCATTTTCATTGGATTCAATTTCAGTTGGCTCAGTCTAAGCCAACCAGCCATGGCTTGTAATGCCTGGTCCAGGTCTTCCAGTCTGGAGCCAGACTGACCACCCAACAACAGATAGAGCTGGGTGTCATCTGCATACTGGTGACATCCCAGCCCATACCTCCGAGCAATCTAGGCAAGGGGGCGCATATATATGTTGAATAACTTTGGGGAAAGCACTGCCCCTTGAGGCACTCCACATTCCAGTGGGTACCTTTGGGAGAGCTGTCCCCCTAATACCACCCTTTGTCCCCAACCATGGAGAAAGGCAAGCCCCTGAATTCCTATGTTGGCAAGGTGGTGGATCAGTAACTGATGGTCGACCGTGTTGAATGCTGCTGACAGGTCCAACAGGAACAGTACTGCCAATCTGCCCCTGATCCAGAGGTCATCCCTTCAATGATGGGAACCTCCCCCCCACTTCAGGGTGGATTATTATACCTGTCCCCATAGACAGTCCCCATAGGGTATACTTGAGCTGAATAAATGTGGCAAATCTGATAATTCCCAAACCCCAGTATCATACCAATACTGGGATTCGGGAATATCAGCAAAAACTTAATTGGGGGGGTTTGGTAGATCGAAACCTGGAAAATTCTGATTTATTTTTTTTTGTGCATACCCCTAGTTACATATACAGGTTCAGTTACAGATAGAGATCAACAATCTCACACTGAAGTTCCCTAAGAACCTTCAGTATTTGAGATTTATCATTTTTCCATTTCCCCAGTAAGTCTACAACAGGGGTGTCAAATATAAGGCAGAACCAGCCCTTCTAGGGCTTTTATGTGGCCTGCAAGCAACTGACGCAAGGGAGGGAATGCTTGGAGGAGTGGGCGGAGCCACTTCATTGTAGCTTCAGCACAGCAGAACCTCATCTGCAGAAGTCAAGCACTGTGGGAGCATCTGCCCAGTGTTGCATTGCTGTCTCTTCAGTCCGCCTATGTGAGTTTTCCTCTGCACCGTCCTCCCAGCCCATGGGGCCTTGCAGTGAGGATACACCAACTTGGAGCTTATCAGCTGCTTTCCTTTATACATTTTCTATCTCCGGTACTTGGTATTACATTTTATGGCATGCATGGCCCGACAAAGTGGCATTGATGTCAGATCTGTCCCTCATAACAAATGAGTTTGACACCTCTGGTCTATAATTTCATTTCTCATTCTGATGTATGTGATGAAGGGAGCTCTGACTCTTGAAAGCTCATACCCTGAACATCTTGTTGGTCTCTAAGGTGCTCCTGGACTCAGACCTAGCGCACAATGGAAGCATTATCTTGAAAAGCTTTACATCGACCCTTTGCAATCAATGAGCACTTTTATCTCTTATGCAAAAAAAAAAAGAAAAGGAAAAAAAAACCTTGCAAAAAGCAGTATCTAATTTTAGATCCTGCAATTTTGGGTTGTTTTTGAAATATCTGGTGTCTGATGTAATGGCTTTCCTGTAGCACCAGATGGGGTTCCTTTCCTGCAAAGAGAAACGTTGCTCATTTATGACTCACATAGTCCTTTATTAGCAAAGTGTGCCAGTGGACTGAGCACTCCTTAGGGGGCTATGGTGATTTAGTTACTTCCACTCAGAAAAAAAAAATGAATACGAAACCTGCAGAGCCAATTCATCTTTCTGTCCTTCCAACTGCTATTACGAGAAATTTGTCTGGAACATGGCCACAATTATAACATGGCCCCTATCTAAACTATATGTTGATTTAGGACCACATGCTATGAGCAAGTCATGCCTACCTGCTTTTGTATAATGAACAGCATCTTTTCTTTTTCTTTTTTTTAAAAATGTAAAGCAACAGCTTCTGACCTTTCCAGCAAAACGCATCAGTTCTTATTTAGCAGATGCTAGAAACCCAAACTGTTGTTGTTGTTGTTCAGTTGCACAGTTGAGTCCAACACTTTGTGACCACATGGACCACATCACACCAGGCCCTCCTGTCTTCCATCGTGCTCTGGAGTTTGCTTAGTTTCATCTTCATTGCATCGATAACACTTTCTAACCATCTCATCCTTTGCTGTCCCCTTCTTCTTTGACCTTCAATCTTTCCCAGCATCAGGGTCTTCTCCAGTGAGTGCTCCCTTCTCATTTGATGGCCAAAGTATTTGAGCTTCAGCTTCAGTATCTGGCCTTCCAGAGAACAGTTAGGGTTGATTTCTTTTAGGATTGAATGATCTGATCTCCTTGCAGTCCAAGGGACTCTCAAGAGTCTTCTCCAGCACCATAATTCGAAATCATCTATTCTTTGGTGCTCGGCCTTCCTTATAGTCCAACTCTCACAGCCGTACATTACTACTGGGAATACCATTGCTTTGACCATATGGACTTTTGTTGGCAGGGTGATGTCTCTACTTTTTATTATGCTGTCTAGGTTTGCCATCACTTTCCTCCCAAGGAGCAGGCAAGATGGCAAGAATACACAGAAGAACTATACAATAAGGACGTCAATGTCCCTGACAGCTACAACTGTGTAATCACTGACCTCGAGCCAGACATCCTGGAATGCGAAGTCAAATGGGCCTTAGAAAGCATTATTAACAGCAAAGCTAGTGGAGGTGATGATATCCCAGCTGAGCTATTCAGAGTCTTAAAAGATGCTGCTGCTAAAGTCCTGCACTCAAGTTGCCAGCAAATTTGGAAAACACAACAGTGGCCACAGGATTGGAAAAGGTCAGTTTACATTCCAATCTCAAAGAAAGACAATGCCAAGGAATGTTCAAACTATCACACAATTGCACTCATTTCACATGCTAGCAAGGTCATGCTAAAGATCCTACAAGCTAGGCTTCAGCAGTACATGGATAGAGAACTGCCAGAAGTACAAGCTGGGTTTTGAAGAGGTGGAGGAACTAGAGATTTGCTGGATTATGGAGAAAGTGTCATGGGTGTGGAGGAGAATGAGCTGACAGAGCCGGTAGAAACCACAGCTGGCTCCTCTGAAGCAGCAGAGGAGGAGAGCTGTCAAGTGCCTGCAACAGTAATCTTCACACCTGGCTCAGATAAGAAGGAAGAATTGCAAGTTAAAAGTCTTCCTGACTCACCCCCACGTGTGACTCATTTAATGGAGTGACTGTGGCAAAACTTAGCAACCCGGGTGAAGAGAGGCCAGGCTACAGGGGAGATGCTCAGCTAGCCAGTACTAACAGGAGCCTGGGCAATCATGCAGCTGGCTAATTGGGAATAGCATTTAACTCCACACCCTGAGCAATACTCTTTGTGGAAGCAACAAGTCAGCTTCATGCTGCTTGCATGCACTTTGGCTTGGCTCTTGCACCTAGACCTTCGGACCCCCTAGCTTTGGACTTGGCTCTGTATTCCCGGCTCCTGACCCCGGCTTGGCTTTGGACTTTGCACTGTCTTCTTGACTCCTGACCTTGGCCTGTTCTGAACTCCCTTTGACTGGCACCCCAGCCTGTGGCAGAAAGCAAGAGAGTACCAGAAAAACATCTATTTCTGCTTCATTGACTATGCTAAAGCCTTTGATTGTGTGGATTACAACAAACTATGGCAAGTCCTTAAAGAGATGGGAGTATCAGACCACCTCACATGTCTCTTGAGAAACCTGTATAAGGGTCAAGAAATGACGGAACTGGATATGGAACAACTGATTGGTTTAGCATAGGAACAACATGGATGTTTAGCATAGTACAACAAGGATATATATTGTCACATTACTTATTTAATTTATATGCAGAGTATATCAAGTGAAATGCTGGCCTGGATGAATCACAAACTGGAATTAAGATTGCTGGGGGAAAGATCAACAGCCTCAGATATGCAGACGATACCACTCTAATGGCAGAAAGTGAAAGGACCTCAAGAGGCTCTTGCTCAGGGTGAAAGAGGAGAGCACAAAGATTAGCTTGAAACTCGACATCAAAAAAATGAAGATCATGGCATCTGGCCCCATCACTCCTTGGCAAATAGAAGGGGAAGTCATGGAAGCAGTGACAGACTTCACGTTCCTGGGATCCAAGATCACTGCAGATGGTGTCTGCAACCATGAAAAAAGAAAAAGAAACCCACACTAGGTGACTGAGAAAAAGATAGTGCTATACATCTAAAAAAAGGAAAAGAGAACTACATTTTCCTCACCTATTCAAGAGGGAAGAAAAAGGTCATGGCATATTTGCCTATGTTGGATCATTTGCATGTAAGCATCTGTGAAATTTGCTAATGCTGGGGATGAGATGCAAGTCAATCAGGAGAGTTTAAAGCTGTCCAAGTCACAACTTTGTATGTGTAAGAAATCATTTTAGAATTTTATACGAGAAACTCAAAGGATCATGCAGCAACTGTCTCTAATAGAGTACTGGGTGAATTTTTGAAAAAAAACAAACAAACATAACCCTAATAGTTTCTTAAATAAATAAATCTAGAGTTGCTACATGATATAGTGAAGGTAGAAAATCAACCTGTCTGCTTCTACAACAAGGTTGTTCTCTGCCTTGGTTTCCAAACCAGAGCATTTTTTCCAGCACCCACAACATGGTGTGCTTTAATAATCGAATTTCCAGATTTCCCCCAGCCTCAATTTCTCAAACCTATTTTATTCTGTTCTGTTTGGAAAGCAGATAGTCCAAGCATATTAGCCTGCCACCCAGAAAGAATGGCAAGGACCCAGACGTCTTTGCCCTCCTCTTCAAACTTGATGTTGTGCAATGACAGATCGATTATGAATAAGACCGCCTCCCTTGAAGAATTTATTAGGAAAAGCAATTTTGACCTGGCATGCTTGACTGAGATCTGGGCAGATGAGGTGGTGACTCTCACTCAGCTGACTCCCCCAGGATACTTGGTCCTTCATCAACCACGAACAGGAAGACGGAGGGGTGAGGTGTCAGATTTTATCTGAGATGCTCTTTCAAGTGGCTTCCTGCATCAAACATCACCAGCACTGAATGTGTAGGCCTGGCGTGGAGTGCTAGGGAGAGGATGGGAGTTTTGATGACTCCCTTCTGAGGTTGGCTCAGGCAGTGGTGGAGAGGGCCTTGTGTTTCCCCAAACTGAATGTTTTGGGGGACTTCAGTGTCCACGCCAATGCTGGCTTGTTTGGTGCCTCCTTAAATTTTACGACTGCCATGGACTCACTAGGACTCTCCCCCCATTAGTCCCCATGCACAGAGCAGGCCACACACTGGATATGGTCTTTTGTGCAGGAATTGATCTGGATTCAGTGGCTCTTTGCAAACTGATGCCATGGACTGATCATTACCTTGTGAAAGTTGATTTAAGATTTGCCTCCTCCCTCTGCAGAGGTGGCGAGCTTATTTATGCTTGCCTGCAGAGACTCATGGATCCAATTGGATTCCAAAATGCTCTGTGGGATTAGTCTGGTTCTGACAGCAGTTCTCTTGATGAACTCACTGATGCCTGGAATCTAGGCCTTCAGGAGGCTGTTGACCAAGTTGCCCCCCCCCCCGGCACCCTCTTCGCCCCCGTACTACTTTGACTCCCTAGTATACAGATGAACTAAGGATGGTGAAAAAGGGGGGTTAGACAGCTAGAGTGGTGCTAGTAATGAACTCATGACTAAGTAATGAGAACGCTTTATAGAGCCTGCTTGAAGGCTTATGAAATGGCAGTGAAGGCAGCAAAGCACTCTTACTTCTCTGCCTTCATTGCATCTCCCACATCACATTCAGCTCAGTTGCCTAGCCTTTTTAAAAACTTTTTTATTGCTTTTATACTATAAACTACAACCTATTCACTACAAATTCAGAGTAGCAAGGTTCAATAATAACCTATCTTGCGCTTAAGCTATTTCTCTGTATTTTTATGTTTACAATATAACATTTACCTTCCGAATATAAAATACTCAAATAGAAAGAACAAAAATTAATTACTTATAATAACGCATATGAGCAATAATCTATGGTCTATAGATTTTAGCATACAAAAGGAGCAGTCCTTGAACGAGCTCTCTCAGCCCCACCTATCTTACAGGGTGTCTGTTGTGAGACTCCTTCGGGTAGTAAAGGGTGGGGTATAAATCCAAACTCTTCTCTTGTTCTTCTTCTAAATGAAGATTTTTTTTAAAAAAAAATCCTGCCCTGAAAAGGTTTTGCCCACATTGCTGTCATTTTTGTGCCATCAGCCCTTCCTGTATGCCATTTTCTCCAAATTTTTTCCCCTGCTGTGCCACTGGAAAATTTTTAAGGGTTCCCCCTCCAAAAATTGGTAACTGCTACTATACCATACCACTGTGATGATCTATTGCCACATTTATTTCAAATTTAGCAGAACTGTTATAATGGATGCATGAATAACAAAAAAATAGTTGCAAGTGGCCGTGACTATTGTGTTCCTCTTAGAGCCCTTGTAGAAAGATTGCAGAGCTTGTATAGAAGTAGAAAAGCTGACTTCATCAACTAATAATGGTTTTATTTATCCACTCCCATCAGCTTCAGAAGCTGCTAGTGAAGGCAAAGGAGAAACCTTAATTTGTAGATTAATCACAAATGCTTTAGTTGATTAATTGATGGAGGCCAAATATCAGGAGGCCAAATATCAGGAGGTCTTTATGTTTTTCCCCCCAGATAGCCAAGGCTAATCATATCTCGCCAGATCCTGGAAGGTAAGCTGGGTCAGCCCTAGTTAGTATTTGGATGGGAGTCCACCAAGGAATGCCAGGTCATGACAGGGAAGTAGGCAACAGTAAACCACCTCTGAATGTCTCTTGCCTTGAAAACCCTATGGGGTCACCATAAGTCAGGTGTGACTTGATGGCAAAAAGAAAAACAAAGAAACAATCACAATGAATCTTATGAATTATGAATGGAAGAAGCTCACAGAACAGATCTGTCTTACATGTCCCACCTCTCTTCCCTTGCTACCTTGTTTTGAGCTCTCCCTGAAACTATTCCTGGTCTGTGTGTGTGGGGGGGAAGACCATGGAAACAGAGCAAAACACAATAAAGACAACTGTAGCAATTCTGGGTTGGGGAATTATTTTTTTTTTTGTATTTTTCATATGTGCACGTGTGTGTATGTGTATGCACCAGGAAGTCATAGCGACCTCTGGGGACTGATTCCTACTGGGGGCCTGGAGAAGATCCAGAGAGGTGGCTGAATAAAGCCTGCCTCCGCCTCCAACTGCTGATATTTCAAGGTGGTCTCCCATCCAAGTACTTGCCAGAGTTGACCCTGCTTAGCTTCTGAGATCTGATGAGATCAGGCTTGCCTGGGCTATCCAGGTCAGGATGGGAACTGTAGCAATTTGAAGGGGAAATTAACAGAGATTACTTCCTTACCTGTAGTACTTCTGTAAGAGGTGTGGGGGGGATTTCTGCCACACCTTGTGTCACATCCCTCTCCATTCCCAAAATATCCCAGTTATTTGGAACAGCACAGAAATCTACAAGATGATGCAGAGGGACGGAGGAAAGCTCCATTCCATGATCACGGTACATAGCTCACAGTATATAGGATCTAATCATGAGGTTGAATCCAAAGGTTCTCTTTTGCCAGCATAATTGCATTTATGCTAGCAGTTCTGTTGGCAGAGCAAACTTTGATTTTTACTGATTCCCACTGCAGACCCCCACTTTGCCCCCAGACAGTACCTCAAAGTCCCCTGAGTCCCATGAGCAGAATTTCAGTAGTTTCAAGTGGAAGAAGTGACTCCTCTTCTATGAATTTTACTCTGCTCATGGTTATTTGGATCCAACCCACTGTTTATATGTCTGGATCCATATTAGTCCTAGCACAGTATCATAATCAGGGTGGACTGGCCACTAGGAAGTGAGACAATGGTCTGGGGGGCAGTAGCCTGGGGACCATCCTGACTCCAAGTAAGGGACAGCCCTCACCCTGTGTGAGGTGGACACAAGCAGTCACCTAACATGAGCAGCCACCAAAAGTGGGGTCATGGCCCCAGACCAACAGAAGCCTGATTGTACCTTTTCCCACCCCCCTCCATTGGGGATAGGACTGTAGGCAGGCCAAACAGTGGGGCACTTTCCAGGACCTTTCCCCCCCTCCTAGTCTGTCCCTGACTGTAATGGAAAAGGAAAGAGCCTTTCCTTTCCTTGCAATTTTTTAAACAAAAGCTATGCTTCAATTCTTCAAAAAGGTACTTCTGTTGAACATGGAGATGTATTTCATTTAACATATCAATTGGCGAAAAGATTATTAATCAAAATTGGTGGACACTCATTTTTTTTTAGAAACCAACTATCTATTTAAATAAGGTTGGACCACAAAGAAAGGCCCAGCATTTTTATTCCAGACCAGAGGGAGTCTTATGAGAATGGAGCTAACATTCAGTTTAGAATGGGAAGGAATAAAATCATATCTTAACAGATAGCTGTCCAAGACTGAATTGCTTGTAGTTCCTGAAAATATTTAACGGTGGCATGCATTTGTGTCATTAGCCTCTGACCTTCAAAAACTACAAAGAGATTTGGTGATGACAATGTGGTCAATCCTGGAGTCAAAGCATTATGTAAGACGGTTTAAACATCAGAAACAAGGAAATATGAGTATGAAAGCCTCGTCTTTCCTAGCTTTTTGACATTTAAATAGTTTGCCTTTATTTCTTAACACTGCTTTTCATTTTTGTTTTGCCACTGAATACAATACAAATTGTGATTCTCCCCTCCCATCCTTCCTGTAAGCTTTCAGATCAATTATTAGCCCCCATGAACTGGGCTTGAACCAGAGGCAGTCTGAATACAAGGCCAATCACCTAAGATAAACGAACAGTTTGCTTCTAGAGTACAAGGTTAGGCAAAGTAATTCCATTTGAAGAATTACTTTGTACTCAGCACAGTAGCATGTGCTAAGCTGATTCTGAAAATGTTATTTATCTTTCCTTTGTCCAAGAGACATGAACGGTGCTCAGGCATTGCTGTTGTTTGCCAATGCATATCCCTCAGAGGGCAATATATTTTGTACAGTCTTTGCTGAGATGTGAACACCAATTCAGCTGCAAGGGGAGGGGGAGTTTAAGTTGTCCTTTGAATAACTATAGTAGCATTTAAAATGTAATTGGTTTTGCAAACTGACAACTCATTATTGAAAAGCAAAAAGGATGTTAGGCATTTAGATAATGAAGTGTCAATCAGCATAACAGATGTGTCACTTTGCTTAATGTATTTTGCCCACTGAAATTGTTTTACCTTTCTTACTTTTAGCACTGCATAATGTATATGTGCAGATAACAGAGATCTAGTAAATCTAAGATACCTAAGAATATTGATGATAGGTCAGTTTCATAAGCATTAATAGAGGTGAGTAAAATATCTGGGTGCTAGCTGAATATGCTGCTTTGCATTCTCTGTTCCCAAGTCCAACAATGGATTAAGGACTGGGGATGAACATTCCTATTTCTTTTGATGTTCATTCCCCCCCTCCAGTTCTCTGCTTTTTACTGGTGGATTTGGAGGTTTGCTTGTGTGGTGTGTGCATATGATAGGGGCCATGGTGGCTCAGAGGTGAAGACGCTGAGCTGCAGACCAGAAGGTCTGTAGCTCAGCAGTTCAAGAAGACCCTAGTGCAACGTGACAGAATGAGCTCCTGTCTCTGGCCCCAGTTCCTACTAACCTAGCAGTTTGAAAGCAAGAAATTGCAAGTAGATAAATAGGTACTACTTCGGAGGGAAGGTAACAGCATTCCACGTGCCTCAACATTTAGTCATGCTAGCCACATGACCATGGAAATGTCTTTGGACATTGCTGGCTCTTTGTCTTGAGAATGGAGATGAGCACCGCCCCCTGGAGTCGGATTTGACTAGCTTTTGAGCAAGGGAAACCTTTACCTTTGCTATGTATGTGGTACAGTTTTTATATGCAAGTTATATGGGTGTCTAATGCTGAATTACTGACACAAAATATATATATTTTTTAAATTTTCTATTTGTATTGATGTCTTACGGTTCATATTCATTCATAATCCTTTTCATCATTTACATAACCAAACATCAAACACATCAATTTTCCCCTTTATTATTCCCTCCCCCCCCTTTCACGAGCGACCAGAAGAAGAACCTTATTATTATATCTGTAACCATGAGCACACCCTATCGAGTTTGATCAATACATCATTATTGCCCCCCCTTCTCTTACCCATCTTATATACCCAAACCATTTCTTCCTTATCTCCAATGCCTTATCTTCCCATGTCTTATCCTGTTTTTATTATCATTAAAATATATGATTGTACCAGTTCCATCTTTCCAAAGTCCATTTTTCCATCCATACGCTATTTCCGCATGAGTCGCTAGAATCATAGTTTTAAATAAATCCTTTTTGGATTTATCTACTTTATTATTTCCTGGAATTCTCATAAATAACACTTTCTCATTCAGCTCAATCTTAACGTTACATAAATTATCAACCTTTTCCCGAATCAGTTGCCAAAATTCCCTTACCTTAGAACATTCCCACCAAAGATGTGCTTAATATCCCCTTACCCTTTTACAACATTGAACAGCTGTGTTTTAATGGGGGGGGGGATGGTACGAAGGAGGAGAAAAAAGCACAAAAAGAATGGATTATGGGTTCAATTTGTACTAGGGAAAGAGAAAAAAATGGTACAAGTATCTTGGGGGGAGTGAAATTTGAGTTCCCAAGTCTCCCACCGAAGGCAATGGAGGCCAGGGGCTGTTTTGCTGCCACGGAGGAGGACAGGATGGCAACAGCATTGCAGCACTAAGAGCTGCAATGTGGGCGGGGCGGAGCCAGCCTAGTATAGGCTCAGCTCCCGACCAGAGCAGTTGAAGCCTCGTGCTCGGTTGGGAAGGAGTGCGAGGCTGCGGTACCTGCAGGCCTGGGTTCTGGGGCCTTGCAGGAGACTCCTCGGCAGCGGTGGATTTCTTTTTTGGCGGCTGTGCTGAGGCAATGATGGGGTGATCGCACTGAGGGGCTTCTTGGTGGTGGTGACCTTTTCCTCAGCGGCGGCTGTACAAAGGCGGTGACAGGGTGATCATGCTGGGAGGTTTCTCGGTGGTGGCAGCTTCCTTTTTGGTGATTTGGTGGTGGCAGTGGCACTCCCTTTGGGGCCTTTCGGCAGTAGTAGCTTCACTGTGGCAGCAGCGAGTCCCTGGGCTTGTAGTGGCCCATAGTACATCCCAGGGGAGTGGAGTGGGGGGTGGCATGGTTTGCCCAGGGGAGGCATTTTGACTAGGGCAGTTTAGATAGGCAGCCATTTTTGGTGTGGCTGATTGGAGGTGCCATTTCTGTGAGTGGCAATTTTAAATAGGCGGACATTTTTTGTGTGGCATCTAGAGGTGTCATTTTGGGAGTGGCATTCAAAGATAGCCATATTGGGGAGGTCTTTTCAGTTTTCGGAATTGACACGGAAAGTGCTTGATCAGCTGGGCCTGGGAGGGTTCCATTCCTTTAGAATTGGAGCTGCTTCCTCAGCAGCCACCATGGGTTACTCTGGGGAAGACATACAAGGCATAGGGCATTGGAGATCATGTTGTTTTAAAGGTTATGTGCATCAATGCAAGTTTTATTGAAATATATTACTAACATAGTTCTTTTTTTCAGGTGCTGTGGGCCAGCAAGCACGGTGAAGAGTCACAACATGCAGCCACAGTATGATTTTTTGGGCCGCTCATCAGGCCAAGAGGACGACATTTGGTTCTCAGTTGGGCCTGAGTGAATTGGCGTTTGTTGAATGGTGGGGAAGGAGGGGCTTGCGTTGGTCCAGTTTACTCCCACTATTGTTTGACGAGCAGCGTGGGCTGCCTCCTGATATTTTACTTGTGCACCTAGGTGGCAATGATCTTGGCCTGATGAAAGGCAAGGCCCTGATGATCCAGGCCATAGAAGACCTGACAAGGATAAGGGCACATTGGCCCAGGGTGATGGTAATTTGGTCAGCAATGTTGCCACGTCAAGTTTGGCACAACCTGGGAGATCCCAGGTGCATTGACTGGGCTTGTAGAAAAGCCAACCGACAGATGTGGAAAGCTATGGAAGGTGGCTTAGGTCAATATTTGCCACACTTTGAAATATGGGTGGAAAAGCTGACCTCTACAGGGAGGATAGTATTCACATGTCAGACAAGGGCAATAAATTATTTTTGGAGGACATTTGACAAGGGATTAGGGCCACCTTGGGTTGTTAGGTGGCCACATCGGACAAAGCAGAGGCTCGACCTCGCAAGTGGCAGAATAGTACAGGGATAAGAAAGTGGAAAACGGTGAGCACCTTAAGCCGTTCCCTGTTTTGGGAACAAGGAGGTCATCAGGAGCGGCCTGCAGGTTTTTAAGGCCCAGGGTAGTGAAGAGTTTCAGGGCGGCTTACAAACTCCTTTCCCTTCCCCTCCCCACAACAGACACCCTGTGAGGTAGATGGGGCTGAGAGAGCTCTGAGAGAACAGTTCATGAGAGAACAGCTCTGAGAGAACTTGTGACTGGCCCAAGGTCACACCAGCAGCTGCATGTGGAGGAGTGAAGAATCAAACCTGGTTCTCCCAGATTAGAGTCCACTGCACTTAATCACTACACCAAACTGGCTCTCTCAGGGTCTGTTGTTTGTGGGTTTTTTTAAGTTCATTGTAGAACCACATTTTCAAAGAAGGACTGACCCTTTGCCCTCCTCTCCCAACCAAGGAGGATCCCAAGTTAGCTTAATCAGGTCTCAAGCATTGGTAGTGTATCCAGGACAGGACAGAGCTGAAGCGGCCCTTTCTTCCTCGTTAGGCTGCCACATTCCCAGGTGTGGCTTCAAAGAAATGAAAAGAAAAATCAGTGAGCTCCTTGTGACAAATAGCAACAAAGCCTCTTGCCAAGGCCAAAAATCTATGAATATCTTATTGGTAGAGATTGAAAATACTGTGTTTTTAAAATTCTTAATGGAGGGAAGGAATAAATGAGTACCCAAGGTGAAGCATGACCTCTCCTCCCTTAATCTTATCCTGCTGCTACTGCCTAGGAAGAGAACCATGCAGAAAATAGTCACCATAAAGATACCAGCACAGGACTTTTTTTTTTTTTTGCCCATCAAGTTCCAGCTGATTTAATGACAGCCTCGTAGAGGGAGACCCCATCATCCCTGAATTGGGGAGATGATTGGGCTTACCACAGGATATTCATCTCTGAGCCAGCTTTCTTCCACCCCATTTTAACTGTCAGCTCTGTTGGTTTGGGGACGTGGAAGGGAATCAGGAGGGCCATTCTGAGACACCCCTACGATATTTTTCTTCATGGGTCTCTATTTCTTCTTTTCAAGGCTATTTTTGTAGAAAAAGCCCAGCAGGAACTCATTAGCATAATAGGCCACACCCAACAGCAGAAACTTATTAGCATAGTAGGCAACACCCTGACAGCACAGCTCATTAGCATATTAGCCCACACCTCCGTGCTACCAGAAGTGTGGTCATCCAGCCACATCCACCTTTTGCTTCTTATTCTGTTTACCTTGTTTATTGTCAAAACCCAAGGCTTTTTTGTAGCAGGAACTCCTTTGCATGTTAGACCACACACCCCTAATGAGTTTCTGCTGTTGGGTGTGGCCTATTATGTTAATGAGTTCCTGCTGGGTGTGGCCAACTCAGGAGCCAGCCGGAACTCCATTCCTGTGCGTTCCTGCCCCAAAATAGTCCTGCTTCTTTTCATTTAGCTTTCAAGGCATACCTACTTTACTAATACAGAGAGTGATTAATTGTAGTAATGACAGTACAGTATTTCCAAATGCTAATTTTCTATGGCCAGGGATCACATAAATAAAATAAATACAAACTATTACCATATTGGAAAATGTTCAGTTACCCAAATATTCTGGATGCCCACTAGGTGTTTTATACAAATGATGTAAATGTTGCATTAGATGCACATTCTGAATATAGAATATACATGGGACAGTGAAAAGGCCTGTAAATAAATAACTAATACAAGACATGAGGGAATATTTAATATTGGAAGAGAGTTGGATATCTTTTTTTTTACATGATGTATCATGAATGTATAACCCAGTGGAGGAGTAAAAAAGAATTATGAGGACTAGTAACTTTTGTGGACATATTTGCAAGGCTGTTTTAAAACCACATATGCAAGTGGTCCCTCTGCATCTATATATCTCACACTTATAAAAGACAGAATAAGGCTGAGGCATTCATGACACTGTATATTTACAAATACACAGCATTGCAACTGCATGCTTATTTTTATTTTGCAATATGACAAGGACAGTTACTTTATTCAGTTAAACACAAAGGTTTGCTTAGAGAAAAGTACATTATCCTTCATACTGAACAGTGCTAGAAACTGAACTCCAGAACCATCCAGCAAGAACTTTAGAATGTACAAATGAAAGAGCTTTTCCTATGAATATTTATGGGAAAATGCTTTTGAACAAAGATGATAAGGATGCACCATTCATAATACAGTTTTAATAGTATTTCTTATGAAGTCAATTGGAAAATTAGAAAATGATTCAATTGTGGAAGAAAGTTGCCATCTCCTGAAGCCTGGATTTTGGCCAAACCCTCCCACAAATATACCTAAACTTACTTTATGTGCTGTCCTATTCAAAGTAATATCAGTGTTCATGGAATTGCCTCCTTGTCTTATAGTAACTAAATTCTCACTTAGCTAAGGACAACATGCAACACGTTCCATCTCAATATATTCAGATGTAATATATCCAGACAAATGAAGAAGGGTTTTTCAGGAACTGGCCAACAGAGATACAACTTTCTTCTACCACAACAGCAAAAAGTCTTGGATACTTGAAGCACTAACCAATTTATTGTGGCATAAACTTCCATGGGCTGCTTTCTCAGATACATGAAGTGATCACCTAAGTGGATGATATAATTGTTATATAAGCACTTCCTAGCAGTGGTTGGAGCTGTTGCATAACTGAGGGTTGTTTCCGTATTGGTTATAGTTGTTATTCAGTATTTTGGGAACACTGACTGTTTAACTGTGTTTAAGGTCTGTACTGGAGGTTGTGCCTCCTTGAAAACCTTTATTAAAACTAGTTTCCATGAACAAGTGTACTACAATATATAACATAACACACACATATAAACAAAGCCCCCAACGTCAAGCAACACACAAGGTATATCACAGTACTATGCAGAATACAGGTAAATAAGGAATCCTATCAAATGAATGCAAGATCCAATCTAAGTAGAGGTGATCCACTCCCAAATAGCCACTGAGATGGCAAAGCATAGCGGGAACCACAGTGCAAAGAAAATCTAAAATATAACAAATACTGTTTGTAGGATAGCCAGGATTTGTTGAGAGCAAATTTAATAATGTATAATTGACTAATAAATTATCTTATTAGTTCTGACTGCCTCAAAAGAGGCAATCGTAAGACCCCACTTGAAGAAGGCATTCCTGGACCCAGGACCAGCCCCAGGTGTCTGGGCGCCCTAGGCAGGACAGCCTGGGGTGCCCACCCAACCAGGAATGCCAACCTCTCAGTGGGGCCTGGAGTCCGGGGGGGGCAGCGGCGGAGCGCTGGCTTTCCTGGTGGCTCCACAGCTGCGGGGCCCCCAGGAAAGCCAGGAAAGCGGCGGGGGTTCAAACCCCCGCCCCTTCCCTCCCAGCGCCAACTTGCCTCAGTGCTCCACAGCTGCAGGGGTGCCGAGGCAAGCCAGGGAAGGGGCAGGGGTGGGGGAGTGCTGGCGGGGAGAGGGTGGGCAGCTGTGGGGGTGCTGAGGCAAGCCAGGGGAGGGGGAGCACCGGCGGGGGAGGGCGGGCAAGCTCTGCCGCCACCACCTCCTGAGCCCTGCCAGGGCACTTCGCTGGCGGCGGCTGTGGTGGTGGGGAGGCGGCGGGGGCAGAGGCAGGGGGTGGGGGGCCGTTTGGTGCCCCTGCGGGCCTGGCACCCTAGGCGAGCACCTAGCTCACCTAGTGGGCGAGCCGGCCCTGCCTGGACCTATCGATCCAAACAACTACTTCGCAATAGGCAACATTATTTTATGGGCAAGGTGCTTGAGGAGGTCATGGCTACACAGCTTCTTTCAGTCTTGGAGGAGATAGATTATCTAGGCCCATTTCAGTCTGGATTCAGGCCTGGGCTTGGGACAGAAACAGCCTTGGCTGCCCTGACTAATGATCTTTGCCAAGAGAGTGACAAGGTGAGCATATCCCTGTTGATTCTTTTGAAAGTCTGAGCAGCTTTCAATACCATCAACCATTTGGAGAGGCTGACTGAGTTGGGAGTAGGGGGCACCATACTGTGGCTGTTCCACTTTAACTTGAATGCCTTATTTCAAAAGTGGTGCTGGGGGACAGCTGTGTGACATATAGAATATATGCTACAAGGTCCTGCAGGGATCCATCTTGGACCCCCATTCTGTTT
Source organism: Gekko gecko (assembly GCA_029375565.1). Classification (NCBI taxonomy): domain Eukaryota; kingdom Metazoa; phylum Chordata; class Lepidosauria; order Squamata; family Gekkonidae; genus Gekko; species Gekko gecko. Next base: position 136,577,144 of record JAPDNY010000003.1, on the reverse strand, counting down.
AACATCTCAATTAAATCACTGGGGGGGCATTAGGGGGATCTGGAGTGAGGTGCTACCAACATGCAGATGACAGACAACTCTGTTTCACCTTAACTGCTGAATTGGGTGGAAGTCCTAAAGCAGGGCCTGGAAAAGGTAGTTGTAGGGATGAGGGTCAAAAAACTACTGTTGATAGATCCAGTTGGTCAGCCATGTTGGTCTGAAGCAGTACAACAAATTTAGAGTCCAATGGCACCTTTAAGACCAACAAAGGTTTATTCAAAGTATGAGTTTTCATGTGCATGCACACTTTATCAAATACATTAGAATGGCAGTCAAGGTTCAAATTTATAGCCGGAGAATGAACAGCAAATTAACATGCAACACGATGATGATCAAGATATGCAAAGTGACACTAAATAAGTTAAGTTTGTACTGTTGGTTATTAATAAAACTCTCATGATGATGTACTGGCTGCCTGTCTATTTTTGGGCACAATTCAAAGTGCTGGCTTTTACTTTTAAAGGCCATAAAGGGCTTATGTACTACCTCCTTCCAGACTTTCTAGCATGCCAGCTAAGATCCTTCTACTCTCTTAACTCCCACTTTCAGAGATGAGGTAGGTGGTAGTCAGAGGCCACTTTCACACACACTGAATAACACTCTTTGCACTTTGCAACTGGATTTTGCTGTGTGAAATGACAAAATCCACTTGCAAATGGCCACTGAAATGGATTGAAACTGCATTATTTAACATCTGTGAAAGCACCCTCAAACAGCTTTTTCAGCAACACCACATAACTTGTTGAATGCTCTTCCCCTGGATGTGTACCTGGAGCATATACTACTCTCTTTTAGGCTGGAGGTCAAAATGGTCTTTTTATGCAGGTTTTCAATTAAGGGTTGATCTTTTAACCTCATTTTTATTGTCTGATTTTAGCCTGAACACCATGTGACACTCATTTCAAGCTTCTCAGTGTTTTATGGTTTTATTATGTTTTAATTTGTAAGCCTCCTTCACCAGGATCTCTGGAGGTGACATGGAAATTTTCTAAATAATGACAATGATGATGATGATATAAGAGGGCTTCTTCTGTCCCTTTCCAAGTATTTTTTGAAGTATGGCAGCTTTAGGAACTACTGTTTTATATCCTGGGAGGTTAACATTCTTGCTCTTACTTTCTGAGTGCCTGATTTGTGCACATTACCTGACCCGTTTGATCTCTATACATGAAAGAAGGGAATTATTTTGGAAAAAAACTATTCTGTGGCAGGAGCATTCTAGATGGTTTAACATGGGACAAAGGGACTGGCAAGGAAACCACTGCAACTCCAGAGGAAAACTCACTGGTGAGCTGGTAGTCTATATTAGCAAAAGTACCTAAATGGTAAACCCAGGCTCTGGAACAGAGGAAAAACTAACTGGCAACCAGGCAATAAGGCAGCCCATGACTGGGCAAGGCATCTCAGGTGTGAAGGTGGGAACAGTAGCCCTGCCCTCTAGGAAGATCAGGTGGGTGTGTAGGAGAGGAAGCTAAGTGGGTCGCTGTGCTTGGGCTGAAAGAGTCTCTCTGTAACATGAGTTGGTCTGCAAATTAAGGCCTGCTGTACCTGGTGGCTTCTGTCTGATTACTGCAGCAAATGACAAAGGTGAGAGCATGGACAAACATTTACTCCCCTGCCTTTTACTGTCCTTGCTGCTCACATATTTCCTTGATGTGGTAAATGTTCACTAACGAAAGCTGGTTTGATTAGAAGGCTATCCAGTAAGCAAGGACAGGACAAACACCCTTTTACTGTGACCACAAATGTGCTTTATGGATCTGTGACCAGAGCTTTATTGTTCAAGATCAAAACTAAACCACACCCTCTTATATGCAGGGCTCTTTTTGTAGCAGGAACTCCTTTGCATATTAAGTGACACACCCCTAATGTAGCCAATCCTCCAAGAGCTTACAGTAGCCCCTGTAAGAAGAGCTCTGTAAACTCTTGGAGGATTGGCTACATTAGGGGTGTGTCGCCTAATATGCAAAGGAGTTCCTGCTACAAAAAGAGCCCTGCTTATATGTAATGTAAGTAAAAGTTCTGAATGCACTCATAATTACTGCTGACATTTGGGAGTGGTAATAAACCTTTAAACCCCACTGTTATTCTGGCACCCTGCTGTCTGGTTTCAATTTCCTAGGCAGTGGGAGGTGGAAGGCACAATGAATGCAGAGAATGATTCAGCAGGTATGAGTCTGACATGGGCTTTGTCTAATTGTAAGAATTATGCAATCTTTCTACCAAACAAGACTGTCCTGATTAGAATTCTGTGCACAGTCTGTCCATTGTCTGATTATCATTGTACCATATTAGGCTTTGGAAGAGATTTCTGATTCTATATAAACGGTTGGTACTGTGTTTAATGAATCAGTTCATTCTCTATGGCTGCACTGCTAGGTAGTGGCAAAATGTTGATTTTATGGTTTTAAAATAGTCTATTTTATATATCTTGTTAATGTTGTAACCTGTCTTGAGCTTCGTAAAGAAGCAAGAAGAAAAAGAAGAAGAAGAAGAAGAAGAAGAAGAGATTGGCTTTATACCCCACCCTTCACTTTTGAGTCTCAGAGTGGCTTACAAACTCCTTTCCCTTCCCCTCCCCACAACAGGCACCCTGTGAGGTAGGTGAGCTGAGAGAACTCTGACACAAACTGCTCTTTCAGGAACAGTTGTGCCAGAGCTTGTGACTGACCCAAGGTCACATCAGCAGGTGCAAGTGGAGGAGTGGGGAATCAAACTCGGTTCTCCCAGATTAGAGTCCGTACACTTAACCACTACACCAAACTGGCAGCTAATAAATATTTTTAATAAATAAATCAGACTTATTTGTATATAGTGGCAAACAGGCAAACTTGCGGGAGAAGAGACATAGGTTACACCTCCACCCAATTACCCCCATAGGCTAGTTACCTACTTTGCACGGTAGTGCAAATGGCTTCCCCAATAGACAGACAGCCTGCCTGCCCTACAGAGACCGGAACATCCACACACTGAGAGACTGGTCTGCAGAGCCTGGGAACAATAGAAGCACAGTCCAGATTTTGCTCTTTCATTCCAGTGATAGGAAGGGCAGTCTGTTGGTGAAAGTTATCCCCCCATACACACAGTAGCAAATGCATAGTCAAGAGATGCCAAAAACAAAAAAGTCATAATGAAAGATCAACTCATTTCTGACTGCAAAAAAAAAAAAAAGCTGCTTATTATCAGGTGCTAGACAGAGCATGCATATTACTCCCATTGTGCAGAGACTCCATTGGCTGTGCATTATTACCAGGCTCGGTTTAAAGTATTGGCTATCACATACCTTCATGCTTTGGTCCCTCCTATCAGTTGGACTGCCTTATCCCATATGCTCTGCCATGACAACTTTGCTCATTTGGGCAAGGCCTTCTGCAGGTGCCAACCTGCAAACGGGCAAAATCAATAACTGCCTGTATACTTGCTTTCTCCACTATGGCTTGCACCTTATGGAACGGCCAGCCAAAGGAGGGCAGAAAGGCTCTCACTCTCCTGGCTTTGCTCAGAATATACAAAATTTACTCAAGAGGGCCATTCTGCGCAGGATTGCACTGCACAAAATATTTTACAAACTTACTTGGATAAATAATTAGGGACTGTGATCTATACTGCTGTGTATAGCTTATTGTGAGCAGGATCCTATTATGTAATTTTTGTAACTGCTAAGTGTGGCTTGTTAATCCTCACGCTATGCTTCTGTTCTTTCCGGTTGGTTCCAGACTTCTACAATCATAATGCATTGTCTGTTGAATGTCCCATTTTGTTGATTGTATTGATTCACTATGTGCAATCTGCCTTGAGTCCCTGTAAGAAAGGCCGACTATAAATAACATAAAGAAAGAAAGAAAAACTATTCAGGGTCTGAGACCTCTTCTTGGACATATTTTATTGTATTTCAAAAGCGTCCATGGTGGAAAACAATGGGCAAAACTCCACCCCATTCACTGGTAAAACGCTGTTACTACTTTTAAATAAAGCTAGAGCGCATGGCAAGGGAAATTAATCCTGATTCGCCTCCTGTCTTGCATTACTGTTTTCCATTGTTTGAAGCATATTTAATCTCAGCCAGGTGCCAGTACAGAAAGGCAGCCCAACCAGGTGTGAGAGATATTTCAAGAAATGAAGGACAGCAAGGTCACGTGCAGGTTTTAGCTTCCTCTCTCCCTGTACTCTGCTTTTATATCTAAAAATCCAATTCATGTCTCCCCATGACTGCTTTCCAAAAGTGAGAATTTCACAATGTAAGCCTAAACTGGGTTAAACCCTTTAAACTCATTGACCAATAGTCTTAGAATAGGGTTGCCAACTCTGGATTGGGAAATTCTTGGAGATTTGGGAGTGGCCCCTGCAAAGGGACCTCAACAGCTATAATAAGAGTTCACCCTCCAAGTTGGCTACTCTCTCCAAGGGAGCTGATATCTGTAGTCTGGAGATCAGCTGCAATTCCAAGAGATCTCTGAGCCCCAGCTGGAGGTTGGCAACTCTTGTAGAAAGCTGTAACCTTGTTTATGATGCCTTATTAAGATGGACCTTTTATAGAGACCGAACCGTTTTCTGAAAGGAGACATAGAGCTGTGTGTTGTATGTCGGGGTTTGTTATTTGCCCCCCCCCCAAAAAAAAAACACCCTCTGTATGTCTGATTAGGGATGAACCAATATTCCCCTTTTCATGTATTGTTTTATTCCTTATGTTGTCATTGTCTTTGGTCTGTGTCATTTTCACCACTGTTGAGGATTCTTTTGTTTCTTAGCAGTGTGGCCATGGCTCAGGAGGCAGAACACCTACTTTACATACAGAAAGTTCTAGGTTCAACCCCCAGTGTCTCCAGCTAAAAAAGAGCAGGTAGCAGGTGATGTGAAAGACCTCAACCTAATTTCTGGAGAACCATTGCTAAGTTAAGAGTAGACAGTACTGCACTTAGAAGATCAATGGCAGCTTCCTGCATTTTGCAGCTTCTTGTATCTTACAGCACGTTCACACTATCCATATGCCATTTTAAGCCATTTAGTGACAATTTATATGTAAATGATGTGCAATCAGAATTAAAAATGTGTGGATTTTACAGGGAGATTTTTTTGTGAGGAAACCAAAAATGTTGTGAAACTAAAAGCTCACAGGTTTGTGTTTTATGAGGGAGAGAAGCCAATCAGAATGGGGAGGTTTGAACTAAACCAGCACACTTGTAAAATTCAGTCATTCTTGCTACTGATAGTCAACACATTTGGGAGAAGACTGCACTAGACTCTTCCTTGAGGCATTCAGCTTTACAAACATAGGGAGAGTTTGATGTAGGGCAGACATGATATTATGTGATCTGACACATGGTTTCTATAAGTCCCTTGCAGGCTGCATCAAGTGCTTGCTTTTCTATTGATCCATGAAACACCGAGAGATCTTCTGGCCAGGGCTGAATTTTAGTGGCAAGACTTAAACCTGGAACATAGTATGAGGCTTTATACTTTTACTTAGCTTCATTTTTATTTGCACGTTTTATGTGTTTCTTTTTATAGTGACCTGCTCTGAGCCTTAGGTGTTGGGAAGAAGCCCAAATCGAATATCAAGTCAATTAGTAATAAAGTCATGGATGTGCTAAGCCATGATAGGTAGCCGGACTTTATGCCTGCTATTGGTTGTAAAAATTCTCCATCCTAAATATTTCACAGTCATTCTATTCCAAAGACAGAGCAGATATTTCCTATTCATGGTCAATGCCCAAAGGTGATCTTTAAAATTCATTTATTTATGAGAAAACAAACAGAATCAGAGCATCACTATTTGAATATGTGGGAGGTTTTTTTGTTTTTTTAATCTATTATTTAAAAGGCATTTGTTATTCCTGACCATAATTTTAACCCAGGCAAGGGAACTAAAAAAACTAAAATCAGGTAAAAAGTTAGGGCAAAAAGTTATGTCTTGAAGTTTATGTTTTTGCTGAATAAAGCCCATTCAGAACTGTCTAGCTTCTGTGGAGTATTTAGGGGTTTTTTATTATGGCAAGCCATTTATATATACTCATTTCTCAGTTTGGAAGAATTTCCATTTGATACCTTTGGAAAGAGGGTTGAAATGTCAAGGATAAATTGCCTGCTTTGTGCAGCAAGCATCTGCATACTCAGGGTCTGATTACAGGGTACCTGCAACACAAACTGGGTTGGGGGAAACCTAAACCCAGCTGGCACTCACCTTAAAAAATCGTGTGTGGGGGGAGGGAGGAAATAGCTCCTGAGCATGGTGGCAGGAGGGCTTCCATTCCAGCCTGCATACTTTTGCTAGTAAAAAATGACCATGTGAGACAGGCTGCTGGTCCCATATGTCTCCTGGGCAGTCATGTTGAACCAGCACTGAAACAAACAACCTGCCCCCATGAACATTTTTTTCTAGTGAAAACATGTGGTGTGGAAGGGAGGTCTCAAGGGTGATCCTGTCTTGGTACGGTAATGTAACCAAACTTACCCTAGGTTTGGTTCAAGTCACTTCACAGCCCAGGTGGGGAGGCCCTTTCCCCTGAGAGGACAAATTGTTTAAAGGGAAGATGAGCTGAACACACAGGGGCAGCCTGTCCCTCCCTTTAGCTTCACAGCCCAGGTGGGGAGGTGTAGGTAAGTGCACATCACACACTAATTTAAAAAAATGGTGGCTAGGAAAACAAAAGAGAGACTGGTCAGACCTGCCTAACAGCTTGGGTTTGCAACAGAGGGATCAGATGACAGGAAATCCAGTGTGAAACCAGCTCAGCCCCAAAGAATCATACTTTCACAGGTATCAAATAAACACACAGTAAGAGGGGGGGAACAGGATGCAGACAACGGGGGCATGACAGACAGACGTTGCTGTCTGATCCTGCATTTTAAATCCAGAAAGGAACAGCAACAGTGCTGGATCAAACTGCATATCTGACTGCAGCCAATGAGTATCTTCAGGCAACAATGGTGGGGTAGTGGAGGAAAAGGAATAAAAGGGGTGTTCTATCACAGATATGTGTTAATTCAGCCCAACTGACATAAGAACATAAGAGAATCCAATGTTGGATCAGGCCAATAGCCCAGCCAGCTGGTCCAACACTCTGTCACACAGTGGCCAAAAATACCAGGTGCCATCAGGAGGCCCACCAGTGGGGCCAGGATACTAGAAGCCAGGCCTGTAGCTACAGTGGGGCATCTCAGGGCCTGGGGCCCCGACTTACCACCAAGGCCCCCTGACTTCCCATCCAGCCCAGGCCCCCCAACTTCCATTTTTTATTTTATTTGTGGCTCTCCCTTGGGGGGAGTGCAGGGTGCCCCCCAACTTATTTAAAGGCACCCTGAATTTTAAAAAATCCTGGCTACGGGCCTTCCAGAAGCCCTCCCACTGTTGCCCCCCCCAACACCAAGAATACAGAGCATCACTTGTATCATCTAGTTGGGTGTAGTAGTTAGAGTATAAAGGTCCAAATCCCTATTTGGCCATGGGGCTCACTGGGTAATCTTGGATCAGTCACTGTCTTTCAGAATACTTTACCTCACGGGGTTGTTGTGATAATAAAATTAAGGAAAGAACCATACACTGCCTTGGAGGAAGGATAAGATCTGAGGGCCTCACTTGATATCTGTTTTGTGCTCCCCTAGTGAAAAAGTCCTCTCTCTGGTTCCCACATGCCTCACCTCTGATGGTAAGAGCATGGAGTGCAGGGATTGTGAGGTAGATCTTCATTTATAGTGCTCTTTCATTTTATTCTATATACCCTTAATAACCTTCCTTTTGTTCCTAGCTCTTGCTGTAGTGCCCATATAAATTATACCGGAGCCCTTATGGAACTTCTCTTAATGCCAGGCACAGAACTGTTGTCCAGCTGCTGCTGTTTAATAGAAGATAGTATAAACAGTACTCCCTCCAGTACCCCATTACCCCTGAGATATTGATGGTTCACATCTGCAGTGACTTTACAGTAATGGGATTCTACAACACTTAATAGTGTTATTCCAAATCATTGTTGATATTATGGAAAGCAGAATTTTGCCTATTGAATTTGTTTTCCCAGGTATATGGAAGTAAGGCACAAATGTGGATCTACAGTCTAACTCTTTTCAGCATGTTCAGTAAATCAATGAACAGTGAATTCATTCATATGGTATAAATCTCCTTGATCTTTGTTACAACAGCTGAGCTTCCTGCAGTCTTCTTTTTCATGTCTTCTTTTTTTGGATCAAGTGCTTTATTATTTTCTAATTTTATCCAGCAATGAAAGCACCTTAACATTGCTACAGTAAAATTCTCCTCTGAGGAAGTACTGTTCTTTTAAAGTGAGAGTTTTGGAAATTTGCTAGGGAAAAAAAAAAGAGAACAAACACCATTACCTGCCTAGGTAACTGCACCTTTTTTTAAAGTGCTGTACTAGCACTTAGTTTCAAGCACTATTGTAAAAATGGGGCAGGCATTGTTATGGATGGATAGTTTCTGCATAGGGGAGATTTTATATTAGGTACAAATGATATTAACCTCACCACATCCTTGTAGGAGAAGACATGAAACAGTTCTCCTTTTAGGGAACATGAACTATTATTTACTTGGTACTTTGCATACTGGAATATCATTATTGAGTTACTGCCTGGGCCACATCATTTGGTTAGTTCTGTTGGAGTTAAAGATGCAGTATCTCTGTACTAGAATCGTTAGGATCTGGAGAAGCTGCTAAGTAGTCTTCAGCATGAATTTACTACCCAAGTTTTATCTTATCCCTTCTATACACTCACACAGCCATCCAACTCTCCTTGTCTTCCATGTTGGAGAAGTGACAGCCTGCTAAGAGTTTAATTACTGTAAATATTGAAAGAGTAGTTTAGTCCACTTGTACCCAAAGGGAAGCTGTGGGGCATTGTCTAGTGTTTAGGGCAAAGGTGTCAGACTCATTTTTACAAGGGCTAGATCTGACATAAATGTTGGTTGGGCTGGACCATGTGTGCTATAAAATGTAACATGAGGTACTGGAGATATAAACTTTAGAAAGATGATTTCAGGTGCCAAATGGCAATAGGCTTGATTGGATTTGGTGTGATATGCAGAAGGGTAGTATACGTGGAGATATCACCATTGGTAATGAGACAGGAAACCTAGGTCTCCATTTGGTTCAGAAGAGTCAGTCCAGGAGGATGCAAAGAATAAATGGACCTAAGTCTGAAGAAATGAGCAATGACTCACGAAAGCTCATACCCTGCCACAGATTTTGTTAGTCATCAAGGTGCTACTGGTCTTTTAATCTTTCTACAGCTGTAAGAAACCATAATATTCAAAAACCATTGGGGGGACATTTTAACCTTCCAGGACATTCAGTTGCTGACCTAAGAGTAGCAGTTTTCTTAGAATTGCAAAGGGAGATTAGAAAGAGAGCCTGCTAAACTGCAACTGATAATGAAGCTCAATGCAAACTACTGTGCTGTATTGAGACCTAGTTTCAGTTTTATTAGGTTTAAAAGCCTATAGGCCATACACCATAAAAAAAGAATTTAATTTATATTTAAATTTTTAAAAGATTTTAAAAGACAGTATAACAAAAATGTGAGAGTACTCAGCAGAAGTCTCAACCTTGTAGATTCCGAAAGGGAAGAAAGTTTTAATAGCCATTTCCTCAGGAACTTTTCTCTCGCAACTGCATGTTTTGGGTTGGGTTTCTTCTCTTATTACTAATGGCTGCTATTGTTATTTGGGATCTGAAATCACTTCACACTCAACATATAGGGACAGATGGACTCACATTCTAGCTGTATCTGAAGAAATGAGCAGTGCAGTGCGATGTGGCTGTGAAGAAAGCTAATGCAATCTTAGGATGCATTAACAGAAGCATTGTGTCCAGATCATGGGAGGTGGTAGTTCTACTCTATTCTGCTATGGTCAGGCCTCACCTGGAGTACTGTGTCCAGTTTTGGGCACCACACTTTAGGAAGGATGTTGACAAGCTTGAGTGTGTCCAGAAGGGGGGAACCAGGATGGTGAGAGGGTTTGAATCCATGTCTTATGAAGAAAGGCTGAAAGAGTTGAGTATGTTTAGCCTGGGAAAGAGAAGACTTAGAGAGGACATGATTGCAGTCTTCAAGTATTTGAAGGGCTCTCATGTAAAAGATGGAGAAGATCTATTCTCTCTTGCTCCAGATTGCAGGACTAGAACTAATGGGTGGAAATTACAAGGGAGTCGTTACAGGCTAGATATCAGGAGAAACTTCCTAACTGTAAGAGTGGTTGAGCAGTGGAACAGTCTGCCTTGGGAGGTGGTGGATGCTCCTTCCCTAGATGTTTTGAAGTGGAGGCTGGATGACCATCTTTTGGGTATGTTGTAGGTATGTAGGGCTATCTTTTGGCTATGCTCCTGCAGAATGCAGGGGGTTGGACTAGATCCCTTCCAGCTCTAACATTCTATGATTCTATGACTCATGAAAGTTCATGCCCTGAACAAACTTTGGCTGAATTCAGACTGGCAGTTTGAAGGATGAGGGAGTCATGGCAAAAAGACCCGGAACAATTTGTTCCCAGGTTTTCCCGGTCACACTACACCGACTGATGCGGGAGCATACCGGGGAGGACACGCAAGGGAGCATTCACACTGTTGGCCTGCCCCTGGAGGAGGCATGGCTGTAAGCAGCTTTTTGTAATGGAATCTGACGATATGTGCTTATGCACTCATGCACATAAGAGCATCCCTACCGGATCTGCTTGTTTGTGTTCACACTTCTGGGAAGTGGGATGAACGCGCTCTCCAGGGTTGGCTACTACTTTCACCTGGTATCTTTTAAACTCAGGAGGGAAGCATTACAAGACAGGTTGAGTACAGCTGGGGAACACCTGACAGATGTGCCTGTGTGAACCGGCCCTTTAATCCATTTGTGAAACTTCTCTGAAATGTGCCTATCTTGGGCCAAACTGCCAGTCTGAACTCGGTCTTTGTTAGTCATTAAGATACTACTGGACTCTTGCTCCCTTCCACTAATAGAGACTACAAACTGTGCTGTTAGGTTTCTTTTATTTATTATTTTTCATCTGTTAGAACTGGAAGGGGGGATCTTTCCAAGTGAAATAATGTGCTGCTTTCAGCCTGGACACAGCGAGTACTCAATCTTTCTGTGTTATACCTCTGAGGATGCTAGTCACAGCTGCTGGCAAAACGTCAGGTACTACAATGCCAAGACCACAGCCATACAGCCCAGAAAATCTACAACAACTAATGAACTCCGGCCGTGAAAGCCTTCGACAACATATTGTTTTTTTGTTTTCATTTAGCCTGGTGAACGGTTCCAGAGAACTTGAATGATTGTACACTATTTTGCATTGTTTTGGATGCAATAATACCTTAATAAAAGGTATTTGGATACAATAATATTGTAATAAAAGGTATTACATGGCTTTTGTTTTTAGATTTTAGCCTCATAATGTAGGTGATAAACTCTTTAAGTGCATTTCTGATTACTAAAAATTAGTCCTATTTAATTAGTCCTTTTTAATAAGAATGGAAGTAGTAGGAATAAATGTGCATATAATTTTCATTCACATTCTGTACATTAGGCAGCTAGTCGGGGTGACACATTGGCCACAATGATCTAGATGGCATATTCTCTAGATTTTTTAGCTCAGTAAGTAAAACTGACTTAGGTATGTCATGAATGTGTTCAGCAGTTGAACTTACTGCATTTAGCTGTGGTGATAGGCATGAATGACTTGAACGTTTGTGAAACAGGTTCACATTGGCTATTTTCAAAAAATGTGCAACTCCATAAAAACTGCTGATCCAAATATATTGGCAGCCATTAATGTAACCAAGGACTACTTAGATGAACCCTGAATTGTAGGATCTTGTTTTTAAAAGTACGATTTATATGATTTGTGAATGATTTAACTGCCTATTTTCTGTTGACTGGAGTAGCAGCACAGAAAGGATTGGAGGGTACAACTCAATTCGGACGGCACTATACTGGACTGTTAGGAAAGAACAGGAGGAAGCAACCTGTTGCACAACAACAAGCAGGTTAATTGGCTGACAAACAATCCATCAAAAATTGGCTCCTTGTTCACAACTGGTGAATAGGACATCAGCCAAACTGGCAGGTGATTGAGCATCTGTACACGGAGTGCAACAAGCAAAACATACTGTTCTGAGACAGAAGGCTAAGTTCGCAGTAGTTTGACCAAGTTTGAGAAAGACTTCTTGTCAAATTCTGGAGTTGATGAAGCAGATCCATAATCCTTCTACAGTTGAAGAAGTCTCTAAAGCTTGAGTCTCTGCTGGTTCATTAGATTACACTAGATCCTCAGACCCTGAGGGTCTTGGACCTTAGATGCAAGGAAAGGATTGGCAAAGGTTTCCTTGGGTCATGGGATTCTTTCATTTGCAACATTTATTTTAAAGGCCTTTTTTGTAGCACAAAAGAAACACCCAGCAGATTAATGTTAGAAACTCATGTCTACAAAAAGTATGTATCATTCTGTTTTCACAGGTCACTAGAAACTGCAGCAATGGCAGCTTTTAACACATACTGAAATGGAACAAATTGTATCCACACAGCAACAGGCCAATTTAGGGGAGTTTAAAGTTAACCCACCACAAACACTTTGCTAGATTTCCAGTGGTGAACCAGCAACTTGATTTTTTCTTTCTTTCATATTCTCTTTATTGTGCACCGTAAGAGTGCATCAGTTGAACGGCATGGGCTTTGATTTCACAGAACTCTCTGTGTGGTTCAAGTTCAGTGATTGCATTTTATCACAAGACTTAGCAATGGCTTCTTTGTGGTGGTTAGCTTAAGAAGAAGCTTACTAGGTGATCCTTATGTTCTTGCTCACAGACTTTAGATGATGCTATTTGCTATCTGTGCCAAAAATTCAGCAGCTTTACTATGTATGAGCTGAATATTTAAACAGGCCAGGTTACATTCCTCAGTTGCATTTCCTTTTGTCTGTGATCACCAGAATGCAATAATTACAGACTTTCACTATTTGGGTCACTAGCTTTGATTCTGGGGTTCTCTGACATCATTGTCTTATCTTTGTTTTCTGAGAATCTGGAAACCAAGCAATAATTCTGAAATGTGCATATTACATGTCCCTGATTTAACAGAATCTATCAGCATGTTCCATGAACACAAGACTCTGACACATCAAAGCCTAGAAAAGCAACATGCAGCTTACTCAGGCTTACTCAGAAGGCTCATTCCATACTAAGTATATATAGAATTGTCACCTAAGACTCTCTCTACCAGGGCAGAGGCCTCTAGCCATTTGTACCTGGGCTTTTTAAGTGCCTAGGCCTCATCTTACCAGGCAAGCGGCAAAACACACACACACCATTTATTCACCTCCTTTTTCATAAAATAAAACTAACTTTTTTCTGTTCACCATTTGGTGAAAAATTTCACTTCATTGACTGATGAAAACAGATGGTGGAAAGGGAAAAAGATATAGTTATCTTCTTCTGCACACAGCAGAATGCAGGGCTTTTTGGAGTAATGAAGCAGTGACAGAGAAGAATATTCTAAGCAATGTGGAATTAAAAAGTAGATTGTGCCAAAAACAGACATAAGCCTTGATATTTAAATTAAAATGTTATTCTGATTCTATTCCATTAATGTACAAACTACTCAAACTACTTCTGTCATGACTGAACAACGCATGAAGACACATCCATGGGGGAAGTCCCATGCTAGTAAAGGAAGGGGTTCACAATCTCACAGGTCAGTCTTAAGCAGAGTTACATCCTTCTAAGTCTACTATAGTCAATGGGTTTAGAAGGGCGAACAACATCTATGTAGGAGAGCAGTGCAGCTCACCTTTTTGAGGCAGTTGGTAACCTGGATGCAGGTCATACATAGAAGTTTTGTCAACTGAATTAATGCAGTGGTTTTTAAACACTATGTCACTGTCACCTGCAGCTTCAGACTGGATATGTGGTCACTTGGCTGTTGTAAGGTTCCCTAGGGATCCTCCTCGGCCTCTGAGTGTGTGATATTAGACTGATGCTGCCATTTCTCCAAAAGTGCTCCCCTCGCACATCTATGACTTCCTCTGCCCAGTAGTTCTTGCTCCTGGCTAGATTACCGTCAGGCAGGAGGCTGCCCATGGTTCAAAGCTTTCTCTTCAGCACACCTTCACAGCTATTGCCTCTCCCTCCCTCCTGCTAGATTTAAAGGGCCCTCCAGCTGGTCAGTGGGCCACATGGGCCCCATCGATCAGCTGAAGCCCTATAAATCAGGCAAGAGGGAGGGAAGTGGCCAGTGGGTGGTTGCTCTTGGGGCAGGGCTTCCCCCACCAGCCATATGGCTGGGGATAGATTGAAGCTCTCAGAAGTGGGGGAACACCCACCTGGACCTGGGGACTGGCAACCCTAGCTGCACCACCTCTGTCTGGCTTGGCATCACCTTTTTCTGGCCCAGCATCATATCTGTTTCCCTTTTTTGGCCTCCTCACTGTCTTGTCCACCTGTTGACCCCCTTTCCTGGCTGCCTTTTGATGGTCCAACTGGTCACAGTGGGCCCCACCCTGCCTTCAGCATTCTCTGGCCTGACCATGTTTTCTTCCATCTGGGCAGTTGTGAGCATCCAGATGCTGTCCAGGCCCCCATGAGGTTGCTTCAGGTGGATGCACAAACATAAATGCTACTTAATGGACTTCTGGAAATTATAGTTATAATCCATAGACAGAGCCTTGCTCCTTGCACTACCAAGTTTACAGAGTGTACCACCACTCATTGTAAACTGAGCACAACTTACTTTTTTTTTTTTTTTTTTTTTGCTGCTGGGAGCAGAGCTGGGCCTGCCAAATAGACCTGTTTGCCAAAGACTGATGAATTTCCCAAATCAAACTGGAAAAAAATGTTTTATTCTACTTTTTCCAGCTATGTGTGGGTTCCCGTGCTCTGTCCAAACCCCCAAAGTTCCATCTCACTGGTGGCAGCTAAGTTAGTTCATGTGGACACTGGTACCTTCTCCTAAGGAATGATCCATTCCATTTGCTGTTGTTTAGGAGGTACAGTACAGCAGAAAGTTTCCTGGTGTATCTTGCACCCATGACAATTTATTCCCTCCACTATGTAGGCTTATGGAACTAACAGTGATAAAGCAGATAATGTATGCTATTTATGTAACTTAAATTTTGTATTTGCTACTTTTCCACTTGACAACCAAGGTTACTCACATTTAGTATGCTGAGAACTTTGCAATGAACTTAGGTTGTTTGAATTCCCTTAATTGCATGTGAGACGAGCTCATGATTGGATTTCTTTGATGTTCCTTGATAAAGTTCATTTCAAATACAGTACTGTGCTTAGCAAGATTGTGCCTGCACAGTAACCATTTGGCTCTTGTAGCTTGCCGGTGCAGTTGCATTTGTCCATTTGCAGTATAGCCTGTTGTCAAGGTCATTTAGGTCACTGCATGCTGTTTGTCTCACTTTTCACCTTTGCATTCAGAGATCTCCTTTAAATTACCTCCTTTAATTTGGCTAGATTGAATTGCCTGCTTTTTGTGCATGTTCAGTCATCAGCATCTGTTTGAGAACTGATCACAAGAATGATTCCAAAGTTACCTGGGTTTGTGAGCAGACAATCAAAGTTATACAGAGACACTAAGTAGCTAATCTCAACTCAAAAAATCTCAGATGTATCTGTTTTCATTTTAATATGTGTCCTTTTAAAAATCAGAGGTGTGGCAGACGGGTGGCAAGATCTAATAGTGTGAGAAAACAGTTGTGATCATGTAAATAGCCACATCCAAATCCATTCACACATTTCTGAATAGATCATTGAAAACTCTACTCCTTGCAAATGAAGAACAGAATATGAGTTGAAAAGATGAGTGTATAAGCATAATTAGGAGAGAGGAGGAGGAGATTGGATTTGTACCCCACTCTTCATTACGCAAAGGAGTCTCAGAGTGGTTTACAATCCCTTTCTCTTCCCCTTTCCACAACAGACACACTGTGAGGTACGTGGGGCTGAGAGAGAACTGCCCTTGAGAGAACAGCTCAGAAAGAATTTATGACTGACCCAAGGTCACACCAGCAGCTGTATGTGGAGGAGTGGGGAATCAAACCCGGTTCTCCCAGATTAGAGTGTGCACTCATAACCACTACACCAAACTGGCAGAATAGGGGAAATTAAGATATATTATAATAAGGGTTTAAAAACAAAACAAAAACAAAACCAAACAGTGGTAATTGATTAAGTCACTCATGAATGATAAGAATTATATTTCCAAATGTTCCTGCTGTCTCACTGCTCTTTATAATAATCCTTTATTGAATATTTACAACAAATTCATTCTCTGAACAACACTGCCCTATGCAGCCATATATAGGGCCCAATGGTACAGCTAACTTGACTTTCACATTATCCCTAGATTGAGCCTGGATTATGGTAGTGAGTGAAAATGGAGATTTACACTGCAAAGCGACACCCTCTTGTTTTTTGTTGGGAAGTTTAATACTAACTTCATGCCCAGCACTTTGAGTCCCTGTCTGAAATATCACTGCTGGAGGAAGCATCTGTCTGTAAAACTGAAGAGTTTACCATTTTCTCAGCATTCCTCTTCAAAGTTGCATCTGATGTCATTAGACTGATTTGTTCTGGAATGCGCACCCAAACAGCAGGTGATGCACAAGTGCAGTTTTAACTATCATGCTGCCCAGGAGGTGCTTGTTGTTTTTCTTGGAGTGTCACATTCAGATCAGAAAGCTTTCCCAAGAGAAGGAGTTAGCAAATGCAAAAGAATCAATTTTATGTCAGCACTGAAACAAACAGTTAAGTGCATTGGGGGGGGAGGGTTAGTATCCAATTGCCTAAACCTAGCAATTACATTAAACAAGTAACTTAGTGGAACTTGACACACACCCACCCACCAAAGCACTAACACTTTTCTGAGCATTCTTCCTGCAGTGGGACACTCCCAGCCCTTGAAGATTTGGTATACTCCCATTACAAACACTGACGGCCAAACTAGACATTATGTCATCCTGGGATCTGACCCGTGGATGCTGAAACCATTTTAGACAAGAATTCAGCAGTTTAAAAATACCACAAAGGTTTATGGTGCGGTAAGACCAAGTGACCTTGTTCCCTTCCTCACACCTTTTCAAGATTGTCAGCCATTTGGCACTTGAAGGGGGGGGGTGACCAGAGGTAGAATTTTTAAATGCTGTATTTTATTGCTTTTAATTTGTGTATTTAATTTATAATTGTGTCTTGTTATGATGTATACCGCCCTTAGCCCTGTTTACATGGGAGGCCGGTCTATACATTTAAATAAATAAATAAATTGGCATTGTTCAGGAGTCATCAATAGATTCTGTAATGTCTAGTTTGGCTCTCAGATGCTGAACTTACCAAAGAGAGAAACAGCTCAAGTATGCTAGTTGTGTATGTAAAGTGCTGTCAAGTTGCAGCTGACATGGGAACCCCAGCAAGGGGCTTTCAAGGCAACTGAGAAGCAGAGGTGGTTTGCCACTGTTTATTGCAGGTGCAGGACATTGGCAGAAAATGACCTCCTGTCAGCTGAAATCCTCTGTGGGATCCGACTCTATAACAGCATTTTTCCAAGAAGGATCGTTGTTCAGCCTTAACCACAAACCTCTTAAGCCTGAGAACATGCTCACTGATTAAAGAGATCTGAATGACTTTTTTAAAGCAAATGTTTGCTGTTTCCTCTTCCACCCCCTCCCCCAGCAACTTCTATATCCTCTCCTCTTTCCCTGCTTAATTCTGAGAAGGATGTGAGGTAGATTCCCAAACTTGAGCTGACAATCTTAGCCAGGCCTTGTCACAGTAAGCTGTACCACAAAGGCCAAAACAACCCTGGAAAACCCTGCCTCCTCCCCCTGTCGTATATAGTGGAAAACCAAGCCTGAAATCTTTGGTTCCTAGCAATGGCCACTGAGGGGCTTCTGTTTTTTAAAACTACAGGCATTCCTTTTATTGTTTTGAGGTTTTTTAGCGCCCACCATGTTTGTTTAACTTTTTGATCTTTCTTATCCATTCACAGCTCCAATTACCAGATTTAAGTGTCCTCAGATATGGCCAACTTTACTATTAGAATACAGACAAGTGTGGGCTTTCAAGACTCATGGGGGAATCCTCCCTAACTCTTTCTCTCCAGACCCGGAGTGGCTCCTGGGTTGTGCTGCTCCAGGGCCCAGGACAGCTCCTGGGCTGCAGCACTGCCAGAGGTAGCTGTATTCTTTGTGCTTGTGCATATTTATTTATTTAATTAGACTTATATGCTGCTTCATTACCTGTCAGGCAGTGCTCAGGGCATCTTACAACAATCAAAATACAATTAGGAAACTATTTTACTTTAGGGACAAATAATTCCCCAAGTATTTATTTTAAAGATTTCATATTTTTCTGCAAACTTGGAGTGTGAGGTGTCACCAAAGTTTGCAGGGAAATCTGTTTTGAGTAAGTGTGGCCCCCATCTGTGGATTTGGGTATTCACAGATGGGGGCCACGCTTGAGAAATAGATATATAGATGATCTTGCTGTGCTAATTTAATGACAGAAGTGCAGAAGAAACCTCCAGTTCTGAATGGATCTAAAAGTTCCATGGGGTAAGCTAATGTTGTATATGAACAATATATCAGTAATGTATCATTATTTACACTGAGGGTTTTGTTTTTGTTTTTGTACCACATATTTCAATAAGAGAGCATCTGTTAAAAGAAGGTGGACTTGTTAAAAGAAGGTGGACTGTGCACAGGGTTTGAAAGCATGCTGATCTTCTCCCTGTGTGACAGATTCAGCCCTCACACATCCTCACAGATCTGATCTGCCATGTGAGAGACTATTTAGCTTCATACTCAGAACCTCAGTGTTTGCACCTGCTCCATTTTATATGTACTGTCATTTCCCCCCACATTTCACTGGCAGTTTCATTTAAATCAACTGGGGTGTGGGAAGACATAATGCAATGAGGATAATATAACCTAGCTATCTATAGGTGATGTGAATAATCCAAATACAAGCCAGTCTCTACATTGTTACAGAAATTGTTGTGATTGGGGGGTGGGGGTGGACTTTTATCTTACTGACCACTTGCATTTTTTAAATTTAAAACATTTCTGTGTCACCTTTCCATACAAATAAGCTTCCCAAGCCAGCAAACATCAAGACATTAAGGTAAAGGTAAAGGTTCCCTTGCTCGAAAGCCAGTCGAATCCGACTCTAGGGTTGCGGTACTCCTCTCCGTTTCAAAGCCGAAGAGCCAGCGCTGTCCGAAGACATTTTCGTAGTCATGTGGCCGGCATGACTAAACACCAAGGCGCACGGAACGCTGTTACCTTCCCACTGAAGTGGTACCTATTTATCTACTTGCAATTTCTTGCTTTCGAACTGCTAGGTTGGCAGGAGCTGGAACTAGAGACGGGAGCTCACCCCATCATGTGGCACTCACGGGTCTTGAACTGCTGAACTACTGACCTTCCACAGCCTGCAGTTCAGTGTCTTAACCACTTGAGCCACCACAGCTCCGTCAAGACATTAAACCAGCATTTAAAATAGAAGTTGCGATGAACTGACCTCCAAAACCAGGATGCTTAGTGCATCAAAAGCAGAGAGCTGGGAGATTATGGGTTAATGCCTCACTATAATTTTGATTGACAGGCTGCTGCCTGTGTGCACCCCCTTCTCTCTGATTGGTCAGTACCAGCTGAGGAGAGTTTTAAAAAATCTTGTCAGTCTTGTCGGAGGGAGTCAGTCATCATTTGAATTTTGGCTTGGCAGTTGCCAGTCAGGAAGAGTGTGTGTGTCAGTCTGAAGGAGACAGAAAGTTCAAACATCAGAACTTAAAGTCTAAGTGTCAGCCCTAGCTGAACTCCATTTATTTGCAGTCTCCAGAACTGGGGTTTAGGTTTGACAGAAGAGGATGAACAGTAGGTTGAAAACTGCCAGTCTAGCCAAACAGAAAAAGATTATTACTCCTAGAAAGAGGAGGATATTTCTTATCCAGTTATTCAGAGGGTTCAACACAGAAGGGACCCCTGGTTTGTGTGAAAAGGGAAATGGTCATAGACGCCTCAAGAGTAAAAAAGGAAAAGTTATAATCCCACAAGGGAAATATTCAAATACAGGAAGAAAGTAGTAAATTCCAGGAAACTAAGATAGTTTTATGAAACTTTTTAAAGACACATTGTTGCTGAAAGAATCTCCAAAACAAATAAACCTCTCACAATCAAGAACTGAGTCTCTAAGAACATATGCTTCAATTATACTCTGTTACCTGTTCAACATATTCTAATTTGTATAATCAACAACAGTTAACTTCTTGTCCCCCGCCCTGTTCTTGATCCAACTGTGCCTATTCAATAAAATCAACCTTTCTGTTTCAATTTTCCTTTGAGTCAAGTGCCATTTCCAAAGGGTTTTATAAAAGGGCTCCTGCTGAGTTACAATAAATCTCTGGCCTGGGCAAAAGCCGAATAACTTCTCTATCACAGAAAGTTATAATTCTGTAATTCAAACACACTACTAAGAGGCTGCTCAACCAGAGTGGGGAACAGTGTTTGGTGGAAAAATCTGCCTTACATAGAAGAAGGAGCAGGGGTCCATTATAGAAGTGTTTATAAAACATTTAAACAAATCTATAAAATATATAAAGATACATAAGACCACAACCAGAAGGAGGGCCAATAACAGCAGGGGAGCACTACACTAAACAAAAAAGTCTTCATCCACTGACTTAAGACAACAATATAGGGGAGACAAATAACTCTCCCTGGGGAGGTAGTTCCAGAATTTTGTCTCTAGAACTGAGAAAGCCCTTTCTCAGGTTGCTATCACTCTAGTCCCAGGAGGCCAAGGCCCCTGAAGATGATTGGAATGATTTGGTACATTCATATGGAAGTAGGCAGTCTTTTAAATATGCTGGCCCCAAACAGTTTGGGGCTTTAAATGTCAATACCAGAACTTTGAATTGGGCAAAGCAAATTGGAAGCCAGAATATATGGAACAAGACTGGAGTGATATTGTCCCTATGGCCCACTCCAGTCAACATTCTGACTGCAGCATTCTGTACCAAGTGTAGATTCCAGAGAGGCTTCAAGGGCAGATACATGCAGAGTGCATTGCAGTAAAGTGCACTGCAGTAATCTAATCTGTTACCAAGGCATGCACCACAGTGGCAATGTTTCCCCTCCCCTGGAAGGGCTGCAGCTGGCTCACCAGATAAAGCTGGTGAAAGGCACCCCTGGCCACCATTGCCACCTGTTTATCCAACAGAAGGCCTGGATCTAGCAGCATCCCAAACTATGAACCTGCTCCTTTAGCATAAATGCAGTTTTGTGATATTTTGAATTAGTTTATTATAATTATATGCACACATAAGCATGTCTCACTGAACTCAAGGTTACTAACAGTGCTGTCCTATGTAGAGTCATGCTTTTCTAAGCCCATTGAAGTTAATGGATTTAGAACATAGTTAACTCTGTTTAGGAGTTTAACTTTAAAGTAAATATCGACCAGACTGTAAATGAGCTCCATAGTTAAACTACTTAAATGAAGATCAATTCTTCTGGTGTATCTGCACACTCATAAGTAATATCCCCATTGGCATTTGGGCACAGTATGCCAATCTTCTTGCAATCTCATGATTTGGTATTTAAGGCCAGTGCTTACAATTGCCCAGTTTATGGGAGGTGCTTTATTTGTTTGCTTGGGTTAGTGTCTCCTGAACATGGGACATGGATTATCTGACTCAAACAAGAATTTTCTGCTTTGCATTCCACTGTATACCTCCACAATATACATTCAGCACCAAGAGCAAAGAGCTAACACAGCATTCGAAAGAACATAGTCCCTCCAAATAGGGTAGCCATTGCGCTGGCTCTCAGTTTGGTGGTTAAAATAGTAATCCTAAACAGGTGTGCTCAGACTCCTATTCAGGTCTTTTTAGTGAGGCTTACTCCCAGGCACTGTAAGTTTTTTCTTTGTAGTGAGTACCATATGAGTACTCATAAAGGCTAAGCCCCGTTGCTAGGTATTAAAATTCAGCTCCAGTGACTTTCTCCTCCAGCTTCAGAGCAATTAGGAAGTGCAAGAAAAAAGGAAAACTTGTAAATTACAAATGTTACAGAAATCAATATTGCTAACTACAGGCACTGTGAAGTCTCTCAATTGCATGTGTGTTAAATCAGTACACAGAGTTACTTGTCCACTTATAACTAGCTTCATCTTTCTCCCAGGGGTACTTTTATACATTTCCTTATTTGTATTCAGGGTGTGGTAGATATATAAGTTACAAAGAGAAAGAATTATAAAACCCTTTACTTTTTGAAAAGGAGGGATAGAGTTTGTTGCATGTTTAGCTGTTGATACAAACTGGCTCATCATTGATCTTTAGCTGTTGATGACAAACTAGTTCACCATGAGCTGAAGTTGTTGGAAGCCAATAGGGGCCAGCAAAGCTCATACAATAAATTTGTGCATGAGAAGACAATACAAGTCTTCTGTGCGTACGCCGTGAGAGCATAGAGAAGTAGCTCCAGTCCATTTCAGTGCAACCCTAAGAAAGCATTCCTGAGAGTAAGACCCATTGAATAGTCCTGAGCAGGATTTTGAGCAAACCTGTTCAGGATTAGCTGCTTTGTTCATGTCTGCTTGTCATGTATGTGGTTGGGGGGGGGTATATGTGTAAAGATGATTTTTAAATACCAGTTTTAAAAGTAATATACTAAATCTATTTTCTTTAGCTGGTGTTACTTAGCCCCTGGAACCTCATTAATATAAGTATGAGTACATGCCAAATAGATCTTTTGACCTAAACAGACCTAGCAGCATGCTGCAGCACTCCCCAGAAGTCTCCTGATATTTAAAATGCCAGGAGTGAAGAAATATACTGTCCCAAGAATGTTTGGCTAACAGATCCAATAAAAGGCACTCTATGGCTGCTGTCACACTGGCGGCTTGGTGTGGTATGGTGGTGCCTCTAATTGTACCGGATCAAAGTGTTGTGGGGCATATCATCCAGACAGCACACTCTGCTGTGGGTTACCCATGTGGCTGCCCCGTGGTCAAGTATCCACCTTACTGCAGCACCTCAGTCAAGGAGTGCACTTGTTGCCCTACTAGGCACCTAGTGTGTTCTTCGGAACTCACAAGTTACGAGAACCTGA
Organism: Gekko gecko; assembly: GCA_029375565.1. Classification (NCBI taxonomy): domain Eukaryota; kingdom Metazoa; phylum Chordata; class Lepidosauria; order Squamata; family Gekkonidae; genus Gekko; species Gekko gecko. Next base: position 136,553,995 of record JAPDNY010000003.1, on the reverse strand, counting down.
ACGTTACTAGTTATGTGCAATAGAGACTGAACTGCAAGGTGACTCCAAATGATGTCAGCCACAGAAGCCTTCCTGTGCCTGTGGTTCCTGTGTGTCACCACCTGCAATAAGGTGGATCAGTTCCCTAGCCATATATAGCATTGGGAAATCAGGCAGCTGCCAAGGGACCTAAACTCCATGAAAAGTCTCCTTCCTTGCACGTAGGCAACATATTTTCCCCCACCTAATACATCACCTAGTTGAAGCTACAGCCACAGGACAACAAGGGAACAGTGGCTCTGGCCAGCACAAGACATAATCCCATCAGGTGCCATTGTCCAGACTAGTTTGTCATTAGGTCTAGCATTGCCCACTCCCCAGACCTTCGACCCCAGCACCAGTCAGCTTATTTTTGGAGGACAGACTAACAGAAGGTGGGCCAAGAGAGGTGGCCAAGCTTAGCCCACCCCTCAACCTTCTAATAAAAGAGAGGGTCCGATGCCAGCTCTCTCTCTCTCTTACTTGCACTCTTGCCCCTCAACCTTCTAATAAAAGAGAGGGTCTGATGCCAGCTCTCTCTCTCTCTTACTTGCAGTCTTGCCCCTTACCTGAACCCCTCCTACCTTTAGTCTCTGACTCTTGGTTGCGCAGCCAGGGTCTCATCGTGTGCCTGCCAGTTCAGGACATGACCCTCTCCCCAACATCCCATAGTCCCCTCATTTTCCTGAGATTCACTCCATCCAACTTTGGACAAGTAGAGTATCTCCCATCATCGAAACATCCTGCTAATGCAAATGTGCTATTCTCTTCTATCCCTATATTTCCTAGAACTTGTATAACTGTGTGCATGCCTGTGTTACTGTATGCTTGAAATATATTCAGTAAACAAAATCACCTTATACTGACGTCAGTCTTAGCATCTGTCTGGTGGGTCTGGAGGGAACTGCATTCCTGTATACGTAGATGCTTGCCCCCGTATTGCCTATTGCCTGGTGTAAGATCGTAACTCCCCATATTAAATAACAATTTAAGGCAATTTGGCTAACACACTGCTCAGCTGTTTTTTTAAAAATGCAGGTGGGTGCGTATTCACACGTGCATATAAGCAAAAGCTAAAAACAAAGCAAACACTGCAGTGGCAGAAATAGATTTGCAGGTTCAGACATCCCTTTTGGGGTCCTTTTGCTGCAGGAGAGTTCAGACATCAGAAAATCCAGAGGGAACTGCAAACAATCCATTAATACCAGACTTTCCCCAGTATCTGTTTATTCCACTTCCATTGCAGAACAGCACAAGCTGCCGATGACTGCGCCATGGGAGGCAGATGTTCTCATCTGGAGGACCCCATTTATTCTACTCAAGTAATGCCACTATAGCACCACAAACTGCTTGTGTGACAGCAGCCTATATGTGGAAACATCCCAACAATCCAGATTTTACAGAAATACATGGATAAAAATCCCCTGTGAAACTGCAGAGTTCCTCACACTTTCTTGGGCCTAGAAGAATGACCTAGGTTTGCAAAATAAATTATTTCCTTTTCAAATGCAATTCCAGCCCAGGAAGAATCATAGCATTAGACTATCCATGTTAATGTTAACACCCTCTCAGGGTGCTTTTTCCATGAATATTTTACTGCCTCAGTACACGCCAATAGGTTCTCAGATCCATAGTTACACCTTTCAGTATACAGCCCCAAACTCAACAAAGATTCCCAAGTCCTCATCCAATGCCAGGAAAGATCCTAATATTGAACAATAGATTCTTCACCATGCACCAGTAATTCAGATAATACAAAGGTTTCTCAGCCCTCTTCCTTTGTAAACTACTCCCATCCACCTTTTAGCTACCAAGAATATAACACCAGACCATTCCTCCTCAAGACAGGAAGAGTATGATTCCTTCTCTTCCATCCTGCTTTCCTTCCTAAATTTATACTTTTATGTCCTTCTTTCTGGTTCCACTCTATTATCTCTTCCACTTTCCAGTGCAGACTGACTTATGTTACTACAGTTGACCTTTGCCTATTGTGTCCCATTTATTTATTTGATTGATATCTCACCATCCCTGCAAGTGAGCTAAGGGTGGCTTACAAGGTCACATAGAATATTTTAAAATTTTAGATTTAATATTTAAAAAGTTCAAAGTTTCATATAAAAATCAGAGTAAAAGTTGCCTTGGTAATGATGCTCGGATGTAAACATTCTGGGCAATATTGTGAGGTATCAAACCATAAACCAGTAGGGTAGGGCTGTCAGCAAGGGGGGCCAAGAACAGCTCTGTTCTGCAGGTTCTGTGGAACTATAACAGATTCAAATGGGTGCTGCTGGGACAGCTCCTCCCCAAGCGCCACCCACTGTCCCTGACCATAAAGAAAGGAGGAGAGCCACTGCAAGGTGGTCACCTGGATCCCAATGTTGGTGAGGTGGTGGGTCAGAAGATCATAACCAACCATATTGAATACTGTTGTTAGATCAAGAAGCAACAGCAGTGCCAACCCACCTCAATCCAGATGCCTCTGGATGTCATCCATGAGGGCAACCAAAGTGGTCTCCATCCCATGGCCAAGGCAAAAACTGGATTATTCAAGAAGGCCTGGATTTACTCCAGGAATTTTAAAGAAAGTCCTTTTTAAAAGAAAGTCCTTTTTAAAAGAAAGTCCTTTCTTATTATCCTAATGTCCATTTCCATTCCCTCTACTGCACCATTTGGTTCCAGTCTGCACAGCTCATCACCTACATTTTTTCTTGTGGTTGGTTTGCTATGAAGTAGCCATGTGGGAAGAACATAATTTGAGTTAAAAGTAATTTTAATTGGGAATTTAGCTTAAAGTAATGAAACAACACACATGTTTTTCTTTGCTCTCTGTGATATAGGTGCTCTATCAGTTTTCCTTGCTGATCCTTTATTTCTAGACTGTGTCTTGTTAGGTAATAAAGTTACTTGCTGATTAATAACATTTCTTGGCTCAAGATCTGGGGGGGCATCAACGTTCTAAGATGGCTGACGCCTAAGAACTGAATTCCATCCCCATCCCAATATCTAATATGCGAAATCCATATTATTTATATTACTTTTGAGTTCTGGCTATGAGAAACTAGACAGGAGATAAGGCATCTCCAAAAGATGTGAAAGACAGGTCGGTAAAAACGTTTTTCAAGGCAAATGGGACCAAATTGATCTCCTCAAAAATAACAGCTACAACTGTCAAAATGGCAGCAGGGCACACTGACCAGTCTGAGGCTAATAATGTTGCCAGTACACCTGACCTACTACATACTCTACAAGCCTTCAAAACAGAAATACTAGAACACTTTGATCTTTGTTTAGAACCTTTAAGTCTCCAACTAGACGCTATTCAGAAAACACTTCAACAAGTTTCAAACACAGCCAATGCAGCAATGGAGATGGGTCTTACCGCACAAAATGAAATCAGACAGTTACAAGAGTGGGATTCTTGGGCATCAGAAAACTTGCTCTCTCTGGAGACTAAGCTAAAATGCCTGTCAGTTAAATTCTGTGGCATCGAAGAAGGAAAAGAAGGCTCAATGGACCTTATTGCTTTTATGTCACATTGGCTAGTATCTATTCTAAATCCAGGAGACTAGTGCCATTAATCTTAAATGTTTACTGTGTTGGATCTAAAACTGCCGCATCTAAATTGAGACCTAGGGACATCCTTGTTGAATTCCAAGATCTCTGTACAGTTCAAAGAATATTTAAAGAAGGTAAACTACATGGCTCTTTACTTTTCAAAGATAAGCATATACTGGTCTTCCCCGATCTCCCTAGGGAATCATTGCAAATCCAGAACCTCCTTAAACCAATTACCGCCAAGCTCAGGGAAGTAAATGTGCACTATAAATGGCTCCCATCAGGCAGATTACAAGTTGGTCACCTCGGCAAGACGCTCACCACCTATGATCTGGAGGAAGGTCAAGCTCTTCTGCTCAAGCTAAATCTTGCGTCCATACAGGATCTACTGAAAAAGTCGCACAAATGCAAACTAGATCTTCCGCAGTCACCGATGCAATGGAGTAAGATCCTGATCAAGCAGTCTTCTCAGACAACATAAAGCTCTCAAGATTTCTCATTTTGCATTATTTGCTTTTAGAATATATTATTGTATACTTAGTTTATTCTTACTCTTTGTTTAAGATTGCACATATGCTTGAAAGATATTCTATTAAATGGATCACATATACACTATATATAATTAATATAGCTAGCATGCTCAATGCTTAAACACACTGAAATAAGGGGCAAGGAATGGAATTCAGGGGCTGACAACCCCTGGCAAGTGGTAAAGTCCTAAGGTAGTACCAGATGATTTTTCTGGTTTCTTTACCTGGTAAGGTCATCTTTATTTTTTTATCATGCTCTTTTTGTTTTTCTCTGTTATACCTTTTTTGGGGATAAGCTTGAGGATTAAGGGAACTATGGGGGTTGGGAGAGGGAGGGGGATAGTTGAAGATGAATTGCTTGCTATTCATGGTTATACACAACAATTTGGCATTGTTTCATCTTTTTTATGGTGGTTCAGTTTTCCACTTACTTTTTACAGAAACGAAGCCTGGCTGCAAGCTGAAAAAAATAGCAGAGATTCATTTTATATTTTTCTGCACCTCTCTGTTAAATATATATAACAACCAGTCCAGGATAGTATCACTTTGGCTCACTGAGGTTATCTGGACTCTTATGGTGCAATGCTCTTGGAATGTCTGTCCAGGAAAGCAGCATTATTTTCTCTCATTCAATCTGTACGTTGTTCTTTTTTGGAAACTCTGTTTGGTTTTAAATATAATGGTTAAGTCTTGGAAGTTTATTGGCTAAGTTTTTAAAGCTATTTTCTGATAGTTTTAGATGCTATATTATTGACAGTAAATTGTATAGATGTTTTAAGAATTTATAATGCTGGTGGTCTAATCTTTATTTTAAAACAGTTTTTATTGATAAGATTGCATTTAACACAGCAAAGCTTATACAGAAAATGTTTCACTCTACTTTATTCAGAGTAAAGTTTAGTATATGTAGTTGGCTTTCTTAAATTGGCAATACTAATCTCTGGGCCCTTTTTGCCTTTCCTTTTTTTTGAGAAATTTAATGTTTTATCTTGGTTATACAGTTGTACACATCATCTCTTCTTAATAATTCATATCTTCTATGTACTGATTACTATATATTGGATTTGCACAAATCTCTTTCTATGCAGCCCAAAAATTGTTTTTAGTACTGCTAACAGTTGTTCTATCATTAATCTAACTGAATTTTTAAGAATAATTTTTACTCTAATGGATTTATGCATTTAAAAATGTTAATAATTTAGACTGTTTCAACGGGGTCTCAAGCTCTATGGATTAATGCATTTGGGGTCTTATATTTATTACTATGAATTGGCAATACAGATACTTATTGTTTACTTCTTAACAACATGATGGCATCCGCACTGATTATTTACTCAACTGCAGAGGGCTGAACAATTTTATTAAAAGAAAGAGGGTGGAATCAGCTTTACTTAAATTACAGCCTGACATTATATGTATGCAAGAAACTCATCTTACAGCCAAAACCAAAACTATATTTAAATCTAAATGTTTCCCATTTCAATTTCATGCTGCTGGGACTACCAAATCAAGAAGAGTAGCAATACTTATCTCCAACAAATTTGATTTTCAATTGAAGGATATTTTGCTAGATCCAAGAGATAAGTTCATTTTTATCAATGGGTTACTGGATAATAAATCTATAACTATTGCCTCAATATACGCTCCCAATGAGGGCCAACTTAAATTTATAGAAAATACCTTGAATCATCTATCTGAATTCACTACAGCTGGTGTTATTATTGGAACAGATCTCAACTATATTGCTAACTTTGAGCGGATAGATCTAAGTTTAATACCAAAACAAAATTCAACTATAGAGTACCCCCAATACAGGTCTACAATGACCTATGGCGTTTATGCCACCCTATAGAAAGGGACTATACATATTTTTCATCACACTTTCAGGTGCATACACGAATAGTCTTTACAAGTGGAGACCCGCAAGAAACTTGCGGGATGGTCATCCCATTCCTCACACCTTACTAATTTCAACCTCTCTCTCTAAAAATGCTATGGAATCAAAGATAGGCCCAAAGATATACTCTAACCATGCTTGGGTAATGGGAAGAGTAGAATGGAATGAAATCCACAATACACAAAAGCAATGGAGGCTTAACTCTATATAGGAAAAGACTTTCCTGATTCATTCCTGCTACGACCAAATGGTCTAGCTGCTAACATCTCCATGTGACTTTTGTCATCTGCAACAGATGACATGCCAGATGCCAAGCTTGATATCCATATACAAGGCACTTTGACACCTTTGCTGGGAAGAGTAGACATTCAGATGTCTTTCCAAGCTGGGGGACACAGCTGTCCCAAAACATTAACACATCAAATGCTCCACTGACATGGTTTCTGTCACATCAACCCAAAGATTTGGGCTCACCTCTTTATCCCCTCTGATTGGATAAATGGACATATTCAATTATGATGGGAGAGAGAGAGAGTTGTGATTACCCTATGGGAAGAGGGACAGAGTTTTCTTCTGAGGCAGAGTTCCCTTTTGGATTACATACCTGCAACATTGAATTTTACTAGTGGGCAGCAAGCTGGCCTTAACTGCCCACTGCAATCATGTGGCACATCCTTAAGATTTCCTGGACAATGGACTTTGAATTACCTGGTACCTCTGAATAACTGGTAACTATGAATACCTCTCTGTATAGTTAGAGCTGAACAAGCTATAGATCTTATTTGTTTTATTCACCTTCTTGCTAGCCTCTTGTTATATGCATGCTTTGTACTGAATAAAGATAATATCAATTAATATTATCTGAGTTTGCTTCTTGTGTTGCAACTGGGTTTTAAGCCTAGACCCTGTGCCTAAGCTGTTCACCTAGAAGCCTACCACTGTGTGTTAATTAATTCTCTGCAGCTCTGACACAGAGCTGATAAGTTGTTAATTCTCAGAAAGCAGACAGGAGGTGGGACCTCTTCTTCTGAGCTGGTGGGAATCTAGTATCCAGAGGTCCTGGTGGCAGACTACTGATTTAAGTGTTCCTGAAGCATATGGGATTTTGGTATCTCTCATTCCTGGACTGGCGTGAGGGAAGAGTAAAATCCTGTACATGCTGGCAGAGTATCAGGAATTGTGCCTCTCTTATCCCCTGGACTGGGGGTGAGAGGGCTCAAAACCTGTACAAACTCATCAAAAATTAAATCAGACATTGAATTAGCTCTAAAATATTAGCTGCAGTATATCAAATGCCATCCTATGAGATGCAATGAAGTCGGTGATAGAGGGTCATATTATCTCCATCACAGCTTTCTACAAAAAACAAAGAGAGGCCCTGAGACTCAAAAATCTCGGCTACCCTTGCTAATCGGCTAGGATGTTTCATAACTCAATGTATACTTAAAGATCAAACAGGTTTCATGCCTTCATGCAATATTGCTGATAATATTCACAAGTCTTTAAACATTATAAATTATTGCAAAAATAAAAAAAAACTTATTTCCATGATTCTCTCTCTTGACATCGAGAAGGCGTTTGACATGCTGGAAGCACCATATTTCCGATCTGTATTAAAGTGTATGGGTTTGGTGAGAAACTTAGGACAATTGATTCCCTATATACTAATCCTAAAACTTGTATCTGTATTAACAATCTTAACTCAGAGATCTTTACTCCACATGAAAGGCACAAGACAGGGGTGTCTCCTATCACCTTTATTATTTGTGATCACTATGGAACCTTTGCTCCTGCCAACCTAGCAGTTCGAAAGCAAGAAATTGCAAGTAGATAAATAGGTACCACTTCAGTGGGAAGGTAACAGCGTTCCGTGCGCCTTGGTGTTTAGTCATGCCGGCCACATGACCACGGAAACGTCTTCGGACAGCGCTGGCTCTTCGGCTTTGAAACGGAGATGAGCACCGCAACCCTAGAGTCGGATTCGACTGGCTTTCGAGCAAGGGAACCTTTACCTTTACCTATGGAACCTTTGGCTATTGTTATTCATGCTAACCCACATATTAGAGGGATTAATATTCACCATGAAGTTTTTAAAAATAAGCCTCTTTGAAGATGACATCGTTCTATATCTCACTGACCCAACTGACTCCTTAAAATATGTTAATGAAGAATTATTCCACTTTGGTATGATATCAGGCTTACAAATTAACCAGAGGAAGTCAGAAATTTATCCTACTTACATATCACCTGAGCTCACAAACAACGTCAAAAGGCTCTACAATTTCAAATGGGTTGCAAACACCTGGAGGCATTTGGGGATTTTCATACCCATTCAATTAAAGGATCTTTTTCACCACAATTTTGGCGTAACTTATTTGATTGTATAAAACAATCAAACTTAAACTGGACAAATGGCGTCAGCTTTTCTTTTCTTTTCTTGGACAGAACATATAGACTTAATTAAATCCTTTATTTTGCCAATAATTATTCCTATGCATGATATAAGGACATGGCAAAACACTTTTTTACATTTTATCTGGGACAATAAAAAAAATGTAGGATTAGTTTCTATACTCTATGTAAACTAGTTAAAGATGGTGGTACTGGCTGTCCAGACTTGTTGCTGTATCATGATGCAGCACATCTTACGAATGATCAAAATGCTACATTCAGACACAATACCAGTCTGGACTCTAATCAAACAATCTTTCTCTGATTCTCAGACTATACAAGAACTAATCTGGAATATGAAAAAGGAAAGGCCCCAATCAACAAATCAAAATCCCTATATCTTATGTACTCTGGTGGTTTGGGAGAGACATCGCAATAACCTAGCTCCTACTATATCACCATTATCAACCTTTATAAAACAGGGATGGTTTCAACCAGCTGCTTCAGATGATTCCTTTGCCAACTGGAAGCTTAGGAAGTTAAACAGACTGGTTGATATTACTTTTGAAGGTCATATTCTCACCAAAACTAACTTAGAAAACAAAGGCCATGGTATAATACCTTGGTACCAATATTTACAACTTCGGCACTGTTTAGATAGTAGGCCATTGTGTGATAGATTGAAAACTAATCTCACTGCATTTGAGCAATTGATTAGAAATCCCTATGCGAGCTATAAAATATATATATCATTACTATATAAAATGCTACTACCGATAGCTGATTGCTCCTTACCTTCCTATATCACTTGGTGAAATAAAGACTGCTCTTAACCACTTTCTTTAGATCAATGGGAAAAAAAATATGGACTATCTTTAGGGCAAAAGTATAGCCATTCACAGTCAATTCTTCAAAGTTATTACTAGATGGCATTTAACCCCCCAAAAACTGAGCCACATCCAAAAAGACACCTCACCAAATTGTTGGAGAGGTTGTCAAGAACTGGGCTCCTACAGACATTGCTGTTGGGACTGTACAATTATAAGAAATTTTTGGAAATCAGTACTAAAACAAATTTATGCTGTAACTAAATTTGAGGTCTCGTTTGAAATGGAATCTTTAGTATCAAACTATTGGCTTACTATCGAAGGTCATATGCCTAATTCTTGTCTAATAGAAATAGTTTGTGCAGCAGCTCGTGCAGTCATTGCTAGGTTTTGGAAAGATGACAAAAGACCTATCATATCTGATTGGTTTTTGAAAGTTCAGGAACTTTGTATAATGGACAAATTAGCAGACGCCATGTTACCAGGTGAATCTGACCCCTATACCTCAAACTTGGTTAAAATTTGGTTTCCAGTTCTTGAATGCTTCTCAAAAGGAATTTCAACCTGTTCTTGAAACTATTAACGTTGTGTATTAGTTTGATTGAGCTTTGTTAGTTCTAAATATATACATGTTACATCCTCCCTCCCTCGAAGTAGTTTATTTTTTTAATATATTACTCTTACAATTGTTTATTTGTAACCAATTGTTGTTATCACTTTTGTGTTAAGCTTGCATATGTTTATCAATTTCAATAAAGCTTTCTGAGAGCAAAAAAAACAAAAAAACAAAACTGGAGTTGGGTATATAACAGACTGAAACAATTCCAATTGTGCCCCAGGTCCTATGTGTGTACTGTACACATGTAAGAGACCCTCTGACATGACAAGCCTTGCATAGGGACTAATTTAGGTAACACTGAGTAGGTTGCCCTGGAAAATACAAACCACTATAGAGGTAACAACAAGTGAGTTTATGTCACTGAGCAACGGGTTCAGCTGTCCTGTTGTATACTTTCATATCTACAGTGTTACACTGAATAACTAATTGTAATAGAACAGCCCTAAATGATTATGGTGGCTGGGCATATTTTGCACTCACCTTACCCATAAATTGGAGCTGTGGTGGCTCAAGTGGTTAAGGCGCTGAACTGCAGGCTGTGGAAGGTCAGTAGTTCAGCAGTTCAAGACCCGAGAGTGCCACATGACGGGGTGAGCTCCTGTCTCTAGTTCCAGCTCCTGCCAACCTAGCAGTTCGGAAGCAAGAAATTGCAAGTAGATAAATAGGTACCACTTCGGTGGGAAGGTAACAGCGTTCCGTGCACCTTGGTGTTTAGTCATGCCGGCCACATGACCACGGAAACGTCTTCGGACAGCGCTGGCTCTTTGGCTTTGAAACGGAGATGAGCACCGCAACCCTAGAGTCGGATTCGACTGGCTTTCGGTAAATACAATTTATTATTGGATATATCACACGTTCAAACATTTTCAATCCACCTACATACCCATTTCTCTAATTTTCCTCCCCCCCCCAAACAAGACTTCCCGCACCGCTCCAACCCCATTAATATCTCTCTTATTATTCTGTTACAATTATTTCTAAACTTATTTTCTCTATCAAACGGTAACAATTCAAAAATCTAATTCTATTTCATTTTCCACTTAATAACTATCAAAACAAAACAAACCACGCTTAATGTCCCAATTTTTCAACAAGTATTTTTGAAAGTCTTTCCAGTCTTCAAAAAAAGTTTCATCTTCTTCGTTGTTTAATTTTCTTGTTAATTTATCCATTTCTGCTAAGAACAACGTCTTTTTAATCCATTCCCATGTTTCAGGTACTTTATCTTGTTTCCAACATTGAGCAAAAGTCAGTCTTGCTGCTGTAGTCAAGTACCATAATAATGTTCTCTTGGCTACATTTATTTCTTCCATTTTAAGACCTAACAATAACATCTGTGGGTCTTTCTTAAAAGTACAATTCAAAATTTGTTGTATCTCATTGTGGATCTCTGTCCATGATTCGACTGGCTTTCAAGCAAGGGAACCTTTACCTTTACCCATAAATTGCATTGCTCAGACATTCCCGCAGACAGCTAAATATTTCAGCTTAAGAAAGTTTCCACATTCCCGGTGAATGAGGACTGTACCAGCCCCGTTCATCTGACCCTTACAGCTGTATGTGTTGCAGTCCTTGTGTACTTTGTGTGCCCATCACACCCTAGTAAGAAGAGGGCTCAGACATTCCTTCCTGTGGTTCCTTCCCATGTTTTTCTTACACCAACTGATAGATATTCAGGCTCCAAATCTAAGCCATCAGCCAGTTTGGATGGTTTTAGTTATGGAATTGTTGAGCTGACTCACATGGCCACATGTGCATGGTAGCTTTAAGAAATGCATTGGGGTCACAGAAAAAAAATGCTGTCAGGGAATTCAGTGAAGGATTCACTGTGTTGATGGCTATATGCATCTGTCATCAGTCAAAAGATGAAGTGGTATAAACACATCTTTACAGAACCACTAAGACCATTCTTTTCTGAGGTGGTCCTCTTATATATCTTTAATTATATATCTTTAATTATTTCGATCCCATCTTATCTCCTTAGGCTTAAGTTATTGAACTATGTAGCAACCAAGTTCCAAAGACATAAATAATAATCCAGTAAACAAAATTAAAAGAGATTAAAATGCACAGTTTAACCATTTAAAGCATCCAGGCTTCAAACACACAATAATTAAGACACAAAGGATCAGCAAACTCACTACCAAATCTGCCCTAGCAATAGAGTAACACCAGTCAGATTGGAATGAAAAGGTCCCTATCATACCATGATTCTCATAAGATCACAATGTGCTAGGAGTAAGTGGACATGGAAGCCAAGTTTAGAACAGATGCAAAACAGACTAATATTAGCAGAACCACAGGGTTGACTGCAGATTTGTCCTCATGGACAGGCATGCTGTATCAATATTATCTTTCCTCCCTCCCATGAAAGCAATTTACTAAATTCAGACATTCATTTAGAATAGTCCCTAGAGTAGATGATACACAAATATTATTAATCATGATGCTAACTTTTAGGTATATGTAATATATAAAATTACTTCTTGTTATCGTTGCTGGTTTTTTGCTACAGAAATTTTTGCCCCTTTTTATGTCTATTGTTATGCTTCATTTCCTGTTGCTCATGAACTCGCATATTCCAGGCCATTTTGCAAGCCTTTACAGTGTGTGTGATTTATGTTAAAAGAGACAATGCATCATATCATTGCTGTCCCTGTGGATACACTTATGCAATTACTCTTTGCATTTGGAGCTCCTTAGTGTTATACCAGTCTGTAGTGTTCAGCAATTAATTCTAAAAATTACTGCAAGAAAGTGCAAAAAAAAAAAAGAAAAAATGGGGCAGGATTTGCCCCTGTGGCTTACATGGAGATGGTGGAAAGTGCCATCAAGTCACAGCTGACTTACAGTGACCCCATAGGTCAGGGCATGGTTTACATAGCGGATTTCAATTATAATGATTCCAGGGTAACTTCCTAAGCTTCATTTTTAGACATTACTTAGACATTTTTAGATATGAAATGCCCTTACCTGGACAGCCCAGGCTAGCCTGATTTTGTCCGATCTCAGGAAGCTAAGTAGGGTCAGCCTGGGCTAGCGTTTGGAAAGAAGACGACCAAGGAATACCAGGGTCGTGACTTGGAGGCTAGCAATGGCAAACTACCTCTGAATGTCTCTTGCCTTGAAAACACTACTGGGTCGCCATAAATCAGCTATGACTGGATGGAAACAACAAAGACATGAGGCATTTAAAACATGCCTAAAAGGCACTATTTGGATGAGACGTGTTACTTTTTCCCCATCATAGAGAACAATTGAGGGAATAGGGGCGACCTGTTTGGGGGCCCATAGAATTGGACCCCCTGATCCAATGTTCTTGAAACTTGATGGGTATCTTGGGGAGAGGCTCCAACAGCTACCCTGTGAGGTTGGAGCCTCTCCCTCAAACTCCCTCTCCTCCAGACCCCAGAATATACCCTATGTTTTCACCATTGACTTCAATGGCCCATAGGATATAATGGAGCTGAAATTGACATTCGGCTGCCTGAAAGACTCCCCGGGAGGCCGGCTGGGGGTGAGGCTTGGCTCCTGAGCTCCCAGAGCTGGGTTCTGGTGCAAAAGACCCCTGGATATATCTGATTCTCAACATGGGTCCATCTATGGATACTTAAATCCAGAGACTGGGATTATGGACAAAATAGATCTTTCTACAAACCTGAGACAAGCTCCAGGTTTGCAGAAAAACCTGAAATCTAAACAAAGAAACAAAACCACTGGGGGATTAAAACCAGTGTTCCCTCTAAACTGAGTTAGTGTGAGCTAACTTACAGTTTTTTAGCCTTCAGCTCACACATTTGTTGTCTTAGCTCAGGAAGGATGGCTCCAGAGCAAACTAATTTATGTAGCAGCCAAATCACTTGCTCACATCTTTAATGCCAGTAGCTCACAAAGTAGAATGTTTGCTCACAAAACTCCACAGCTCAGAGGGACCATTGATTAAAACTTCTGAAAATAATAGGAACAGTACTTGTACCTTTAGAAAATGAATGCTTTCTGCAGTAGCCATTGTGGGGGGGGGGGAGGAACAGGAAGGAGGAGGAGGAGGAGGAGGAGGAGGAGGAGGAGGAGGAAGGTCACTAGGCAATCACTAGGGTTGCCAGCCTCCAGGTGGTGGCTGGAGATCTCATGGGATTAAAACTGTTCTCCAGATGACAGAGATCAGTTTCCCTGGAGAAAATGGCTGCTTTCAGGGGTGGACTCTATGGCATTATACGCCAAAGCCCACTCTCCCCAGCCTCCACCCCCAAATCTCCAGGACTTTCCCAAGCTGGAGCTGGCAAGCCTAGCAATCACAACAATATTTGCTGGCCTTCAAGCTTTTTTCCAGCCCTTGTCCGTAAAAGGCAGGGGCAGGCCTGTTTCCAGGCCTGTTTTGGCCTTTGAGGGAGGACTCATCAGGGCCAGGGCCAGTAGTAACCACAGGCAGACCTGGCCACTTTTTACTGTTTAACAGAAGCTGCTGCAAGAAAGCCAGTGTAGTGTAACAGAGTTTCAAACTAGGATCTAGGAGACCTAGGTCTGAATCTCTGCTATGGAAATTTACTGGATGATCTTGGCCCATTCACACACACACTCAGCCTAAAACCTACATGACAGGGTTGCTGTGAGGACAAAATGGAGGAGAGAAGAAAGATGTAAGCTGCTTTGGGTTCCCACTGGGGAGAAAGGTTGGATATAAATGGAATGAAGTTAAATAAATATAGCTGAAGATGGGGGCAGATAAAGGTAGGTTCGCTGGTGGGTAGAAGGGAGAGAAGGAGGCAGGAAAAGGGGAGAGGCTAGGAGCTAAGGAGGAAATAGTGGAAGAGGGGAAAATGAGATGCCCCCCCCCTACAAGTCCTTGTGAGTCCCTTTGCTTGTTTTGCTCTAATGCTGGTATAGCAGCAAATTAATCCCACCAGTTTTTACATGGATCATCTGGGCAAGTAAGTTTTCTAGGCTACTATCAGAGAGGAGCAGAAAGGAAGTAACAGCCCCTTGGAGTGAATAAAAAGGCTGAGTAGATTTTTTGCAGAAAATTAAAAGTTTAATTAGAACTTTATTTATTTATTTATTTAGATTTCTACCCCGCCCTCCCCGTGAATTGAGATTCAGTAAAAAGCTAGCTAATCACAGATTCTGCGTGTGGGTAATGGTGCTAAATATTCATAGGTTCTTTCTGATGCCCCCAAAGCAGAGTATCATAACCAGTTCTTTCAAGGATGCAACACTTTGTGTTGCCAGAAAGTAGATTTTTCAAAAACCTACCCATGCAAACACACCATGATTGTTCATCCCAAAGATTCTCAGGTGACATGTTTCAATTAGGGCACAACAGAGGAAACAATTAACCCATTGCAGCTATAATTGTGTGTCATGTTATATTAACAGCCACCTGTGCACTGGGAATCTGACAGAGATTTGCTCCTGTTCAAAGTACAGTCAACAGATGGCATCAATGTTCATTCCCTCCAACACTACAGTGGGTTTTCAATGTGTGGCCTTGAGGTGAGGAATGATTACCTCCCAGTGCCAATGCAACCAGCTAACATATTTTTCAGTTTTTTTAAAAAAATAATAATATTTCTTTGTTACTTTCAACATGACAGGGAAATGTGTGTTCTCAGTTATTGTTTCCCAAGCATGTGCTTGTTCAAGTTCTGGAGGAAATCCACTGGAAGTTTAAATCAGCCAATAGCAGAATTTGTAGCTGAGAAAGACATTTGGCCCCAAAATTCAATATGCATTTTGAAAACCCAGACTCACACACAGAGTCTAACATTCCCAGCTGTCAGATTTAACCAAGTGAGAGCCGTGTAATGATTGCATATAATGAAGCATGCAGTTGACAAGCAAACAATATCTCTATTCTTCTGTTATCTGCCTTTTAAAGGAATTCTTTTCTTTCTGTTGTAAATCACTTTCATTGGCGCTGGATCAGAATGTTAGACACTGAACTTAATTGCCTTATCATCCGGATCCACAATTCTGTTTAAGCCAAAGTGCTTGCATTGGAAGCAATTTATGTTCATTTGCTCCAACTGAGAAATCTACAATTACACAACTCTTGTACCCAGAAGACATTGGTAGATCAGTGACTTACAGTGCAGTCCAAAGCTCTGCAATGACAGTGCAGTCCTAAGCAGAATTCTACTTTCTAAGTCAATTGACTCACATAGACATAAATGGGTGTAACTCTGCTCTGCATTGTTATTTTAGTGAGATCAAAGAGGTGAACATCTAAGGGTTGGTTTAGATATATATGAGCATGTACATCAATTTACTGCCTTTCAATTTTTAACTCTCTGCTGAATGCAAAACTGCCTTCAGTAGAAAAATATTGTGTAGAAGCTAACACTGAGTGATACCAACAGTTCTAACGGGGCAATTGATCTATGATGGCACTCAAGCCATCTCTTGATGCTACTGGCCTTTAGTACTGTATTGTAACTGTGTTATGAAATGGGCTGCTCATGCATGAACAACCATTGACACAATAATGGTTATTTGCAGGGCTCTTTGTGTAGCAGGAACTCCTTTGCATATTAGGTGACACACCCCTAATGTAGCCAATCCTCCAAGAGCTTACAGACTTCTTCTTACAGGGGCTACTGTAAACTCTTGGAGGATTGGCTACATCAGGGGTGTGTCGCCTACTATGCAAAGGAGTTCCTGCTATAAAAAGAGCCCTGGTTCATCTTTTTGTATTGTGAACAACTCCTTCCTTAAATTCTAGATTCTGCTGTGACATGCATTAAATAAGTGAACTAGTAGACTGCTTGTTGGTTGGTTCTTTTCAGGGCTCTTTTTGTAGCAGGAACTCATTTGCATATTAGGCGACATACCCCTAATATAGCCCATCCTCCAAGAATTTACAGTAGCCCCTGTAAGAACAGCTCTGTAAGCTCTTGGAAGATTGGCTACATTAGCGGTGTGTCGCCTAATATGCAAATTAGTTCCTGCTA
Organism: Gekko gecko; assembly: GCA_029375565.1. Classification (NCBI taxonomy): domain Eukaryota; kingdom Metazoa; phylum Chordata; class Lepidosauria; order Squamata; family Gekkonidae; genus Gekko; species Gekko gecko. The sequence continues at coordinate 136,537,211 of JAPDNY010000003.1, read as the reverse complement.
CAAAACGAGCCCTAGTTCTTTTTACTGTCATTTTGGTCACCAGAATTCTTCCTGTTCAGAAAGTACTCTACTTAAAGATACAAAGAGACAAATGTCAATGATAACTAATTTTCTATCCTAAACTGATTTACACCCTTCTAATTCCATTGAAGTTAATGAGTTTAGCAGGATGTAACTCTGTTTAGGATGGCACTAAAAATGCTTGCTTTGTTCCTTTTCTGCAAGCTACCAATAGATTATTCTTTCAGAAGGGATTGTAATTCATCCATTTACATGGACTGATCTCATTACACTAATCTTTAATCAATTTACTATTTTTCCTCTGACAAAGATGTCACCATTAGAAGATCAGTATGTCTGAGTCATAGTTACAAAATATCATGCTCAAATATTCCAACACAAAAATATGTGGTACTTAGATATTGCCTCAGAATCAAAACCAAATTTAAGACCTGTATTAGATCAGATGGAAATGATCTGGACAGATGTTTATTGTAAAGAAACAATTAGCTTCAAAACAGCATAAAAGATACTTGCTCACACACTGATTTGGTTTATAATCTATCCACAAGTTGCAACCAGCACAATCAAACATTCAACAGACTGTTCACCTGTGTTCAAACTATTCACATATGTTTGTGCATAAAAGCTGATTGCATATTAACATTCTTATGCTGATTTCTGTTGGCATTCCTGGTCCCACCCCAGCTTCCACTGTTTTCCAGTGTGCTGTTTGCTACTTCTTTTCAATATATTATATGGTGGGTCCAGTCTCTACCTGGAGGGTAGGCTTCAGAAGGTGGTGCTGCTCAGTCTGGCCTACAGGGTTGCCAGGTTCCATCATGAGCATTGGACCTACGTGTCTTCAGCAATGATCAAGAAGGTTCTTTCAGAATATGAGGTGCTAAAACTACCACACACTACAACATTTGTCAAGGCACAACTTTTGGCATATGAAATAAAGCTGCTCAGTTTGGGATCTCATTCAGACTTTGATCAGAACATCAAGGCAATCTGGTGAGGGGGTTAATTTATGTGTAAACAAACAATTTAACAATTAGGGTTGCCAGGTCTCCCCCAGCCACCAGCTAGGGATGGGGGTATGGGGTTGCCAGATCCAGGTTGGGAAATTCCTGGAGATTTGGAGATGGAACCTGGGGAGGAACGAGACCTTAGTGGGGTACAAAGCCATCCAAAGCATCTATTTAATTCAGGGGAACTGATCTCCGTAGCCTGGAGATGAGCTGTAATTCCAGGGGATCCCCAGGTGCCATATGGAGGCTGGTATTCCTATGAACAATGGTTAGTTTAAAATTACTTGCAGCATGTCTAGTCGTAATATATGAATGAAGATATGGATCTGATACCCAGAATAACTGTGTTACATATTCCATGATTATGTAATGACCTCCCCATGGAGGTATGCCTTGTCTCCTCACTCTCAGTCTTCAGGAGGCAGTTGAAGACAGTTTTATTTAGAACTTCATTTGACTGGTTTAGGTTTTTTTATTTATTGGCACTCCTGATTGGAGGTTTTTAAAGAAGAAAATGTGACCTTTTACGTGTTTTCACAGTTGCCATTTTATTCTTTTTTATTCCGTTTTTGATGATTGTTTTATCTATATTGTAAGCCATCTTGAATACCACAAGGGAGACAGGCAGCTGGTAAATGTTTTAAATAAATAAATATATCAGTTTTCATTTGTAGATAATATTAAGAATAAAACACAAATAGTTATGATGGATGTTTAACGTGTTCCCACAAGCAGCTTAGTTTGAACTTGTTATCATTTTATTCTAACTTATTGCTACTAATTTTTTGTTGCTAGCATGACATATTTCCCCTTATTAGCCACATAGAATAGATACCCTTGCCTCCCAGCACTGATTCTGAAAGAGTATAGGAACCATACCTTTAGACCTAAAGATATCTTTAAAATATTTTTGGCCCTTGATTCCCAAGGCAACTCCTGTCTATTACTCATATGTAAATAACAAAAGACAGAAATCCTCATTGTTCCCTGCATTTCAATTTGTGTAATTCGCTTATGATTCCTTGCACAAGTAATTTCTGATACCATGTCGTATGTGTTGGTATTATAGCTCCCCTTTACCCTCTGCTTCGTTATAATCATCATTTGGCTGAATCTATACTAACAATGATTGTTTTTATAACCCACTTTGATATTGATAAGACTATGTTTGTATATAGTTAATCACCACCATTGATAATATGTGTTGCTTGTTTTATCCTTTTCCTCTCTGTTGTACAGATCATTAATGAAACTTTGTTTACTCTTATGCTGTATTGTTAAGGTTCAAAAATTTTAAAATACTCAAAAAATGTATGATACATTCCAAGACTGATTTCAGAGTCAAGCCAGAAGCTATTAGAATATTTCATGGTTTTATAAAAGCTATTTGTTTAAATTTAAATAAAATAATAGTTTAATGTATAATATTCTCATCACTAAATATTAGAATTATTGAAAGATATGGGAGGAAAGCTTACATACTATTAAACCTTCCATAATTTTATTACATACTATCAAGTCTTCAGACAGCTACTTACCTTTAACAGAAACCTGTGAGAAATCCTGATCATGGCTCTGTTTTATCATATCTGGTATGATCCTGAGAACAAAGCCATTCCTACAAACTCCTTTCATTTCTCCTTCATTAGATTTCTCCCCCATACTGATCATTCTGTCCAAGCGTCGTCTCTGCTAGCAGGTGATAGTCCTTCAGGGATTCAGGTGAGAAAGGTCTTTCCTAAAATCTGCTGAGATTGTTTAATTGGAATTGCCTGGGATTGAACTAGGAATTTCTAGCGTACAAAGCAATGTGTTCTACTGCTCTGTTAGAAGCCCTCCCTGCCTGCCCAGTCTTAAAGAGATACCTAACCAAGTGGCAACTGGGGATGCAATAGTAGAGCTGGCAATAGTTGTTCCCTCCATCATCTATCTAAGCTATCATCTGAGGCTGGCCAGTGTGTGAAGAAAGGCTCTTATGTTGCCCCAGTGGGCACAAATTGGGCTAGTCAAGGAACACAGAGGCTACATAGTTTAACTCAACAAATTAAACAGTTTATTAAAACACAATGGTGAAAAGAAAAAAATAAAAATAAAATAAAAAGGAAGTTTAGACTTCATAGAGAAATGAATGGAATACTGTGATAACAAAGTGACTGAAAGATAAAATAGAAGCAAAAAAGAATAAAAGCGAATGGAACTCCATTTACTTTTACTTGTACTGTAAGAATGATTTTAAAAGCATCTTCTTAGCTTAAAGCATTTTCAAAGGCTATTGGAACTGAAAACATGTCTTTCTTTTAGAGTTAATGTTGACTATTTGCAGTTGGATATTCTGCAAAAAGCATATTAACAAACAACTGATTTCACAGTCCTTGCAGTCAGCTGTCCGCAGCTGCTTCTGACAGGGCAAAAAATTCACACTGCCATGACTGAACCTAAGAAAGCCTCTTAAACAGCTGAGCCACGCAGAGCAAACTGCTCTGAGCGGCTCAGCTGTTTAAAGGGGTTTTCTTGAGCAACAAGACCACCACCAATGGGCCAAAATTCATCACAAACAAAGGTTTCTGAGCTGGTTCATCCCCATCCCCAGTCAGCATACTTTATATGTATCAAGACTCAATGAATAGTGTGGTGTACTGGTTAACGTCTCAGTGTAGGATCTCAGAGCTCTGGTTTCAGATTCCCACACTGCCATGAAACTCACAGGGTGACTTTGATCCAATCACACAGTCCCAGGCTAACCCACCTCACAGAATTGTTTGGAGGATAAAATGGAAGAGGGGAGAATGATTATATACCCACTCCTCTATGAGTTCCTTGGGGAAAGGATGAGAAAGGCAAGTGGGTGGGCCTGTTTGCATGACAGCTCCAGTTCTTTCCCTGGATTTGTTTTGAGACAGAATAATCACATAAATTGCCTTTGCCTTGCTCTAGATCTGTGACAGAGGGGAGTGGGCTATTTTCCATTCCTCTGCTTCATGACCCAGATAAGTATCCCTGGTAAAAGTGTGGATTGGGACCTCATTGCCTTCCCAGAGACCTAATCTTCATCAGTGGTTAGACAAGAAATGAAGGCCAGTAAAGGAAATATCCTTTGCCCAACTTGTTGTGCATCACTCAATTACCTATTGCACACTGTGCAGCATTTTTGTAAGCCTTGTCAGACAAAACTGCACTCACTTCTGTCTGGCCCATTGTGTTATTATTCTACCAGGCTAAACCAGTAATGACTTCAACAGAAGCAGCAAATTGTGTACTGTAAAATCGTATATATGCAGTCTGAATGTTGTTTGCGTATTTAAATATAAGGACAATTATTTATTGGACTTTCCCATTATTCATTTTAATGCTGTATTTTTACCATGGTCACCCAGGACTTCTATAAAATCCACTCAATGCATGAAATCTATTGTCAAACACTAATACATATTTTATGTTTAATCATGATATATATTTTGAGAACATTGAGTTATTAAGTATGTACATTTTTATGATGAATAAGCAATGGCTTGCTGTTAAGAAATATACAGCTCTACTCAATGAATAAATTATTCAGCTAATATTGTTCAGCTATAAAGTTGGTCAAATATAAGGGATATTATTCATAGAATGATATTATTTTGCCTTAAAACTCAGTAAATGAAATTCATGGAATGATTGTTCATGATGAAGTAATGCTTGTCTTGTTTTATTTGGGTTAAAGCACATAGAATGTGGTGATTTTTAAACCAATGAAGAGTGTGGGATGTGTTGCTTTATTAGTACCTTTGCCAAATATGCTAACAGACCTTGAGAAAGTCTCCTTGAATTGTCATTTAATTTTACTTTGTCTTCCTTTCAAGAAAATTACTGTACAGTATCAGTATTAGGATTAAGCTCTGTTGGTTTCATTGTGACATATCTCTATGTTAATGTATTTAAGGATTGCTGCCGATGTGTGAATGTGAAATCTGTGAATCCTTCTAGAATGTTATTTGAAATGGAGGATTCAGATGCATATCATGTATTTGTTTGAGAAGGTTTTTGACAAGCCTATGGTTTTATTTATTTATTTATTTTTATACTTTCATCTCCCAGCCAATTATAGATCCTCAGATGGCTCACAATAAAAGTAGAAAATTCAATAGATCAAAGAGTAAAAAAAAATCATAAAAACACCAATGATTCCTAAAACACCCCAAAACAGCAGAATTGTATAAAAGTGTAGACTTTTACATTGAAACTTAAAAAAAAGAAAACAATAAACACAGGTGACAATGTTGTATTAAAATATCTTAAATCCAGCAGATCCATAATTATATCTTTAAACCAGCAGAATAATGAAAATACCACCAAATATCTAAAATACAAAGACGAGGGAACAAATCACACACATGATATAATGATAAAAATAAGAAAAATCAACAAAATGCTTTGGGAAACACATCTGGGTCTGGCACTGAGCATAGAACTGGTATAGGAATGGGCATTCCACAGCAATGAGGAAAAGACATTCCACAGCTCAGGTGCTGCAGTTAATAAGGCCTGTGTCTCATTGGCCCACCACTCTTCTGACAGTGGTAGAAGAAAGAGTAGAACCTCCAAAAGAAATTGTATCCATCTGTATCCATCCATCAAATGAGATTCACTTCTCCCTGCTTCATACTCTATTTTAAAATAAATCTATATATTCCCTCTTGAAAAGTGTTCATAATCTTCTCAAAATTAAGACCCCCCCCCTCAAATTCATAGAGATATGGTGGTTTCCAAATTTCCTGACCGGAAGATTTTTGCCTAGACTAATTTTACTATGAAAGAAAGCATCGGTGATTGTGATACTTCAGAAGCACAAGTGATATGCATTTCTGAATCTATGTGACTGATATTTGTAGTTAACTTCCAATTAAAAACTTGTTACTAATCACTTTCTCTCTGTGTCTGTGGATGCCTATATATGTGTGTATGGGTATGATGAACACACATACACCCTGCATGTACACGCATACTTCTGTTTGTAAGAAAGAGCCAGCACACATTCACTTTACAAATGACACTGGGGACCAGTACCTGGATAAATGTGAGATTTGAATTCCATATTCAATTGCACATGTGTTAAATGAAACATGAGAAATACTTAACATACATATAAAGAAAGAAATGAAGTGTGTACTGTACATAGTAGCTCTGTTCACAAGTCACAGTATTTATTTTTATGTTATTTATAGTCTGTCTTTCTCACTTGGACTCAGGGTGGATTACACAGAGTGAGTCAATACAATCAACAGGATGGGGTATTCAGTGAACAATGCAATAGGATTAGAGTTGTAGAACCAATCAGAAATCTAAAACCAGAACTGAAGCAAGTATTAACATGACACATTAAATGATGCAAAAATTATATAGTTGAACCCTAGCTTCACTAAGCTAAACAATAACCAAACAGACCACAGTCCTCAATAATTTGTCTAAGTAACTTTGTGAATCATTTAGTCTGGTTCAACTCTATTGCCTGCATAGAAAAGCTCTCTTTAATAATTCAGTTTTGTATAGATTATGGAAAGCCAGGAGAGTGAGAGCCTTCCTGACCTCCTCAGGCAGGCCATTCTGTAAAATGGGGGCCACGACAGAGAAGGCATGTGTACAGACAGTTGTTGATTTTGCACATTTGCAGGCAGGCATCTGCAGAAGGCCTTGCTCAGATGAGCAAAGCTGTTGTGGCAGCACACAGAGGGAGAGGCAGTCTCACAGATATGAACGTCCAAGGCCATGAAGGGCTTTGTATGTGATAGCCAATACCTTCAATCTAGCCTGGTAACTTATGAGCAGCCAGTGCAGTGACTGTAGAATGGGAGTAACATGTGTGCTCCATCTAGCTCCTGATAGTAGGTGAGTCATGGTATTCTCCACCAAATGGAGTTTCTGAATTGATTTTGATGGGAGCAAAAATGTACAGTGCATTGCAGCAGTCTAATACTGATGTTACTGTGGGGTGGATCCAGGTGGCCAGATCAGCCATATCAAGGGCTAGGCTAAGTTGGGGGAAAGCCTTTTTTTTTTTTTTTGCAGCTGCGTTAACTTTTTCTCCAGCAATAACATAAGGTCCAGTATAACCCCAAAGCTCTCGACCAAGTCAGCCAGGGTCAGCTGAATGCCATCAAAACTGGGGAGCACAATGCTCTTCAAGATCTCCCCCTTCCCAACCAATCTTTCAGGGTTTAGTTCCAGTTTGTTTGCTCTTAGCCAATTTACCACAGTAGCCAGGCAGTGGTTTAGGACCTCTTCTGTATCAGCAGGATATTTGGATAAAGATATATAGAGCTGGGTATCATTTGCATATGACAACCAACCCCAAAGCTACAAATGATCTCTCCTAAAGGCTTTACATAGAGATTGAAAAGCATGGGGGATAGAATTGTGCCCTGTGGAACTCCACATTGATGATAACTGATTTCCAATAGCAACTCTTGAAGCGTGATCCACAAGGAATTAATTTAATCTGTTCAGCACTCATCTCCTGAGGCCTTCTTTTGCCTCTAAGTGCCTCAACAAGATGGTATGATCTACAATATTGAAAGCTGCTGATAAGAGCAACAAAGAGTCATGGCTTTTGTCTACACTCAGACAAAGATTGATAACTAAAGCTAGTAGAGCTGTCTCTGTCCCGTAGCCCAGCCTGAAGACAGACTGAAAATGGTCTAGAGCAGATGAGTTATTCAAGAGAACCTGGACTTGGCCTGCTACTGCTCTCTCTATCACTTTGCCCAGAAAGCACAGGTTAGAGAATGAGTGATAACAGGGCACATCTTATGCCATATTCAACACATGTACAGCTGAATGTGTGGTTGAAACCTCACTTTTATCCAGGTATTGGTCTCCGATTTCATTTGTAAAGTCAATATCCGTTGTTTCTCCCTTATAAACAGATACATGGAAGTTGAACATACATTCTCTATAATGTAAACAGGGCTAGTTTTCTGTGTGTTCAGTTTCACATGCAAACAAGGTTTATGTAGCTACCACCAACCCACATCTTCCCTATGCACTTCCTTGGTAATGTCTAGTAAAAGAGACATATGGTGTGACATCACTATGTTTAATATTTACTCATCATGTGTAAGCAGCAGCCATGAGCCTGGAGTGTGGATGTTCTCTTCCCTCTAATTAGGGTTGGTTGGGTTTTTTTGGGGGGTTTTTTTGGGGTTTTTTTTGCATTCTAGGCTCACATAGAGAAACACTCTATGCTTTCCAGGCAACCTTTCATCCTGGTGTGTCTAGTCTTCCAGCATCCAGGCCTCAAGAAGAGACTGGAGCAGAAGCTGCCAGGGGACAGCAAAGAACAGAAGGTAGCCGAATAGAGAGGCAAGTCATACATTATGGAATGAGGGTGAAAACTAATACACTATTTGCAACAGGTCTGCACTGTCGAAAAGGAAAGGGTGCTGTACAGAAACATCATCTTGGTACCCCCCATTTGTTTTTACTAACTCATTCCCTGCTTTGTTCAGGATGTAATACTTTTGATAGCTATTCTGGAACACTGTCATCATCCATCGGTAGAACTGACAGCAGGAATCTGTGAGCTGTAACCTTCAAAATACAAATTGTTTTATTGCAGAGGGCCTTTTGATAACAGCCGTGTCAAGCTGTTTTCCATGGAACTGCACTCAGATGAAGCATCCAAATGCTGGCAGGGGAAATGCCACCTTTTCTTTCTTTCTTTTTTATTTGCCAGTTATGCCTGGGTTGTGCTCAGGAAGCTTGAAGAATCACTTAACTGAAATCAAGACTGTACACAGCAGGGTCAGAATCAGTTTAAAGGAAAGCTTTTTATTATTTGGATTTTAGTAAATCCACAGCATTCCTATGTGGTTTGTGACAGAGATCTGGAAAGAACGGAAATGGCAAACTGGTCCACTTGTAATTTTTGAAAGTTTTGGATAACCAGCAGCATGATTAAATAGCCAAAATATTTCATCGAAGCACAGTGGCGAACAGGAGGCTGTCCTGCCCCTAAAAGGCAAAATAGCCAGCCAGCTGTTTTGCTCCTGAGCCTATGGGAGTGTTGCTCTAGAATCCAATCAGCAGAAAATTTGGGTCTGCTTCAGCAAGAGAGCAGATAGTGGTGGCTCCGCCTGGTAGTGTGGCACGATGGTTTAACTCTACCACTGGAAGAGGACAGAACACCTGGTCTGGAGGCCTCTCTCTGCTGATTAACAGGCTTGATAGCTTTTAGTCTGACTCCTAGGAAAGGAAAGGAAAGGAAAGGAAAGGAAAGGAAAGGAAAGGAAAGGAAAGGAAAGGAAAGGAGAAGGAAAGGAAAGGAAAGGAAAGGAAAGGAAAGGAAGGAAGGAAAGGAAAGGTGATGTGGATGGAGTCCTGCGTATGTGAAAGGATCCAACCCAAGGGTGTAGACTTTCCAATTTCTCGGGGAGGGGGCTGGGATTGGGCCAGAAGTGTTGCTATGCTAAGTCCTTAAAAGAACCAGGGCCCAGTGACATCATAGGGAGGAGCCAGTGACATCACAGGCCATTGTCACTATCTGTGGAGGCATAACCATGTGGGATTTAGGAAGAGGTTCCCCAGAAATTATGGGGGGCCTGGGAACCCCCCTAGCAATGCCCCTGTGTTGGGCTAAACTTAGGAAAAGGTGGGAATTGGCCAGTGGTTATAGTGGTATCTCAGCGGTCTCCTGCTGTGTCCTTTTTAAAAATTCAGTTTTAGAATACTCACTTTGATATCTGCAAATATACATACCATGTGCATAGGACAAACAAACAGTCACAAATTTGACAGGAAGAAAGGCAACACAGAAAAGCCTGTAGAGGAACATTTTAAAAGTTTTCCTGGACATTCATTTACAGGAGTCTTGTTCTGCCTTATTCATAAGGGTGACTTTGTACTGAAATTTACTAAATTATGGCATCACAGATGCCTTTGTTTGGTAAATGCATGACTGAAGTCTCTGCACCAGGGCAGAATACCAAATAACCACTGTGCACTCAATTTCTGAGCAATGTACAGAGTTCAGAGTAGCAGCAATCTTCTTATCACTTAAAACTCATATCCTATAAGTGAGTACAAGTCCATTTTGAGGCAATTCAGAACAGTGCCCATAGTCATGACCCCACAGAAGTCTCACAGTTATGCCACATAGGATTTTATATACCTTGCCTTCTTAGCACACAGACATTCAGAACAAATTATTAATAAAACAAATAACATAATTAAGTTAATGGGAAATGACTGCATTCCTGTGCATGGTTAATTTCTGCTCTTGAGGTTCAACTTGCAAAACACATTTGGCTTCAACAAATGATCTTCAGACTGCTGAAATACAACCTTAACTGCACCAGAAAGGACTTTCCTCTTTCTAATCACAAATCTATCCATGGCAAATTGAATGGAATGGTGGACTGAAAACAATTCAAAGAAAAATATCAGGATTCTGTTGGAGGAGAAATTGCATATAAAAAATAGGAGGGGTAGCCATGTTAATCATGCAATTATATAATCCCTGCAGCTTCTAAATTTGCAGAGTGGAATGACAGTCCTTGGGAATAGGCTCAATGCTATGGGACTGGAATGACAGCCCCCAGAGTGGAATGATGGTCCCTAGGAAGAGAATCAGTGCTCTTGGACTGGAATGACAGGTCACAGAATGGAATATCAGCCCCTAGGAATAGCAGAAGTGTTCTGGGACTGGAATGACAACTCCCAGAGTGGAATGAAGGCTGCCATTCCAGACCCAGAACACTTCTGCTATTCCCAGGAGCTGTCATTCCACTCTGGGGGCTGTTATTCCAGTTCCAGAGCACTGAGCCTATTCCCAGGGGCTGTCATTCCACTTTGCAATATGTCATTCCAGTCCCAGAGCACTGAATCTATTCCCAGGGGCTGTCATTCCACTCTGTGACCTGTCATTCCAGTACCAGAGCATAGATTCTATTGCTAGGGATCGTCATTCCACTCTCGAGGCTGTCATTCCAGAGCAGCCCATCTGGGCCCAAAGATCTTAATGGAAAAATGATTCTACATTTTCTTTGCAACTTTTTTTGTGCTGCAATGTATTTCAGTGGAGCCCATGCAAGTTAATACTGTCATTCCTTTTACTATATCCCAGTTGGCTGCCCCTTTGAAACTGTGTCACACCATTTTAAATAACAGCAAAATGAAGAGCATGAATATGTATAAAGTGCACATTCCCAGCAGATCATTAAATTTGAAATTACAACACTTCAAAATTTACTCGAGGTGGTATCTTACACCAGATCACCTGTTTAAAAGTAAATTCAAATCAACTCCAATTTGTTGGAAAGGTTGCGGTGAAGTAGAAAGTCTGGTGCATTGTTGGTGGGCCTGTCCTAGGATTAACGTATTCTGGAATAAAATACTGAATGAGATTAAGTTAATTACTACACATGAACTACCAAACACTCCCACTTCTCTTCTATTACACTACTGACCCGGGTTACAATTGTCAAAACAACTGGAGGAAGTCATTTAAATTTTTTTTAATGGCCACCAAAAACTTAATAGAAATAAATTGGGAATTAAATAGAATCCCTATGTTGCCTCAATGGAGGACAAAGGTTTGGGACATGGTTGTCTCAGACAAAATTGCAATGCAGCTTGTATCACGGGATACCCTTACTCCCAAAAACATTTTTACAGAAAAATGGTACATATTCTTTGAATATATCACAACACATCAACCAAAAGTTTTTACATTACCACAGAAATATAAAGACTTTGCTTTCTACTAGTAATTGATTTGCATATAAGACTAAATTTTGTTGTTTGACATTTTTAAGGTTTTGATGTTCGAATGTTTGAAATCTTGAATATGGCTCCTTTTTTCTGTGTTGTGTTTGTACTTCTAAAAATTTTGTATAAAATTCAATAAACCTGTTATTTGCAAAAAAAAAAAAAAAAAGTGCACATTCCTTGTTACTGCTCTCTCTGGGCTGCACACAGGGCAAAAGGAAATGTTAAAAGGCCTCTGATCTGAATGTCCCCCCCACCCCAATCTTGTTCATGCAGATGGGCTTACCATTTAAAAATGAAATGGCAATTGAAAGAAGAGTTTAGGAGTGATTGAAGCAGCCCCCCCCCTTCACTACCATGGGGGGGGACTGTTCTCAATCAAGGTTTTGTCAATAGACCCAAGCAGAGCTCTTTTTGTAGCAGGAACTCCTTTGCATATTAGATGACACACCCCTAATATAGCCAATCCTCCAAGAGCTTACAGTAGCCCCGATAAGAACAGCTCTTTAAACTCTTGGAGGATTGGCTACATTAAGGGTGTGTCACCTAATATGCAAAGGAGTTCCTGCTACAAAAAGAGCCCTGGACCCAAATAAAATCAAACAGACACACACTTTCCCCCCAAATGTAAATTGGAGCCCAGCAAGTATGTTGGACCCAGCAGAGGCTTTGCAGTCTGACTGTTGGGTAGAACCAGCCAGGATTAAGGACTATACTTTCTTTTCCAACCAAAACCAAGCATATTCAAGGATTGATATGTTCTGGCTATCAAAACCCTTAGTTATTAACCTAGAGAGTGCAAAGATAAAACTGAAAACCTGATGGATCCAGCTGCAAGAGACCTTTTCTTCCAGTTACAAGGAATCTTATCAAATCTCTTTCCCTGCCCAGCTTTTCCTGTCTCCAGACATCTGTCTTCCTAAACATTCTAGCATTTGGTACCTCCGCATATGTGCTTGGAGAAGAGAGTGGAGATGTTTAACCATCCCATTGTCTATCCTGATAGCTCAATTAGCATTTGTAAGAAGGTAAGCCTGGAAGGCTCACACAGACTTCCTTCTTTCTAGCACAGAGGGAAAAGAATCCACACAGGGTTTTAAATTCAATACTGGCTGGCACTGATTGCCCAGGGGAGGCTGAGGATCCCCTGGAAAAATTCAGGGAAGGCCTGAGCCTCCAAGCCCCCCCCCCCAATAGTTTATGTCTATGATCCAACCTGGTGGCTAAGTGCTGAAAGCCTGGTTGTAACCACAAGCATTAAAGCCAATTGAAATCACAATCTGAAGCCATAACCAGCTTAAGTGCTTAAACCAGGCCTTTCCTGTCTTAACAGTCCTGTGACTGTCTAAAGACCTGTGCTGCAGAAGCTACCTGTACATAAATGAATCTTCTTTATTATTTTTATACTCTTCTGTCAGTGATATCTGTGTTTTTATTTGCCACAAGATTTACCTCATGGCAGTGAAGCCAAAGTCTTTATACCCACTACCCTAACTATATGTTCTAACCCAAGAAAAAACCCTGAGAGGACAGTTTTATCGTAAAAGACACAGGTTTCCCAGGATCTTAAGAGGCTGTGTGGGTCCCTTAGTTAATTTACAGGAACCCTTCACAGCACCAGCAGTACTTTTAATAATGCAAAGGTCACTATAACATTATAGCTTTGCCCTGCAATCCTATGCATGCTTAGTCAGAAGTAACAGCTACTATGTTCTTCTCAAGTAAGTAAGATGGCAGCCGTAATTAATCATACATAAAACGTTAACCATCTGTTAGAAATAGTGAAACAAAAACTGATTTTCTTGTGTCTGTTTCCAGGTTCAACTCCCCTCTTCAAAGATACAGAATGAAGGGGACAGGGTGAGCTGGGCCTTCTTAGTGGTGTTTGCAGAGTTATGACCCATCAGATATAATCCAGTGGCTTCTAATTCTAGCAGTGCCAGCCTAAACAGAACAAAGTTTGAGTCCAGTGGCATATTTAAGACCAACAAAGTTTAATTCTTGGGCCCAGGACAGACTGGCAATTTGCCCCGGTAGCCAGTCGCGGCAAAAAAACCCCGGATTAAACAATACCGGGTTTTCCCGTCCACACAGTGGGGGGCGCTGCCAGAAGATACAGGACGGAGGCGTGCGGGAGCGTTCAGACTGCCGCGCCGGAGGCGTGCTGTATTCGCCGTTTCCCCATTAATTCGGCTGTGGGTGTATGTGCGCATAATCGCATTTTGCCGAATTTTTTTTTTGCCCTGCAACGCCGGCACCGCATTGGGCAGTGGAGCGCAGCGCAGCCAATCACGCCGCTGCTGCTTCTGCCCAACGCGGGTTGCTCCCGGCTTTTCGGCTGCGCATTCAGACTCCCCGGAAGTGGAGAAACGCGCGACGAACGCAGGCTTTCAAGATTTGCGAAGGCTTTTATCAAGTGTTTTTTTAATCCGGCAGTAAAGCGCAAGAGCACCAGTAGGCAATGGGTGGGGGACGCCAGGCAGATGTGCCTGTGTGAACATTCCATTTACTCCGGTATTGAATCGTTGTCAGCCAGGGTCCCATCCCGGGGCAAATTGCCAGTCTGTCCTCGGCCTTGGTATAAACTTTCATGTGCCTGCCAGCGGACTCAAACCTTGTTCTGTTGCTTCAGACCAACACAGCTACCCACATGAATCCACTCTAAACAGAGTTACTCCTTTCTAAGCCTATTGATACTGTAAGAAATGTAACATCCTTAGAATTCTGAAAGGGAAATGTAATTATTATCCTTATTATTTTGATTTATTAGGTTATAGTTGTCTGTGATGTACTGGACTACAAGATAAGAAAATAATCTACTAGCAAAACTATGGAAGATAAGGAGTGCTAGTGAGTTTAGTAATAGATTCATTGCCTAGTCTTGGCCAAGCCAGCCTATATTCCAGTCGGTTGTCAATATGGACAATAGAAAGAGTAAATTTGTGGTCTACAAGGCAATTCATCCCATTTTTAAAAACCTGTTTCTCAATGGTCTTCAACATTCCATGGCTCAGGGTTGCCAGCCTCCCAGTGAGTGTGGCATATCCCCTACCCCAGCCAGCATTTCCCACTGCCACGCTTCTGGATTTCTGTGGAAGTGCCATTAGATCCTCTCCCAGAACCACCCAGATTCTATGGTCTTACCACAGAGTTTCTGCCAATTCCTAGAGAGGCATGAGGAAAATCTGGAAGTGACCTCATACTATCAATCACCAGCCACTCCCATGTCCCCACCCCACTGGTCCCCTGCTGGTTGTCTGGTCTGGCCATACTGAGCCTGGGAACCCTACATGGCTGCTACAGGGCAATTGGCATGCTCAGTCTTTGCTAGGCCATTCTTTAGAAAGTTTGATTTTCTTCTTCCTTTTTTCTTAAAGGAGTCCCCCAGCTATTCAGAAGTCCCTGTCTTTTACATTGCCAGGCCCTTCTTGCTGATATTTCAAAGGCATGGTACTATCAGGTTTGCCACGAGAAATGATAATTCTGGACAATGTATTTTGCATGAGATATATGGTGTTTTTTTAATGATACAGTTTGAAATGGAGGAGCAGGATCACAGCCATCTACTGGGCACTAATATACTATCTCCAATGTCACTACATGTTTGCATATTAGTATAGTGTCTGCATAAGTCATATGTGTGTGAAGTCCAATGGTTAACATACAATAAAATCTGGGAGACAAAAGGCTCTAACCTAAATATATTGGATTTATGAAGATGACCTATGCATCCTTTCCATCTAAAGCACAGACCTTGGATGAGACATGCACACTGGTATGTGTGGGGACAGGAACCCAATCCTTTCTGCTGACTGTGCATACTGTCTCTATATATAGGAGGTCATCAAAATGACTCTATTGAAAGCAAAGCATTGTACTGCATACTGAGAACATTTAGTACAATAATTTATTGAGAAAAATTATTAATTTATCTCCAGTTCACACTTCAGAAATGTGTTCCCCAGAAGCCATAATTTTTGGGTCTTCATTTTGCTTCCTGACTTTCAGGCTTCACTGAAATGGCAAAATAATATAACTCTGAATTGTCTGACTTCAGATGAAATGCCATTGATCTTACTGGAGTTGCTCTTCATCTGCTTTGATGACAGCAAGATGTGAGTTAAAGTTCTTAGCGAATGTAGAATTTTGCTTATCCAGTCTTTATAAACTCCCTCATATTTCTTGCCATGCTATGTTATTTTGACCTTTGTCATTGTTGTCTATTCTCCTCCTAATTCACATCTTTGTAATCTGCTTTTCAGACATACTTTGGAGTGTGGTGCTGCTTTAATTGGACTTCTTCGTAAATTTCTATACATATATCTGACAATTTTCCTCAACATCAGGCATATTGTGTTATAAATATCCTGCTGAGAAATACAAATCTGTTTATAAGACGTCAGATAGCATCTTACCTAAGCTGTAAATATGAAATGTGAGCGGACATTTCTGAAAAAACATTTTGTGTCTGGCAAGAAATTTGCAGTCAAAATTTACTTCCTATGAGACATCACACCAACAAAAAAGTTTTCAATCACACCAGTTGTACATTCTTGCCATATGCAAAAGCGAAGCAGGGCATATGGTACCTTTAGGGAATTATTAGACTGCACGCTCTGAATTGCTAGGTTTTCAAATCAATTTATACGGTGTGACTATTATACTGGAAGCAGGGCTACCAAGAGCTATCATGGGCCCTGGGGCAAAATTCCATCTGAGCCCCTCTCCTATGACCCTGATCCAAAACAAATATCATAATAAAACAAATAACTTGGCTTTCTGCTACTAGGTGTGTTCAGACGGGCCGTTTAGTCTGCTTTCAGCACACTTCAGGAAAGGATTTTATGTGCATGTTCACACACCCAACATCTGTGCACTGTCCCCAGCTGTCACTTTCTGGATCAAACCCCCTTTAAAATGGAATATTTTGATACCACTTACCTAAGTGGTGTTTTCCTGATTTTCCATTTCGAGCCACACTTTTCTGTGTCTGATCGCTCCAGTGTTGAGCCACTTCCAGGTGCTTCAACCCCCTCCCCTCTGGAAAGCTGCCATGGAAGCCTCAGGCTTCTGCTTGTCATCTGCCATTTTTTTTAAGCCTCACTGGTGTGCGCTTGGGTGGAGCTCCACTCCTAGGTTAGTAAAAGCAAAGTTTGAATGGTGCATAGTTTAAGCATTTAAATGAGTTTGGGATCTCACGGAGGCCAGTTTCAGGGTAAAAGTTTTATTTAAAGTGTCCATTTAAAGTTTAAAGAAAAGTGTGGAAATCGCTGTTCTGTGCACGTGCGAAAATTTTAGTTCTAAAGATGGCTGCCTGTGCACATGCTCAAGCTGAGAGGGAAAAAAATACACCAGTGCACGTTCCTGGCGGGGAGTGATGTGGCTGCTCAGGGATCCAGAACAAGGAGATCAGTGTTATCGCGATTCTCCGGGTTAAAAAAAACAACGCATTGGACCGGAGCAATTTACACCGCTCCCAGCACGCTGTCTGAACGCACCCACTGTGAATATACTAATTGTTACCTGGGAATAAGTGAGACATCAGTTTCAAACATTACTAAATTGCAAAAGGCTTAAAAATTACACCTACTAACCCAATTTTTTTAAAAAAAGACTCACTGGATGCTTAATGGGGTGAAAGAAAATTTGGGGATGTGAGAAGTCAATTTATCTGTCCAGGGAGAGGAGTCAGGTGAGCCAAGTCTCCAGATGGTGTTGTCTTCCTGCACCTGTACTACTTTTAGAAAGTGATTCTAGTCTCCGGATTAGGGTTGCCTGGTCCAAATCATTGTGCTGGCGGGAGAGGGGGAGGGACTTTCTGGGAGTGGGGAGGAGCTTTGATGACAACAGGATGTGAGTTAAAGTTCTATGAATGTAGAATTTGCTTATCCAGTCCTTATAAACTACCTCATATTTCTTATCATGCTATGTTATTTTGACCTAAATAACATAGCAATGTGTCCATGTAAACCAGAAGTGATGTACGCATGTCAGGGATGCTGGGGGTGACTCTCTGATTTTTGGGCAAACCTCTATGATAGCATTTGCTTCATATCATAGAGTTTTGCCAAAACCCCAGAGCATTGCCTCCAAACATCCTTGACATGCCTACATCACTTCTAGTTTTCATAGGCATATCACTATGATTTCCAGGTTCTTGCTGCTAAGAGGGGGTGACTTGGGGGAGAGAGGAATGCTCGAAACCAGGGATTCCCCACCCACACACAGGGGTCTGGTAACCGTACTCCAGATGCTAAAATAGAACTAGTTTCAGCTCTCTGTTTTCATTCCATTCCCTCTTCTCCTGCTGCTGCCTCCTTATGGGGGGAGGGGAGCAGGAGAGCAAGGGCCAATTGGGCAACTGAAATTACCCTGGAAATAACTTCCAGAGTGGCCCAATCCATGTTCATGATGAGGCTGAAGGTACAATTTCTTAGTAGATCCTATACAGGTAATCCTATACAGGTATCCTTAGAAATAAGTCCCATTGTATTCAATGTGGCTTATCCTCAGTTTTCTGTTTTCCTTGAATATGAGCTTTCAAAAATTTAGCATACAATATGAATTAAGTACAAGCAGCACTGGCTCACCCGCTAGGCAAACTAAACACTTGCCTAGGGTGCGCCGGCCCTCAGAGGCGCCAAACAGCACCCCGCCCCACCCAAAGCCCCCCCGGCTGCCCCAATTGGGTGCCCGCCACCGCCTCCTCTCCACCGCCGCCAGTACAGAGCACCCAGCCGGGGTGCAGGAGGCAGTGGTGCAGCTCACCTGCTCACCCTCCCCTCCCCCCCCCTTGGGGGGGAGGAGGTGGGAGTAGCATGGTGGCGGCCAGCGGGGACTCCCTGCCACCACCGCCAGTACAGAGTGCCCAGCTGGGGCACAGGAGGAGGCGGTGCAGCTTGCCCTCCCTCCCCCTCCCCCTTGGGGGGGGAGGAGGCAGGGCGGCATGGTGGCGGCCAGCAGGGACTCCCCACCACCTCCAGTACAGAGCACCTGGCCAGGGCTCAGGAGGCGGCGGCGCAGCTTGCTTGCCCTCCCCCTCTCCCCTCAGGGGGGGAGGAGCTGGGGGCGGCATGGTGGCATCTCCAGGCCCCACCGGGAGGTTGGCATCTGTGCCCACCTAGGGCGCAGAAACACCTGGAGCCGGCCCTGATTACAAGATATCATAGCTCCATAACATGCATTTTAATGGGAATTACAACTGCTTTTCTTCCTTACTAACAAAACATATATCTATGTGTATTGTAATATGTGCAGACTGAGAATTCACTTTATGCATCTGATTAAACAGGTTCTAACAATGAAAGCTGGAACTACAATATGTGTTATTTTTTATGGTGGCACAAGATTCCTTTTGGTTTTGCAACAACAGAGTAACATGGCTACCCCTCTAGAATTTGTCTTTTCTACTTATCCAGTTGGTTTATGGCACAGGCTGGATTCTGAAGGAAAAATACTCCTGAGCATGCACTGAATACCTTTCCCTCAACATTAAAACATTGTAGTTCTTTTCTTCCTATACGCTCTAACAATTCAGTAGTATACTTAAAGATACCAAGAAAGTAGTAGGCTCACTGATCAATATTTTTAAAGCCCCCTATAAGGATAGTATAACTACATGCCTTGGACCTTTCATAAGAATAAAATAGGAGTCTTGTTGGATCACATCAGAGGTTCTTCTAGTCCAGTCACATCAGAGGTTCTTCTATTTTCCACACTAGTTAGCCAGACAGCTACTTCTGGGAATCCCACCAGCAGGGAATAAAGGCAATAGCTACCCCCCCCCCAAAAAAAAAATCCTCCCCCATACTGGTATTCAAGAATATACTGCTTCTGAACTAGGGCATAATACCTAGGGAGGTGGTGAGCTCCCCCTCACTGACAGTCTTTAAGCAGCGTCTGGACAAACACTTGTCAGGGATTCTCTAGGCTGATCCTGCATTGAGCAAGGGGTTGGACTAGATGGCCTGTATGGCCCCTTCCAACTCTGTGATTCTATGATTCTAACATGGATGGAGGTTCTGTTTGGTTATCATAGCTAATGGCCACTCATGGACTCATGCCAGTTTGGTGTAGTGGCTAGGAGTGTGAACTCTAATCAGGGAGAACTGGGTTTGGTTCCCCATTCCTTCACATGCAGCTGGTTCATGCCCAACCCTAATTCCAAACACTAATGTTAGTATTTCATAAGTGTGCATGTTTGATGCTTCTAAAAATTCTTTTTTCTTTACTAGAGTAGTGGTTTCTATGTTTCTGCACATGTGCAATCACTGCACACCTTGTTTTTAGTAAAAATTCATATGACAAATGAATTAAACAACACTCATTCTCTAGTTGCTGAATAGTTCTACAGACCACGGGTACATTGGAAAGGCACGATGGAGCTGAAATTGCAGTTGCATTGTCTCATTCCCAGCTTCATTTATTACTTTAGAGAAATGCAGAAAGGGGGATGTCAGATTGTGGCAGCGATTGTAGTTTTATCTAAAATAAACTTATTAAAGGAGACAGATTCTTTATTAACAAGTCAGAAGGCAAATGATTAAACAGCTTTCCCCCTCTTGGCATACCAAACAGAAATCAATGTAGATTATACAACATTGGCAGCTGAGATAGCAAAACACTCAGGAACAGCATAAAGACTGCAGTGAACCAAAAAATAATGCTTCAGGATAGCAACCTGGGATGTGAAGTACAGTACATTTACAGAACCTGTTTCTGACACTTTCAGTTTCACCTTTACAAAAATCTAATTCTATGCACTGTACAAATGTGGGATATGATCCATAATCTCTATGCATGTGGGTGGTGATTTTTGGAGCCTTTTCTTCTCCATCCTCCTACCTACTGGCCATTGGCTAGTACAAGTAGTGTCAAGTGCTCTGCAGTGTATTTGAATTTTCCTTCTATTACTCAGTCAAGTAATTAAATTGTAGCAATGTAGTGATGGACAGAGACATCACCTTGCCAACAAAAGTCCGCATGGTCAAAGCAATGGTATTCCCCGTAGTAATGTATGGCTGCGAGAGTTGGACTATAAGGAAGGCCGAGCGCTGAAGAATAGATTCTTTTGAACTATGGTGCTGGAGAAGACTCTTGAGAGTCCCTTGGACTGCCAGGAGCAAATCAGTCAATCCTAAAAGAAATCAACCCTGATTGCTCCCTGGAAGGCCAGATCCTGAAGCTGAAACTCAAATACTTTGGCCACCAAATGAGAAGGGAGCATTCACTGGAGAAGACCCTGATGCTGGGAAAGATTGAAGGTCAAAGAAGAAGGGGACGGCAAAGGATGAGATGGTTAGACAGTGTCATCAATGCAACGAACATGAAATTGAGCAAACTTCAGCAGACAGCGGAAGACAGGAGGGCCTGGCATAAACTGGTCCATGGGGTCGCGAAGAGTCGGACTCGACTGTGCGACTGAACAACAACAACAAAGTGATGGACACTAACATAGATGGCTTTAAAATGTGATTAGACAGATACATGATAGGTAGGTCCATCAGTAGCTACTAGCCATGGTGACTAAAGGAAGCCTCCATGTCCACAGGAAGTAAACTTTTGAGGTATTGTGCTGAGAGGCATCAAGAGGAGAAGGCTTCGGTCTATATGCCAAAGCAACTGGTTGGCTGCTTTGTGAAATGAGATGCTGGACTGGATCAACCAATCTAACAGGGCTCTTTTTTGTTGTTGTTCTTATGAGTATTACTTCCATTTTTGGGGAGAAACAGAGCCACTGGATCTACTAATTCAATGCACTAATAGCCTTCTCTTAAGAACTGATGGTAGTGCCTTAGTATTACTCATTCTCAGCTAATGGGGAATGAAAAACCTGTGTTAAGCCTTATAAGAATTTCTGCCTGTATGTTTATACCTGCATATATGGGAATGGATGGGTAATGCTGATAGTTTTTGTTATGCAAATCCATAATTCCTACAGAACTAAAAAGAATCAGCTCCTCACACTCAGCAGTACCATTCCATTCTTCATAAAAGGGAAGAAACTTAAAGGGAAATTGCAGTCAGTACAACATTAACTATTTTTATATTGTGTTCTTATTACAGCTGCTCATAAAAAGAGAATTTAACTGCCAAGCAATATGTTTCATGTAATCTGCAATGCTTCAATCAGTGACAGAGACAATATTACAAGAAAACCATGCTCAGCAAGATTTCATGATAGTGAGGAGAATGACCAGTTAGAACTTAAAAAGCAATTCAGAGGCGGGAAACAGATACTCTTTTTGCAGAATGAAGTACAAGGCCTAGTGTTTGAACTAAAGCAGGATTCCCACTTTGTTTTGTTAACACAAAGACTGAGACTGACACATTCTGCAGCTATGAAAGAGAGTGAGAAAGAGAAAGAGTACCCAGAGTTCTTTGAATAAATAATTGGATCATGGGGTGAGTGATGTTAAAATAGGGATGTTTCTGTCACTGTCATTTGTGCACTGTCGACAAACAAGAATCAGTGAGGCACAGTGGTTGGAATACTCAGGTTGGATAAGGGAGACCTACATCTGAATCCTGGCTTGGGCTATGAAGCTTGCAAAGTGACCTGGTTCCAGTGACCCCCCTCTTCGTATAATTCACTATTCCACAGGGTTACTGTGGTCCTTTCTGCATGCATTTTTACTGTGCTGTTTCTCCATATCTGATCCTGTTTGCCTTTACTCTGGATTCAGTACTTGTAATTCCGCACCTCCAGGTCCCCCCCCCCCGCAGAATTGCAAAGTATTCGGATTACGTATTCTGTGTTACTATGAGAAAAGTCACCTAAATTCAATCATGAGTGGCATACTCCTGGTGTCCATGCCCTAGCCTTCCACACAGTGTTTTCCTCTGCCCTCCATCAGTAAAATATGCTTAGGGACAATTGCTGTCCAGGACTCGCAGTAGTGTGCATGCATTGACAGTACTTAAAAGCATTAATGCATGGTCCTGAAGTACATTGAAACTTGTATGATGGTAGATTTTGCATTAAACAAGAAACAAAGCAAATGTTTACTAAAAGTACAACCCTTGCATTGCGTGCTGATCAGTGTCTGAAGGCCGGGATCATGGTTCCCAAGGGAGGGGGGTGACATTCAGAGATTTTGGATAACATGCAGGGGAGCTGTGGGCTGCCATGTGCACGGCAGCTGTGGTTCAATGTGGGAATACCCACCGTGTCCCAGAATGAACCATTCCCGCACTCGAAAAACAAGCCTTTCCAGCCATCCTCATACATTTTGAAAATTCATTGCATTGTCTGCCAAGGCTTTATTTACACACCATTCGTAGGTTTTGGGGAAAAGTTACCATGATAGCATGAAGTGAAAACCAATGAACCAAAGAAGGGATAATGCAATGGTGTTGCTTGTATACCACTTAAGCAGTGGCGGCAGAAAGCCACTGTCAAGATACTCTCAGAGGATGGCTGCCCTGGAACCCAAGCCTGTTCCAACCCAGATGTGAGTACATTAAGGGTGAGCTAAGGCAGCCCTTTAAGGGTGGGGATGATAAATCTGAAGGATTTCTTCTGCATTACTCTGGTGTGGAACTGGAGGGGGGGAAGTCTGCAGCAAAACAGCATTCAGGAAACCCAGGGAAGCAGTGGAAGGAAACCAAACTGATAGCTGAACAATGCAGAATGAAAAAAATTAATAACCCGGCAGAAATGCAGAGTGAACCTTGGAGGCAATGAAGGACTAAAATATACCATGAGTCAAAAGTGGGAGGCAATGAAAAATATACAGCGAGGCAGAACAGCTGTGAGTGTGGGGATTAACCCAGTGCGGAAAGGGCCTGTGAGGGGTACATGGGAGATAATCCCATTCCTGCCTATGTATGCCATCTGATCTCCTTGGTTAGGAAGGGTGACATATATATAATATCTTGAACCTGCTGTCTGAAAAAAGATCTTATTTTATTTTAAGATTATTGATGTTTAATACCACTCTGTTTTTTTCACATATTTGAAATCAGATTAAAATATTCTCTGTCTGTGTGAGTGTGCACTTGCACTGTTTTCCACAGCCCATCATCGTCCTCCGTTTCTTCCATAATTAACGTTGTTGTATGTTAAAAAGTAACTAAAAAAAAGATTTTATTTTCTGCTGCTTTGGTGAACAGGGTGAGGCTGTATGGTTTATCCTAGCCTTGCTCGTTTTACCTGACAGATTCAGTGTTCATCAGCTCCAGATCCCAAGCACTTTGCTGTGGCTGCTCTTCTCTATTCGTATAAAACCTGCAACAGGGAAAAGTTAATAAAAGCGACGTTTCTTTGCTTATCTTGATCCTTCTGCAGTAGAGAGTGTGGGGGACGATGACTGCACAGTATTTCTCCCTAGAGCACCAGCTTTGCCCATTTTATTTCCCTGCCTGACTACCAAAGCTGAGTTGATTTGTATTCTTTTGTAATTATTGGATTTGTCTATTCCTGCACTGCTGCTTGGGAATGATAGTTCAATCCCCCCCCCCATTTTGATCACGCACCATCACTGCTCAGGGCCTAAAGGCAGCACACACACACTCAGTAAATGATTTTAAAGTGTGCATGACCTACCCATGATGTTCCTGGGACATACATAATGCACACAAGCCGGTAAACGGTGAGCATGATGAATGCCGTCACTGCACAGATACAAAGCTTCTTGAATGGTTGTGTCAGTCGCACTGCAGGCAAATCATCTTTGTGATCATACAAAGTGTTTGAGAACAAAAACCATGAATTGCAATCAAGGTAAGTTCCAGGCTCAGTTGATTATTGTGAAGTGTGCAGGATCCCTGCTTAAAATAAACTGAAAATTGCAAAGGGCCTGCCAGTATGATAGACCATATATATTGTCAGCCTTGTCTTCTGACAAATATGCCTCCTTTCTTCTAATTTTTGCTTTATCCTCATCCATCTCTGTCTTTTCTGTTTTCTGGGCCTCCCTTGGTACCATTGGCATATTCTGTTTTACTTAGGGATGCTCGAGCATCTGCCAGATTAATGAATGGTCTGTTCACCAGTTGTGGGCTTTTTTTTGTTAAACAGCTGTTCATGAAGAGTTTCATGAACTCTTTTGTTGGGTTGAATTCTCAGGAATTCAAACAGTACAGTGCAGTCAGCAGTGTTTCATGCATGCATGTTGCCCCCCCCACCCCGGTTGGAATAATGAGACAGACAGCAGTTTGCAAGTAAACAAGGGCCACTTTATTAACTATTTAACATAACATTGCAGCAAGGGACCAGCTAAGCAAGCATGGAACAGGCAAGGCAGGTGTCACTCCCTGACCAACCTCCTTGCCCTTTCATGGGTGGGTCACCCAGCTCTGGTCTTGAGCCATCGGTCTGGCTCATGACCAGCAGCCCAGCAAAACTGGTTGCCACCTAGGAGCGCCTACCCCTGAATCCTTACAACTTGCAGAGAGGAGCCTTACCCTAAGAGGTTCCCAGAGGTGATCACCATTCTCCACTCTGGACCTTAAAATCCAAAGGCAGGTCCTGATGACCCTAATGGGGAAAATGCTGTAAGGTACTCACCGGTTCTGGTTTCTTACCCACACAAACATGCCACAGCCAAGGCCAAGCCTCTGCTTTGGCCTTTGCTCCCCACTAATAGCCCAAGGCTGACATAACCCCTTGCTGCAAGTCCTGCAAAAAGAACCCATTGCCCTTGTCAGACAGGTGCACCCCATCAGCCCTATACAGGTCCTGGAATTCAACCCATATGTCATGGTGTGGAAAAAAGTGCCCTAAACCACCCTCCATGGCCTTTCTCATTTGCCTGTTGGCCTTACACCTGGCACAGTCGATACACCAGAGGTCCCCTAAGTTGTGCCACACCTGGTGGGGCAGAATAGCCGACCAGACTATCTGCACACCTGGCCACCTTGCTCTTATCATTGCAAGGTCAGCCTTGGCTTGTAACATAAGGGCCTTGCCCTTCATCAGACCTAGGTCATTACCTCCTAGGGACACCACCAAATAACAGGGGAAGGAGCACAGGCCATCTCATGCCCCTCCTTCCCATCCATTCGACAACAGCCCACTCACTAAGGCTCAGCTGAGAACCAATGGGTGTCCTCCTGGCCCAGGGGGTGGCCCAAAATACCATGCTGTGGCCACAGACAGTGACCCTTCATCTTGCCCTGCAGCCTGCAGCAACTGTAAGAATTAACCCCATTAATAACCTCAGTATAACATTAAACCTTGTGATCCCACACGTATCCCTTGTAGCAACGTGACTTCCAGCAACCTATCTGCTGAATTTCCCTATTGGAACACACCATGGCTGCAGCTGTTGAAGCGGCCCCAATCCAAAAGGAGTGGGTTCCAAAGCGGAGCCCACTCATCCCCAACCGGGTCAGCGCCTTCCATGTTAGGGCCCAAAATTGAAATTTAGTAAGTGGGGTGCCATCCCTGTGCATAAACAGATAGCCCGTGTCCCAGATAGCGCATGGCTAAATATTGGTATAAAGCCAGCACAGGGCATAACTCAGCCTCAGAACAATGGCCCAGCTCAATTACAGCACCCTTGCCCAGTTGGTCAGTCTTTGACCACCTGAGAGTGATTCTTACTTTGGAATTGAACATATGAATGTCCCGCTGTTCGAGTGCTAAGCCATACATATCACGGTGGGAGCTTGCCACTAATTCACTGACCCAAAGAACCCCAAAGAAAGCAACCAGTGATATGGTGTGGAACAACTCTGCCTCATACCCATCAATACAAAGTGTGTGCCACTGTGCCAATCTGCCACACCTCTGCTGGCATCCGTACCGGGAAAGGGTTGGCTTCCGGAGCCAGCTGGCGGAATCTCTCCACCTGTTTTCGGGAGAGTGCGTCACCCCCGCCTGTTGTCACTACACATTCAGCAGCATAAATATGCAGTGAGTGGCTCAATCAGGAAGCAATTATAAACAAACAGGACCACAGCTACTGTATAGCTGTTAAGTGGACAGACGAGACATTTAGCTCATGAGTGGTTATAGCTGTCAAACATGTTCATCACAAAGTTCATGGCATCCTTAGTTGCGCTGGTATGGTGTACCTATGGCTGGAAGAGATTCCTAGCCCAACTAGTTGCCATTGGCTTAACAGCATTGAGTAGTCACACAGAGGCTTTCCACCTTGGATAGTCACTGAAATTCTTCAGTATGTGAATTCTGAGATCCATGAAATTCCTAAGTGAAATTAAATTTCCCATTCGTTCTTGGCTATTCAGTGACATAAAAGGTAGAATTTGTTTAGAGTCCAAAGACTACCACCCCTTTGTTTTTTTAAAAAAAATTATGCCTACACTTTTCAAATGGATCTAAGAGGTTATTGTTATAAATCATAGATAATTTCCCCTCCAACGGCAGTTCCCACTCAAAAGCCTGTAATTTAGCTGTTTTACTGGAGATGTTGCATTTGCTTTTATTTATATTATGCTTTTCTCCCCAGCTGGGACTCAAAGGAGCTTAAAACATCATTCTTCCAGCCTCCGTTTTCTCACAACAACAACCCTGTGAGCAAGGTGGGGCTGAGTGTGTGACCAAGCTCACCAGGCGATCTTCCATGGTAGAAATGTGGATTTGAGTGGGAACTGTCTTTGGAGGGGAAGTTAACCATAAATTAGACAAAAACTAAATATAAAACTAATGTGAAGATGCCAAAATAACTGAAACTTAATTCTTTTTTATTTTAAAACAACAATTGTCCTTTTACAGGTAATACAATTTGAATTTCCAATTTTAGGAAGAAACTAGTTATTATTCATGTATGGGAGCCACGGCTCAGGGGTAGAGAATCTGCTTAGCATGCAGAAAGTCCCCGCTTCAATCCCTGGCATCTCTACTTGAATGATCAGGTAGTATGTGATGTGAAAGATCTCTACCTGCAACCCAGGAGAGCTGCTGTCAGTCTAAGTAGACTATACTGACCTTGATGGAGCAAGTGTTTGATCCAGTATACGGTAGCTCCATGTGTAATTTAATTTGAATGAAAATTAATAGTTTTCTTCATCTAAAGATTACCTATGAGCAACATTAGTACTCTGCTTGGAGGAAGAAATACGTCCTCCAAGCAGAGTATTACCATACTGGATCAAATTGTCCAAATTGCCATACAGGAGCAAATTCATACTATATCGAATCAAGGTCCTATGCCTAGCCACCAGAATTTTAGCTGTAAGCAAAAATATCCTGCAGTTATTATAATGTCATGAGTAATCTTTGATTGCTGCAACTGACCTTTACTGTCATAATCCTTTGTAAAAAATAGTAGAACCTAAATAAGCTTACCCTTAGTCCCTGGCAGTGAGATCAATAGATTAATTATGCTCTGTGTAGATTCAGGTGGGTAGCCGTGTTCGTCTGAAGCAACGGAACAAAATTCGAGTCCAGTGGCACCTTTAAGACCAACCAAGTTTTATTCAAGGTATACGCATTTGTGTGCATGCACACTGCTTCAGATACAGTGAAATGGATGTCACCAATCCATAAATATAGTCAGAGGGCAAGCAGCAAATTAACATACAACATAATGAAGATATTTAACAACTGCAAGGACTAAACAGGAATAACAAACTTAATTTATATGGTCACCATTTGTTTGGATTTAATTCCAGGGGGAAACATAGTGAAACAAATAAATATGTCAGAATTGGAGATTGATGGGCAGATGTAATTGTGGAATGCTGGCAGTAATTAACAGAGACCCTGTTGTTACACTCCATCTGTCTCCTCACAAGTGTGGAGGTAACTAACATCATCCTTTTCTTTAAGGTGGTTACTGGTTGCGCAGTGTTATGTCTCCTCTGTCACCAGACCAGAGAAATACATTCCAGTCTACCATCCCAAATTACATTACATTCTACTATTCATTACATTACAATCACTATTCCGACCTACTATTCCAAATAAGAAATACAATAAATAAAGATTGTGTGATTATCATTTAATATTTTGGAATTTGTTTGCTTTGGAACTTTGTCTTCAGAAGGGGAGCAGTTGTAGACTGTGGCACAAGAACCCCATAAATGGCAAACTTCGCAGGGACCTATTGGGGAAAGTTTTGATTAAGATATGCAGGTTACTTTTTGAACTAGACACAGATAGGCATCATCATGCCATTTATATCTTAGGGAAGAATGCCCAAATATACATATGAAATATTTGGGCAACTCAAATTGCTTTTTCTCTACAACAAGCACACTTAGTTCCTCCTTGTTACTGTCATTTCCTACCTGCTGTTTTTGTAGACTGAGCCTCTACTATTCGGGGTGTCATTGAGTTAGGGTCGCCAGCCCCCAGGTCCCAGCAGGAGTTCCCCTGCTTCTGGGTGCTTCAATCCGCCCTGCTGAGCTGGTGGGCGGGGAAGCCCCATCCCCAAACCCACCCCCTGAGAGTGACAGCCCACCCAACCACCCCTCTCCCTCCCTTCTTGCCCAATTTAAAGGGCTTCAGCTGGTCGGTAGGGACCACGTGGCCCACTGACCAGGTGGGCAGCCCTTTAAATCCAATGGGAGGGAGGGGGAAGTCACGGGTGCAGGCTCCGCTTGTAAAAATACCTTTTAAAGGATCTTTTTGTGAGCAGGGTGAAGGCCGCAGCATATGGGGCTGATTTCCCCCAGACCTGCGCACCATGGCCCCCACCTCACTCACAAAGAGACTCTTTAAAGG
Source organism: Gekko gecko (assembly GCA_029375565.1). NCBI lineage: Eukaryota > Metazoa > Chordata > Lepidosauria > Squamata > Gekkonidae > Gekko > Gekko gecko. Next base: position 136,507,799 of record JAPDNY010000003.1, on the reverse strand, counting down.
GACTTTTTTATGACCAGAGACTGCACCCATGACCTCCCCCTCCCTCCCTCCTGCTGGATTTAAAGAGCCATCCAGCTGGTCGGTGGGCCATGTGGTCCCTGCCAACCAGCTGAAGCCCTTTCAATTGGTCAAGGGGGTGGGAGAGCGGTGGTGGGTTGGGTGGTCACTCCTGGGGGTGGGGCTTAGGGCTATCCCCACCCACCCTTGGAATGCCCCCCAATCCCCCCCAATGGAGTGAGGAGGGGACCTGGCAACCCTACACTCAGTATTTTTTTCAAAATGGTGGAGCTAAAATTGTTTTGGAGACATGGCAATAAGATAAGAGATAGTCAAGAAACAGGCCCATACTGCATGCCTGGGCAATAACCTCAACCAAAGCAAACCCTGTTTGCTGTGGATAAACTAGAAGCTGTTCTCTATGAGGACTAATTAGCCTGCAAAGGTTTTTCTGATGCAAGAATCAGGACTGGTTGTAGGATCTTTAGCACTCTAGGTCAGCCTCTGGCTGAGTGGCCCTGCTGCTACCCAGACCCCACCCCCACTGTGGCCAGAGCATGTAAAGAGCTGCCATGCCCAGAACCAAGCCTCCATGCCACAGGCCAAGCATGCACAGACCTGGGTGAACCCCAAGCTTTTGTGCATGTCGCCCCTGATAGGAGTAGTGGATGAGCTGCCCCTGGGAGGATTGCTCCTGATTCATAAATCTGCATCTCCAAGAAAATACAACATATAAAATGTTATATCTAAGTGTTAAGGAATAATAATATATAGCACACAAAATATGCATACCACAACTGTTTTGACACAGTATTCCTTGAATTATTCCATCATATCATACCCTCCATACTTTCCATATCATACTTTCCATCATTCCAGCATATCATACTCTCTTCCCTTGTTTTCCTGCACTACCTTTTGCTTTACCTCTCTCTTTCTCCTTTTCTTGCACTGCACAATTGTGAAGGAGGGGGAGATTGCCAATGACTGCTGCACGCTCAATTTGTGAAGCGCTTAATGCTGCTGTTCATAATATTGTTTTGCAAAGAAATTAGCCAAACTGAAATCATCCTAGTATGAAGAGAAGTCTTAAGAGGTGGCTTGCAACTCCAAAAATAAATCAGATCTACAACATAGCCTACAAATCACCATGGCATAATCAAAGCCTTTTCACTGAGTTTTAGAATGTAGACTTGATTGCAACACATCACCTTGGCACATCTACATTCAGTTTTCTCGTGATAGTTTTGGAACACCTGTAGGTCATAAGAAGCAACATCAACCACACATTAAGGAGTGAATTGCGCTACCCAAGTTTCAAAAAATTGAAAGCATTTGTGAAGGAAAAGCACAGGGTTAAACCACAAATATATGCATCATGCAGATCTGTGGAGTTTACTAAATATGCCTCATAACTCATCTTCTTTTCTCACTAATGTAATTATTCATCGTTTAAAGTTAATTGCTGATTCTGACTACTGCTGTCTCAGGGCATTATAAGTCTGTAAAGAAAGGTCATGAAGTGATTGACTGTTATGAGCCAGAGGAAAAGTTAATCTGCCTTTAGACACAAAGAGCATCCTAGGTAGATTTTAAATCTTTGTCTTCTTGACTGGAACTTTGTGTAGCCATTTCTCATAGGAATCCAATGGTTCTTCTCCATTACCACAATTTACTCGTGTCACACCACCAGTGCCATCTGATAGAGGTCTTGCTCTGAAGTATCTTTGATAAACATTAGCCGTCTATCATAGTTTTATCAAAGAAGTATCTTTTATAACATTAGCCCTCTATCATAGTTTTATCCTGCACTTTCTCCAAGGAACTCATAGTGGCATATATAGGGCACTGTTCCCAGCCTGCATTTAATCCTCATAAAACCTCTCTGCAGTATCTTAGGCTGAAGAAGCAAATATCGCTGCATAGTTCTGTCTGTATACCGTGATTGCTTGGCCAGCATTATTAAACAGATGGCACAAAATACCTTTGTTACCTAAGCTGTATCAGCACATGACAATGGACTAAGTGTGAATATTGTTGGAGAAACTCACCCATGGTAAACATTGCCTGCTGGTTTTACATTTCCTATGTCCTTGTGTTCTGGGAAGTTCCAGGATACCCTTAAAAGGGTCAGGTACTGTTGACATGAAAGATCACTGGCAATGAGGCTTCCTGTTGTAGGATGTCCTTATTTGTAAACATTAAAGTTGAGTGGGGTTTTAGTCTACTCACAGATGTAATCAATCCATAAAATGGGTATGCCAGATAAAAGGACTAAATTGCATGCATGGCTCAAGACAGATGAAAGCCTGTTGGAATGTTTTGCATGCAAAACCTATAAGACCTTTGGAAGATATCAAGCTGCATGCATGCCAGGGTCGAAGAGTCTATCTTAGGCTGCAGGTCTGGGTCTAGCATACATGCTCCAGTGATATGGACTGATAAAGGCACCTCAGAGTTAAAAGACCCAAGGTATGGTGATAACTACCAAATAGGTCCTGAGTATTTTTATAATCACTTTCTACACTAATGAACAGTTGTAAGCTGCCACAAGCAGGGTAGGTATTTATAGCCAGCAATGCTCTTCTTCCTTGTGCTAGCGCTTGGCCTCTTGCCATCTCCTTTTGAGTGGATTACATTGGACAGTAGGCTCTTGGAATACGTGTTAACATGGGCTTTTTCACGTTGGTTATTGAATGGCTGATATTTTTTGACTGTTTGAGTTTGCTAATTCCTGAGCCTGTATTATTCCACCCCAATAAACTTTATTTCTGATTTCACTCTTATCTGCATTGGATGGAAGAAAACCCAAATAGAATGAAATCAGTTGGTAGAGAGCTTATAGAAGCTCTTTGCCACTTTGTTCAAGATCCTTTAGAGCTGTTTGGAAGGGTTGCCAGCCATCAGAAACCTTCAGGAGACTGGATGGGGGAGAAGACTTACCTTATCCAAACAGTGTCCCCTGTTGGCACACCATCACTTCCAGCTGCATAATCAAAAGTGACTATTTATTTATTTATTTAGAAAAAATATATCCTGCCTTTCTGCCTTCATAAAGGCCGCCAAGGTAGCTAACAATTTAAAACACACATGGTAAAATTACACTATAAAACCATCAAAACGACCCCCTCCTAAATATACCTCATTAAAAGAAACTTTTGAAAGAGTTAAACAGAGTTAAAATACATATAAAACAATTAAAATACATATGAAACTTAAAACATTGGTTAGGGAAGAAGGATTGTTGAGGGAATGTCAAAGAATACGAAAGAGTCTTCACCCACTGATGGAAGACGGCAACAGAATGGGATACATGAGTCCCCCTGGGGAGAGAGTTCTGGAGTTTTGATGCCACAACTGAGAAGGCCCTCTCCTGGGTTGTCACGTCCCTAATCTCAGAAGGCAGAGGTACCCGGAGCAGGGCCTCTGAAGATTACCATAATGGTCAGGCTTGTCCATAAGGGATTAGATGGTCCTTCAGATATGTTGGTCCCAAACCATATAGGGCTTTGAAGGTCAAGACCAGTGCCTTGAATTGTGCCCCAAACAAATTGGAAGCCAAGGTAGGTGGACCAAGACCGAAGTGATATGGTCCCTGTCACCTACTCCAGTGAACATCCTGTCTGCAGCATTCTGTACCAAATGAAGTTTCTGAACACTTCTCAAGGGCTGCCTTACATAGACCACATAGTGGTAATCTAGTCTAGATGTAACCAGGGCATGGACCACAGCTGCCAGAAATTTTCTGCCCAGGAAAGACTGCAGCTGTATAACTAGGCAAAACTGGTAAAAGGTGCTCTTGGCCACAGCTACCAACTACTTATTCAGCAGTAGGCCTGGGTACCAGATCACCCCCAGACTACAGACCTGTTCCTTTAAGGGCAGTGCAAACCTGTCCAGAATGGGTGACACCTTAAATTCTGGGTCAGACCTTTTGCCCACCAGTAGCACTTCCACCTTGTTGAGATTGTCAGTTTATTAGCCCATATCCACTCCAAAACTGCCTCCAGACACTGGGTCACGGTTTCTACATTCTCCCTGGGATCAGCTGGAAGCGAGAGACAGAGTATATGTCATCTGCATAATGGTGACAGCCCAAATCTCCAGATGACCTCACCCAGCAGTTTCATGTAGATGTGAAAAACCAAGATGGAACTTTGCAGGACTCATGCTAACTGGTTTCCTACCCAGTCCCCATGCACTTATGAGACAGACTCAGATGTTCCAAGGCTCTTAGCCTCCTTTTGAATTAGGGTTGCCAGGTCCCCCAAAGTCCCCAATGGGGAACTTTGGGGGGTGTTACTGGAGGGGGTGGGGAGACCCCAACATGATGATGTCACCCAGAAGTGACATCATCACATTGGGGAGCAGAGAACCCTGCCTCTCTCCAGCAGCATCTAAAAGGTATTTTAAAACCCTGCTGGGGAGGGGGGGCCAAGCACACCTGCATGCTGAGCCCCAAATTTGGGGCTTGGAGTACAAGCATGCAGCCCCCACCTCTACCCAGCAGCATCTAAAGCAGGGGTGGCCAAACTTGCTCCATGTAAGAACCACATAGAATAAACATCAGATGTTTGAGAGCCACAAATATTACACACATTTTTATTTTTAAAATATGCACATTTGCTTTTTATTAACATTAAATGAGACTGCCAAAAATAAAAAACAAAAGGGGTAAAAACAGCTATTGATAATGATATTTATTTGTCCAGTGATATTTATTTGTTTGCTAATGATATTTGTCTAAGGAGAGAGAGATAAAAAGAAAGAAAGAAAGAAAGAAAGAAAGAAAGAAAGAAAGAAAGAAAGAAAGAAAGAAAGAAAGAAAGAAAGAAAGAAAGAAAGAAAGAAAGGAAGGAAGGAAGGAAGGAAGGAAGGAAGGAAGGAAGGAAGGAAGGAAGGAAGGAAGGAAGGAAGGAAGGAAGGAAGGAAGGAAGGAAAGAAAGAAAGAAAGAAAGAAAGAAAGAAAGAAAGAAAGAAAGAAAGAAAGAAAGAAAGAAAGAAAGAAAGAAAGAAAGAAAGAAAGAAAGAAAGAAAGAAAAGAAAAGAAAAGAAAGGTGGAAAAAAGAGAGACAAAGAAACAAAGAAAGGAAATATATGGGAGAGAGGGAAAACATGGCTCCCCTTCGCTTCCCCAGCTGTCCTGCCAGGAGCCACACAATATGTGTGAAAGAGCTGCATGTGGCTCCCTAACTGCAGTTTGGCCACTCCTGATCTAAAGGGTCTTTTTAAACCCTGCTGGGAAGAGGTGGTGGGAGGCCATATGCACCTGCATGCCGAGCCCCAGATTTGGGGCTCAGAGTGCGGACACTCAGCTCCTGCCTCTCCCCAGCAGTGTTTAAAGACTTCCTGGAGAGAGGTGGGGGGAGGCTGGGTGGTTGCTCCTGGGGGCAGGACTCCTTCCTGCCTGCCAGCCAGCAGGCAGGCAACTCCAAATTAGGCAACCCTTGCCAAAACAGGGGGTCTGGCAAACCTATTTTGAATTATGCACAGAAGGTGACTGAGCAAAACAAGTGAAACCCCTTTGATGTCACTTATGCTATGGGTAGGGTAATGTCAGGGTCCAAAGTGGCCCAAGGGTATCGCATTCTTGAACCAAGGAAAGGAACAGGATGCAACTGCGAGCAGTCCAACTTAAATGAATAACCGGGACTCTCATGGAGGAGAGCAGGAGTCTGTCTTTATGGGACAAAGGCCCTGCAGTGAAAGTGTCAGAATTTGTGCTGTAGGAGAAATACTTAGGTCTCTTTGCTTTGTGAGGATCCATTATGGTATTATCCAAATTGCTTTTGGTTATTAATAAAGATGGGGAATTATAATTATTAATGTACAATTGGCATCTAAGGGAGCGAAGCCTGTGTATACAGAAGTCCTGCCTTTTCCAGTGACCCACAAATAAACACAAAAGCCAAGTCTCAAGGAGATAGTTTCTTTACTGGGAAATATAATTCAAGCATACAAATAAATTCACAATCACACACACAATTATTCAGTCCTAAGAAATATAGCTAGAAAGGGATATTAGCAGGATACTCATTGATGGGTGATACATACCTGTCCTTGGTGGGATGAAGTGATCCACAGAAAATAAGGGGGGGAATAAGGGTCATATTCTGAACCAGCAGAACACGTGGTCAACTCTGGCAGCACTAAAACCAAGAGTCATGGAGATAGGGTGGGTCTACAGGTGGAGGATAGAGAGAGAGCATGGCTGATCATGCTCTTTTTTACACTGTTGGGACTTGGGGATGGGCTTTGCTGGCCATTTCCTTTGTCACGTCCCCTTGGTCAGTCCCAGGAATTTTCCAAATCAAAAACCAGTGTCAGGAGGAAGGGGGCTTAGTGGTTGGGCAATATTGGCTTCTATTTACTCTTAACAGTGGCACTTTTGAGAACAATAGCTGAGGCAGCCAGAGTCATTGTCATTGATGGCTCCAGGTGATGGGTTTAGCTAGTACGTGTCAGCCTTCTAATCCCTTCATGGCTGAGGATCGTCTGTCATGCTAGATTGCCTACATACAATGTTAGGTGGAGATGGGGGGTGGGATGCGCTTGCATGTCAGAGAAGATGCTAGTTCATGGAATCTCCATTCAAGATCTCTGGTCTCATGGCTTGGCATGATGCCTGTTTAAACAGCAAATGGTTACTGGCTTTACTGTGCTTCACATGGCTAGGGAGCTTGATTCTCTTCCTACTGCGCTGCGGATAAGAGATGGCAGGTAATCCCAGGAACCATTGGCACATACAACTGATAAGATCTTAAAAACTGATAAATCACCAGGTCTGGATGGCATACATCCAAGACTTCTGAAAGAACTCAAATGTGAATTTGTGGATCTCCTTACAAAAATTTGTAATCTTTCATTAAAATCCGGCTCCATTCCTGAGGACTGGAGGGTAGCTAATGTCACTCCCATCTTTAAAAAGGGTTCCACAGGAGATCCAGGAAATTACTAGCCAGTCAGTTTGTCATCGATACTGGGTAAGTTGGTAGAAACTATTATTAAGGAAAGAATTAGTAGGCACATTGATGACCAAAAACAATTGAGGCAGACTCAGCATGGGTTCTGTAAGGGAAGATCTTGTCTCACTAACCTGTCAGTGTGGACAAGGGGGACCCAATAGATGTTGTTTACCTTGACTTCCAGAAAGCTTTTGATAAAGTTCCTCATCAAAAGCTCCTAAGTAAGCTCAATAGTCACGGGATAAAAGGACAAGTCCTCTTGTGGATCAAAAACTGGCTAATTAATAGGAAACAGAGAGTGAATATAAATGGGAAATTTTCTCAGTGGAGGGTGGTAAGCAATGGGGTACCACAGGGATCAGTACTCAGTCCAATGCTTTTTAACTTGCTTATTAATGATTTGGAGTTGGGAGTAAGCAGTGAAGTGGCTAAATTTGCAGATGACACAAAGTTGTTCAGGATGGTGAGAACCAGGGAGGATTGTGAGGCACTCCAAAGGGATCTGTTGAGGATGGGCAAGTGTTCGTCAATGTGGCAAACGGGGTTCAAAGTAGCCAAGTGCAAAGTGATGCACATTGGAGCCAAAAATCCTAAATATAAATACACATTGATGGGGTCCGAACTGGCAGACACTGACCAAGAGAGAGATCTTGGAGTCATAGTAGATAACTCAATGAAAATGTCTAGACAGTGTGCATCTGCAATAAAAAAGCCCGCCTTATGCTGGGGATTATTAGGAAGGGAACTGAAAACAAATCAGCCAGTATCATCATGCCCCTGTATAAATCAATGGTACAACCTCATTTGGAGTACTGTGTACAGTTCTGGTCACCATACCTCACAAAGGATATTATAGCATTGGAAAAAGTGCAGAGAAGGGCAACTAGAATGATAAAACACTTTCCCTATGAAGAAAGGTTTAAATGCTTGGAGTTCTTTAGCTTGGAGAAACAACAGCTGAGGGGTGACATGATCAAGGTTTATAAGATTATGCATGGAATAGAGCAGGTTGAGAAAGAAGTACTTTTCTCCCTTTCTCACAATACAAGAACTCGTGGACACTCCATGAAATTGCTGAGCAGTCGGGTTAGAACAGATAAAAAGAAGTACTTCTTCACCCAAAGAGTGATTAGCATATGGAATTCACTGCCACAGGAGGTGGTGCTGGCTACAAGCATGGGTGGCTTCAAGAGGGAATTAGATAAGCTGATGGAGCAGAGGTCCATCAGTGGCTAATAGCCACAAGGTATAGATAGGAACTCTCAGGCTGGGGCAAGTGATGCTCTGTATTCTTGGTGCTGGGGAAGCAACAGTGGGAGGGCTTCTAGTTTTCTGGCTGCACTGCTGGACCTCCTGATGGCACCTGGTATTTTTGGCTGCTGTGTGACAAAGTGTTGGACTAGATGGGCCACTGGCCTGATTCAACATTGGCTTCTCTTATGTCCTTATCTCAGGAGAAGATTTTCCTCTGCTGGGCACATGTCTGTAGTTGGCATCAGCTTAGGGTCACCGCACAGTCAATTCCCTTTTGCACGTTTACTGCACAGTCCAGTTATTACAGAGTTCATAAGTCCAAAGGAGCACTATAAACACATTGCAGGACAACAATGGGAGACTTGAAAACAAAAGTGAAATTCCTTAAAATTTATAGTAGAGAAGGGGAAACAGTTCCAGCCCAGACAACTAAAAAAGTTACCTTTATCACTCCATGGGGACAGAGTGGTGAAGAGACTTCAGTCATCAGTGGGAACTTGATGAATGAAAAAAACAGACGACTCTGCCTAACTGCTGTCTTGGACCACCCATTATGTTGAAACTCCATTCCTGCAGAATTCTCCACTGAGTGAACATGGGATTGGAAGAACTTACTTTCTGGGCCGAAACTAACATATATATCGAGAATGAAAAAGAATAAGGATATTAGCGCAGAGAATTTTTAAACACTTACATAAATTGTACAGTTTCAAGTGGGCAGCTGTGTTGGTCTGAAGCATCAGAACAAAGTTGGAGTCCAGTGGCACCTTTAAGATCAGCAAAGGTTTATTCAAGGTATGAGCTTTCGTGTGCATGTGCACTTCTTCAGATATATTGTGCAGCACTCTTATGGACGCAGCTGGGATTATGGCTCATAAGGAACAGTTAAAGGGGTTAAAATTAATGCAGTGTGAAAATTGTGAATTTTGTTTAGGACCCATCTACATTTCTTCCCACGATTCAAGCACTGAAAGTATTCATAGCAGCATGAATGGCTTGGTGCAAACCTAAATTAACAAAAAAACTGGGTAATAAAGAACAGCAGAGAAGGTCTCATAAAGGCAATGCTTTCATTCACCAGCTCTTTAAGCTTGAGAGTTTGGATTCAAGACCACTTCAGATCAATGCAATAAGAAACCAGCTACTAGCTTAACCAGTTTGTGGATCAGGCTGTGAGTGTTGGGTAAAATGATAGAAGGTACATCAAGGTCAAACTGTGCCCTGCATGGGTTCATTCACAGTCTTACTGACTTCCATTTTCTCCTACCATGGGTCTCTGTCTTAAATCCCATGCAAAAATTAGGGTGTTAAGAACACAGCAGGAATTGTCTCCTTCCATATCTGTCTGTGCATTTGTCAGTAAATTGTTTAGTGCAGTCTGCACAGCACACCACACTGCCCTACGCCACATATTTCATGATATAAGTGCTATTAGAAACTGTTCGATACAGCTATGCTTGATATATGTGCTGTAGGTTGCTAAAGAAATGATGCTTACAAAAACATTGCTGCTTTAAAGCCTGGAAAGAAGGAGTGGGAATAACCTGGATTGTAAACAGACAACAGCTAATTTAATATATCAGCTAAAACAGTACATTTTAACCCATTGGAATTCTGTGTGCTATATTTTTTTTTGGAATCCTTATGGACTGTAAGCAATAACAAAACCCAGTATGTTTGAGTGCGTGCTCCATATAGCAGATGCTGTCACCCACTAGAATGGGATTGTTAGTTTAGTTAACATCTTTCCTCTATTGGAAATGGCAGCATCAAAGTGACAGCGATAATATGAGCATGATCTTGAGGCAACCATTTGTTCACTGTGCAGCAAAAATGATTCTCAAGCCACCAAGGACTGTAATATCACTGCCAGGGTAGAAAATGACATTCAAGCTGAACTTGGAAGCCACAGAGCTGTAAGAATCACTGCAAAAGATGAGTGCTTGCTTTGTCAATGTGTCGGGGGAAGACTGCATAACCTACTTCCATGCAGCACAGGCACCCAGCAGATCACAAGGAGAGTGTTCTCTCTTATTAACAAAGCTGCAACTCCTGTGGCTTCACTATATTTTATATATCTGGAAACCCTAGGCCTGGCATATTAAGGATACATTAATAGCTCATTTGATGTGCTAGCAGTAGTCTGCTTTCATATCTGGTATTATGGGAGAATCCAGGAACCCAAGTGCTTGAATGGGTCAAGGCAAAATCTAGATGTACTCATTTTCTTTGGCAATAGAGTGAAGAATGCTTGAGATGTGGCATGGGGAGTTCATTGCCCAAAATTTTCTTTCATATCTGGCCACCATGTTTTAAAGCAGGTCAACATGATGACAATCCAGTTGAATAGAAAGTCTGCATACCAGTACCATATTATACAGTGCATCGTAACTATAAAGGCAGGACAGAGATATGCTACATTTTCACATTTCCCATTTACACTTTCCCATTTTTTTTAATCACATTTATATCCCACTCCCTCTCCTCCAAATGCAACTCAGGGCAGCTAAGAGCATATAAAATACACCAGATAAAACAAAACAAAAGATACAATAAGTAAACTTTAAAACTATAAAATGATTAAAAATCTATCTTCATTAAAATCTATCCACTATCAAGCAGGGTAGGTGTCACATTCAGGACAAAGCTTGGCACTCTAGCTGTGAACACAAGCATAGGTTAGCAAGGACAGAGTACAAAGGCAGCAAGGCAGGGTAGAGCAGTTCAGTTCTCAGAGGAATATGGAGTGCAAAGTTGTGAACAAAGTTGCTTCCATGCCAAACCTTGTTCAGCATGTTCCTTTTATCTGCCTCATTAACTGACTCATCCCCCAAAGCCCAGCTGATGCATCTTACTACTGTTTTCATCATCCTCCAGGTGCATGTCCTTACTGCTTCCCTATCAGCTCATCACTCCTGATCCTGTAAAGACTCTGCTCCAGAAATTAACACTGGTTGCTGCTGGGCGATCAGGTGGGCACTACATTTTCTCTCTAGAGCTGTCAAGCACTTCCTCCTTTTTCCATGTTCAGGAGAACATGGTGGTGACTGACACTCTCACCTCTGTGTAATTTTTTTCTTCTCCTGCCAGAATGAGCTGTAACTGGAAAGCATTCTCACTTGCCAATGCTTCTCTTACTGAGTCTGCTTCTTGTCCCAGCTGCTCAGGTGGGTATTCCACCAGTGCAGGGCCTGACTGTTCTATTTGTCCATGGTGGCTGCTGGCTGGCCCATTACAGTAGGATGTGTGGATTGTGAGGACACAGCTGAAGCATACCAGTTACTTGTTGGATCAGCCTTGCATGCCCTGAGGAACTTGCATGCCCGCAAGGCATGCACCTCTTTAGGCAGCTGGTTCCACAGGACAGAGGCCACTGCTGATAAGGCCCTCAACTTCATTGACACAAAGCAGACAGTTCATGGACCAGGAACCTTCAATAAATGCCAAAGCTAGGAGAAGATGAGGAAGATTATGCTGGGAGAGGCAGTCTTGAAGGTATGAAGGTCCCAGGCCATTTAGGCCTTTAAAGGTAAGTACTAACACTTTGAATTGGTACCAGAAACTAATTGGGATCCAGTGTGGTTGCTGTAGGATAGGTGTTATATGCACTGACCAGGACACTTCTGTCAGCAATCTGGCAGCTGTGTTCTGGACCATTTGCATTTTCCAAAGCATCTTCAAAGGTAGTCCTGTGTAGAATGTGTTACAGCAGTCCAGTCTCAAGGTGACCATTGCATAAATTACTATGGCAAGGTCCTCCTGAGATGTATAGTTGGTAAAACACAGTCTTTGTCACCAAGGACACATGTTTGTCCATGGAGAGCAAAGCCATATCCCCAAACTCCTGAAAGAGTCAACTGTAGAAAGTCAGACCTCATTAAAGGTTGGTAGAAGTGGCCACCTCAGCAGTTTGAGCTTCCTCAGCCACATGATCTCTGTCTTAGATGGATTTAGCTTCAGCCAGCAGTCACCTAGCCATTCTACCACTGCATCCAGACAGAAAGCCAAGACCAGAATTCCAGCTACCCATCTCTCCTTAAATAAGAAGCAGAACTGGTTGCCATATGTGTTTTGTTGGCACCCCACTCCAAACCTCTTGACAATCTCCTCCAGAGGGGGAATATAGATGTTAAAGAACATTGGGGAGAGAATTGACCCATGTGGATCTCCATAGGTTAGGGCCCATGGTGACAACGTCATGCCTGTTTTCCCTGTACATATGTTAGTTTTACCCTGAATATATCAGGTGAACTGGGCTGCAGTGACAATAGTATCTCTGTTCCAGGCTTATTGGCTTCTGGTTCTCACTCAGTGGCAGTTTATGGCCTAGCTCTGACACAATAATTATGCAGAAGACCCTAGTTTTGATCATTGCTTAGAACAGTTTGGCTATGTAGAACTCCCAGGGTTACAAAGCATGTGTATCTACCATCTTTCACAGGGGTGTCGAACTCATTTGTTATGAGGGCCAGATCTGACATAAATGAGACCTTGTTGGGCCAGGCCATGTGTGTCATAAAATGTAATGCCAGGTAGTGGAGATATAGGCTGAGTTCAGACTGGCAATTTGCCCCGGTAGGGACCCGGGCCAGTGATGACTCAATCCCGGAGTAAATGGGGCATTCACACAGGCACATCTGCCTGGCGTCCCCCACCCGTAGCCAACCCGTGCTGTTGCACTTCACTGCCGGATTAAAAAGATACCTGATAAAACCTGTAGCAAATCCGAAAGCCCATGTGTGTCACGCGTTTCTCCACTTCCGGGGAGTCTGAACGCGCAGCCGAAAAGCCGGGAGCAACCTACGTTGGGCAGAAGGCAGCAGCAGTGTGATTGGCTGTGCTCCGCTCCACTGCCCAATGCGGTGCCGGCGCTGCAGGGTCCTCCACCCAATCGGCAAAATGCGCTTATGCGGGTGCTCATGTGCACATACACCCACAGCCGAATCAATGGGGAAACGGTGAATATAGCATGCCTCCAGCGCGGCAGTCTGAACGCTCCCGCGCGCCTCTGTCCCGTATCTTCCGGCAGCGGCCCCCACTGTGTGAACGGGAAAACCCGGTATAGTTTATTCTGGGGCTTTTTTGCTATGACTGGCTACCGTAGCAAACTGCCAGTCTGTACTCAGCCATAAACTTTATAAAGGACACAAACACATTTTTTTTTTTACTTAAAATAAAAACATGATTAAAACATTAGCACTCTTGCTATATTTTGTTTATTTAACAGTGTCTGATAACTGACACCTCTTGCTTTGAATTATTACATCAAAGTGTCTGTGCTGTTGCAATCTTGAGTATGCTGTTCAGGTGGGTATCTGTAAGCTGCAAACCTACAATGACACAGCAGCAGCAGAACTGGAAGAAGCAGCAGAAGACAGCCAGTTCCACTGTGGGCCTGATAGAAGCCCTTCAGGGGCCTAATCCGGCCACTGGGCTGCATGTTTGACATCCTTGATCTATCATATATTTAGCCCATGTTTCCTTCAAGGAACTCAGCGCATAGTGCATGGGGGTTTCTGTACTATCCTTAAGCCAATCAGCAGTTTAGGTTGAGTGGGAGTCTCATCCAAGTTCCCCAATTGAGCTGCATATCTGAGCAGGGGTTTTGAAGCAAATGATCCTAATCCAAGTCCATCAGGTTGTCTGCTATACCACATTATAGCAGTTGTGGCAACAGGCTGGAAGTGGTTGGGGTGCTTTGAAAGCATAATTTATGAATTCTATAAGAAGGAAAATTGTAGTCTTATTCATATGAAGGAGGTGAATTAAGCATTGAAATCTGCTGGAGGAGATAAAGTGCAGTCGCCATAAAGCTCATCCAAAGCATTTCTTGTGAGCAAAACATACTGTACAGCAAGTTTACAATGGGATATTCTAAAGAGGATTTACTTAGGCACAGGCTGGAGATTCGGCATCATTATCTGCTTTTTAGTTATGCTGCTGTAGTCTGACAATTTGACATGCAGCCAGCCTTATAAAATGTCGCAGAACACTCTCTTGGAAAGCCTGAATGCTGACTTGGACAGAGCCAAAACCAAGTATGGGACATCTTTTTTTTCCTCCCTGAAGAGGATTTAATATGTAGATAGCACAAGCATTTTTAGTTAATCCCAGTTGGAAAAGTAGAACATCTTTGGCATAAATCAAATAATGTGGGAAGGTAAAAATATGTAAGGGTCAACCACAGAGAACCAACTACCTTTTCCGTTGAAGCCATCAAGCAGTTTGCTTGCCTTTGTGTTTTTTTCCACCACGGTGAAGTGTCAGTATAGATATGAAGCATCCCAGCTTGGCTCATCTCCAGCTTAGTCTGTTACTTCATAAGGCATAATATCACCTGTTCTGATTTTGCTAATCTCCCCTCCTTCCCACATGCTTCTATTCCAGTGATCCCAGTGAACTCAGAATGGATATGCAAGGGAAAGGATAAGTGTACGTGATACTTTTTCTTCCTAAAGCTACTTTATTTTAATGACAAAACAGTGGCTTGTAGGGTCACTCCAGCTCTCTGCTATAATTTGAGCTGCCCTGCAACTCAAATAACCGCATGCCCAGATACTTGTATACATACTTGATGGCAGGACCACAGAGAGATTGTTCAAATTTGCCCCTTGAAAGATGTAGTCATCTTCCAGACTGCAGCCCTGATCTGGACTTTCCCCATCTCTGGGGCACCTCCGATGATAGCGTGATTGTGTCAATCGTTCCACCCTGCCTGTTTTTATGTGGAACTCCCCCAAGTGTGTGTTGTACTTTAGTTTTAAAGTCTGTTCAGTTTTTGACATTTTGGTGATTTTTTTTGCACTTGCATTGTTGCAGTTTATCCCTATGAGTCCTCATTGTTTTGTGCAATTACCATCCCCAAAGCCCACCAGCAAACTGTACCTTGCTATTTAATTGGTAAACTATTTTCCTGGATTACACTGGTTGTTCTGATTGGCTGTGCTTCCATTCCTTCCTTTTGAATTGCAGACGGTAGCTAAAGATTGTAGCATAACAGGGCTCTTTTTGTAGAAAAAGCCCAGCAGGAATGCATTAGCATAATAGGCCATACCCAACAGCAGGAACTCATTAGCATATTAGGCCACACCCCATGTTACCAGAAGTGTGGTCATCCAGCCACACCCAACTTTTGCTTCTTATTCTGTTTACCTTGTTTGTTGTCAAAACAGTTTTGACAAAACCAATAAAAACATTATTTTTAAAAAAAGTTTCCAATTCCATACGTTTAATAATTAATATTATATTTATTTTAAAGGTAACATTAATATAAGCAAACATCTCAATAAACACTCTGGAACTAGGCTGCATAACTAAACACCAAGGTGCACGGAACTCTCGAACTGCTGACCTTTCAGTCTGCAGGTCAGCATCTTAACCTCTGAACCACCGCGGCCCTTCCAGATCCTAGTCTGACACTTTAACCACTACATCACACTGGTGTTCTCTCTCTCTCTGTTTTTAAAAATAAATATTTTAAATAAACCAATGGAAATAAATCCTGTTGATAAAAGCCTCACAGGCATTTGTCCCATTAGTTTTAAAGGAAATGAATTAAAATAACTTTAAAGCCCACTTGCCCAAGTGGAAAGGAGTTACCATTTCTGGTTGGCTTGCCAGTCAGAGACCACAGTCCACAAACCACACACTCCACAGTAATCTGAAGTTAAGTGGCTCATGGAGTGGCTGAGACAGAGTAAAGCTGGAAACACCTTTTCTAATTCTGCCCGGTGGTGTTCATATGTGTTCAGGTATTATTACACTGAGTATCTTTGGGGACATGGCTTAGTAAAGACCACCTGGAATCTCACCCTTGTTTCACCACAGGCTGTTTTGCTTTGCTGCTAGCTTGCCAAAGGGGACAATTGTAATTCCTTCTGAGGAAGAATTGGGGGGGGGGTGAAAAGTGAGCTTTTAGACACCAGACCTACTTGATTCTTAGCCAACAGTAATAGAGACTTAACAACAATAATTACAAAGTTTGAGTCCAGTGGCATCTTTAAGACCAAAAATTTTAATTCTTTGGGTAATGTTTAATTCTGGCATGCACACGAAAGCCAGTTTGGTGTAGGGGTTAGGAGTGTGGGCTGTAATCTGGGAGAACCAGGATTGATTCCCCACTCTTCCACATGCAGCCGCTGGTGTGACCTTGGGTCAGTTACAAGTTCTTTCAGACTTATTCTCTCACCAGCCCCACCTACCTCACAGGGTGTCTGTTGTGGGGAGGGGAAGGAGACCGTAAGCTTCTCTGAGACTCCTTCAGGTTGTGAAGGCTAGGGTATAAATTCAATCTCCTCCTCCTCCTCCTCCTCCTCCTCCTCCTTCAAATGAAACTTTTTTAGTCTTAAAGGTGCCACTTGGCTCAAACTTTGTTATATTGCTTCAGGCCAACATGGCTACCCACCTGACTCCAACAATAATTACTGTCATGTCAAGGCAGTCAGAGGAAATCCCTTTCCTAAATGTTTCTCTGAGACATTTCCTTTTTAAACCAAAGATAAGGTTATATTACCTGCAGAACACCACACTCATTTTTTTCCCCTTTCAATTTCTTTTTCATAGAAGCAAAATGGGGGGGACACTTCAGATGCACTGCATATAATCCCTTACTCACAAACAAGCTACACAATATCAAGGCTGCATTTCATACAACTGTGAACCACCCACAGTGCACAAAGCATTGTGTGTAGATGAAGAACTCCAGTGGCAGCCTGGCAAATCACAACCGTTGCTCAGTGAAAAAGAGAAGTGGGGAAGTGGGTGGCGCAGAGAGGTGCTGGGGCGCAGCCCGGCCTGGCCATCCCTTTGGCCTTCGGGCTCCTCCACCACCCCTGGGGTGAGGGAGGTTCCAGCTGGGGCTGCCGCCGCCATCACTGCATCCTGTCCAGTGTGTGTTTAAAATGCTTTTGTTTACCATTTGTTTAAGATGGTGTGGACTTCTAAAAAGCAAATTTACTTCTTTAAGAATATGTTTGTTAGCAGTTTCCCCCCTATTCCCACCAACTTAATAAGAGCCTGGAACAGCAACATAGCCAAGAATCTTCAGCCCTTTAGGCTGTTGCTCATTGGTCGTTAGGAGACTGGAGGAGGGCACAGCCTGGCCCCACTGCTGGACCTCCTGATGGCACGTGGTATTTTTGGCTGCTGTGTGACAGAGTGTTGGACTAGATGGGCCATTGGCCTGATTCAACATTGGCTTCTCTTATGTTCTTATGAGAAGGGGTGGGGGGAGACAAGAGTGTGTGAGAGAGAATTATTGCTATTATAAAGTAAAGCATGTAAAGGACAAGAAAATCATATAAATATGGAATTCCTGTGCTAGGGAAACTAAGGGTCTCAAAGCTCTGTTTTCCAAAAAGAATGATTCGTGAAGATTTTGTACAACCTACAAAAATATAAAGTAGAGCAGAAATATGTCTTTTTCTAATTTAAAAAAAAAAAAGAAATAACTAGGTTCAGAAAAACTTCTCTCCATTCCTCTTTTTTTGCTTTCTGTTTTAAAGACCAAGCCATTAAAAGTAGGAACCCAATTGCACTATGGAGTGATTCTGACTTTATGTTCCTGTACAGCTTCTCAAAGTACGAAACCAAAGGGAAAAGCCAGCATCTTATGCTCCTAACCACTACACCAAAGTAAATATTGGGGGGGGGATTAATTAACATTATTTATTTCAATAGTAGGTTTTCTGGTCCCATAACCAGATTTTAGAATCTTGAAGGTATAATTACCTTGGGGCACAGCATCACTCTCTCACTGCTGCTCAGTGAAAAAGAGAAGTGGGGAAATGGGCGGCACAGAGAGGTACCAGGGCACAGCCTGGCCTGGCTGTCCCTTCAGCCTTTGGGCTCCTCTGCCACTGCCAGGGTGAGGGAGATTCCAGCTGGGGCCACGGCTGCTGCCACCGCTGTGCCGTGGCTCGCTGTGGCCTCCCAGGGCCCTCTGGGTGAGCAAGGAAGGAGTCAAGTTTGGGCTCGCCCTGCCACAGCTGGCTCTGCGAGTCCCTCCACTCTGCTTGGTGGGCTGCAGAGGCAGAGCAGCCAAGATCCCAGGTGGTGGAGCCCTCTGGCCACCTGAAGAGAGCCCTTGCCCCCTGCATCCCTCCCTCTCTCGCTCCACCGGTGCCCACATGCTACCTGTCCCATCCTGGGCACAACTGGCTGGCAGGCTGGGAGGCAGCACCACTCCCTGCTCCCCTCATTGGCAGGTGGGATAGCCGGCTGTCCCCACACCCTGCTTCTCCTGCCATCACTGCTGTGCCTCTGCTGCCTGGGCTGGAGCCTGCTGTGCCTGGGCAGGCATGGCAGGAGCACTCGGCCAGCCCCAGGAGAAGCAGCAGCAGAGGAGGAGGCAGGAGCTGGGCGGTGGCGGCGGCGGCAGGGCGGGGATGGAAGGGACGGGTTCAGAAGCCAGCCAGAACACCATTCTGGGGCATTCTGATTGTCCAAGAGGATTGCACTGTGCATGCATGGTCTCATGCTGGATCGCAGAAATGCTGATGTGCATTTTTTTAAAAAAAGAATCAACGCCAACATCACCCAAAATGACAGGATGGGCAGAGCACTGTGAAATGGCACAGACATTTAGACCACCAAAAACCTGAAATCAAGCCTTTTCAGGAAAAAAAAAAGATTGGGGAAAAGCAGTTCTCAGAAAGAGCAGGGAAAAAAAACAGAAAAAACAGATTCATCTGGATAGTCTTGTTGGTCTGAAGTGATAGAGCAAAGTTTAGTCCAGTGGCACCTTTAAGACCAACAAAGTTTTATTCACGTCATGAACTTTCATGTGCATGCACACTTCCTCAGATAGCTGTGCATACACATGAAAGCTCATCCTATATATATAATTCCCTTATGTATTGGCCATTTCCCATTGGCTGTGCAGTGCACTCCATCAGCCATTTGCCCATCAACTGCCACTCACAAGAACTTGCGTGCCATTGGCTGGGTGCTGGGTCTGCTCCTCTGTCAGTAAAAAGGCAAAGGCAGGAGGCACTTTCCAGGCCTTTGTGGGGAACTCATTGGGGCCAGTTCTGACTAGGGCTGCCAGCTCCAGGTTGGGAAATTTCTGGATATTCTGTGGTGGAGTCTACGGAAGCCAGAGTTTGGGGAGGGGTAGAGGCCTCAGCTGAATAGAATGCCACAGAGCCCACCCTCCAAAGCAGTTATTTTCTCCAGGGAGGAGAGAACTGTTGTCTGGAGCTCAGTTGTGAGGAGGTTGGCTATCCTAGGCGTAGCAGTTAGTGCTTCAGAGCAGGGTCTGCCAGACCCAGGTTCTTGCTGTGAAAGCTGAGTGGGTGATTTTGGACGAGTTACAGACTTTCAGCCTAACTTACCTCACAGGGTTGTTGTGCAGATCAAAAGGAGGAGAGGAGAATGATGTAAGCTGCTTTGGTCTCCCCTGTGGAGAAGGACTGTACTTTTCCTCCTGGGGAACCATTGCTGCCAATCACTAGGTGAAGGCTGGCAATCACTCAGAATTAAAACTGCTCTCTAGATAGCAGAGATCAGCTCCTCTGGAAAAAATGGCTGCTTTGCAGGGTGGACTCTGTGTCATTATACCCTGCTGAGGTTGCTTCCCTCCTGCTTGGGTCCCCTCTGCGAAGAAAGAATGTAGTTTTCCTAGGTACAGGGAGGTTACAGGGAGGAGGGAAGAGATGGAAACCTGAAGTCAGAGGAGCAGATAATAGTACATTGTTGGTTGGCTGGGAAAGAAATATGGTTGCCTCCTCCGTGTTGGGAAGTTCCTGGAGATTTGAGGAATGGAACCTGGAAAGAGTGGTATTTGAGGAGGGGTAGGACCTAAGACAGGTACAAAGCCGTAGACTTGACCCTCCAAACCAGCCATTTCCTCCTGGGGAACCATTGCTGCCAATCTCCAGGGGAGGGGTGGAGGGGTCACTCAGAATTACAGCTGCTTTTCAGATGGCAGAGATCAGTTCCCCTGGAGAAAATGGTAAGCTCTGTGTTGTTATATCCTGCTGAGGTCATCACAGTGAATTGACATTGAGTGCCCAAGGCCAGGGGACCCCCAGAGCCTCTTTCTAGAGCTCATATTTATTTCCACAATGGGCACTATTCCTAGTATCTTGAGTAAAACTTTGCTGGTCTTAAAGGTGCCACTGGACTCAAACTTTGTTCTATAGAAACCCAGGACAGCAAGGGATTACTAATGAAGCTGTGTGGAAATGAAGGGAAAAAACAAGTAACAAAGGGAAATAAAACTGAAACACTAGCTGCCCAGAAAACACTCCAACAGAGTCATTTATATGATCCGTTTGTACCAGCATATTACGTGTTTGGCTCTGAGCTCAAATTTCCATAAGATCAAGAGCAGTTTATTGTGGCCTAGTTTGTGGCCACTGAGTGAACCAGTGTTGCTGAGACATTTTTCTTACTGAAAAGAAGGATTTGAACAAGGAATTGCTGGTGAATAGGACAGTTAACCGGGGGGGGGAGTTTTTGAAATAAAAAGTGGCTTTCACTGAAGTGACAATGCTGGAGAACCAATTCAAAAGATTCTAAACATCAGTAGAAAAGAGGTGAAATAATCACAACAAAATTTCATCTTGATGAATAGCTAGATGTGAGTCTGAGAAGTGAAGATGTTAGCTCCTCCGGAAACATTTTATAATTGCTTCTGACCATTTTTCCATTTAAAAGATCTTTGTCTACGGCTATTTTATGACAATTTCCTTTCACACATTCTCAGAATGCAAGTAAAGAAAACAAAATAATTGGATTAAGTTCTTTACTGTGGTGACAATATCTAATTGTGTATGTGTTCTATTTCTATATTTTAATGTGGAATTTTATATGTATCTTGCTGTGATTTAAAATGCAGGCCTGTTGAGTGAGAAAGAGGGAAACTGGAAGGGTGACTGAAGTGTGTTATGATTGGATGGTAGCTGTACCACAGGGGGTGGAGTTGACTGGTTGGTTCTGAGAGGGTTTGGGTGAGAGACAGTTAGGGGAGTGCTGTGAGAGCCGAAGAGAGTTAAGTGAGGTGCTGTAGAGAAATCTGTGTTCTGTGTGGAGGTTATGAGCCTAAGTGGCAAGTGAGGAAAATAAGGTTGCGTGGAAGTTATTAGCTTAAGTGGCAGGTGAGAAAAGCCTTTGTGGCTAGGAACTTTTAAGGAACTTAACAGAAACAAGAAATGTATACCTATCCGGAACCATTACTCTTATGTACCTATCCAGAATCATTATGCTTATTACACTATACTGAAACCGTTATGCTGCTATATTTCTAAATAAACTGCATTTATGTTTAAGGGAAAACAACTGTTTTATTTGGAGTAATGATCCCCTTTTTGACTTCTAACTACCCACACACTGACTGCTCTGTCGTTCTACTAATTATAACTCAGCCATCCTGTTCTTTAGGCTCAGCTTGTTGGATTATGTCGTTAGCAGAGTGCTCAAGGAACATAATGCAGCAAAGCCCATCTGGTTAGTGTGTGCTGTCCAGAAACAAAGTTACACATGAAGCCTTTTATTTTTGTAAATTTATTTGAGTCCTTTTAAGGAACTCTGTTCTAGACAGGATAGGGATAGGATTCTAATCCAGTCTAACTAGTTAAGATAGTTGGAGGTACAGGAATCATGTCCTGCTCTTATGCTGCCAAGATGGAGAAATCTGGCAGTGTAGAGAGAAAATCTGAGGCCAGAAGGAAGTTTCCCTAAGAGTAACAATCTACTAATCAAAGGAATAGTATCAGAGGAGAGAAGAAAAGGATGCTCAGTGTCCTAGCCTAGCTCTCTCTCTCTGGTCCTTTCCTCACTAGATCTTAAATCCTGGTTCAACCCTGTCCCTGAAGTTACATTCTACACTACACGTGAGTTCACCCCTGTAATTATCTCGGGGTATTTTTTTGTTTCCACATTACATTGAGGTCACCCCAGTTGTGGGATAAATGGATGTTGTTATAACCAGGGATAAATGTAAAGTACTGTGTCACGAGTTGAACTCTGATAAAACCAGGGATGAGATCCAACTGCAGGAAGGACCTCTGACTCTTTCATAATCCCCCTCCGAAGGCTGAGGCTAAGAGGCAGCACAAAGTCCTTCACTTCCAACACAACTAAGAATTCTAAGGCAAGAGCCTTTGCTGGCAGTGAAAATAAGTAGGGAATGGTAAGGAATGTAAGGATTCAGCATAACACCCATCACCTCAGAACACTACAGAGAACACTACCTTACGAAGGTTACAAATAAGGGATCTCACAGAAAAAAGAGAAAATTTTACATTTATATAAATGTAACTAATCTAAAAAATATATAAAAAACTACTTTGTTTATTAACCTTGTAAGAGTAACTAACACAAATAGAATTATCCCCAAGTTTCAGTGAGAAAGTGAATAGGACACACACAAATGTTATTTTTGGTCTGCAGCTGTAGTCTCTTTTACTGATAGTTTTATCTTTCCATTTCATTTGTGTAGCGCAGCGTAGAGGAGAGGAAGCAAGGAAAGAGCCAGGAGGCAACATCAGGGGAAGGCCTCAGCCTCTATGCCCTGTTGCCGATTATCCAGAAGAACTGATTGGCCACCGTGTGAGACAGGATGCTGGACTAGATGGACCACAGGGCTCTTCTGATGTTTTTCTTTATGCAGTGTGTGATTAAACTGTAGAATTTGCTGCCAGAGGATGCAATGATGGCCATGGGAATAGTGAGCTTTAAAAGGAGATCAGATACATTCATGGATGAGAGGTCTATCAATGGCCACTAGCCGTGGTGATTTAGGGGAACCTCCGCATTCAGAGGCACTAATCCTCTGAATCCCAGAGCCAGGAGGCAATATCAGGGGAAGGCCTCAGCCTCTATGCCCTGTTGGCCCTCCAGAGGAACTGGTTGGCCCCTCTGTGAGGCAGGATGCTGGATCAGATGGACCACTGGTCTGATCCAGCAGGGCTCTTCTTATGTTCTTAAGAGTGAACAGCAGATATGTGCCTGACAGGGGCCCAGTCAAACCAAAATGCTTAACCATATTCATACCATGTTTTCCAGATTCTGTTATATCAGGTTGCATGCATGCTAGGCAGGCATGAGTAAAGCTTTGTTGGGAATGATACAGATGGAAGTACAAGAGTTGCCACTTCCCCACTGAGAAGCAGCCCTCCCCCTGCAAACACATCACATGCAGAGTCACAGAGGCAGATGCAAGAGAAATCAGAAGACAACCATCTGAGAGCCAGTTTGGTGTAGTGGTTAGGAGCACGGGCTCTAATCTGGAAGAACCGAGTTTGATTCCCCACTCCTCCACATGCAGCTGCTGGGGTGACCTTGGGCCAGTCATAAGTTCTTTCAGATCTGTTCTCTCAAGGGCAGTTCTCAGGAGAGCTATCTCAGCCCCACCTACCTCACAGGGCACCTGTTGTGGGGAGGGAAAGGCATACTGCTCTGAGACTCCTTCCAGTAGTGAAGGGTGGAATATAAATCCAATCTCTTCTTCTCTCTTCTTCTCTTCTACGTCCAAATCTGAGGTCTCTTGGATATTTTCTAAATTGCAGTTCAACAAGCAGCTGTGACTGTTAATAACTCCAACCAATTTACCGTTAAACTTTATCAAAGATAGCCTGAAAGGAACAGAGAAAGTTTCTTTTGAAGATATTCACAAGTGTGTCTATGCCTTGGGGGGGGGTGCTTTTTAAATAAAGGTAGAATGTGCAGTTAAGTATAAGCACAACCCAGCTCCTCTTGTCTTACCTCAGTGAGCTCACTCAGTTGTTTGAATCATCTTTCCCTTCCAAACTGGTTTGTGAGAATTATAATTTCACTTGGAAGGCACAGAATTTCATCTTGCCTGAAAGCTGGAAGGGAGAATCCTTTGGGTGAAGGGTACAATCCTAAAGTCCTTAATTTCTCCCCCATTTGTGGGGAGAAATAAACAAATGTGTGGGAATGAACAAATCGCAGGTGGAAATATGCTTCCCATTGAAAATAATGAAAACATGACCCAAATACGGTAAGGGCTCTGGTCAAATGTCATAATGATATTAAAGAACACAAACATCATTTTAAATTAAAAATTGAGTAGACTTCGGATCCAAATAAGATTTTCATGCACATGCCAATCTTTAGTGGTCTTGCAACACAAAGCCAAGGGCTCACTATAGCTGGGGTGATAACTAGATTCTATCTGAAAATCTGGGTCAGATGCACATCTGTCCCATTTTTTTTAAAGCCCTCTTTATTAAATAACCATCTAATTTTATGCATAAATAAGTGTTTTTGTCATAAGCAGCTATTGTATACCTGTTCAAATCACAAAACCATTTATGAAATAATTGCAGTATGAAGAAAAAAAGATATTGCCACTTGCTCTGATACTTCAGCGTAATTGTAATGGAGTAAAGTTATCATTTACATTTTAATTTGTTGGAAATATGTATCACACTTTTATCCCTCTCTTCATTCAACATACTCTGTGTAGTGTTCTCAGTTTTAACCTTACAATAAAACCTTACAAGGTAGACTAAGATAGCCAGACCACCATCACACAGTTTGCTTCATGACTGAATAGTCTCCAGGTCTTAGTACAATCCTCTAACCAAGGAGACCCCAATCTTGCTGAGCCTTGGACACTATTGGAATTTTGAAAATAGGTAGTAGGTGCCAGAACAAAATGGCTGCCATGGATGGGAGCAACCATCAATAAAGTGGATGTCATAGGGTCAGGAGCAAATTGCAAAATATTGGGAGATTCCAAGCCAAGTGTCTTCCTGTGGAGTTTCGGGATATGTGCTCCTTATAAAACCAAATATGTTGCCTCCTGGGCTCTTCTGAAACATCTCCTGCAATAAGGTAGAGGAAAGCCAAGAATGGCTTTTGCTTTGGGGAAGAGATGCATTGGGAAAGGAGGACATGGGCACCAGAAAACACATTGTTGGCCACTATCACATCCATGGGTGCCACACTAGAGATCATTGTTTTGTTATATCACTCTGGCTATACCAGCTCTACAATGCTAACACTACCCCACACCAAAATGGTCTATTTTGAAACTATTGCTCTGTTTCACATCCTTTGTATCTGTATGTTTTATAATGAAGCCATGCCATCTGGAGCTGGGTATGAAAATTTAGAGCATGCCTATAAAAAAGGCTAGTTCATCCACAAGTGATGGCATGGAATGGGGGAGTAGAGAGTATAACAAGGAGAAACTGACTGAAGTATTTGCTCTGGACCAATGTTTATTAAATCTGCATCCTTGGGAATGTATGATCCTTGTATTCTAATGTATGTATCTTGTGCTTCTGGGCAAATTAAAGATTAAACTTGTAAAGCACAAAGTGATTTAAAGTGGTGCTTACCTCTTTTGGCCATCCCATGACAGTGTTAGCTGGCACTGAAAAATAGCAATTAGTAATGAACCAATTAATGTGCACTACTCATAATAACAAACACATCCTCCTTATTATTCAAATTAATCTAGTCTTTTCAGGGGCTAAAATAAGAGTCTTTGATGCAACATCATTATGAAGTAGAATCTTTTGTTGACCCTGCATAATATGTCATTGAGCCTTTAGAGGTGTGAGTCAGCAAATATCCCTATTAACATCATTGCTGCTTATCTGAAAGACACCAGTTAAAATCTTATATTAAAGCCTATATAGAGAGAGTCACAGAAGTATTTAAAATATCCATTAGCCATGGACTGGCACCTTTGCTTTGTAGTATATGTGGTGTTTGTCAAATGTAAATGAAATATGCAAAAATTATAGCATTGCAACCCTGGTACATTTGCAGGTTTGACATTACTAACAAAAAGCCCATAATGAGGTTTTCTAGATGGGCACTTTTTCCCATTTATGGAATCACTGGTTAGCAAACTTGGGTCATGAGGGAAGTCAAACATATATAACACTCCTCAAGTGGGATTGGATGATGATTTTCAGTTTTCTTTCTTGATATGAACTTTGTGAGTAGTTCATGCATTCGACCATCTGGATTTTTCTTATTAAGCCTGTCTCTTGAGAAATGAAATAGAAGGAACTCTGACACAATACTCCCTAGTTTTCTTGATCTCTGCTCACTAAATGAGCCCATTATAATTTAGATAATCAGGATGACTGTTCTTTGGTCAGAAGGAGTTCTCTGTGAGGCATGCGTCCATATGGCAAGTGCAGAAAGTTGGTCTAGTTAATTTTCAGGTCCCTTGCAGGCCACAGTTCCATGAAGAACCAATTTCATGCCTCATTCTTTGAAAAGTAGCCAATCATGTCATATTCTGATTCAGGCCTAATATAACTAAGAAATTGCTTCCTCCTCCAACTTTTTCTTAGGATTCCAAAGATCCATTTGTAATCTCAGTTTCTTCCACCAACCGTAGCTGAGGGAAGAATCATAGGGCCTGCACTGGGTGGGGGTAAAGGGAAGAAAACAGAAGTGCCTATCATCCTCTGGCTTACATCTCTACAAACCAGGAGGGGAATAACCAGTAGGTAAAAGGTATAAAGTTTCTCACAGACTTTTCTGCAGCTTGACTGGCTTTTTTGGTGGTGGTGCTCTTGGGGCTGTTGTGGATTTGCAGAGGCCGCAGCTGTCTTTATGACAGCTCACTAGTCTATGCTACTCTTTCATATAATGGTCCTTCTCAGACAACTTTCTTTTCCCTTTCCCCTAAGAACACTCTCTTCTCTTTTTTTCCCCTCAGAAATCTTTTTTTCCCCTCAGCAAACTCACACACATACACACAGACCTTTATTGGCATATGAAGCAAACTCATATAATTCCCCTTCAGGACAAAAACTATTTCCTTCAGAAACTCCAGCAGGGAACCAAGTTTATAAGTTTACAGATTATTTTATTGGTTTAAATAGTTGTACTGCTTTATGACATGGCACCTCATTTGGTATGTAGCCTCCCTCCTGATACATTTCACAACTGGCCTAACCAAGATCGTGATAGTTATGATTTTGCTGTTGACCTCTGGACTTATCAAGCTCCAGCCTGACCTGACCATTTTTCCCCGACTGCCTTTTGCCTGCCATGTTTCTCCCCCTGCCTAAACTGACACTCCTAGCCCAGCCAAGGAGGACAGTTTATTTTTTTTTTAAAAAAAAAAATCAAATGCAGGCACCAATCCATCCCACTTCTTGAGTATTTTGATGGCTATCTCAATAAAAAAAGTATTTTACTATCTGTATCCTAAGCTTGTACAGAAAGAAGATATACATTGATTCTTGGTGGCTCATGTACCATTCTGAAATATTTCCCTACAACCTGCCTCAACCCCTCCAGGTTTCAGCACTGTTTTATTTGGGCTAGCTTTAGTACCTGTTAGCAAATCATAAGGTATGGATTGATTCAAAAGTTTTCATAACAAGATATCCCTATGTTTTTTGACTTTAAAAAATGCTAGGCTGGATAGGGCAAAAAAAAAAGTATTATTGAATATGGAAATAATAAAAAAAAATCTCTCTTAGGATGGCAATGAAAGTGTACACCACCCTTTTCTTTTAAACCCCTAGTATTTTTAAGAGCCTTAAAACCTATATTCAGAGCTGCATTCCTTTTCTAAACGTTTTCTCCTAACCAGCTGAATAATAAGCACCACAAAGTACTAATGCTATTTATACTCCATTACATTCCATTTGAACCCACCATTTTACAATAACTGAAGCCTATTTGTATCCAAGACGGAATATGATTTGCTCATGCTGGTATTACAGTTAAAGTAGGTTTTGCCACTTGACCAGGAAAAAAAACCAGGCTGGGTCCTTGATCCAGCATTTGTGTAAAAGCCAGTAGCTGCATTTTTATGAGTTTTTATTTTAATTTTTTTTCAGAATAAAACAGATACAAACCAGGCTTACATACAAATATAAAAAGTGCTAATAATAACAACAGAGGAAAAGGGTAGAATACGATACAGATCTTAGTAAAAGGCTAAACAAGTAAATTTCTTTGGAAATGAATTTTTAACCTTTGAATGATTTTCAACATAATTGAAAAAGGGGAGCCATTTTTTAAAAAAGATTTAAATAAAGAATTTTCAGCAATAGAGATCTGATCTGAGATCTTTCCCATGGCCAAATAGTCCCATATTTTTTGAAACCATTGCTTTGTTGAACAAATATTACTGGTTTTCCAATATTATGCTAAAAGGGATTTGGCAGCTACTAGTAAAATAAAAAATAATTCTTTATTTAACTTTGAACTGGAGTGGTGTTTCCAAAGATTCAACAGAATGGTTTTGGGGCAGAAAGGCACTACCTGGGGTGTGATTTTACTTATGTTGTCAAAGACTATTTCCCAGAAGGTTTGGATCCTCAGACAGGAACACCAGCAGTGAAAGAAAGAGCCGGTTTGACCGCATCCCTTCTAACATCGGAGGTCATTAGAAGGGTCAATAAAATGAAGTTTCAGTGGAGTAATATACCATCAGGTAAGAGTTTTATAGAATTTGATGTTGTTGGCTTTTGAAATAAATACACTGGAGGACCAAATCTTGTGCCACTGATTTTCAGTAAATTATATATTACAGTCAGATTGTCATTTGGAACGATATGAGATAGTAGATGACCATTGGTTTTGACAAAATGATTTATAAAGTATTGAAATTAGGCCCTTTTTTACATTTCCATCCTCTTTTAGTAATTTTTCAAAGATGGTCAGCTCTCTAGCAGGACTGGGGTTTATATTGGGATTGTTTACTGAATATGAAGATACTGAAACTATGGGTTGACCAATATATATTTAAGCTCTAAGTGTGTATTACTCATGATTTGGCCCTTATGAGAAATACCATGCAGTCTATAAATCTGGTGCTTTCTCCAAAGAGTGAATGCATTGGGAAGCATTTACCAGGAATAAACCAATGCTGGTTTAAAAAGCTGCATTTTTAATGCATGAGCGTGTTTCAGCTTAGTAACCCTCACATGTGTACTAAGGATCAGGTTATTGAACATATATGCTGAAACATAGCAAATGTACAGAAAATATGTGTGTATGGTCCTCTATAGCTGCCTGCAAAATCTTTGTCAAACTGAAAGAAGCAAGATAACCGAAGAACATGAAGAAAGCTAGTGGCAGAGCAAAGGGTTTTGCTAAGACACGCAGTTCCCTGTTACTGGAATACCTGTCCCTTAGTTTCACTACCTCCTGAACTCTCTTATCAGTCCTCAACATGTCATAGTTTGCTATCCTACTTCTATAAGAGAAATGAAATTTTTAGTTGGACTGGGATTAAAACTTTGCAGAGGGGCTTTTGTGAAGTTTTAATCCCAGTCAAACTGAAAATTTCATTTCTCTCTTAGAAGCAGGATGGCAAACTGTTTACTTCCCTGGGCAAATGAACATTCCTGCCATCACAGTGAATGAATCAGTAAGTATGGGAAGCTCCTCTGTTACAAGCACAATGTAGTATAGATTATCTAGGGCAGCTAGATTTCCTGCTATAGGCATAACAGGAGACCTGTCAGCTGGGGTCTGCCATTCCCTGCTGTGACTTGATTGCCTCAGATCAGTTTCATGATGGACCAATCCACAACTTAATGTGATCATTCTGGATCATGATTTCACAGAATGGGATGATTCAAGAGAACATTTAGAATTTTGCCTTTTTAATGGAAGAAAGGTAGCTATTTTTAAGTTCAAAGTCTTCTATTCTTTGTAAGTTATATATATATATATATATATTAAAAAGTATCCTAAAACTTTCAGCTTTTCTCCTATGATGATGCCATGATTTTTTATGAAGAAACTGGGGAAAGGACTACCCATGAATTAAAGGCAAAAAAGAAGAAGTCCATATTATAAAGCCGCTATTGCTTGTTTAGGTCCAATATTCTGCTGAGTAGTACTTTGTATGTCTGCTATTAATAATCAAAAATGCATTCTGATATAATTTTATAATGACAGTATTAGAATAGTAATTGCTCAGAAATTAATATTAACATAATTGCTTCGAAAAATTAAGCAGACCCAAATGACATACTTGCTGACTTTTCATCTGCAAGAAGGCAGACACTTATTTCTTTGACAAAGGTTTGATCAGCTCTGATTTAACCCCAATGGATATCCTGCCTTTCCTAGTAAATGTAAAGATCGGTCAGCATTTTGAATTCACAGTTTTAAGAGATTTTAGAACTCTGTATATTTCTAGATGAATGTGACCTTAAGCAAGCTTTTGTAGAAAAAGACTGATACTCCAGAAAATGCACAGAAAACACAGATGATTCTCAAACACGTTTTTTTAAAAAAAAACTGGGTACAAACATCAGAAGATTGGAAATCCAGGTGTACTTGGCTTAAGTTTCATTGAAGTTACTGCATATGTAACTGGACATAAGATCCTGACCTTTGCTTTGCAATGAATTTGAAACACAAACAGGCCTGTAGTCAGAAAATCTTTATTGGGGGGGGGATGAGTACATTGGTGGTCACTGGTCAGCCCATCGTTGGCCGAGTTCAGACTGGCAGTTTGCCCCAATATAGGCACGTTTCAGAGACTTCACAAATGGATTAAAGGGCCGGTTCACACAGACACATCTGTCAAGCGTTCCCCAGCTGTACTCAACCCATCTTGTAACGCTTCCCTGCCAAGTTTAAAAGATACCAGGTGAAAGTGGTAGCAAACCCTGGAGAGCGCGTTCATCCCGCTTCCCAGAAATGTGAACGTGAACAAGCTGATCCGGTAGGGATGCTCTCATGTGCATGAGTGCTTATGTGCATAAGTGCATATCATCAGATTTCATTACAAAAGTCACTGACAGCCGCGCCTCCACCAGGGGTGGGCCAACAGTGCAAATGCTCCTCCCCAGTATGCTCCTGCATCAGTCAGCGCAGTGTGACTAGGAAAACCTGGAACAGTTTGTGCCAGATCTTTTTGCCACGACTCCCTCATGCTTCAAACTGCTTTGTTTCAACATTATTTTACATCACCCCCACAGTTATTAAAAATCATGACTTTTCAGCCTTGCTATGACAGGGTTAGGGTTCACACCTTTTTACCTCAACTCCTTCCTTTTTTCATAGAACATTTACACTTGAAAGACTTGTGACAGATTTCACACCAGTCTCTAGTGCCGAATAGAGGGGCATGACAAATGGTTGATGGGGCTCACCCCCTTTTTGCACCACCTTGGCTACAAGTCTGAACACAAGGCATGCCCCTGCTCATTGGCTCCGTGCTACCAGCCTCCGATCTTTCCTGTCTGTCCCCTTCCCTCCTCGCAGTCTGCTCTCCCTTCTCTCCGGTCTCCAAGAGGTTAAAACCTTGGGTTGCCAGCAAAAGAAAGGGGGGGGGAGGGTTTATGCTCTAAGTGGATGGTGGAAATGGCTGGTCTTTTCACAGCTGCAGTAAATTTCTGGACTGAGTGAGAGAGAAGAGAAGCGCCCACCTGCATTTGTGTGTGTGTGACAGCACCACACCTCTGAGGCTGCAGCTGCTGGAATGGCTTCCATCCTTCTGGGCTTCTCCCCTTCGAAAGCGGAGCCTGGTGGAAAACGCAACAAATGTGATAGAGCCTCCGGTAGGCAGACAATGATGGGAAGGAGGCATTATTTCTCCAGTGTTTATATTGGAGATGGAGAGGGGGAGAAGGATGATCGGGTTGGTTGAGAGAAGTGACATAGACGAGTTTGTTTGCCTCAGCTACGCAATTCTGGCCGAGGCACGAGTGAAGCTTCCTTCTGCCCCACCACCTCTTTGCAACTCCTGCCATTGATGTCTTTGTTTGTGTGTCTGTGTGGCCAAGTGGGGGCAGTGATTCAGCTGTGTTCATGTGTGCATGCACAAAGAAATTGGTTTTTTTTTTAAAAAAAAAAAACCTCTCGCGGCTATCTGGACAGTGCCTGTAGCCTCATCACGCGATGCAAGCGGTTTGGGGAGGGATGTGAGATCATCCCAACCCGAAAAAATATTCCCGAATCAAATTTATCATGGGAATAAATCGCAAGAAGTTTGCTGTGTGACCACAGCCTGAGTCTCCACCTGGTGATATGCTGCTCTGCCAAGATCAACGGACTCTCAGAAGAGTTTTCCCACTTCTCTCTGGTATTTCTGCTACCACCAGCTGGTCAGCCTATTACCTGCTTAGAAGGCCAGACATCCTAGCAC
The DNA here is from genome assembly GCA_029375565.1 of Gekko gecko. NCBI lineage: Eukaryota > Metazoa > Chordata > Lepidosauria > Squamata > Gekkonidae > Gekko > Gekko gecko. The sequence continues at coordinate 136,475,516 of JAPDNY010000003.1, read as the reverse complement.
TCCATTCATCATACTATTTAAAAACTCTGCTTAGTGCCTGCATCTCCTGTTATCCAACTACTGGTGTTTACTATAGAGGCAGCCTGCTGCAATTGCATACTCCCAAGGAAATCTAACAATTAACAGCCTTCCTTCTCTGGAGCCTAAGATAGTGAGTTTGAGTGTGGAGGTCTATGTGATACAGAGAACAACTAACATTTAAAATAGAACAAGATTTATTGAAAAAGGAAAGTCCAACATGTACTCTGTACAGCAATAGATGAAGCACAGTATACAAAGAAAAGCTGCAAGTATGTCTGTCCCTTAACCCTACATATATTTTACCTGGTCTTATTCAAGATACAATTTCAACATCCTGGGGCTCATGAACACAGGGTTCCCAGGAAATAAACCATCAAAGTACTTAACAGACCCAGACATGCTCAGTTTAAGCCACAATTCTCAATCATGTGCATTCCAACCATGCCTTGAGCATGTTGCTCCCTGTGATTAGGCTTACCATTTGCCTGCCTGTGGTAGGTACCCCCCCCCATCTCAGCTCCAATCCCCTCTAATCTTTAGAAAAAACGCCAGAAAATGGCCACCACAATGATGTTCTAGGAATCTTCTGGAGCATCATCTGGAAATGATGTTACATCCTTTCCAATCTCTGTGTTCAAGTGATCGACATCTTCTGGTTGTCCCTGGCCCCAAGAAAGTTCAGCTGGCTTTTTCTGAGATCAGGGCCCTGCAGTATGAAGCTGTTCTGTCAGGCTGTCAGATGAGGCAGTGGACATCTTGGCCTCCCGCACTGACAATGCTGGTCAAATGGAACCAGCCCAAACTGAGCATCGTTGTCAAGGTGAATCCACCCTATGTTTGGTTGGGTTTTAAAAATATGGTTTTAATTATCTAAATTATATTATTATCTTGCAGGAAGGGTGGGATAAAAAAATCAAACTTATTAACTAAATAAACTCTAGCATCCCCTGATGCTGCCCTCAAAATCTCCCACCATTTACCAAAGCAGTGCAGGAAATGTTGTGTATAATTCACTCCAGCATCCGATATATTAATATTTACAGATGCACTGTGCATTAGAATGAATTTCTTCCAGATAAGTCTTAGAAATGTTGAACATTTGCAATACCTACTAACATCAGTGTTAGACTTATTGAACCTCACAGAAAAATACTCATGCTTGGGTACTCATGGCAGAGCCAATGTGGTACAGCAGGAAAATTTGTCCCAGGGAGTCATGAATTTTGCTGGTTGACCTTGGACAAGTCACTGTCTGTTACACTACTCTTCATGTCAGGACTATTGTAAAGATAAAATTAGGAATACCCCTTGTGTACTAACGTAACTCTATGGAAGAACTGTTGCTGTTATTGTTGTTACCTTCAGAATTCTCAGAAAGCAGGATAAACTCCAGTGAATGCTTAAATATGATGGAAGCTCAGGAAAAAGTATACTGAGTGTGTATAATCCCTTTCCCCTTCCATCCTCTGATCAGTGTCATTTTCAAATGTGAAGTGCATGTCAAAAAAGTGCCTTACTAAATGTATTAAATTTCCAAAAGCATATTGCTCTTGGTGGATGGGAGCAATTATGTTTAAGGATAATGACTGGGTCCCTTGCACTGGTATGTGTGAAGTTCATCAGACAAGAGTTCTGCGCACAGTATGGCTTTTTTCATGCATAAAAGTCATTATGAGGACAATGTAGAAAAGTGAATTTCACCATTGTGAGCCTGATGGATTTAATTCTGTTCCCCCATCAGGCACAGATCTCCTAGAAGCATCAAAACAATAATGATGAATAATTTTCCATTTATATTAACTTCCTGTAGAGCTATTATGAGGTAGCACATTAACATCCATCTAATAACGTCATCTGAGACCAAGAAAGGAACACAGATTTGAATAAGGATCCACTCTTCTTCACTAGGTACCTGGTTTTCAAGGACTGTACAAACTGGCATATATCCACTGCTTTGTAACAATCACACGGTTTCAAAGTAAATAATTAGTCATTCTCTGAGTAATTAACAGTAGGCTATTATTTCTAGGCGATAGTAATACCAGCCCAGTTCAGTAATACTAATTCATCTTAACAGTTTTTATGCTGTACCATTATGTTTTATATGCTAATGTTATGGTCTGTCCCATTATACCAAGTGGCTTCAGAGAACCCTGAAATGCTCATTATGATGTGGTGGATTTTTAAATGAGAGCTTTTACTAGTTGCTGCTTCACTTTTTAAATTGCAGTGCACTTAGAAATTGGAAAGCAATTATGAGACGCATAATACTGCTTGTTTGTGCCCCAGATGCATCTAGTTTATTGGGCCCTTTTGCATATAGTTTATTGGGCTCTTTTTTCTTTGAGGAGAAAAGAATGGGTGTTAAGTCCACTTTTTGAAGAAATCTGTTTAGAAAGAAAATGGGACAACAATAATATCATTCATAAGGTCTGTACACATGAGAATCAAAGGTGAGGTGTATCAACATGTAGAGTAAGGAGAAATCATGGGATTGTGGCCATAAGTCCTGCCCCCAACTTTGCTGCAGTGTGAGGCTGTTCCACATGGAGTTCATGCATATTCTGGCTATGTTACCCCTTTGATTTTTGACTGCACAACCCCTTTATAGATGACCCATCTGCACAATGACTGACCATGCAAGGAGGGAAACCGGTCATGAGCATACTGCTTCCACCCTCTGTCTCCATGCAGTCAATGAGTCATCTCCATGGAGCAAATGCCTAGAGGAAGTGTTCATGCATACATCCCTATACACGATCAGCACCCTTTGGAAAACAGCATCAGTGCTCACAGGGAGGGAGCCAAAGGCACTACCATCAAATCTCCAGAAAGTTTCCAAGTTGGAGGTGGCAACCCTGCCACAATCACATCAGAAGCTATTTGTTTCTGCTGGGTACCTGTAACTATTAACTTTGATATTACCATTATTCCTATAACTAGATGCTTTATGATTAGATAAACGTAAGGGTCCCTGCTCAAAGGACTATATGGGGATCCTTGTCTGTTTATGTAGTGTTACTTTATTTCAGGGAGGGTCTGTGGCTCAGTGTGGTATGCAGAAGGTTCTGGGGTCAATCTCTGGCATATCCAGTTGAAATGAACATGTAGTGGGTGATGAGAAAAACCTCTGCCTAAGACCCTGGAGAGCTGCTGCCAGTCTTAGACAATACTGACCTTGATGGATCAATGCTTTGATTTGATATAAGGCAACTTCATGTGTGACTTTGAGACTGCCTCCCTCTGTTGTTCTTAATGCATTTCTGTGAGGTCCTCATCTTCCTACTATATACTGGTCTTCTGCCTTATCACCATCTACTGGTTTGGGGTGTTAAATTCCCAAGACACTGCTAAAAGCTGTCCAGAAATTCTACTTAATACTGCATGATTCTGAGGATTGTGCTGACTTCTTTTCTGGTTCTGCCCATGAGTAACTTCATGGTTTGTACAGACATTTTAGAACCGCCGAATCAGGCCCACTGTACCTCAGCTATTCAAAAACGTAATTATTCCTAGTCAGTGCATCAACATACATCACAAAAGAGCAGGTATATATAGATTTTTTTCCATGTGTATTCAAATGTATACTAGACCTGTATACTAGATTCATATGCATTCATGTGGTGGAGGACCTCCTGATGGCACCTGGTATTTTTGGCCACTGTGTGACAGAGTGTTGGACTAGATGGGCCATTGGCCTGTTTCAACATTGGCTTCTCTTATGTTCTTAGGTGTGGGTGTAGTATGCCTCCCTTATCATGCACATAATATATGTGGTGGGCATTCCATGGAGAAAGGTTGCACAATGTTTTGCGTCAATTTGGTTTGCCCTGTTAAAAAGTATGACATGGATTACATTCTTGATTTTGGATTCTGTGTGGACCAGTAAGGCAGTACATTTTTTTCCGTTCCACATAGAGGCCCACTTTGCCTAGATGCCCAATATGTTCAAGTATTCTCCCTCAAAAAATATTTGATGAGGGAGAGGAAACTTCAGCTTATATGAGTGTGAAGCCCTTGCCTTTTCTCATGTTATATTCAGTAAGAATCTCCAATTTTGTAAGGGTAAACTGGACCCAGAACACAAGGTAACAATCTGGTGTGATCCAACTGGCAGAAACTTGGATTCAGATGGGAAAAATTGATCCTTAATGCCCAGAAACATTCTCTAGGTTGTCACAAATTATTGTCTCTTAGCATAACAAACTTCACAGAATTATTGTGAGACTAAAATGCTGCTCTGAGCTCCTTTGAAGAAGGATGGATTCTAAGAAATACATCACTCATAACAACAGGGTTCCCAAACTTATTTCTCCCTATCTTCAGTTTCCCTAATATTTGACTCCAGCTTGTCTCAAAAATGTTTCACAGTGTTCTAAGACTCTTTCTTTCTGAATTTATTAAGTCCGTTGTCCCCCACTGCTACTTTTTCTGCATTTATTCTCTACCTCCCTCTGCTCACATTTCCCCTAGCAACAGCCCATGCCTCATTAGTGAGGCATTCCTCAGACTTTGAAAACCAGCACCATGAAACTAAAGGGTATTGCTGACTCCAAAAATCAAGGCTTTCCTGGAGAAACTATCGGACAAATACAGTTGTGCATATATTTACAAAAAGAATAACAATTGCATTCAGGTAAAAGTTGGGGAAACAACCAAGAGGGAGGGAAGGGATTCACCAAATGGCTTTCTTACAGTCTTATCCAGTTCTCTATCAGTGCAGAATATCTCTATTTAGGGGGCAGTTAATATAACCTTTTGTTCAGTGATAAGAGATAGTAATGGAACAACACTGATAAGAAATCTTCTGCTTTCACAGTCTTAATGTCTCTCACAGTACTACCAGTCTCTGAAAATGGCTGTCGATATCAAGTGGAACAAATCAGGATTCTACTGGCATGAAGTAAATAATTATTTTGGAAACGTTTTTGGTCAGTTTTAACTCTGCTATTCATCACTTACTATAATGACGTTCAAGGGAGATTTATGATCAAAGCTTATGCTTTGATGAAATAAAATTTGCAACTAGTTATCAACTTGTGCTTCTCCCTTACTACTGCACTTCCGTTATTTATGACTATTTATTTATTTTATTTATAACCCTCCTTGCCCCCCAGTGAGGGAGGTAGATACATAGCTTGTTAGCCAATAAGATTTCTTAGTTTCTTCTTAACAAACTAAAAAATTAGCTACCATTAATGGTGCGTCCATCATGTACAATGGATATTTATTTCTGCTGATGTTCCCCACAAAGGGGTAATCTTTGTTAGTAATTCAGTGTCCCCTCTAAGCTGCACTAGGGGATGCTGGCACACAAAGTTTTAGCTGACTGCTCACAGGTTTCAGCATCCTGCCCACAAATCTTTTTTTCCTTCCATTGGAAACAATGGAGAATGGGGGTACCTCCTTCTGGGGCCCATAGCATTGGACCCACTGGTCCAATATTTTTGAAAGTTGGAGGGGGTTTTGAGGAGAGGCACCAGCAGCTATGCTGAAAATGTGATGCCTTTACCTCAAAAACACCCCCCAGAGCCCCAGATACCCTCAGATCAATTTTCCATTATAGGCAATGGAGCCCATTGACTATAATGGTCCCCATAGGCTCTAATACAGCAGGTCATATAGGTAGAGCAAAATAAGGAACACCTTGAGGCATCAAAGGATGAAAGGCCACTCTTATATTGTACTGTGTGATGAGCTGGGAGGGAATGACTGTTACTGCTGAGCAGTGACAACAAAACCCTTAGTTGACTATGCAGCATGTGTGGGGGGGGGGGAATGAGGCTTGGCATACCTCAGCACTGCTCATGGGCTGACACAAATAAACAAGTCCAGCAAAAAACACTGGACAATTTTGGATCCAGGATGGCATTTCCCTACAGTGGTGACCATCAAGCTGATTAGGGCACCACCCTTAAATATGTTAATGAGCTTATGATAGAAATCAGTCATATAAATAAAGTAATTTAAGCTTAGTATGTGTCTCTGTTCAGCAAGGTGTTCTGGGCAAACAAGTTATTCCTTCTTCTCTGTTGACTTATCTGGCAGGTTGTATGTTGGAATCCAAGGGGGAAACCACATTCCAAAACAGTGTGCAGAATAAAATAATGGGTGGATTTAAATGGCAATGATTTGATGAAAATCATGAAAGTAGATCTTTTCCATCTGTGCCTGTCCCCAGAAGGTCATGCACCTCACTCCCCCCACCATTTTGGTGGGAGCTTTCAAAATACCATGCCATGGTGACCACAGGAAAAAGAGGGAATCAAATAATGGGGAATCAAATGATGGGATTTATTCTTGTAGTCTGAACTACTGATGCAAGAATCTAAGTAGAATTTCATTCAATTCTGATGCAAATAATAGCTCCAGGACATGCTGAAGCTAGGAAAGCAAAACAGTAGGTAAAAATGAATAACTCATTCCCAGCATCACAGCTTCAGTCAAAACCAGGGGTCCCAACAGCTTCTATTTTCAAGAAACAAAAGTGCAGTAGATCTGGCTTCCGGTCGGAGTTAAAATGGCGAATTGACACACTTTGCGATTTGTGCAGGGTGCACAGCAGTATCTGACGACAGTCTGGGCTCTACCTGGCCCGGCACAGCACTCCCCAGGCGGGGGGGTGGCAAGCAAGCAGCCAAGCCTGAGAGGGAGTCGAGATCGGTGTGGATAAGCTTCGGAGGAAGCTTGTTTACACTTTGATCTCCTTCCGCGAAGAGGGCAGTTGCTAATCAACACTACAGATACCAGCTGGGCTGAGAATTCAGCATAAATTCGTCATCTACCGACCTCTTTAACATCAAGATTAACATCGATTACAGAAGAAGCATTGCGAAACCCCGAGATTACAAGTAAGGTAACAAAAGAACAATTGCTTACCGGTTTAAAGAAGATCGCGAAATCGAAACGTACGGATAAGCGTAGAAAGCTTTAATGAACTATTCCGCTTGATTTAAAAGTAAAAAGAAAGCTTTCCTTTAGAGAAAACGGCCGAAAATTGACTTTGTTTTGCATTCCTGTGGTCAGCTAAGTCTAAACTTTGCGTAGCAGAAACGAAACTGACTGTGACTCTATGATACAGGAAGTAGACTAGAGTGGATGTTTTCGAAGTCGCTGTACCGGAAGTAGACGGTTGCTTTAGTGTGTGACACCATCACCACCGGAAGTTGGATTACAGTGATGGACAGACAAACAGGAAGTTCGGAAAGAGCCTACTCTAGCCAGAAAATCATAGAGAAATTGTGCCCGCCATTTTGAGGAGGACTAAATTTTAAAAAGTTATTTTTAAGCCGAAAAAGTACTGGAAGAAGTTATAAAGGTGGCGATTTGGCTTGAAGATTGCTAATATAAGGATTGATTAGCCCGGAAGATGCTTCCAAGATGGATTTGAGGTCAAGACCAAGAGCTGCCTCATCACCTCGCCCAAGAATGTCTGCAAAGGAAAAAAAAGAGTGGCAGGCTGCCATAGAAGCGATGGAAAAATGGATGACTGAAGTGGTGCAGAGTTTGGGAAAGCAAATAGAATCACAGCTGCAACAACAGTTGCAGCAACAGCTGCAAATACAACTGGAGCAAATAGAACAAGTACAAGTTCAAGTACAGAAAAAAAATATGGAAGAATTAAAAGAACTGGTACTAACAGAAGTGGCAGGGATAAAAAAAGATACGGAAGAAGTTAAAAAAGAGGTTAAAAGTCTGGTGACAAAATCAGAAGAAATGGAACAGAAAGTTAAAAGAACCCTGTCAGAAAATACAAGATTGGAGTCCATGATGGAATATAGGGCCACTCAGAATCATTTGAGATTGAGAGGAATAGAAGAGGAGGAAGACCAGGACTTACGGGCTCTAGTAATTAATACATTGACAACTTATATAGGGGAAGATGTTGGAGACTTGGATCCAGACTTTGACCTGATTTATAGAGTAAACTCAGCTTATGCCAAGAGAAAGCAATTACCCAGAGATGTGATTGTTCAATTTGTGACTACAAAAATGAAGGAAGACGTTTTCAAGAAGCAATTTACACAACCGTTGGAAATTAATGGAAAAAAAATAATAATCTTGAGAGAAATTCCGAGATTGATCCTACAAGACAGAAAGAAATTCAAGAAATTAACAGACAGATTAAAAGAAATGAGTATCAGGTTTAGATGGGAGATTCCATATGGACTATCATTTGTCTACAATTCGGTGAGATTTACCCTCAAAACGGAAGGAGATATGTACAGATTTAAAGAGAACAACTTTGATGACTTTAAAGATATTTAATCCAAGACAACTATGGATTACAAATTTTTATCTTGGAACGTAAATGGACTAAACTCACCAAACAAAAGAAGATTAGTGAGTCATTGGCTAGAGAAACAAAAATGTAACATAATTTGTTTACAAGAAACACATATCAGAAAACAAGACAATAAATATTTGATTAATAAAAAATTGGGAGAAGAATTTCACTCCTCAGCAATCAATAAGAAAAAAGGAACAGTGATATACATTGCAAAAGAATTGGAACCTAAACAAATCTTCTCAGACAAAGAAGGAAGATATGTTGGCGTGGAAATAACGATGAATAGAAAAAAGACATTGCTTGTAAATATATATGCACCCAATGGTGCAAAAGAGACTTTTTTAATGATTTGACTAAAGAGTTGGACTGTTTAAATTATGATCAAATAGTCCTTGCAGGAGACTTTAATGGTACAGTGAATAATGTATTGGACAGAAAATCCAAAGCAAGTGGAGAGACGGTTGGAAAGTTGCCAAAAAAATTTTTTCAGCTAATGAAGCAAGAGAAACTAGAAGATGTTTGGAGGAAGTGGAACCCCAAGACAAAGGATTATACGTTTTATTCTAACAGACATAATTCCTTTTCCAGAATTGATATGATTTGGATGTCAGAGGAGATGGCGCAAAAAACCTACAAAATACAAATCTTACCGAAAACTAATTCAGACCACAACCCCTTACTTTGGATATCTAAAGAAAAACCCAAACAATTATATTGGAGAATTAATGAGGACTTATTGGATCAAAAATTAATCAACGAAACTTTAAAAAAAGAAACGAAAAGCTTTTTTGAACTGAATTTAAATAAAGGTACTGACATACAAGTTGTATGGGATACATACAAAGCGGTAATGAGAGGCTTGCTTATCTCTCTGAACTCTAAAGATAAAAAACAAAAGATGCAACAACAAAAGGACCTTCATGAAAAAATTCGACAAAAAGAAAAGGAATTAAAGAAAAGACCAGGGAAGAAAAAGATTATTAAAGAGATCCACTTTCTACAGGATCAACTGAATGTTCTACTAAACAGAGAATTATATTGGAACCTGAAGAAACTACAGCAAAAAGCATTTGAGGGTGCAAATAAACCAGGAAAATTTTTATCGTGGCAATTGAAAAATAAAAAAGAAAGGAATTTTATAAGTAAGATTACCGAAGATGGAAAGGATGTTATGAATTTGAAAGGCATAAAAAGAGTCTTCTTTAAATACTACGCCAAACTGTTTAAAAAGAAAGGAATTGATCAACAGAAAATTAAGGAATACTTGGAGTATCGAAGTTCCAGAGCTGGGAAAACAAATTAAAGAGTTATTAAATGGTTTAGTAACGAAGGAAGAAGTCACAATGGCGATAGAAGATGCAAAGTTGGGAAAAGCTCCAGGTCCAGATGGCTTTACTGCAAAGTTCTACAAGAAATTTAAAGAGGAGCTAACCCCTATCTTAGTACTTCTGTCGAACAAGATAAGAAAGACTAAACGGATCCCAGATTCATGGAAAGAAGCAAATATTTCATTGATACCCAAAGAAGGTTTGGATTTAACTCAAGTCAAGAATTACAGACCAATATCGCTATTAAATAATGATTATAAATTATTTGCAAAAACAATTTCGGAAAGACTGAAAAAACATCTGAAAGATACCATAGCGGAAGAACAAGCTGGTTTCTTACCAAATAGACAAATCAGAGACAATTTAAGAGTGGATGGTTTCGGTTTTGGCGTCGCGAATGGCGGCCGCTTCTCGGGACGCTCCCGGAGGCGGTTAGCCCACGCGCAGTTAGGGGGGGTCTTCGCATGTGCGAAAGACCCTAGTGAGCCTTAGGCAAAGGCTCTGAACCGGGGGCGCTTGGGGAGTAGCCTCTTTGCCGGCAGACAGCCGGGAAATTGAGGCTTTCTCCCCGCCCGAATCGGCCCCGCTGCGGCGTGCCCGTAATGGGACTTAGCGGCGCCACCGATTTCCAGGAGTGAAGACAGCGCTATGGCTTAAAATTAAAAGAAGAAGTAGCATCGAATCGTGAGTTGAAGATCTATTTTGAAGCGTAAATCGGAGCCCCCCTGCATGCGTATAAGCGTTGGGAGGAGGGAGGAGTTCCCACCCCCTTTGAGAAGCAAGATCTACAAAGGGAGCGCGAAGGGGGGCTGAGAGAAAAAAAAAGTGTTGGTGAAAGTACCGTTGGGGTTGCATGGAAGATTGTGATCATCTTAGCTTCCTGGGGGATGCGGCACAAACTTTTTAAAAGTAAACAAAAAAACAAAATGTCGATACTGGAAAAAGTCCTGCAGACACCGGAAGAGAAGAGAGGAGGGACTTCCGCTCCAGACAGCCCCCCCAAGAGCTTGCTGTCAATCAACAGGAAAAGGAGATGCTGTGCCCCCTGCTGGAACAATTGCAGAAAATCAACGAAACTGTCTAAAATGGATAGTGTTCTCATCAGTTGACAGAAACAGATATCGGAAACAACTAGAAAGATGATGGAGATCGAACAGAAATCGAATCTGATTCTAGGTTTCCAGGGCGTTAAAGAAGAAGAGAAAGAAGATCTCGGATTTACCTTGACAAATGTCTTGGCACCCCTAACTGGCAGTGAAGCGATAAAATTAAAAGAAGAGGTGGATGAGGCTCCCAAAGCCTATTCCGCTTTTATAAAAGAGAATACTCTGCCAGTAGAAGGGGATGTTGAGCATAGCAAGCGACAAACTGGAGATCTAATTTCATCTGAAGAGTTTATGGAGCCCAGGAAGCTTGAAGGCCAGAAGTTTAAGGAAAAAGAGAAAAGAAAGAAGAAGGATTTCATCTTTAAAATACAGAAACTTCGGAAGAGACACGCCAGCAGGGAGGAAGATGCAGTATTCCAAACTGGGACAAGCGAAGACAGCAGCCTAGGGGAAAGTGGTGATGGAACGGAAGACTTCAAAGTTAAAATGGACTCAATCCATAACTGGAAGAGATTTAAAAAGAAGATACTTTGAGGACTGTTCGTGTAACATCTGGAAGGAGCTGTTTAATTACTAACCCCAATGGACTTTACTAACTGCATTAACAGAGTGACTTTGGACTTTGCAATAGTTAAAAAGGAGATCTTCTAACCATGATAGATGCCAAAATTGGTATTGGTTATTAACCTAAACTAACCCTCACTAACAGGAAAAATTTCACTCCATCTTTTTCTTTCTCCATCTGTCTACCCTTCCCGTTTCTTATAAAAAGAATAAAATTCTCTCTTTTTTAAGAGAGTTTTATAAAAAAAAAAAGAGAGACAATTTAAGAGTGGTGATTGATGCAATTGAATACTATGACAAACATCCAGAAAAAGAAGTTGGATTCCTCTTCCTAGATGCGGAAAAAGCTTTTGATAATTTAAATTGGGAATTTATGCTGCAAGTTATTGAAAAAATGGACATAGGACAGTCTTTTTTAAACATGATTGTGGCAATTTACTCAGAACAGAAAGCGACTTTGAATATAAATAAAGAAAGAACAGACTTCTTCCAAGTCCAAAAGGGAACACGTCAAGGCTGCCCGCTATCCCCGTTGTTGTTTATTTGGATATTGGAAATATTATTGACAGTGATAAGAAAAGATAACAGCATTGAAGGACTCACAGTGAAAGGTTTTGCATATAAATACAGGGCATTCGCAGACGATGTAATGTTTATGATTCAGGATCCAATTGAGAAAATACCACAATTGATGGAAAAAATTGAAGAATTTGGTTCAGTTGCGGGATTCTATGTTAATAAAAGTAAAACCAAGGTGATGTGTAAAAATATGACGAAGCAAAGACAAACAGAACTACAAGAGAAAATTCAATGTGAAGTAGTTACAAAGAGTAAATATTTAGGAATTGAATTAACCATGAAAAATATTGATCTGTTTAAAAATAATTATGAAAAGGTGTGGTACAAGATTCAGCAAGACATGAAGAAATGGGATACGTTGAATTTATCATTATTGGGAAGAATCGCAACTGTAAAAATGAATATTCTACCGCGTTTGATGTTTTTATTTCAGACTATTCCAATATTAAAACAAAGGAAAGTATTGGATACGTGGCAGAAAGAATTATCCAAATTTGTATGGGCAGGAAGAAAGCCAAGGATTAAAATGAAAATTTTATGTGATGCAAAGGAAAGAGGAGGTCTACAATTACCAAATCTAAGATTGTATTATGATGCCGTCTGTTTAAAATGGTTGGAACAGTGGATTAATCTTGAGGATAAGAAGTTATTGGCTTTAGAAGGGCATGATAACAAGTTTGGATGGCACGCATACTTATGGTATGGAAAAGTAAAAATGGACAAATTCTTCAAACACCACTTTATAAGACAATCACTGTTCGAGACTTGGATGAGATATAGAAAATTCTTCTCAGAAGAAAGACCACTTTGGATAGTACCAGCAGAAGTGATTAATCCATATTCAAGAAATCAAGGGTTAGATTGGCTACCTTATAAAAGTCTTTTAAAATTAGAAGGGAAAAACTTTGTGTTAAAAGACAGATTTGATGTGGAATTTGAATATGATTGGTTGAAGTATAGACAGATTTATGACTTATTTAAGACCGATAAAAGAGAATATGGTTTTAGAGAAAACAATATGGAAATTGAAACTGTATGGCTTGAAAAGGGGGAAAAAATGATTTCTAAACTGTACAAGGTTTTATTGAAATGGTATACTGAGGATGAAATTGTAAAAGAGCAAATGATAAAATGGGCGGTAAATGTTAATAATGAGATATTAATGACATCTTGGGAATATTTGTGGAAAAAGTCAATGAAAATTTCAACTTGTGTAAATGTTAAAGAGAATTGCTATAAAATGATGTATAGATGGTATATGACGCCCAAAAAAATTGCTATTATAAAAGAAAGTATGTCTAACAAATGTTGGAAATGTAAGAAACATGAAGGGTCTTTTTACCATATGTGGTGGACATGTGATAAAGCAGCATGTTATTGGACTAAGATCCACAATGAGATACAAAAAATTCTGAAATGTACTTTTAAGAAAGACCCACAGATGTTATTGCTAGGTCTTAAAATGGAAGAAATAAATGTAGCCAAGAGAACATTATTATGGTACTTGATTACAGCAGCTAGACTGACTTTTGCTCAATGTTGGAAACAAGATAAAGTACCTGAAACATGGGAATGGATTAAAAAGACGTTGTTTATGGCAGAAATGGACAAACTAACAAGAAAGCTAAACAACGAAGAAGATGAAACTTTTTTTGAAGACTGGAAAGACTTTCAAGAATACTTGTTGAAAAACTGGGATATTAAACGTGGTTTGATTTGTTTTGATAGTTATTAAGAAGAAAATGAAAGAGAGTTAGACTTTTGAATTGTTACCGTTAGTAAGAGAAAATAAGTTTAGAAGTAATTGTAATAGATTAAGAGAGACATCAATGGGGTTGGAGCAGTGCGGGAAGCCTTGTTTGGGGGGAGAGGGAGAAAGAAAAATGGATATGTAGTGATTTGTTTAAATTGTATGAACATGTGATATATCCAATAAAAAACTGTATTTAAAAAAAAAAAAAGTGCAGTAGATCTATTCACAGATCTGTCAGTATCTTATCTAGTTAAGCCCTTACATGTTTAGTTGTAACTATATTTAAAATATGGCATAGCATAAATGAGTAAAGTCTGTGCTGGTCTAAAGACCGTAATAGACAATAAATAAATTAGTGGAGCCCAAATTATGCTTCTGAAGAACCTGTATGTGCTTGACAAAGAGCACTTGAATTTATTTTTTAATTTCTAAAATTCCATTACAATTCATATTTGTGGGATGTGCTTACCCTCACATACAAATTAAGGTCTTAGAGTTCCTGGAGGTGGGGGATTCAGCCAGCAGTGTCAGCAGAAAGACTTGACCTTTGAACCCAACTCTTGGTTCTAATGCAACAATTCTAATTATATCATCTCTTCAGTTTTGTTCTGGCACAGTTAGAGGTGATAAAGGATCAGTATTTTTAATTTTTGTGTACTGATTGTTCACTAAAGCCTGAATACAAACCTAGATAAGAAGAAACCTATTCAACACAACAAAGGATTTGTGCTTTCTATGCACAAATTATGAATATTCTCTCTATGTTAATAATTGAGTTTTCGTGTGACAAAATTGAGACATTGTGGGTATTTCAAAAACTTGGTGGGATGAGGAAAATCAGTGGGATACGGTGATTCCTGGTTATAAATTATATCGGAAAGATAGGGGGGAGGGTTGGAGGTGGGGTGGCTCTGTATGTCAGAGAGGGTATACAGTCCAGTAAGATTGAGAGGGTAAGAAAATTGGATTCGCTTCTGGAAATGCTATGGGTTGAAATAGTGGATCCAAAAGGAGGTTTAACAATGGGAGTTTGTTATCACCCACCAGATCAAAAGATAGAGGAGGATTATAAAATGATGACTGAATTAAAGATAGCAGCTAGACGGAATAACTGTGTCGTAATAGGCAACTTTAACTACCCACACATTGATTGGGTCAATATGAGTTCTAGTTGGGAAAAAGAGATTGAGTTTTTAGACACTCTCAATGACTGTGCTATGGAACAGATGGTCACAGATCCTACCAGGGGAGAGGCAATCCTGGATTTGGTCCTAAGTAACACCCAAGACCTGGTGAGAGATATAAAAGTGATTGCACCGCTTGGGAACAGTGACCATAATGTCATTGAGTTTAACATTTGTATAGATAGGGAGTTGCCCAAAAAGACTGAAGCAACCACTTTTAACTTTAAAAGGGGTAACTTCTCTGGTATGAGGGGACATGTGAGGAAGAAATTGAAAGGAAGACTGGAGAAGGTCAAAACCATTGGGGAAGCTTGGAGACTATTTAAAAATACAATCCTAGAAGCTCAGAAAAAATATATACCGCAGGTTAGGAAAGGCACAAATAGGTATAGAAAAAAGCCTGCATGGTTAACTAATAAAGTAATGGAAGCTGTAAAAGGTAAGAAGGATTCCTTTAAGCAGTGGAAAGCTAGTCTCAGTGAAGTTGATAAAAGGGAACACAGACTGTGGCAAATAAAATGCAAGTCTGTGATCAGGCAAGCAAAAAGGGAATATGAGGAGCATACCGCAAAAAAACATAAAGGTCAACAATAAAACTTTCTTCAAATACATTAGAAGTAGGAAGCCAGCCAGGGAGGCAGTGGGGCCCTTGGATAACCAAGGGGTAAAAGGAGTAGTGAAGGATGATAAGGAAATGGCTGAGAAGCTGAATGCATTTTTTGCCTCTGTCTTCACTGTGGAAGATGAGAATTGCTTGCCCACTCCAGAAGCACCGATTTCAGGAGGGGGTTTGAAAGACCTGAATCAGATTGTGGTGACAAGAGAGGAAGTCCTCCAACTGATGGACAATTTAAAAACTAATAAATCAACAGGCCCGGATGGCATTCATCCGAGAGTTCTGAAAGAACTCAAATGTGAACTTGTGGATCTCCTGACAAAAATATGTAATCTTTCTTTAAAATCTGCCTCCATTCCTGAGGACTGGAAGGTAGCTAATGTCACTCCCATCTTTAAAAAGGGCTCCAGGGAAGATCCAGGAAATTACAGGCCAGTCAGTCTGACATCAATACCGGGTAAGTTGGTGGAAACTGTTATTAAGGAAAGAATGAGTAGGCACATTGATGAACAAAAACTATTGAGGCAGACTCAGCATGGGTTCTGTAAGGGAAGATCTTGTCTCACTAACCTGTCAGTGTTTTTTGAGGGAGTGAACAAACATGTGGACAAGGGGGACCCAATAGATATTATTTACCTTGACTTCCAGAAAGCTTTTGATACAGTTCCTCATCAAAGGCTCCTAAGTAAGCTCAATAGTCATGGGATAAAAGGACAAGTCCTCTTGTTGATCAAAAACTGGCTAATTAATAGGAAACAGAGAGTGAGTATAAATGGGAAACTTTCTCAGTGGAGGGTGGTAAGCAGTGGGGTACCACAGGGATCAGTACTCGGTCCGATGCTTTTTAACTTGTTTATTAACGATTTGGAATTGGGAGTAAGCAGTGAAGTGGCTAAATTTGCAGATGACACGAAGTTGTTCAGGATGGTGAAAGCCAGGGAGGATTGTGAGGCACTCCAAAGGGATCTGTTGAGGATGGGTGAGTGGGCGTCAACATGGCAAATGGGGTTCAATGTGGCCAAGTGCAAAGTGATGCACATTGGAGCCAAAAATCCTAACTATAAATACACGTTGATGGGGTCTGAACTGGCAGAGACTGACCAAGAGAGAGATCTTGGAATCGTAGTAGATAACTCAATGAAAATGTCTAGACAGTGTGTAGCTGCAATAAAGAAGGCCGATGCTATACTGGGGATTATTAGGAAGGGAACTGAAAACAAATCAGCCAGTATCATAATGCCCCTATATAAATCATTGGTGCGACCTCATTTGGAATACTGTGCACAGTTCTGGTCACCACATCTCAAAAAGGATATTATAGCATTGGAAAAAGTGCAGAGAAGGGCAACTAGACTGATAAAAGGGTTGGAACACCTTCCCTATGAAGAAAGCTTAAAACGCTTGGGGCTCTTTAGCTTGGAGAAACGACAGCTGAGGGGTGACATGATCGAGGTTTATAAGATTATGAATGGGATTGAGCAGGTTGAGAAAGAGGTACTTTTCTCCCTTTCTCACAATACAAGAACTCGTGGGCACTCCATGAAATTGCTGAGCAGTCGGGTTAGAACAGATAAAAGGAATATGGAATTCACTGCCACAGGAGGTGGTGGCAGCTATGAGCATGGACAGCTTCAAGAGGGAATTAGATAAACATATGGAGCAGAAGTCCATCAGTGGCTATTAGCCACAGGGTATAGATGGGAACTCTCAGTCTGGGGCAGGTGATGCACTCTATTCTTGGTGCTGGAGGGGGCAGCAGTGGGAGGGCTTCTAGTGTCCTGGCCCCACTGCTGGACCTCCTGATGGCACCTGGTATTTTTGGCCGCTGTGTGACAGAGTGTTGGACTGGATGGGCCATTGGCCTGATTCAACATTGGCTTCTCTTATGTTCTTATGTGTGACTCTTTTCTGAATGTTCCACATGCTCCCACAGCCTTTGGCTCTCTGATCTGTCGCTCAGAGGGTGTCAGAGGGTAGGAGGCAACCAGCTGAGTTGTACACTGGAGCCCATTTCACCACAGTAGGCAACCAAGCTTGGGTCAGACGAAGGAAGGAAACCCTTTGCAGGCCTTTGTGATGAACTCCTTGGGACCAGTTCTGACTAGGGTTCCCAGCTCCAGGGAGGGAGATTCCTGGAAATTTTCTGGTAGAGTCTATGGAAGCCAGGGAGGGCAGAGGCCTCAGCTGAACAGAATGCCATAAAGCCCACCTTCCAAAGCAGTTATTTTCTCCATGGGGGGGGAGAGATCTGTGGTCTGGAGTTCAGTTGTGATACCTGGTGATCTTCAGGCTCCACCTGGAGGTTGGCTACCCTAGGTGTTGCAGTCAGTGCTTCAGAGCAGGGTCTGCTAGATCCAGGTTCTTACTGTAGAAGCTGAATGGGTGATTTTGGACCAGTCACAGTCTCAGACTTTCAGCCTAACCTACCTCACAGGGTTGTTGTGCAAGTAAAAAGGGGGAGAGGAGAATGATGTAAGCTGCTTTGGTCCCCAATACAGAGAAAGACTACTTTCCTCCCTGGAAAACCATTGTTGCCAATCTCCAGGGGAGGGCTGGAGATGGCAGAGATCAGTTCCCCTGGAGAAAATGGTAGACTCAGCAGGGCATACCCTGCTGAGATGGTCCCCCATGACAGCCAAAGTGATGTGGCAGTCAGGGCTTCGGAGCACGGCAGAGGCTGCAGGTGGGGGGGAGATAGAAAACTGAAGAGTGAGGGGAAAATAAGGGTAGGTTGATGCTTGGCTGGGAGGGAGACAGAGTTGTCAATTCCAGGGGGAAATTCCTGGATATTTGAGGGATGGAACCTGGAGAGGGTGAGGTTTGAGGAGGGGTGGGGGCTCAGTCAGGTACAATACCATAGACTCCACCCTCCCAACCAGTCATTTCCTCCCAGGGAACCATTGTTGCCAATCTCCAAGTGGGAGCTGGAGATCACTCAGAATTACAACTGATCTCCAGGAGGGAGGGCAGAAGTCAATTGCAGTCAGAGGGTCAGATAATGGTAGGTTGGGGGCTAGCTGGGAAGGAGATGTCAACTCCAGGTTGGGAAATTCCTGGGGATTTGAAGAGTGGAGCCTGGAGACGGTGGAGTTTGAGGAGGGGTTGGACCTCAGACAGGTACAATGCCATAGACTCCATCCTCCAAAGCAGCCATTTCCTCCTGTGGCACCAATTTTACCAATCTCCAGGTGAGGGCTGGAGATCACTCAAAAGTACAACTGCTTTTCAGATAGTAGAGATCAGTTCCTCTGGAGAAAATGGTGGACTCTGTATCATTATGCTCTGCTGATGTCACCACAGCACATTGACGCTGAATGCCCAAGGCCTTAGCACTCTCCCAGAGCCTCTTTCTAGAGCTCATTGTATTTATTTCCACAATGGACTTTATTCCTAGTAAAGAATAAATGCTAACTTCAGTGGAATAAAAACCATGGCTAACATGGCAAATTCATTGTTGGTGTTAAAGATTCCTTGGACCCACATAATGAATCTACATATAAATCTAGATAAATGGGGAATATAAATATTAATTATATAACTGTAATAGAAGGTATAAGGCCCACAGACTATGGCTTTTTTGTGTGAGGAAAATCTGAAATTTTCACATTTCATTTTATTTTGGTTGGAGGCAAAAGACTGGACATTTCATGGCAAAAATATAAATGATTTCTAATGAAAAGCTATGAGAAAAGAAGTCCAAATCTGCTGGCAGACAGAGGCATTGGATAGTTCTAGTATCACACACAATACTGTGGTGCACAATGGGAGCTGTGTTCACTTCTGCATTAAAATATAAAGTTCCATTCCTCCTGAGTTAAGTTGTTGACAACAATTTACCTCAGAAAGTGACTTTCTGCTTAGCATTACCACTCTGCCTGTGTCCCTATGGCCCCATATTTAGTGCATGCAAATAGTAACTGAAGATATTCTCTACTAGTCCATATGGGATTCCTTCATTAAGGCTACATTGACCAACCAGCAGAATAGCTATGTTACCACCAAAGAGAACTGAGCTGCTAGGTTCCAATTGTTTTCTGCCAACCGTGCACCATCTAGGAAAGTGTTTTGAAAGCATAAGCAGTAGCACCAGCAGCATCCTTGCTCATTTCAGATACTTTCTTTGAGAAACCGTGCTTACTGCCTGATCTGCTGCTTGTCTTCTGGGGTTCCCATATGCCTGGATGAGCCCACTCCACAAGCAAGAATGTTAATTGCCTATAAAATGGAGACACTTTCTCCCATCCCTTGAGTGAGTGGCTTAATCCCTGAGAATTTCAACCCAGTTGGTGGGGAAAAAACATAGCCAGAAATGTTTTTTTAGCATTGGATGTAATGGAAACACATCAAGTATACTCTAAAGAAAACAAATGTGTATTTCAGTAAAAACAAATGAATGCAAATATGGAAGAATCACATGCTCGTAAGTGTACAGTTCTTCTCTTTTAAAAACATGACCTATATTAAAAAAAATAATGAAAGAAGTCGGTCAGTTTTTCTGCCATTTCCATTATGTTTCTTTAGCAATCCTTTCATTCCTTTGTCATCAGATGGTCCAATTGTATCCCTCGCCAGTTTGCTGAGAAATTCAGGATTTGCCTATCCCTTTGCCCACAGTTGGCACCCACAGCCTTCTCTGGACCCGGCTACCTCCAGGGGTCTGGCCCCATCCCTTGAGGCCAGAAGTGGCAGGGATGCAGTAAAACCTGGGACAATGGCTAATCTAGATGGGCAGCAGTGAGCCTTCCAGTAGACTAGATTGGCTGATGCTGACTCACAGCTGGGACCAAACAGCTTCAAGTTAACCTGTGCAAGGCTTGAACTCTCATGAGAGTGCGTTGGAAGCGGAGGACTGTGCTGTTTATACTATCTCCTGCTTCAGACTAGATAAGAAGACTGCAACAGAGTCAGAGAGAGACAGGCCAGGAAAACAAACATCCTTTCCTTCTCTCTCTGATACTCTCCCCTTTGATGTGTAGATTGCTACTCTTAGGGAAAAGCTTCACTTCTTGCTGCTTCTTCCCTTTCACTCTCACTGCACATATTGCCTGAATCCATCTTGGCAACATAAGAACAGGATGTGTCCTGTTTCTCAATCCATCTAGCTAGTTAGACTAAAGAATCTATCTCTCCTCTTTGCTATTTAAGAATGGAGTATATATAGTAAGCTCCTATTATTCGTTTGCAGATATAAAGAGGCTCCATGTAACTTTTGTTTCTTCCTAGCACACACACACCTCATGACCAGATGAGCGCTGCTGCGTTAAAGCCTAGAACACTCTGCTAACTATATATACCAACACCAAGAAGGCTTGCTCTTCTCCAGAGCAGCTCTTCTCCAGAGCAGCTTGGAGGAAGGAGGATGAGATCATCCCCTACCTATATGAGGCCTCAAAGGAATCAAGGTTGCAGCATGACTGGTGACAGAGGTTGCCACTGGGAGTAGGGAACAAGTCCTAGAAATTTCCACAACTATCTCTCTGAGGTCAATGGCAAAATCACCATTGATTTAAATACCCCTGGGCTGCACCCTGAATTAATTTCATGGGATTTACAGATGAACATTTTTTGCAAGTTATATGCTGCTGATCTGGCAACACATTGCCTACAGTTGGCCTCTAAGCAGATCTGAGGGAAGAGGAGGCTCAGAAAAATGTTTAAGCTATTTAAAGTGAAGCACATGTGAGCATTAAATAACTCAGTGTGGTTACTGATTTTCACAGTCCATTCTTCCACCCCCACCCTTTGTTGTTCAGAACTGGATGACAGTGACAATTCTGGAGATTCGTGACTATTGTTGCATGCCAGTCATTGGTATAAGGATTCTAAAAAGAGCTTGGAATCTTATGTAATGTAGATGCTTCATCACTAGAATTCTACTGGAGCATGAAATACCATCCTTAAAGCATGTCAATGCTCAGGAAAAATGAATTTTCAAGAGAGGTCATTTGGGCTTCCATCCATATTCTCTCTCAGTGAGTATAGTTCAAACCTGTTGTCTTGGGAGGACAAATATACATGCAGATTTTTTTTCAAATTAAATATTGTATTCAACTTAATGTTAATATAGTCAACCTGTGGGATATGAAAGCCAAGCTGTGGATCTGTCTTTCTTTCAACAACAGAAACACACACAGAGAGAGACATCCCAAATCAGGGATAGTTACTAGTCTTTGTGAAAACCAGACTTAACATACTTTCATATCACCTTAAAGGGAAAAAAAAATTGTGAAGGCTTATCTGGCCTTTGCCCTTTAAGATGCTTTAGTGTAAAGCTCCGAAATTGAAATAGTGACATTTCAAACTGTGCCCACCGAAGGCTGCTAGTTCCTTTACACTTTCAAAAAAACCCAACATGGTGAAGTGTATATCTGTCATTTTTAATCATGCTTTTCCTGCAAGGAACTCAAATTAGTGTATAGGACTCTAACCCCCTCCTTGTTATCTTTACAACACCCCTGTGAGGTAAATTAGTGTAGGCTGAGTGATGGTGACTGACCCAAAGTCAGTCAATGAGTGTCATGACTAAGCAGTGATTTGAATTCAGATCTCCCCAATTATAAACAATATGTCACCAGTAGATTTTGAAAACACAATCATAGAGTTGGAAGGGACCTCCAGTTCTACCTTCTGCACAATGCAGGAAATTCACAACTACCTCCCCCCCCCCAGTGACCCTTCTTCCATGCCCAGAAGATTGCAAAAAACCTCCAGGATCTCTGGCCAAACTAGCCTGGAGAAAATTGCTTCCTGAACCCAAAGTAGTGATCAGCATTTCCCTAGGCATATACGAAAGGGCCCTACAAGTTTGCTTACCTAACAGCCAGAACCGGGTGAAGAACATTCCTAGAACTGTTGTGAAAAGCATAAAACAGCTCTGAGTAATGAAATCTGGCCCTACATATCTGGCAGGGACTATCCTCAAGGTAAGGGCTTGCAGGAGGGTAGGCGTGAGAGATATGAAATGTGGGCAGAGTTTTCAAGGGCTTTTATTTTATAAATGAGATGGTGCTTTTTTCAAAACCAAACAAAAACACCTTGTTAATTGCACTGTTACTTTTCTGAACAGAATCACAGTTGTCTTCTGTATTCATTCTGAATTAAAAAAAAAATCTCATCTTTGTTAGGAACACCGAGTATCCTGATAAACAGTTGCTTTAATTAAAATAGTCTCTGTCTCTCTCTGTCTCTTGGTTTAAATCAGATTCTTTTGCCATGGAAATATTGCTATTCAAAATTAATTACACTGCTATCAAACCCTCTCTCTCTCTCTCTCTCTCTCTCTCTCTCTCTCTCTCTCTCTCTCTCTCCACACACACACACACACACACACACACACACACACACATGTGCACACATGTATTGGAGTCACTAAACTTATAGAGCTTGAATTATTTCTTCAAGTTTAAGTCATATTATTCTGCAGTGAGTCCTGCAATTATTTAAAGAACTAAGTCCTATTGCTCCTGAGTAAAGATGATAGAACTTTCTTGTCTGTAGCAAATAATTGGAGAGTATTAAAATAACATGGATCTGCAAGGCAATGTAAATTTAGATGTCTTTCTACTCCTGTATTGGGAAGAAATGCATTTTTCTTTGGAGGTTTGAAATGAGCAAAGCAGCTTAAGGGTTGTTTTTTTTAAAAAAAGCTTCTCTCTCTTGGCAGAAAACAGGCAGGAGGGGGGAAAGCCAATTCAATTGCTTTCCAGCTTCACCTCAGCCACCCTTTTAGAAATAGGTCTAATGAGAGACAATGGGATGCTTGAGCTCCCCCCCCCCCGCTCATACCAGTTAGACATGTGATATCTAGCAGGGCACAGAGTTTTAAATGACTTAATGTACTAAAAAGACTTCAGGAAAAGCCCCATTGACCTGGCCCAACCTGCTCAGTGGGAGGAGAAAGAGAGATCCTAAAATGCCTGGGAACGAGAACGTGGGTCTTTTTTGTGCTGATTCCATCGAGGCAGATAGAACTCTTACCTGAGGTCGGTAGGAGGTGGCCATTGACGTGTGCTTCAAGGTAATGGGGACCCTTTAGAACAACTGTGACTGTTAAACTAAATAGCCTGCCTTAGGTTAATATCTGCTAGGGCATGTACAGAGAGAGGGACAGAGGAATTGCATTTTTCCATTTTCATTTGGATCCCTTGCTCAGCCTGATACTTTCATGAGAGTATGTGTATGGACATTTTCTTTTTAATAAATGCTTCATAACTTTTAATGCTGGTAGTGGTGGTGGTCTGTACCACCTTAGACATCCATCATTTCCTGACACGCTAAAAAGTAGCAGGGAGCAGTCAGTGAGCGGCTACTCCATCAGTGGTGAACAAGGCAGCAAACTGTCCTCATGGTAACCAGATTTTGGACAGTGGGAGACACAGAGATGACACCTCAGAACAGGGCAAGGAAGTTCAGAGTCCTGGTCCTCTCAGTGGGCAATTCCTAAAAATGCCAGGTAGTAGCAGCAGATGAACAGAGAGAGAGATACAAGCTCCCCCCCCCACCCCAAGCTTGAAAAAACAGGTGAGTGGCATCTGTTAAGTGGAGAATTTTGGAAGCCATTGGGGCCCATACGCCTTTGAGGGCATGGTGGAATAGGCCTCCAGGTCAGAGCAGGACTGTTCTCCTACACTTGTGGAATTCTCTTCTAAGCTGCATAATTGTTCTCTGCCAAATAAAGAAGGCAAATCTAAGCATACTTACTTTCAAGTAAATTCCAGGGGAATCAATGACACAGGAACTCATTAGCATAACAGGCCACACCCAACAGCAGAAACTTATTAGCATATTAGGCCACACCCCTGATTGTACAGCTAATTAGTGTATTAGGACACCCCCCCATGTCACCAGAAGTGTGGTCATCCAGCCACACCCACCTTTTGCTCCTTATTCTGTTTACCCTGTTTGTTGTCAAAACCCAGGGCTTTTTTTGTAGCAGGAATTCCTTTGCATATTAGGCCACACACCCCTAATGTAGCCAGTCCTAATGAGTTTCTACGATTGGGTGTGGCCTGTTATGCTAATGAGTTCCTGCTGGGCATGGCCAACTCGGGAGCCAGCTGGAACTCCATTCCTGTGCCTTCCTGCCCCAAAATAGCCCTGAATGACACTAATCTCCAAGTAATTCCTTCTAGTACAAAGGCAGCAGAAACAGGTTTTTACAGTTTACCAAATGTGCAAAAGCCAGCTATAGCAGCTAGCACGTTTTATTCAGCTCTTCTTCCACTGAGATCAGGCTGGCATTCATGGCTATTCGCCCTGCAAGGGGGAGAAAAGGACTGTCCTGAGCTCCTTGGAGAAAAGATGGAGCAAAATGTGATAGCCAGATGACAGATAGACTGATGATAGCAAATCTTTCCCTTCTTAGCTTACACAGAATAGACAGTGTGAATCTAACACTCATACAAACCAAAACAAGACAATTGTAGTAGTTTTCCCATTACTTTTATGAATTTTTTAAAATAAATACTTTATTTTGAAATTTTTCAGTAAATATATCAAGCAAACAAAACAGAACAAGTATATGAACAACAGACTAATGCATGAATATATAGTTCTACAATACAAAAAGGGGCAAAAGGTATATAATGAACATATAGAAGCATAATGGAATTAGAAGGCATTCAACTGAGACTGAACAGTTTTAACTATCTTTAGGCTGTATGTTGTAGATGAAAAAAAGGATTAAGAGTCAACAGCATAGTATACCAGTTTCAACATGAAGTTATGGTCATAATAAAGCTGTAAGGCAACTAATATGTGGGTTAGGAGATCCAGACACACCATGATCATTCATAAATTCCAGAACTGGCCACCACAGAGGGTAAAAGGAGGACTGATAGTTAGGATTGATCAGTGGTCACTGCTTAAGAATGATATTGAGATATGGGCAGATTTGTACACACAGGAGTGCCCATGAGTGCCTGGCACCCCCCAAACAACCTTGCACCCCTCAAACAGCCATGCTTCCCCCTCCCCCTCTGAAGCACTTGTTGACCAAGTCCTTTACCTTGAGCAGCCTGCCACTTGATCAGCAGAAGCCAGGGGGAGCTTAGAAGGCACGACTCGCCACCAAGCCAAACCCTTCACTCTTGTTAGTCTTCCTCCTCCACCTCTTGCTTTCTCTCAGGAGCTGGGAAGGTGGCTGTACTATATTTAATAAGATATACTAGGGTCTTTATTGTATATTTAAGTATATGATTTAAATGAATGTATGAAGACACAGTAGCATATCAGAACTGTGTTTTTTGTTTTAACACAGCATTTTTCCACATTTACTCAACCTTGCCGTGTTTCCTGTGTGTTTGTTGCCAAGCCCCTGAGAAAAGGCAGCCAACAGCTGCACCAGTCTCCCACATGCATTTGGGGGACTCTTCAGGGTGGGCTTTTCTTTTCTTGCTTTGCCCTCCTCCCGCCAGAACAGCAACTTTAACTGGAGCAGAGGAGGGGGAAGAGCAGCCCGAGAGAGAGAGAGAGAGAGAGAGAGAGAGAGAGAGAGAGAGAGAGAGAGAGAGAGAGAGAGAGAGAGAGAGAGAGAGAGAGAGAGAGAGACTAACTCACTGGCCTCTGCAGTGCCCAGGAGTTAGAAAGTGAAAAGAGGCGATTTTTTATACAGAAAAGTTAGAGATGCTGCCAGCCCTGATTCCAGATGAGGAGAGGCTCTAGCTGGCCCTGGCCCTTCCCCTCCCCCTCCCCTCCGGTCACCAACCCCACTCTTCCCAGGTGGCACCTTGCTGTCCCTCAACAAACATTTTCTGGGTATGGGGTTGGATATAGGGAGCACTGAGGTTTTAGAGTATGCACCTTAGATGGAAAACATTTAGGCTGAAACATGTGCTCTTGATGAGCAGCAAGTGGAACAGGACATTGCAAAGTGCTCTAAGTACCCTGAAAAAAAAGATAAACGCCTCTGGGATCACTATCTTTCTCTCCTCCCAAGCTCTTCACAGTTGTATAACCAGGGCCGGCCCCAGGTGTCTGGGTGCCCTAGGCAGGACAGCCTGGGGCGCCCACCCCACTGGGGATGCCAACCTCCCGGTGGGGCCTGGAGAGGGCCCAGCCTCGTCCTGGGCGCCTCGCGCAGCTGCGAGGCGCCCAGGGAGAGCCGGGAACGGGGCGGCGCGGCTCTCCCGGGCCCCTCACAGCTGCCAGGTGCCCGGAGAGAGCCGGGGAAGGGGCAGCGCAGCTCTCCCGGCCCCCTCGCAGCTGCGAGGGGCCCGGGGAGAGCCGGGAACGGGTGGGCTTGGAATGCCCGCCCCTTCCCTCCCAGCGGTGGCGTGGCTGGGGGGGAGAGAAGCCGCTCCGCCGCCCCTGCCTCCTCTCCCCCCGGCTTTGGGGAGAGGGCAGGCAACCTCCGCTGCCGCCTGCCGCCTCCTGAGCCCCGGCGGGGCGCTCGGGGAAGCGGGGGGGGGCTTTTCCTGGGAGGGGCCGGGTGCGGTTTGGCGCCCCTGCAGCCGGCGCGCCATGCCCCCAGGGAGGAGGGGGAGGGCGACTTGCGCCCTCAGTGGGTGCTTTTTTGCGGCGGGGCACCCGGTTAGGGCAGCGGCGGGGGGCTTTTGGGGGGAGCGGGGCGCCATTTGGCGCCCCTGAGGCCGGCGCGCCCTAGGCGAGTGCCTAGTTCGCCCAATGGGTGATCCGGCCATGTGTATAACAGGCATAAATTCAACAAGTGAAATTTCTCTCACCCTCCACCACTGCAGTGATGTACTGACGAAATGTATACTTGTTACACCAGACTAGATCCAACCACACAGTTGCAGAAACTCAAGTGCCTTTAAGTTTTATTAAGTAAGAGAAAATTTCACTGACTCCTTACCTACTGCAAGGAGGGATCCCTGAAATTTTGTTCAGGAACAACACAGTGGGAGTCCGCAGCGGGACAGTAGAATAAGCAAAAATGGCCTCCCCTTCTTAAGTAAGTTTTCATAATGTGGTTGGATCCAGACCTTCATCAGCTTATCTGAGTCACACCAGAGTGCCAATAAAGAATGGTGTGAGTAGAACTATTAAATACCAAGCAACTCCCTGTTGTGTTCTAAGTTCGACCACGTGCGCGGTCAGGTCCGCATGCGGTCAGGTCCGCATGCGGTCAGGTGAAGAGCCTTAGCTTCACTTCAAGAGACAATAGCCAGAGCAGATCGTAGCCTGCTCCTATCAGAGGGCTAGGATCCAGGAAAGGACCTACGGAACTCTTGTCACTGTAAATAATCCTATCACAGGTGTGGGTGTGTGTTTGGGTGTGGTTTGCCTTGGGGATATAAGCCAGTCTGTGAGCCGGTATAGTTTGTCTTGTTCCTGAATCCTAAATAAAGTATGAGATGATTTCACTCAATGATGCATCAGTCTCAGTAGATTACACTGGCGATGAAGGTAGGATCCAAATGAGCGAACAAGACGCAGCCCTGGTCACCACGCCTCGCACCACTTCACAACCAAGCACCGTGCTCCGCACCGCTGACTCCAATTCCAGCACCACATCGTGCCCTGCTTCCCCAGTCCCCACAACAAGCATCACTTCATCGTCACGTGGAAACCGCAAAATGGCCACTGCACAAGGAACCATCCTGGAATTTGATGTCACCTTTCCTGAGCAGTGGGAGACCTGGCATAGATGCATGCTACTGTGCTGATTGAAGGGTCCCTGTGTTGTATGGAGCTTGACACCAGGTAATTCTTTTCCATAATTTCTGCAGACACCCTACATCAGCTCTGCCCCAAGGCGGAGGGCCTCTCTTGAGAAAATCCCGGGGATTGTTGCTTAGGGACTTAAAAAAAAACCCCGGTATCAATTAAAGACTGGGGCAAGTTCCGGGTACAGTATAAAGACTTTAACGGACTGGTGGACTTGCTGGTGGTGGGGGGTCAGCTCTCAAGTCTGTTGGGACTCTCGTAGTTCAGGCCCCTGGGGTTCCAGGTGACGGGGGTGAACCAAGTCACGCTACAAAATTTCACCACAATCTGTGATGAGTTCCTTGGGGTGTTTGATGGCATGCTGGGCCACTACTCTGTCCCCAGGTCACGCTAGATCTTGACCCAGCAGTCTGTCCATCCGCATTAAAGCCCGGCATCCTCCCTTAGCGCTCAAACCGAAAATCGAGGCAGAGCTGGATCACCACGTGGAGTGGGGGGTGCTTGAGCTGGTCACACACACTAAGTGGGAGATGCCCATAGTCATGCCGGTGAAGCCAAATGGGAATGTACAGATCTGTGTGGACTATAAGTGTACACTTAATAAAGCACTTCAAGCATACACTTATCCCGTGCCAGTAGTTGCCCATATCTTGGCCGCCCTGGCGGGGGTGCAGGTTTTTGGTAAATTGGCACAGGCTTATCAGCAGCTGCTGGTAGACGTGGCCATGGCTGAGGCGCAGACGATCATGACTCAAGAGGGGGCATTTAAGGTGAACAGACTTCAGTTTGGGGTAAGCATGGTGTCAGGAATATTTCAAAGCTTCATGGACTCTCTCCTTAAAGGCATCCCGGGAGTCCAGCCTTTTCTAAATGATGTGCTGATCACGGCCCTGGACTCCAAGATTTTTGCCAGCTGACTCCGGGCGGTGCTCCAGAGGTTCGACTCCACAGGACTCAAGGTCAAGCAGGAAAAGTGTCTCCTGGGGCTCCCCCAGGTGGAGTTTTTGGGGTTTATGGTTGATGCCCAAGGCATTCACCCCATGGACAACAAGGTTTGGGCCATTGTCCAGACATCCACCCCCTCATCCAAGACTTCTTGGCCCTTTTAAACTTCTACCACTCATTCCTGCCCCACAAGGCAGCTGTCGCAGAGCCGCTGAACTGCCTCCTGGACAAATGTGCCCCCTGGGCCTGGGGCGCCATGCACGCCACCGCTTTCAGGGCAGTGAAAGGACTGTTGACATTGAATGCAGTTCTCGCCCATTTTGATGAGAACTTGCCTGTGGTCCTGGCCTGTGATGCATCTCCCTGTGGGGTGGGGGCAGTCCTGGGGCATTGGCTGGCAGACAGTTGTGAGGTCCTGGTGGCATACTACTCCAGGACTTTGTCAGCGGCAGAGAAAAATTACGCTCAGATTGACAAGGAGGCGCTCGCGATTGTGGCTGGAGTAAAAAAGTTCCACAACTGCCTGTACGGTCGGCCCTTCACTGTTGTCTCAGACCATAAGCCCCTCTTGGGACTCCTGTCTCCCAACTGCCCGACCCCTCAGATGCTTTCCCTCCAGGTGCTACGCTGATCCATTTTCCTGGCAGGTTACAGCTATGAGCTCATCCACCGCCTGGGCCACGCCGATGCCTTGAGCTGCCTCCCCTTGCCCTCCTCTGACCCTGATCCTGCCCTGGCCCATCACATCACCTTCTTGGAAGCCCTCCCAGACAGGCCGGTCTGGGTGGGGGAGGTTGCGTCCTCGCCCGGGTCTTGGAACGGGTGGGGAGGGGGGGCCTGCAGGCCTGGGGGGACTGGACTTCATGGCATTCGCCTCATGCAAGATGAACTGTCCTCCCACAAGGGGTGCCTGATGTGGGGCAGTCAGGTGGTGATCCCTGCCCCCTTGCAGAAACTGGTACTCGCAGTCCTCCATGAGACTCATCCCGGGATCGTCTGGATGAAAGCATTAGCCAGAAGCTACGTGTGGTAGCCTGGGCTAGATTAGGACATAGAGGACACTGTAAGGCACTGTCAGCTGTGCCAAGAGTCACAACCAGCCCCACCCCAAGCCCATGGGAATCGTCACACAGACCCTGGGTCAGGCTACACCTGGATTTCGCAGGAACTTTCCAAGGGCAGCTTTTCTTTATTTTAGTGGATGCCTACAGCAAATGGCTCGAGGTTGTTCCAGTGCCCTCCACCTCCTGCTGATCTGCCATCCACGTGATGTGGTGGATCTTTAGTGCCCAGGGCATCCCCGACTCCTTGGTCACTGATAATAGCTTGGCTTTTACCTTAGCTGCATTCAAGGAGTTTACAGACTATTATGGCATTAAGCACATCTGCTCGGCGCCATTCCGCCTGGCAACCAACAGTCAAGCCGAATGGATGGTGAGAGCTACCAAGGAGGCTCTCTGCCAGATGTACTCTGGAGACTGGGCCTACAAACTGGCCACTTTCCTGTTTGGCCAGCACACAATGCCTCACACCACTACCGGATGCAGCCCAGCTGAACTTCTGCTAGGTAAGTGCCTGACGATGTGGCTAGACCAGCTCCTCCCAGACAGGGCCCCCGAATGTTACCCCAGCCCAGAGGAGCAAGAGGCACCCTGGGGGTTCTTCCCGGAGGACCCGGTGCATGCTTGGAACTATGCCTGGGGCCCCACATGGATTCCCGCTCGGGTCGTGAGAGTTACAGGGCCTTTGTCCTATGAGGTCTTGTGTGAAGATGGCCAACTTTTAAGGCGACACATAGACCAGCTGTGCCACAGGGTCCTCCGAGCCGACCCAGAGGACTGCAACTATGAGGACACCGAGACACAGGAAGCTGTAGTACCCCCCACAATCTGGCTCACTTCTGGGAACATCCACGACCAGTGTTCCCTCTAAGCTGAGTTAGTGTGAGCTGGCTCACAGTTTTTTAGCCTACAGCTGACACATTTTTGTCCTAGGTCAATAAGGACGGCTCCAGAGCAAACTAATTGATGCAGCAACCAAATCGCCTGCTCACAACTTTAATGCCAGTAGCTCACAAAGTAGAATTTTTGCTCACAAGACTCCACAGCTTAGAGGGAGCATTGTCCACAATGGCCTCGGAAGACCTGGCTCCTGTCAGCGCACCAGTTACGAGCGAGCCCGTGAGAGAAACAGCGCCACCTCAGCCTCCGGCTGCTGCAATGCTGATCACACAAGCTCCAACTCCCAAGGTCCCAGATCTTCGCCATTCCTCCTACGAAAGAAAAATGCCAGCATATTTCAAGGACTGCGTATGCTAGTGTGTTCCAGACTAAGGGGTGTTGTGTTCTAAGTTCGACCATGTGCGCGGTCAGGTCCACACATGGTCAGGCAAAGAGCCTTAGGTTCACTTCAAGAGACAATAGCCAGAGCGGATCCTATTAGAGGGCTAGGATCCAGGAAAGGACCTATGGAACTCTTATCACTGTAAATAATCCTATCACGGGCATGGGTGTGTGTTTGGGTGTGGTTTGCCTTGGGGATATAAGCCGACCTGAGAGCCGGTATAGTTTGTCTTTTTCCTGAACCCTAAATAAAGTATGAGCTGATTTCACTCAACGACGCATCAGTCTCAGTACTTTACACTCCCTCCACCAAGAATGCCTGTTAACTTAGCTTTTAGTAAGCAGTCTCCTTTTTTCAGAGGTAATGACTGCTGCCAAAATCTCAAGATCTAGGGCACCAACCAAATCCAACAAAGATGAAAGCACTGAAGTGGACTGCCTAAAATAATAGCCTGTTTGTCCTCTATGTAGATGATGAAGGTATATGGGGAGAGTTTGCTTTGAATTTTTTTCAGTGCTCACTTTGTCAAATGTGCTGTCTCAAGACTTTCAACTCTGTTGTGATCTAAAGTAAAAAGTGTTTTTTGTTCCCAACAGCTAAAATCTGTAGAACACCATCGACTTTTAGAAAGCAGGCTCTGCTGCTCAGAGCTCCCCGGCCCTTAGGGAAGACTCAGCAAATCATTGTCTGTCTTTGCCACCTAGTGGAAAGCTTCATTTTAGAGCATCCCTTTGTAGCAGGAATATCACACAGACTCTTCTCTGTGTGCAAGCACAGGGGAAGAGTAAAGAAGCAGAGTAAAATGTCAGGGAGCCCTTCAGAGATGTATCACAAAAGGTTCTGATTGTGGAATTAGCTGCATCCTCAAGGCTTAACGTGAAATCCATCTTTCCCAAATGTGTCTTAGCGACCCTCTTATGTTTCATATTCTTCAAAGCAGACAGAGCCATCTTGCTCAAGAAAGCACATTGCCCTTTGCATGCTTTCCTGATATCACTGCTTAGAGCACTGTGCTCAGTGCAGTAAGATACTACCACAGTAAGAATGGGTGCAAAGATGACTGGAATCTGAATTAACAATCAGGAGTACAATATCTGGGATGGAGGGTTTTGTGGAGCAAGTCACCCAGAATAACTAGTGTGATCTTAATTGTGATCTGGTCAGTGTTTACTATCTGCTAAACAGATCTGTGTGAAGTTCTGAATGTGCTTCGTATGTTGAGTTGGATCCTTAAAAAAAAATCCTACTAATGGAAAGGGGCCCAATTTCCACCAGTTCACCCTTCCACTGACTCCTCCCTTCATGCTCTTTTCCTGGGGGTCCCTGTCCCTAAGGAACAGCATTTGGAGGGCACTTGAGGCTGCAACAAGAGGGAGGGATTCTTGCTCCGCTGATAGAAATCACTTGAGTGGAATTTTGGGGCAGGATTCAAGTCACTATTTGCAGTGGAAAGGACTCATTCAGTATGCAGCAGCATCACAATAATAGCACAAGTTCAAAATCTGAATCCCCCACAGGTGCCACTGCAGAATGGTCCAGAGGTTATCCAACACTCCAGACGCTGCTTTCTTTGGATGCTGGGGCCAACAGGTTGTCAATTGTCTTCCATTTTTACTATATCACTGCAACAGTGGAATGGATAAGGAGGGGTGGGAGTGGCTGACCCGGGAGAAGGAGCCAACTGGCAATGACAGCACCAAGTGGGAAAGAGTAGTGCAGAGAGTAGAGGCATGGGTGGGTGATCGCCTTCTTCATGATCATTTTCAAGGAAGGGTTATCCTCCACCAGAAATGCTCAGGGGTATGTTTATAGCCACACTAAAAGCCACAATTGCCAGAATACAGCCCCATCGGTAGACAGCCTCAGCCATACTGCCAGAGGCCACATTTGCCTCCCTTGAAGGAGGAAGACTGGACACATGTTCCGGACATGCATCCGGGTCCTGCTCAGGGGGTGGAGCCAGCCTGTTTAACAGCTGGCTCCATTCCTGCCCTCTTCAGTTGTCGCCAAGAGCTTGGGCAGGGAGGAGCTCATTCGCTTCTTCTCCCAAGCTCTTTGAACCAGGCCACTGCAGCCTACCTACTGCAGAGTGGAGCTGGTCAGGTGGCTCAGGGCCCAGCGGCGAGGAGTGGCAGCAGGAGGGTGGCTTGGTGGTGGTGATCGATGGTGGGTTGCGGTGATTGGCATCGTCATTGGGAGGTGAATCTGCGGCAATGCACAGCAGCGATTCCTGGCAGCAAAGATTGGAGCGGTTCGGTGGAGGCGACACTTCAATGTGGGCCAGCATTGGTGGCCCAGTTGGTGGGGATTGGTGCTACAGCCTGGCAGTGTGCGCCGGCCATGCTGGCCTGTGCGGCATTGGGGGCCTTAATTGCAGACAGGCAGGGAGCAGGCCGGTGGTTCGGCCCAGCTGTGACTGGGGGCTTTGTCAGGTAGCCCTGCCATGATGGATGGAAGGGAGGGAGGTGGGCTATTGGCGCCTTGGTGGCGTGACAGGCGGGAGGTTGGAATCCGGGGAGTTGTTGATTTACACCTCGGGTGTGAGAATGGAATGTGGCTTTATTGCTATTATCTCTCGCAGCCTAGACGTTCTGACCTTGGCAAGTCAGGCTGCGCGCTTCCCTATCGCTGGCATAGATGTAGCAGCTGTGGGTAGTAATGGGGCGATGGGAAATTCATTAGCTTAGTAACTTTCGATTTCCCAGGCGCATGCTATTCTTAGAGTGGAGGAAGGGGGGTCCCCATTCACCCCCTTCCCTGTATAACCGCTTGCTTTCTGTAACCAAGTCATTCTGAACAAGATACCTGTACCAGTGATCTATCTATTGCAGCTTAATAAATGCTAACCTTGCTTGCATCATAAGGTCTGGTGTTTGCTGACTAAGTTAGGACTTCTGACAGTTTGTTCAGAATCATCAATTACTTTTGGGACTGGTCCTAAACCCGCAACTCCAAAATGAGTGGCGGAGAAGAAGACACTATCCCAATTGAAGAAGATGAAAAGGAGAAGAGACCTCCCGGGAAAGACGCACCCCGAGAGACCCCAGACACACACGTGCCGAGACACTGGGGTCTGGAGTACGACTTTGGAGGGCCTTACGGAGATCCTTATGGGGCAGCCTATGGGGGAGTGACCACCCGAGTTGGACACAGACGTGACTGGGTGAAACCCCTGGCTGAGACCCACGAAGCGTGGTTCGGAACCCCGAGAGCCTCCATGGGGGTGAGCCACCCTGAAAGGTCGGTCCGGAAACTAATCACGGCGGAAGCCTTGGAGGAGACTGGCCGCGATTCCGAGACCCTGGAAGGAGCCGTGGTGAGGAGGAGATGGACTGAAGAACCCAGCCAAGACCGCCTGATGCGCTTCCTAGACGAATCCCTCGCACGCATCCCACAGATGATCGCAGAGGGTATCCGGGAAGAACGAGAGCGGCAAAGGCGTGAGGAACCACCAGCCCAGGTCCCTCCTGATCAACGGCCGGTGCCGGACCAGGGCCAGGGGAACGTGCCAGCCGGGCCGGTGGATCAACCAGCGGGGCCAGGACCGCAAGGGCCGCCGGGGCAACCACCCCTCGTCCTTGGGGGTTCTTGCCGCCAAAGCCCACAGAACTTCTGGACGCTGACTTCGATGGAGACCCCGAGAAATTCCCATTCTTCCTGGTGCGAGCCGAAAAGTTTATCGAGACCTGGGGCCATCTGTTCCAGAGGGAAGAGCGGATGGTCGATGTCATAGCAGCCCACCTGAAGGAGCGGCTGCTGACTGGTATGTGGGGCTTCATCAAGTCGACGGGCGCGAGCTGAGGGAGATTGACTCTTTCATGTGGGCCATGAAAGAGCAATTTGAGGATGTGCACTCCACCAAAGCAGCGAAGGCAACGATCCGAAGCCTCAAACAGGGAGCGCGATCGGTGAGAGACTACACCTCGGAGTTCCGCAGATGTGCCGCCAAACTCCGAGGGGAAGGGAACCTAGTGGATTTCTACAAGTGGGGACTCAACGCAGAAATCCGCCGAGAAGTCACCAGAAATCAAGATCCGAACACCCTCACCGGATGGGTTCAGGCAGCCATCACGATGGAGAACCGCCTGAAGACCATCAAGCTGGACGACGCTGCAGCGATGGCTAACAGGGGCCCTGCGCTGACCGTGAGAGGAAAAACCCCGGCACCCAACCCGAAACAGAGGGATGGCACAAGGGAGCTCCGAATGAAGCAAGGTCTTTGCCTCAAATGCGGAGAAGGGGGCCATTTCGCCGCGAACTGCCCGTCTTCAACTGCAGCACCCGGGGCCCCGAAGGGAACCAAGAAGAAGTTTGACACATCCACGCCAAAACAGGTGGTGAAACCGAAGGGGGCGAAGGCTCTGCAAGCCAAGCCGCTTAGTGAAGCTTCCGACTCATCAGATGGCGAGACCGTGCCGCAGGGAAACGACACGGACCTGCTGTAAACAGCGCAGAACAGCAGGTCCCACCTCCCCAGGCGCAACTCCCGGTGAGCAAACCCCCTCTCTTTTCTTTCTCACGGTGACTCTAATGGACCCGGGTCTATTGACCCATGTGAGAGTACGTGCTCTCATTGACTCTGGGTGTGGGAGAGACCTTATTAACCCCACACTACTAACGGGACTTGGGGCGAAAGTTGTTAAATTAACTGACCCCTTGATTTTTACGCAAATGGACGGGTCCACAATGAAAGAACCTTGCAAATATGAGACGGTTCCCTTGCGGGTGGGACTCGGGCAACACTGGGAAGAGAGACCTTTCGTGGTTACCCCTTCAGCCCGATTTCCTTTGGTCCTACGGAGCCCATGGTTCTTTGATCACGATCCTCATGTACTGTGGGGGGAGGGGAAGGTCAACTTCATCTCCAAGAAGTGCCAGTCCCATGCATGGAAAAAGGAGTGGGGACCCATGATGGGGGGGCAACTCCTAGTGACGGCGGGGGTGGCAACCGCAGAACTGGAAGGCATTCCCCCCGAATATCACGACC
This sequence comes from Gekko gecko, assembly GCA_029375565.1. NCBI lineage: Eukaryota > Metazoa > Chordata > Lepidosauria > Squamata > Gekkonidae > Gekko > Gekko gecko. Next base: position 136,439,173 of record JAPDNY010000003.1, on the reverse strand, counting down.
TCGCTCCCGTTTTTGGAGAGGAGGAGGCTGATGAATTACCCCCCCACAGAAACTCTGACTGTGCTATTGAAATTTTACCCAACCAAAAATTACCGAAGGGAAAGCTGTATTCTATGAGCCCTTCGGAAAAGGTGGAACTGAGGAAATTCATCGACAAGAACCTCAGTAGGGGCTTTATACGGCCAGCATCCTCCCCGTTTGCGGCTCCCGTGCTTTTCCGGAAAAAGAAGGATGGGGGATTGCGCCTATGTACTGACTACCGCGGCTTGAATGCAGTGTCAAACACAAACGCTTACCCCATGCCCCTCATAAAAGACTTACTGGCGGCCGTGGCTGGGGGGAAAATTTTCTCTAAGCTAGACCTCCGGGATGCCTATTTCAGAGTTCGCATACGAGAGGGGGATGAATTTAAAACGGCGTTCAACACACCCTCGGCCAGTTTGAGTACTTAGTCATGCCATTCGGACTCCAGGGGGCTCCTGGAGTCTTCATGAACTTGATTAACGAAGTGTTGCATAAGTACTTGTTTAAGGGGGTCCTTGTTTACCTTGATGACATTCTTTTGTATTCCCCCGACCTTAAATCGCATGTGAAACTGGTGCGGGAGGTACTACAAACGTTGCACAAGCATAAACTTTTTGCCAAACTGTCCAAATGTGAATTTCACAAAACAGAAATCCCTTTTCTGGGCTACCGTATTTCTCAAAGGGGGATTGAGATGGACCCTGACAAAGTTAAAGATGTTGTGGGGTGGGAGCCTCCAAAAACAAGAAGGCAACTCCAGGGGTTCCTCGGATTCGCGAACTTTTATAGATCGTTCCTCTCGAATTTTGCCCAGGTGGCCCTTCCCTTAACTGACTTACTGAGAACCAAAGGGAAACCACCCGAATGCACTCGGCCCGGGGCCAAATTGGAATGGTCGCCAGAGTGCCAGCGGGCGTTCGACAAATTGAAAGCCCTTTTACGTCGGAACCCGTGTTGGCCCACCCGAATGAACTTAAAAAATTCATTGTTCAAGTTGACGCCTCGGATGTTGCAATGGGGGGGCGATCCTCCAGGAGGGGGAGGATGGCGAGTTGCACCCCCTTGCCTATGTTTCTAAAAAATTTAACGATACTGAACGCAATTGGTCAGTGTGGGAAAAAGAAGCGGGATCGATCCGCTTAGCGTTGTCGACATGGCGCCATTGGTTAGAGGGGGCATGAGTCCCGTTCGAGGTCTGGACTGATCACAAAAACCTCGAGCTGCTCCGCTCCCCCGCTCCTTGAACGCCAAACAGCTCCGCTGGGCTGACTTCTTCTCCAAATTTAATTTCACACTGCACCATTTCCCGGGGACATCTAACTCGCTGGCCGATGCCCTGTCACGCCTCCCTCAACACGACAGCAAAAGGGAGGAGATTCGTGACTCAATCTTTACTCCTTCCCAGTTGGGAGGAGCGGTAACCACCCGGAGGCAGGCCAAACATTCCCCCTCCGCCCGACCCCTCCCCCAATGAATGGGCAGTGAAATTTTCCACAGAACTCTCGGATGCGGACAGGGAGGAGGTGGAGGAGGAAGAAGGGATGTCCAGGGATGAACATGGCTGCTGGACTAAAAATACCAAACTCTTTGTCCCACGATCTCTCAGGGGGAGGTTATGGGCTGGGCACACGGATCTAAGCTAGCTGGTCACACGGGGTTTGTGAAATCTCTCCAGCTCTTACAAAGACAATTTTGGTGGCCGGGCCTACGGAAAGATATGTCTCTCTTCACGTCAGCCTGCCAAACGTGTTTGATGAGTAAACCTCGGCCCGGCAAACCCCCTGGTGCCCTACAGCCTCTCCCCACCCCGGCTCGCCCATGGGAGGTGATTTCTATGGACTTTATTACGGATCTACCCCCTAGTGGGGGAAGACAGTCATCTGGGTGATAGTGGACCTGTTTACTAAACAGGCTCATTTCGTTCCGTTTGCCTCCATCCCTTCGGCTAGAAAATTGGCCTCTGCTTTCTTACAACACGTTGTGAGACTCCACACCTTCCCTGCCAAGGTGATCTCGGACAGAGGGGTTCAATTCGTTTCTAAGTTCTGGAGCGAACTAATGTCACTGCTCGGTGTGGAGAGGGGTGTGAGCAGTGCCTACCATCCTGAGTCGGATGGGCAGACCGAACGTGTAAATCAGACTCTGGAACAATACCTGTGGTGTTTTTCTAACTTTCAGCAGGACAATTGGCATTCTCTCCTGCCTTTGGCTGAGTTCTGTTACAATAATACTCAGCACTCGTCGACGGGGATGTCCCCGTTTAAAGCAGTACATGGATATGACGCCCCGCCTTTGCCATTTTTGACTTCTCCCGACCTCCCGGCGGGAGACGCTGGAGACTGGTGCAAACAACTGCAGGAGGCGTGGGGCTCCTTAGCCAAGACTCTGGAGGAGGCTAAGGCAGCATATAAACTCCAGGCAGATAAAAAACGTAATCTTGCTTGGGTTCCCAAATGTGGAGAGTTTGCTTACTTATCCACCCAACATTTGCGTCGGATTCAGCCGAGTCGCAAACTTGGTTGGAAATATGTTGGGCCTTTTGAAATTATAAGAGTGATTAACAATGTGACTGTTGAACTTGCCTTGCCTAAATCTCTAAAGTCTGTTCATCCTGTTTTTCATGTGAGGCTTCTACGCAAAGCGCCTGAGGAGAACAGATGGAGACCGCAACGGCCGACCCCTCCTCCGCTGCTGGTGGGAGGGGAACCTCACTACGAAGTGTCGCAAATTCTGGACTCTAAAATCTCTCGCAATCGCTTGTTTTATCTGGTTGAATGGATTGACTTTGGGCCGGAGCAGAGGGAGTGGGTGCGGGCGGAAAATGTTCTGGCCCCCCGGCTTGTCAAAGCGTTTCACAAGTTGTACCCCCATAAACCAAAGGGGTAGGACTATTTTCGAGGGGGCTGCATGTCAGGTAGCCCTGCCATGATGGATGGAAGGAGGGAGGTGGGCTATTGGCGCCTTGGTGGCGTGACAGGCGGGAGGTTGGAATCCGGGGAGTTGTTGATTTACACCTCGGGTGTGAGAATGGAATGTGGCTTTATTGCTATTATCTCTCGCAGCCTAGACGTTCTGACCTTGGCAAGTCAGGCTGCGCGCTTCCCTATCGCTGGCATAGATGTAGCAGCTGTGGGTAGTAATGGGGCGATGGGAAATTCATTAGCTTAGTAACTTTCGATTTCCCAGGCGCATGCTATTCATTGAGTGGAGGAAGGGGGGTCCCCATTCACCCCCTTCCCTGTATAACCGCTTGCTTTCTGTAACCAAGTCATTCTGAACAAGATACCTGTACCAGTGATCTATCTATTGCAGCTTAATAAATGCTAACCTTGCTTGCATCATAAGGTCTGGTGTTTGCTGACTAAGTTAGGTTACAGGCATGGCCTAGTGGTGGCTGGTGCCTACAGCAGCCATGCATGGGGCATTCAGGGCCTGCAGGAGCAGCCCGGAGGTGCCACGGGCCGCCGGCAAACTAGGGTGTGTTTCAGGGTGGCAGGCATGGCCTTCAGCTGCGTCTCGGCTAGGTGGCTCCACAGGTGGCATTAATGGCATCCCCTGGCCTTTCTTAGGGACTTACCTTGCTAGTGGGGGGCTGTGGCTGGTGGCACCTTCCTTGGGCCTCCTTTGGGAGGGCAGTTTTTCTGGGGGGCAGTGGGGCTCCTGGGCTCCAGCTCCTGGTGGCCTTCCCTTTCCCTCATTTCTCTGGTTTCATTTTCTTGATTGGGCTTGAATAGAAGAACTGGCTTTCTGTTTCACTTTCAGTTTTAGTTTTTTCAGCAGGGCCTGGGAGTGGTAGCAAGGGGGTAGCCATACCTGCCCTTCCCTTTATAGGGTTTGGTTGCTTGTCAAGGGTAGAAGGTTGGGCCTTGCTGAGCTACTGGTTTGGGCCTTAAGGGACCCCCCCCTTTGGTTTTCTTCCTGCCTGCCAGTAGCTTCCGTTTAAGTACTGGGGGGATCCTGTAACCATGGCTCCTAAAAAGGGAACAGGTAAGTCTAAAAGCAAACAGCCTGCTCCTAAAGCCACCCCCCAATGACCAGCCCCTCCCCACAAGTCTTTGGATAAGGAAGAGGGGGACGTGCAGCAGCCCAACTTAGACAGATTGATGGCTTTGGTGCAAGCCTCTGGTGTCAATCCTCCCTCGGTGCCTGCCAACAGGGATGCTGGTGGCAGAAAGCACACGAGGTTTGCTTCTAATGCTCAGTTTCAGGCTTTGGTGTTAACTCGCTTCTCTCTTCTTGACTATCAGGCTGCTAAGCCTTCTGGATTGAGGACAGGGAAAAAATCAGGCAATACAGCTGATGTCGTACTATCTGGATCTGGTGCACTTGACCAGTGTCTTGGATCAGAAGTGGCACTGGCAGCAGCAATGGCCCAGGGCCTGTCAGATAAGTTGGGTTCTGCACCATACTCTGGCCAAGCTTGGCCCTGGGGATGCTGGGGTCAGTCGATGGCCTCTGTGTCCCCAGCCTCAGCCCAGCTGAATAATCCTTCTGGGGGTTCTGCCTCCCCAGTATTGGGTGTGGGCTCCAGGCCAGTTCCCACCTCCACCACCCTGGAGTGGGTACCTGTGTTTTGGCTTATCAGGTCCCATGGCACCTGGAGGGGGGGGGGCATTGCAAGCCCCTTGGGCTGCACCTTTTGCCCTGGTGACAGCCAAAGATTTACCCTTTGGTTACACAGCCTTGCCATTAGGTGACCATTTGTTGCTAGCCACTAGGGAAAAAATATGCAAAGGTGAGTTTGTAGATTCCACCCCCTCTTATCATGAGCTAGAAAAGAAGGATAAGGAGAACCTAGATGAGAGGGACAAAGAAAAATCGAAGAGGAGGACTGTTGATTGGACTTGGGCTAACTGGTTGTCAGACTTTTTCATATGTGCTGGTATTATAGGTTGTGCACAGCCCTATTGGGCCGCTTCCTTGATCCAGAATATGGATATTATTTAGAAGGGGTACATAGGTTTTTGCTGGCCCAGCCTGGCTGCGGTATGATGAAGAATTTAGCTTGCATGCAGCACAGAAGTCCCTGCTTCCAAGGGACCAGGTTCACCCACTTTTGTGGTTGCAGGTTATGTCCCCTGCACAACTGATGACTGGGGAGCATTCTCATAGTGGACATTTGGTACATTGAGTCAGCTCCCAGTCCCCATGAATCTGCGGGGCAGGCAGTTCAACCCTGCTTGTTGTGGTGGGAGTTTGGCTCCCAGGGGGGTTGTAACAGAAAGGCTTGTCAATACAAGCATGAATGCACCCTGTGTGGTGGACCCCATGCATTCACCAACTGCTCTAAAGCCAGACCACGGGGTGGGCAGAGGAAGCAAGGGGGTGGTGGTGGTAACCAACTGTTTGGTAAAGGATCCCAGCCCCTTAAACCTGAAGGTCCTCAAGGCATGGCTGGTTAATTACTCCAATAGAGGTGATGGTTGATATGTATTAGAAGGTTTTCAGTTTGGTTTTCACATTCTGTTTATGGGCCTAAGGGGGCCATTCATGACTAACAACCTCAGTTCTGTTTGGCGCTTAGGGCAAAAAATGAAGGTAGGGTGCTGGGCCCTGATACTCTTCCATGCCTCCATATCAGGTCATCCAACTGATGGTGGAAACTTCACTGCCACCAGCACCATACAATATAGGCTTTAATGGGTGAGCTGAAAAGGGGCGGGGGGGGGGAGTAGAAAGTTTAAGTGGAAAAGGAAAATGGTTGTTGAATATCAAAAGAGAATACGGGGCTGAATAATGCAGCTAAACATACTAAGGTAATGAGAATTCAGTCGCTGTGGAACATCTCAGGGGTTTAGAAATCTTTATATATATGTGATTTGGTACTAGTTAGTTCTTTTGCTCCTCGAGTGTCAACAATTCCATTTTTAGTATTGCTAGTTAGGAGCTGCTGATAAAATAAAATAAAGACCTATGGAGACCAAAAATTCAAATGCTATGCTGGGGATTATCAGGTGTGTAACTGAAAACAAATCAGCCAGTATCATAATGCCCCTGTATAAATCGATGGTGCAACCTCATTTGAAATACTATGTACAATTATGGTGACCACACCTATGAAAGGATATTATAGCACTGAAAAAAGTTCAGAAAAGGGCAACTAGAATGATAAAAGGGTTGGAACATTTTCCCTATGAAGAAAGGTTAAAGCACTTGGGGCTCTTTAGCTTGGAGAAACGATGGCTGAGGGGTGACATGATAGAGGTTTACAAGATTATGCATGTGATAGAGCAGGTAGAGAAAGAAGTACTTTTCTCCTTTTCTCATAATACAAGTACTCATGGGTTAGAACAGATAAAAGGAAGCACTTCTTCACCCAAAGAGTGATAAACACATGAAATTCACTGCCACAGGAGGTGGGGGTGGTGGTGCAAGCATGGATGGCTTCAAGATGGAATCGGAGAAACATATGGAGCAGAGGTCCATCAGTGGCTATTAGCCACAAGGTATAGATAGGAACTCTCAGGCTGGGGCAAGTGATGCTCTGTATTCTTGGTGCTTGATGCTTCCAGTGTCCTGACCCCACTGGTGGACCTCCTGATGGCACCTGGTATTTTTGGCCACTGTGTGACAAAGTGTTGGACTGGATGGGCCATTGGCCTGATCCAACATTGGCATCTCTTATGTTCTTATCCTGCTTGGAAATAGGTCCCACTGTATTCATTGGGGTTATTCCCATGGGATTATATTATCAGAATATTTTCTCTAGCTGGCTATAATCCTAGTTCAGACTCAGCAACTCTTGACAGGATAAGGATGAGATCTGTAGAGATTTTGGCATAGACATAACATATGGAAGAGGCTTGAAAAGATGAGAAAAGAGGAACATTAGTTTTTTTTTAACAGAAAGGTAAGTGCCAGAGGATCAAGACATTGAAGAATAAAGCCAAAACATACACTGATCTCAAAATAGGTGAAGAGATGAAGGCCCAAAACATAAATGGTCAAGAAACAGGTGGAGACTCAGAGATTTTGACTAAAAGAAAGCTTAAAAAGGGGAGCCAGATATAGCTCATTCAGGCTTTGACTAAGCACTAGATCTACTCACTGCTAGAATGTTAAACAGGATTTTTAAAAGTGATATCTTAAGCTCTTCATCTTTATTGGCTGCTAAATTCCAGAACCAGGTAAGAGATTGTTCTTCTATTTTTTTATTTTTTAAGGGACTAGGGGCAGATTGGCCATTTAACTTAACAGGGAAATTTCCTGGTGGACCATTGTCCTAGAGGGATACTGTTGGCCAGCACCTCAGAGGCCACTTCACTCAGACCCTTCCATTGGTACTCAGTATCAGCTCACCAATTGTCTCCTCCTGCACTGCTGTCATTTTGTGAGGTGAGGCAAAGAGAGAACCAAAGTCCTTCACTGGTGCTTCTCAGTTCAGTGGCCCTTAGAGTGCTGGCTTGTAGCACCACAGGGGCCACTCAGCTGGGCAGGGCCATTTTCACTTCCGAGTGTACTCCTGTAGGGGGGGGCCCTCCTTCACTCCATCAGGTTACTTTGCTGAGGCTAACTACTACTTTTGAAGAGGAGGTTCTACTTGACAGGTATTCAGAGCTTGGTGAAAGGGGGAATTTGGAAGGGAGGAATTTGCTGGGGAAAGAGCCAACATAAGTCATTCGAGCTATAATTTGAGTCATGCAATTTTGGTGACATTTACCGCACACATTTTGCGTCTAACACAATAACTGAGGAGGAGGGTGTGGATCATTAGTTCTGGTTTAATGATGGTGGTGATTATAAAATACTGATGCAGAACTTAAAGCTAATTCAAAAGTATTAAAAATTTGTGATCGGATCCTATCTGGTCTTCTGTTTGCAGATATCACATTTGCACTCTTATGAGACAAAGGAGGATTTCCACCAATTTCCCTAGAGTCCTACCCTGAGCTATCCCCATCCCCAGGGACCAGATTTCTTGGAGCACAAGAAGCTGCAGCAGAAGAACAGAAGTTCTGCTCCAATCACAGTACTTAGAGAGCCAGTTTGGTGTAGTGGTTAAGAACGCAGACCCTAATCTGGGAGAACTGGGTTTGATTCTCCACTCCTCCACATGTAGCTGCTGGTGTGACCTTGGGTCAGTCGCAAGTTCTTTCAGAGCTGTTCTCTCAAGGGCAGTTCTTGGGAGAGCTCTCTCAGCCCCACCTACCTCACAGGGTGTCTGTTGTGGGGAGGGGAAGGAGATTGTAAGCCACTCTGAGACTCCTTCAGGTAGTGAAGGGCGGGGTATAAATCCAATCTCCTCCTCCTCCTCTTCTTCTTCCTCCTCTTCCTCTTCTTCAGAACCAGCCCTTGTACTCCTCTGGATGTTACAAGCATGATTAGGGTGATTATTACTGTCATCTAAGCCCACTCAGAAACACAGAATGGGAGATAATGCTGATGCCAGCAGCCCAGCCCTATGAATGTTTACTTGGCAGTGGAGTCCACTGGATACAATGGAACTTACTTCCAAGTAAGCATACATAGGACTGTAGCCTTGGTGTGGGCCCTGAAGTAATAGCAAAAGCTGACATGGTACTTTTAAGACCTCTAGAGATTAAAATGGAACATTTGTAGCTGTTTTAGTGCAACAGGAAGCTGAGATATATGTAAGTGATTATGGAAGAAACACCAGGGAGGAAGAAAAGGCTGAAAAGAAAGGAAAAATGAGATTTCCCAGACATCAGAGTCATGTTTCCCCATCCTTGCCCTGTACCTTCCTTTATGACTTTTTATTTATTATATCTGCATCCTTGTGAGCCAAACTTGGCTTCCAAAAGAGTTCACATAAATTGTACAAAATGGTGCTAATGTTATGACAATATAGTACAAGATTCCTCAGGGAGGGGCGTCCAGCTAAACTGGATTTAGGCATCATGGTGTCTGCCTGCTTGCTCCTCTCCCTCTTATGCTCCAACTGACTGCATCTGCGTAGCAAGGAGGTTCTCAGCTGGAGATGGCTTCATGGAACTAGCCATAGGGATTATCTACTGGCAGTATATGTGACCAATAAGCTGCTTGGCCATTGCCACTGAGTGGCATCTGAGTAACAAGGGACCCTACAGAGCAGCAATTATCACCAATGGTATTGTCAGCCACTGACATCATCAGCCAGAACTTCTCTGGACACTGCTAGCCACTCTCCAGATGTGGCATGTGCACTGTACAGCCCCACACAAACCCAGTTTATCTGCACTCCTTCCCTTCAAAAATGGTAGGGACACTCCTCTGCTCCACAGTGAGCACAAAATAGAGGTTGTGAACAGTGCATTCACACGCACACTCCTGCTACATATTCAGCTTCACTTTTCCCAGGACCATGGTGTTCATGAAGGTCCCTTTTACAAACGATGCAAAGATTTTGTGTGATTCCTTAGCTATGTTAATTCTAATCCTCATTTGACTTTTGTTTGTAAAGTCTTGGAATTTTCATGAATCAGTAGTTATATATGACAGTACTGAGCAATGTTTTGTACCCATCCATTCTCCTTTCTTTCTTTCTCTTGCATGATTTTCCTTGATATCCAATGAGGAGGATGGTCAACCCTTGTCAGGTAGGCCATCGTGCAGACACAGACTGCTGCTGGAACAGATTGAAATCTAATTCTGTTTGCTTCTGCTATAGGTCCTGCAAACCTCCTGTATTCTTTGGGCCCTTTAGAGATGACAGGCTTTGGTCATAGACCAGGTGTTGGGCTTTGTGAGTTAAACAGAACCTCCCTTGTTAAGCTTGAAGTAATGCACTATTTAAAAGTGCCTTGAATGTATCTATTGAGGGTCAGAGAAAGGTGAAAAGAGTGGGCCAGAGTACATTTACCTTTCAGTTGATCACATACATCAAGACATCAAGCAGATTGCTAAGACATCAGGCATATGATTTGAGAGCAAGCTTGCTTGCTGTCAGTCAGCAGAGGGAGTGAATGTGAACCAAGGTTAATTCTAAGGGGGACTGGAGCTGGATATTTGCATGCCACTGTTTTAAAACAACAACCATATAAACAACCATTTACAGATAGTCTTTCCAAATCAAGGAAACAGCATTTGACATTCTGCGGATGCATCTTTGTGGATATTGTTGCTGCTTGTCTGGTCTGCAGGCTGATAAGCTCTGTCAGTTGGTAGCTGCCAGTAGGCATCCAGCTTTTTTTTTTTAAAGGCTGTTACACAAAAGGAAATATGTCCATGTCCCTATGTTCCCTTGGCACACATGAAAGTCACTGTGTACTTAAAATTTCTCTTCCTTGTCATTCTCGTTAACAGCAATCCTCAGGGTCACATTTTACCTGGAATCATATTTCCCCTTCACAAAAGATCATTGATAGGATTTTATAAGGGCACATCCAGAGTCCTCTGATTGCAGGAATGGAATTAGCTGCTATGGCATTTCTTTTCCCCACACAATGCTTCAGGCTGTGCTTGTTTGCTGTTTGTCTGCATCCTGCAGGGTCTGTGCACAGATGACTTCCTGTAGCAGGTGTTGTCACAGCTCAGGCAGAAAAGTTCCTGCCTTCTGCCTGGAGTGGGGACCAGCCCATGGGGGAGGGGGAGAGAAGGATGACACAGATGCACCATGTTGGAAAGAATCAGGCCACAGCTTTATTGGTTCCCCAGCCAGTGCCTAAATGCCACAGGAGGCAGGCAGCTTAGCTTGCCTGGCTTCACCACCAAACTTGCTTCCCTGCTCCATTTCATACATTTTTACTTATGAATCCAGAGGACTGGCCTACTCCTTATGAGTTGCACATCAATGCAAAACAATGTTCAACCAGAAGTGTCTCACCTGAAGGTCATCACCAACTCCCCAAGCCTGAGGGCCTGGAAGCAGCCCCATAGCCAGAAATTTTGGATTGGTGGGGCATGGGGAAATTTTGTGGGGCAGCAGGGGGAGGGGCAGCCGCATGCCTTCCCTGAACTCCAAGCAGCAATTTCGCCACTTGGAGTTCAGGCATGGGCAGCCCCCATTTGAAAAACACCATTTAAAGGTGAATTCGCTGCTTACTGTTCAGGGAAGGTGTGCAGCTGCCCCTCTCCCATGCAGGAGGTGAGGGAGAGGGGCAGCTGCTGGCCGCACACCTTCCCTGAACTCCAAGCAGTGAATTCACCTCTTGGAGTTCAGGTGCAGGCAGCCTCCAGTTGGAAAAAAAAAATTAAAAGGTTCCCTTTAAATGATATTTTTCAAGCAGTGAACTCCAAGCAGCGAACTCACCACTTGGAGGTCAGGGAAGGCTGACTTGGCTGCCCCCTCCCTCCCTTCCTGGAAGTTTAAAGGACCCTCCAGCTGATCAACAGGCCACATGCTCTCAGAGATCAGCTGGAGGGCCCTTTTAGTGTCAGAGGGGAGGGAGGGGGAGAGGGGCAGCAGCTGTTGTGGGGTGTGCCTCACATTTGAGGGGGGCAGAGCCCCCAAATGCCCCACGGTAGCTATGGGCCTGCCTGGAAGGAACCTGGGACACTTTGAACCCCAGAACTCATCAATAGCTAGGGGCTCATGTGAAGTTAATTGTGCATCTTTTACAGGTGCCAGTAGATTTGATGGACTTTGCAATGTATTTATTTATTTGATTGATTGATTTGATTTGTATCCCGCCCTTCCTGCCAGAACAGGCTCAGGGTGGCTCACATTAAAAGATTAAAATACAATAAAACATAAATTCCTTACATACAAACACCTCATAAAATTCATATACTTTACAGATATAATTCACAAATAAGTGCAATTAAAGTGTGAGTGGCATTAACTCTTGGCCCTGATGTAGCAGATGTAGCAGATGTAGCAGGAAGTATGGCCAAAGGATGTTACTGTTGATATTGCAGGCGGATGCAGTTTTCGTGAAGGGCCTTAGCCCTGTTCAATGTTCGTAGCAGCTCCTAATTGAAGGCCTGGTGGAATAGCTCTGTCTTACAGGCCCTGAGGAACTGTAAAAGGTCCTGCAGGGCCCTGATGTCTCCCAGGAGCTCATTCCACCAGTATGGAGCTGCTACTGAGAAGGCCCTACCCCTAGTAGAGGTCAATCTGGCATATTTTGGTTCAGGGAGAGTCAAACGGTTTTGGGACCTCGACCTCAGTGCTCTCTAGGGAACATGTGGGGAAAGATGGTCCCTCAAGTGGGCAGGCCCCAATCCATATAGGGCTTTAAAGGTCAAGACCAGCACCTTGAAGCAAATCCGGTATGCTATCAGCAGCCAGTGCAGTGCTTTCAGCACAGGCTGGATGTGCTCCTGCATAGGGAGACCCATCGACAGCCTGGCTGCCGCATTTTGTACCAGCTGCAGTTTCTGGATTTGCGAAAAGGGCAGCCCCATGTAGAGGGCATTACAGTAGTCCAGTCTTGAGGTGACCATTGCGTGGATCACTGTTGCCAGGTCATTGCATTTGAGGAAGGGAACCAACTGCCTGATCATTGTTAAGGAGGCATCCAAGAGCACTCCCAAACTCCTGACCTTTGGTGCTGGCAACAATGGTGCCCCATCGAAGGCTGGTAGTGGGATCCCTACCCCCGGTCCACTCTGACTCATGCACAGGACCTCTGTCTTCATTGGATTCAATTTCAATTGGCTCAGTCTAAGCCGACCCGCCATGGCTTGTAACACCTGGTCCAGATCTTCCAGGGTCGAGTTGGACCAGCTGCCCAACATCAGATATAGCTGGGTGTCATCCGCATATTGGTGACACCCCAGCCTGTGCCTCCAGGCAATCTGGGCAAGGGGGCACATATAGATGTTGAATAGCATCGGGGAAGCACCACCCCTTGGGGCAGTCCACAAATCAGTGCATGCCATCAGGACAGCTGATCCCCAAGAGCCACCCTTTGTCCCCAACCTTGAAGAAAGGAGATGAGCCATTGCAAGGCTCTATCCAGATGCCTCTGGAGAGCGTCTGTGAGGGTGACCAATGCTGTCTCTGTCCCATGTCCTGGGCAAAAGCCGGACTGGAAGGGATCTAACATGGAAGTGTCATCCATAAAGCCCTACAAATGTATTACCATCACCCTCTCAATTAATTTGCCCAAATAGGGCAAATTGGAAACCAGCCGGTAGTTAGCCAATTCAGCCAAATCCAAAGATGACTTTTTAAAAAGAGGGTGGACCATCACTTCCTTGAGTGCCCCTGGGAACAGTCCCTCAGAGAGGGACTTGTTAATAATTTCCCTTAGGGCACCTCGAAACCCTTCACGGCCAGCCTTAATTAGTCATGAAGGGCATGGATCAAGACTGCACATGGTTGGGCATACAGTCGAGAACAATCTGTCGACTTCCCCTAGGCTGAGTGGACTGAAATAATCCAAAATTGGACATGCATAGAGCCTCAAGTTCACTCACTGTTTCAACTGTGGTGGGAAGATCATGGTGGAGTGACAAGACCATATCTGCAAAATAGCTCGCAAAAGCCTTGCAGCCAATGTCCAGTTCCCTAGAATTTGGTTTGCCCTGTGGCAAGACTATCAGAGACCGAATAGTTCTAAACAACTGGGTCAGGCGTGAGCCTGCAGACACAATCACAGGAGTGTAGAATCCTCTCTTCGTGGCTTTGACTGTCATCTCATAGGATCCCATAAATGTCCTGTAAGATGTTCTTGTAGTTTCGTCATATGAATGCCGCCACTGTCTCTCTAGCCATCTTAGCCTCCGCTTCATCAGCCCCAACTCCTGGGTATACCGGGGTGCAGCTTCGAGCGAGGGCACAGAGGGCATTGGGGAGCAATCTTGTTGATGGCTGCAGTTAGTCGACTTTGCCAGTCCTCTACAAGCTCATCCAACAAACCACCTGGGGACAACGGATCCCATAGGGCCATCTGAAGCCATATAGGGTCCATTTGGCTCCGCGGGCGAGCTAAAATATGCTCACCGCTCAAACAGGGTCGGGGTGAAACATTCACATGGGCCTTCAGGGCATGGTAGTATGACCATGGCACTGCCAAAGCAGTGATCCGGTCCACTGTAACCCCTGCCGTCAAGTTCAAATTGAGCGTGTGCCCAGCCCGATGTATGGGGGCTGTTATATATTGGGAGAGTCCTACTGCCGCCATGGACAACACCAGTTCCATCATCTGTGTGGAGGCTGCATCGTCATTATGGACACTGAAGTCACCCAAGACTAGGATACTCCAATGCCCAGTCCAACGCAGACTCCACCAGGGTTGATAGGCTATTAGTCGGTGCGTTGGGCTAACTAAATAGCCAAACTCTCCCCGGCTTCCCACACTAGGCCTGTGCACTCAATGCCTGTGAGCTTCGGTGGTGGAGGTACCCTGAAGGAGTAAGCCTCCCGAATGAATAGAGCCACTCCTCCCCCCACCCCTCAGTCTGCAATTGGTGAAGGACTGAGAACCTAGGTGGAGCCAACTGGGAGAGAGCTACTGTCTCCCCATCTCACACCCAAGTCTTGGTCACACACGACAGGTCCACACCCTGCCCTAGCAGGAAATCATGAAGGATTGAGGTCTTGTTATTTATGGACTTGGCATTGCATAACACCAATTTTGGAGGGAGGTCATTAGTCCTAGCCCCTCTACCTGCTACTGTTGGAATGGGACGAAGGCTGGAAGGGGGCCGAGCTCCTCTACTTCTCAGCTCCCTTCCCTTTACTTCCTGCCACTTCATTTTTCCAAAGCCATAGGGTTGCCAAATCTGGGTTGGGAAATTATGGAGTTTTGAGAGAGAAGCCTGGGGAGGGCAGGGTTTGGGGACGGATCTTAGGGTATAATGCCATAGAGTCTATGCTACAAAGCAGCCATTTTCTCCAGGAGAATCGATCTCTGTCTTTGGAGTTCAGTTGTAATTCTGCAAGATCTCCAGGCCCACCTGCAGGCTGGCAGCCCTACTAAGCCATTATTTGCCTCCATCATTCAGTAACTGAAGCTCACTTTCTGACTTACTTCTTAGGATATCTTCCCTGGCTTGCTCCTGAAAGGTCTAGTGGTTCTGTGTACCCTTTATCTGCTAGGGATCTTGCACATGATTCAACCTTACCAAGGACATGCAGGGGGGGGCCACTCAGACAGTTATTTTCAAGGCCAATCGGGGTTCCCATCTCTCTCCCTCTGTATTTAATGCTTGCTTTTTTGAGATGCTGGGACCACAGTTGCCCTGCTGTGAATCCTCACCCACCCCCGCCAGCTCCCAGTTTAATAAGGGAAACTACAGGTGACTGCTGCCATCTGCATGCGTGTGTGTGTGTGCTTACTCAGAGAGTGTGTCTTGATCTAGATGGATTTATCCCTATCCTACTAATGGAAATTGGAGTTCAACAATATAGTTGTAGGGAGCTAGAGGGCAAAACCATCACACTACTCCTGGCACACCTTCCTATTCCCTCCCCCATTCCGGTTAAAGCAATTATCTCTGCTGTGCTCTGCTGTGTAACTTCAACTCATCCCTGGGTAGCTACTGCTTTGTTTGCTAGCAAATGCAACAGAATTCATCTCCTGCACACATGCATCAATCCTGCACCCACCCCCCTCCCAGGATACCCAGGGAGAAAAGTGCCTGCCTTCAGTGGCTTGGGAGCTTGTGGGGAGGGCAGGATAGAAACCAAAATGGATGGATGAATGAATGAATGAATGAATGTGTGGCTCTTTGGCATGCTACCTGTGGCTCTTCTAGACACTGATCCCTATTATGGCACCTGTCCAATGTTCCAAGAAAGTGAGCAAGGCCATTGCCCCACAGGACTTGTGGTTGTCTGGCGGAAATCCATAAACTGTGAGCCATCCTGAGATGTGGGCCTCATGGCAGAGATGGAAGTGAAGGCCCACTCTCTTCAACAATCCTGACACTTCTCTGCAGTGCCTGCACTCTCATGCCAGTACTTGGTGGCTGCTGGGAAGAGAGCAATCTAGTTACAGAGAACACAAATGTATTTACACTACCAGAACTATTGGTGCTGTCCTGTCTCAGCCTCTAGACTACATGACAAGAGAGTCAGCTAGATAGTCAGACTATGCTTTCTTCCTGTGTTTACTCTTCTGCCACTGTTCCTTTGATATGTCAAATGCTAATCTCAAGGAAATTGCTTCTCTTCCTTCCATTCATCCTCTCCCACAACACACTTCTTGCAACACACCGAGAGAGGGTATGTTGTCCCCATCTTGGCACCATGATGCAGATGACCCTTTCACCATCTGCATCCATCCATAGTAAGTTAGACTAGTATACTATCCTATCTCTAAGGCTTCCTATCTAGAATGTAGTTCCTAAATAAAGAGACTATTGTTAGTCTTCAGACTCAAGAGTGGCTCTGTGTAACTTTGTAACTTAGATGGGATATCTGGAACAAAGACACTGCTGCGTGTGTGCCTTAAAGCACTCTACTAAACTAGTCAGTGGTAACTGGACTGACTATACCAGTTAACCCAATAGGCAGTTAATCAGAAAAAAGAACAAGCTGGTCTCACTGTGGAGGGGGTGTGATTTAACTCCCCTTTCCTCACATCCAGCTTGGCCTCTTGGAGCCTCAGCAATTTCACTCTCTCACCTGGGCTGCTGGGCCTCAAGTTGAGGACAGAGTAAGAAGGCCGGAAGGCAAGTCTTTCCCCTCACTTCAGATGCATAAGGAATGGCTAAAGTTCTACAACAGTGGAGAGAGACAATTCTACATGTCCAGACACAATCTGGTAACTAATATTAATTTAATATTAATAGTTATATTGTTGTATGTATGTATGTATTTAGTGGTCTGGCATGTACGCACACATAGTTACATGGCTCCTTTGGTAGATGTTAATTGCTAATACAGGTCTCTGTGAACAGCAGAGTGAGTACCCTGGGACAGTGTATAGGAAACTGACACTGGGTATATCTTGTTCAGAGGTCATAGCTCCAGAACCTGTCTGTGTAAGGGAGATCTTTCATCATGTTCCAGAGAACCAGGGGTCATTTGGAGCAGGAGCGCACAGGAGCGGAGCTACGGAAGTTAGAAGCACAGGTGGCGGCAAGCCCCAACCCAGCTCCCAGCAGGAGCGCAAAGCAGCACATGTAGCATTCCTCCTGGGTCCCAGGCTACTCTGGGACTGAAATGACAGCCCCCAGAGTGGAAAGACAGTCCTTATGGGTGGAGCCTGAGTGGTGGGTGTTGCCTTCTGACACACTTCCAGTGATGTCAGGGGGTGTGGCATATGCAAATAAGTTATGCTAATGAGTTGTGCTAATGAGCTCCTGCACCTCTTTTTCTACGAAATGATCCCTACAGAGAACAACAGCTGTTCTCCCATGCCCAGATCATAGTATAGTCTTGGCATGGATGTAGTAGACTCAGAATGGAACTTGTAAATGAACACATGCCAAGAAAGACCCAGGCTTTTGTGAACAGCTAAGTGAAAACAAAATTGTGTCATTCTCAAGGCCTATTGCTGGCACAATCTCCATTCATTTTTGCTGACAAAGAGTTTCAGAGATCAGTCTATGTTGACTGCCATTCTCAATGACTGTAAGGTCAGTGCTGTTACAGAAGTGTCAAATGGCTGCTTCTGATTCACAGGTTTCCTGAATTCTTTTTGGATATAACAAATGTAACTGCTTGCTTATTTATTTTAGAGCATTTATCTTTCACTTTCCTACCTTGAGAAGTATTCTAGGTGGCCTGAAAAAAGAAAACTTACAATAACAGTACAGCAGCAACAAAACAAAAAAGCCAACAGTGAACACACATCAACAACCAAATGCTGTAGCAAGCAAGCCCCAGTTTCTAAGGGCCACTGAAATAAACAGTGTTTCATACAAAGTCAGGAAAAGGAGAAAGTAAAGACCCCCATTTCTATTCCCTGCTCCATGCTTTGAAGCCCTGTGGCTTGATGAGTGGAGTGTAACTATGATGAGTGGGATGTAACTAATAAATATGTCAAGGAAAGTCAAATGGCATGTCACTGAACGGGGCCTGGAATAGGGTAGCCTATTCAAATAGGGCCTGGAGTTCTCCCGGAATTACAACTGATCTCCAAACTACAGAGATCAGTTCCCCAGAAGAAAATGGCAACTTTGGATGGCAGACTGTAGATGAAATCCCTACCTAAATCCCCCACTCTGAAGGGGGATATTCATCACAAAGGGAAACAAGTCACAGAAGCTTTTGTATTTTCTATGCCTATCTCTTTGGGGCCTGAGACGCAAGCCCCCTTACAACCTGGAAAAGCTTAACTGGGCAACATTGTGTGGACACAATGATGGTGGAAAAGTTAACTTGCTGCCATCACCACCACAAAGTAGGCATGATAATGTTTGGTCAGATTTATTCTGTACACTCATGCTCTTTCTGCTCATATGTAAACCAGGGGACTTTCAGGGCTTCACAAAAGGAAAGAGGGTGTTCTGGGACTGGGTCAGGTCCATATTCCAAGGGTTAACTCTTAGGGTTGCCAGGCATGGCTTTACAATGAGCAGGAATATGGGAGGACTATGGGAGCACACTGCCAGTGACAGTGTGCCATCACATACAGAACAAAAAAGGAAGTCACATAATGTCTCTTTAGGAATAATTGGAAACTCTGTCACAAAACCATAGAATTTCCAGAGATTCCTAGAGAGGACTAACAAAATTTCCAGGTGTTCCCTGGAAGGGCTGTCTTACTGTCAGCCTGATAGTGATTCTTTGTTTTTTATTTTGGGAAGAATGGGTTGCCAGAGGGAGGTCTCTTGTCATAGCAGGAGACCTAGAAACCCTGGGTTGACTAGAGCTTCAACAGGAATGTTATGTCAAATAAGGGTGACATTGTCCTTGGGCTCCTACGATGTTCCCCCATGACAGTCCATGGGGCCTGCATAAGGTGCCCAAGGAAGCAGCAGAGGAGATTCCTGGTGGAAGATGAGAAGTAATAAGGTAACAGAAACTTCTTCCCTCCCCTCTTTGGATCAGAGGCCTTTGCCAGCCCCATTTAGAGTAACAAAGGACCATTCAAGGTCTTGAACCAGTGTGCCTGAGCCCAGGACCCCCAGATCCTCACAGGCCATTTGGAACACACCGTGCAAGTATGACTGTTTTATTTCAGACTGCATTTAATTAAAGCATTCCTAAACTGTGATTTTAAATTCTGGTTTTATGCTTTTTTAAATGTTTTTCTATATTGTATTAATATTGCAAGCCGCCTTCAGCTCCACTGGAAGAACAAAAAAACCTTTGAATAAGTAACTAAATACAATAAATATTTTAATGCCTCCTTCTCACATCCTAAAACAGGTACTAAGTGCTGTCTGAGGCTGTCAGGCATTCCAAAACATCCGTGTGTACATCATCAAAACTGGATTCTGGTTTTCTCTGATATTATTAACTGGCAGGTACTTTGGCTGCTTATTCAGCATTTTTGCCTTAAGAAGGTGTTCTGTTAATATATTAGGTATTCTTGAGCTGACAGAGTAAAAATCTGTGATTAGCTGCACCCCTTTAGTCATATTCCCAGCCCCCGACTCACCAGGCTCTTTCCATGATATGCCAGATTTAACCAGACTCCACTCTCTGGCTCTTGTCTACCAATCCACCTCTGGGCCTGCACAATAATCATGTATTTTTAAAATTGTGTTAAGAACCCCACTCCCCCACTCTAACTCTCAGGGGCCATGGCTCAGTAGTAGAGTATCTGCTATGCATGCCAGAGGGCTCTGGTTCAGTCCTGACGTCTCCAGTTAAAAGAGTTGGGTAGTAAGGTGAAATGAAAGACCTCTGCCTGAGACCCTGGAGAGTTATTGCCAGTCAAAGTAGACAATACAAATGTTGATATACCCAATTATCCAACTCAGTATAGGATGGTTTTATGTGATCTCCCCCTACTTTATATATAAAAAAAATTCTTTGAGTGGATAATTTAAGTAACCAGCAAGTTTGGTCCATAACTCCTGCAGAAGTTTGGTCCATAACTACTACAAACTACTGCTCTGTGAAGCATTTTGTCACTGATTTCACTGATTGTCACAAGTAGTCTGTTTACATATATAATGTACTATATTAGTAGGAAATTCATATAATAGTATAGATGAACTCCTTAGATTTCTGCTTTCAGTGTGTCCCACTAACAAATGTAGATCTATGATATTGTACAGGTTTCTTTTTGCATTTGTTATGCACCTCCCTTGAGGACAGAAATGCTACACTTAGCAATTGTTTTTGCTATGGGTATAATGGTATCACCTTGCAGCAAATATATAAACAGCAGATAAAAGACATTAATCCTTAAACATGCATATGTATATGAAAATGGGAGCTGTGATTAGGTCATCACTCTCCATCCCCAACTCATTAATGACATAGACTTTACACATTTGCTGTGAGAAATGCTAGTGAACATCAGTGTACATGTGGCAAACACATCGGCTGTATAAGATATGGAGCCAATCTCACATGAGCTGTTAAATATGCAGCTGATGAAAACACATGACTAACCTTTATGCTCTGATCATATGCATGCTTGTTTGGTACAGCAAAGTACAGCAAAATAAATGGAATTTAATTACAAGTAAATGTGTTTGCTATGAGGTATAAGTAAAGGTAAAGGTTCCCTTGCTCGAAAGCCAGTCGAAGAGGTATTATTTAGCATGAGTGTCTGTTGACATTATAGAACACACAAACAGTAAAGTATATGTAATGTATCCACAGGAGAACATGGGCTCTGGACAGCCATGTGCTTGGACTGGTTCTAACCGGTCCACCATGTGGCCAGGCGAAGGGCCTGAGCTTCGCCCCGAAGGACAATGGACTAGTGGATCCTGACTCCCCTCCAATGGAGGAGCAGGAGTTAATCCAATCAATGTAAATAGCGAATCACCGGGTGTGTGTGTGTTTGGGGTGTGGGTCACTTGGGAATAAAAGCCGGCCTGCGAGCCGGCTCAGTGTCTTGTTCTTCATCTAATAAAGTATGTGAGAGCTGAAATCACTAGTAAGTCTCAGTACTTTTCACTGGCGACGAAGGTGGGATGCCAACTCCCTCCATGAACAACGACCACGAGACGAGCACCGCTGACCACCCCAACGCCGAAAGCACCAAACGCCGCCGTCGCGCTTCGTGTCCGCCTCTTCGGTTCCTGGGCACCGCACCGCTCCCTAGCACCGCTGACCCCGAGAGCAGCCTCGCTTTCAACGCCGCCAACTCTACGCCTGAACCGCGACCTCCACGGGTGAGCACCATGGCCGCTAGCAACGAGAGCTTCCCCGCCTTCGACATCTCTCGTCCTGCACACTGGGAGACCTGGATCGAGACGCTGGAGCGTCACTTCGAGATCCATGGCATCACGGATGCGGGTACGAAGAAGGCCTATCTCCTGCGCTACTGTGGCATCGAGGCACACCTCCTCCTGAAGGACCTGGTAAACCCCCTCCTGCCGAAAGACGCGGCCGCCACCTACGACATGCTGGTCAAGGCGTTTACTGACCACTTGGCACCAAAGCCCACCAAGTTCGCGGAACGAATGGAGTTCTTCGCGAGAATGCAGGGCCCCAATGAAACATCTCCGGAATTCCTGGCCGGACTACGCCGCACAGCCACAAGGTGTGCCTTCCCCAACCTCGCAGATACCCTCCTAAACCAGTTCTTGGTGGGGCTGAAGGAGGCGAAGCTGCGCCGCAGGCTCGTCAGCCGGGACGACCTCACTCTGGAGGCCGCCATCCAAGAAGCGGCCGCCTACGAGAAGTCCCACGCAGATCGCCGGCCTAAGACGGTCCATCGCCTCCAGGGCTCCGGCTCGGATGACTCGAACGATGAGGAGGTCCTGCAGGTGAACCGCCGATCACAGCCATGCACCCAACGCAACAGGGGATCCCCCGCACCACCAAACCAGCCCAACGCATCTGCCTGTGCCAGCTGTGGCGACGCCCACGAGCGCCGGACCTGCCATTTCCGGGACGCCGTCTGCAGGACCTGCAACAAGGCTGGACACCTCGCCCGAGTCTGCCGCTCCAAGGGCAAGCGCCTGGGATCCACTGCCCAGCTGGACGCCGCAAGCCTGCACACCGTGACGACACAGCGCTGGCAGACGGTATGTAACTTGCCCCCTGAAAGCCCGGACAAGGTGCATGTGACTGTCCAAATAGAGGGGTCCCCCTGCCAAATGGAAATAGACTCAGGGTCCTCGTTCTCTATAATTTCCGCGGAGACCCTTAAACGCTATGCCCCAAGGGGGGACCCCGACTGCACAAGCCACGGGGGTTGAAACTGACGGACTTTAACAAAAACCCAGTGGCAGTCCGTGGCTGGGGCAAGTTTCAAGTCCGATTTAAAGGGTTCTCGGGCTTGCTGGACCTGTTGGTTGTGGAGGGGCGCCTCTCAAGCCTCCTGGGACTGTCGTGGTTTGGGCCTTTGGGACTCCAAATAGCAGGAGTAAACCACCTCGGGACCGCTGACTGGGAGGCAGTTTGCCGGGAGTTCCCCAAAGTATTCGATGGGACCCTGGGGAGGTACAATGGGACCCCGATTTCGCTAGATCTGGACCCTAACGTACGACCCATCCGCATAAAGTCACGGCCCCCTCCCCTAGCCATGCGGGAAAAAATAGAGGCCGAGCTCGACCGCCTGGTCGCCCAAGGCATGCTGGAACCGGTCGCGTCAGCGCGCTGGGAAACCCCCATTGTAACGCCAATTAAACCGAATGGGGCTATACGCATTTGTGCAGATTACAAATGCACCATAAATAAGGCTCTGCAGGACCACGCCTATCCGGTCCCGGTAGTGAGCCATGTCCTGGCCTCCCTGATGGGGGCCAAAGTTTTCGGCAAATTGGACCTGGCGCAGGCTTACCAGCAGCTGCCAGTGGACACGGCCGCTGCGGAAGCGCAAACCATCGCCACCCACAAGGGGGCTTTCCGGGTCAATAGACTGCAGTTTGGGGTTTCAGTGGTGCCAGGGATTTTTCAATCCTTCATGGATTCCCTCCTGAAAGGAATTCCAGGGGTCCAGCCCTTTTTAGATGATGTCATCATCGCGGCACCGGACTCCACCGCCTTCACCGAACGGCTGCGTCAGGTCCTGCAGAGGTTCAACGAGGCTGGCCTCAAGGTGAAGAAGGAGAAATGCCTCCTGGGGGTGCCCCGCATCGAATTCCTGGGGTTCGCAGTCGATGCACAAGGCATCCACCCCACAGACGAGAAAATTAAAGCGATCACACAAGCCCCGGTCCTCACGTCCAAGCTGGAACTCCAGGCCTTCCTAGGCCTCTTGAATTTTTACCACGCGTTTCTGCCCCAAAAGGCAACGGTGGCTGAACCCCTCCACCGGCTGCTGGACAAGGAGGCGCCGTGGGCCTGGAAGCCGGAGCATGCGGCAGCTTTCCAGGCGGTAAAAGACTTGTTGGTCTCCAACGGGGTGCTGCACCACTTCTGCGAGGCTTTACCTGTGGTTCTGGCGTGTGATGCGTCGCCCTACGGGGTGGGGGCGGTGTTGGGGCATCGGTTGCCGGATGGCCGGGAGGTTCCGGTCGCTTACTATTCTCGGACCCTGTCTTCTGCGGAGCGTAATTACGCGCAGATAGACAAGGAGGCACTAGCGATAGTGGCCGGGGTTAAAAAATTCCACCATTATCTCTATGGCCGCCCGTTCGAGATCCTTACAGACCACAAGCCTCTCCTGGGCCTCCTTGCGCCCGATCGACAGACGCCGCAGATGGTCTCGCCCAGGGTTCTCCGCTGGTCCATATTCCTGGCGGGGTACTCTTACACCCTCACCCACCGCCCGGGAAAGGCCATGGGTCACGCGGACGCGCTCAGCCGCCTCCCACTGCCCGCAACGGACCCAGACCCGGCCCCCGCCCACGTCATCGCACTCCTAGAATCGCTGCCCGATCGCCCAGTACATGTCAAGGAGGTGGCCCGCCTCACGGGCCGCGACAGGGTCCTCTGTCGGGTTTTGAACTGGGTGGGGAGGGGATGGCCGACAGCTAGACAAGACCCGGAGTTTGCGCCTTTTGTCACAAGGTGCGATGAGCTGTCGACCTATAAGGGGTGCCTAATGTGGGGAGGCAGGGTGGTCATTCCGAAACCACTACAGGAACGGGTACTGAGGGACCTTCATGAGCACCACCCTGGGGTAGTCAGGATGAAGGCTCTGGCGCGGGGGTATGTCTGGTGGCCAGGGTTAGACCGGGATATTGAGGACATTGTAAAAAGGTGTCAACCCTGCCAGGCCTCCCGACCCGCACCCCCGACGGCCCCAGACAGGGCCTGGGAATCCTCTCACCGCCCCTGGTCGCGCCTGCACCTCGACTTTGCGGGCCCGTTCCAGGGGCAGCTGTTTTTTATACTTGTAGATGCCTACAGTAAGTGGCTAGAAGTAGAGCCGGTACCATCCACCTCCTCCCGGGCGGCCATCCGAGCGATGTGGCGGATTTTCAGCTCGCACGGACTCCCCGACACCCTGGTCACCGACAACGGGACGGCCTTCACGTCTGGGGAGTTCCAGGAGTTCACCCGCCAGCACGGGATTCGCCACATCAGGTCGGCCCCGTTCCACCCCGCCACCAATGGCCAAGCCGAACGCATGGTGCGGACGGCCAAAGAGGCGCTCCGTCGGACCGAAGGAACGGACTGGGACTTCAGGCTGGCGCACTTCCTGTTCGGCCAGAGAACGACGCCCCATGCGACAACCGGCCGGAGCCCAGCGGAACTATTGATGGGCCGACGCCTCACCACCAGGCTGGACCGGTTACATCCCGATCGAGCGCCCGAGCGGGAGCCCTGCACGGAAACGCCAGCGGCGGCGTGAGGGTTCTTCCCAGAGGACCCGGTGTACGCACGGAACTACGCGAGAGGGCCCCCATGGATTCCCGCCCGAGTAGTCCGGGTCCGTGGCCCCCGGTCCTACGAAGTCTCGGTGGAAGACGGCCAGATCCTGCATCGCCACATCGATCAGCTACGTCGCCGGGTGCTACCCCTGGAGCCGGATGAGGGGGAGGAGTGGGACGAGCCAGCTCAACTAGATGCGGGGGCGGACGCACCTGAGGAAATCCCTGTGGACTTCAACTCCGGACTGACAGCCACCGCAAATGACACACCGGCCGAGATGGTGAGCCCAGCCCCGCCAACACCAGAGCGGCCACCAGTCCCCACAGCCGCCCGGGAGGCTGTCAGTTCCCCCATGCCAGAGCCCCGTTGCTGCACGCGAGAGCGGCGGCCCCCCAGCTATTTGAAAGACTATGTGTGCAGGTGTTTATCGGACCAAGGGGGGAGGGGTGTAATGTATCCACAGGAGAACATGGGCTCTGGACAATCATGTGCTTGGACTGGTTCTAACCGGTCCACCATGTGGCCAGGCGAAGGGCCTGAGCTTCGCCCCGAAGGACAATGGACTAGTGGATCCTGACTCCCCTCCAATGGAGGAGCAGGAGTTAATCCAATCAATGTAAATAGCGAATCACCGGGTGTGTGTGTGTTTGGGGTGTGGGTCACTTGGGAATAAAAGCCGGCCTGCGAGCCGGCTCAGTGTCTTGTTCTTCATCTAATAAAGTATGTGAGAGCTGAAATCACTAGTAAGTCTCAGTACTTTTCAGTATAGGACCAGGATCAAATCCCCACTCAGCCATGAAGCATGCTGGATGACCTTGGGCCAATCACTTGCTTTCAGTTTAAGCTATCTCTCAGGGTTGTGAGATTTCCACACTAGACCTTAAATCCTGGTTCAGCCCTGTCCCTGAACTTACATTGTACACTACACTCGAGTTCACCCCTGTAATTATCTAGGGGTATTTTTTGTTTCCACATTACATTGAAGTCACTCTGGTTTCGCCCCACACTTGTCCCAGGATAAACGGATGTTGTTATAACCAGGGATAAATGCAAGGTATTGTGTCGCGAGTCGAACTCTGATAAAACCAGGAATGAGATCCAAGTGCGGAAAGGACAAAAAAGGGAGGAGACAAGAACTATGTATGCTAACTACTCTAAGCTACCTGGAAGAAGGGTAAGATAAAAATGTGATCAGTAGATACAATCAACAATCTTGGTGCCTTCCACAGATGTCCATGTGACTATAGATAATCCCTTTAATATCAGACTTGGAGTTCTGGTGTGAACCAGTAGGACGATGCAAGATGACCATACAAAGACAGAATAGGGTTCACTACTCCAAAAAGTCCTTGCAGGCCCTCAGTCTATCACTAGACGCAAGCTTCCAAACATATGTCAAAATTGCTCATCAGAGTTTTTACAGAAAGCAAAATTACCCAGATTTGTCCAGATTTGCCTTGATCATCTTTTTTTTATGTAGATGCTAAACATCATATCCTAACCCCCTTAAATTGCATGAGGAATGGACTGTCCTAACAGCTAATAATAAGAAAAAAATATGCATATATAGAATCTTCACTTACTTTCTCTCCAGCTTGTCTCTCTCCAACCTGTTTCATTACTCAATTTAGTTAAGAAGCACAAATAAACATCTGACATGTACACTTAATTTTGTGCAGTGAACATTTTAAAAAATGCTAAACATGATGGCATTTTGAGTACACTTAGAAAAATATGATTTAATTAACGGAAAGTGGCACGTAGCAGAAGAATTGGATTCTGCTGAACAAAGCTAATATGGCATCTCTGAAATGAAATGTATGCTGAATTAGTGGTCAGAGACAGTACAAGTAACAAGAGATAAGCAAGTAAATGATGGGAGGTGGGCAAATAAAGTGGGCAAGGTTACTTGTAAAAGGTCAGGCAGAAGACATGAATAGAGTTTGGGATGAAAGAGGGCAGCCACTGAGGTTCTTTGGGATCAGTGTTTGTGCTGAAATAGTTAGTTTTACAGACGGGAAGGAGATTAAATTGACTGCTGAGCCCATGGAAGGAGCAGTCAATACAAAGCAGGAGGGCAATCAAATTTGGAATGACTTGAATTGACTTGGAGCATGGGCAGATGAAGCAATTCCGTGCAGAGAAGTGCAAGGTAATGAGACTCGGGATTAGAGCAAGACTGGGAAATATATTTTTAATGGCCATATGCTTGAAAACATTGAGCAGGAGTAGGATTGGATGGTAGAGTTGGATACTATGCTAAATATCTTTGGCATAATACTGAGCATAAGTTAAAATGCAAATAGAAGCAAAACAGTGGGCTGAATAAACATACACTGGGCCCAAATAAAACGTTGGCATAAACACCAACAGTTCTAGTCAATGGCAATGGGAACTGCAGCAAAAATCCAACCTTACTTATTGCAGGGCAACCTACTTGGGTTCAGTGGGACTACTGTGGACTATGTGACTTCTGGATAGAAGCCCATATAACATATATGAAACTAGAAAAACTCTTCCTAGGTGAAACTTGTTACTAGAAAATACTCTCCCCCCCCTTTGTGTGTTCTCTGTATTGTTCAGAAATGGCAATGGGTCTCATGTTAATTGCAGTTCATTTGAGGCTCGTGCATTCAAATAAAAAGATGGGTTCAAAAGTAGAATGAAAAGAGGCCCTGATCTGTGCCTAACTTCTGAGGGTTTGAATCTTTCAAAAATGTGTATTTTCAGCAGGAACTAGCATATCTATGGCAACACAGTGCAAAACCAGGCCTTTTCCCAATGGCAGCATTTTAGGGCAGAACTAAGTATTACAAGAAACTTGCAGCTGCCTCGGAAACCAGCATTCCGACTTTGAATCCCCCTTTCTTGAACACCTATGGCAATTTACACCACTGCCTGACCCTACCACATGAGTGATTGGTAGGGGGTAGGAAAATTGACAACTTAATTATGTGAGGTGACAAAGTAAACTGCCCTAGACACTGTGGAAGGGAAGGACTGCCATTTTGACAGCTTCATATAGTAATACTGATTTTTGTCCTAAGAGTGTTTATATACTGAGATCCCAGAAGATTAAGGAAGAAATTGTCATAATTGTAACATTACATTTTGATGTGAATTGGACACTGGTGCTCTGTGACTTGCATATATCAAGTGTATTAAATTCGTGTGCCAGACAACCCACCACTCGGGAACACTTATCACTATGCAGAAATGATTGGACATAGAGGAGAGAGGATTTTTGAGATCATGTGATCGAAACATAAGGAGGGCACAGAACTCGACAGTGTGCTGCCATTTTGAGCATCAGCCACATATCATCTTAGTTGACAGAGGTGTGAAGGTACAGAGGCAAAAATTGGTAAGCAAAGAGCTGAAAGATGGTGACAAATCTAGTCTTAAAGTCAAAGCTGCCTTACCATTAGACAGCTGCAGGCAGCTAACCAAGAACATCTGAAAGGTTCATCTGACAATGTTTCCTATAGTGGTTAGCTAGGCAGTATTGACATAAGGGAAGTAGTGTTTTAATTGGTGCCTGGGCTGTCAGATAGCCCATGCTGCCAAGCTTGGGGTTTGAAACACTTTGTTTTGTCCAAGATTCACCAGCCAACACTACAGATTTACCTATAGATTTGTTTAGATTTGCGGGCCTTGACATAAAAAGATCTAACATGAACCAATGCAAATCACTAATCTCAACTAAGCCAGATCTTCCTTTATTATAGCCAGATGAACTTCAAGAGATTGTGGTATAACTTCGAGCATACCACATTTCACAGATCAAATAGTATATTGTTTTGTCTCTATCTATTCCAGCTCATCTCAGTTCAGTTAACAAGCAAATCTCTGCCTGAGGTTATTAGATCATCAGTCATCAGGTACAGACAGCAGAGAACTGCAGGATGGGACCAGCTGATGGCTGTTGCATGGACATTTGTTCCTGTCTTACACATTTTTATGTAACATTTTCTGTTACTGGCACTCCAAAGACCAAACAGAAATGCTCAAGGCAGCACTGAATTATGTCTAATGCGTCTATTCATGTTATGTCATTTAACATGTATATGAGCCTCCTTAAGAAGATCATCTGCAGTTTGCAGTTTGATGTTGCAAGCATGCTGACAGCATTCAACTCTGTATTTCTTTAACAAGAGCTCCAGGTTGGTTCCATTTGCCAATGACTGCAGAAAAGGAAATATCAAGCAGCTCAAAAAGGTCATTATGTGGAATTGGTACACGTTTTTGTTGTTTTAACATTAGGCCGTTTAAAATGGATCGTGCTAGAAGATATTTTTCTTTTTATGGCAGTCTGTAGTACCCTAATGCAAGAGTTAGCTGAGGATGGAGTAGCAATTGTGTGTTTGAATGCACTGGTTATCCTTCTTTACATTATTTCATGCCTAATATATCACGCCTAATTTTCTACCTGATTGACAGCTGTGAATGGTAAAATATGATTTCCAGAAAGAGTTAAAATTCTCCACTATTATTGCAAGGTTTTTGACATTTAAGTAATAAAAAATGCTGCATCTTAGCACAATAGATCATACACTGGAGCACTTTAAATGTCTCATGGCAATAAATGTTGTTACACATATCCCATGAGAAATAGCATGCACAGGGTTGATAATGTAATAGCTTTTATTGAGCCCACAAATAAATCGTAATGCACATGCTTTCAGGACAAAGAAGTACCATGCATACCCTGGATAATATACATTTAGATATTTTACTGAAATCACACTGAGTTCAAAGATGCAGCACACTCAGAATATTTTCAGTGGATCCACTGCTACTTCTTTTTACAATGTATGTAAAATGTAAATGCATTTGATTTATGAGCACAGGTATAAGCCATGAAACACACTTTTGAAATTTCCAAACTGACAATATTATTAGAGAGCAAATGTCATAAATTCTATCACCTTTGCTCTAAGGCACAGGGGAGTATTTTTGTTTAGTAAATTGAATACTAAAAGCTTTGCATGTAGACAGTATGTATCTAGGTATCTATTTTGTTATTTTTAGAATTTACAGAGAAATTTACAAATTCCTTCTAGGGGCTTCAAGTTTCGTTTCAGAGACTGCTCTTGGAAGATGTACAGTTAGGGATTCACAACAGTTGTGTTCTATGCAAGACAAGCAGAGTAGTCCAGATATTTACAATTTACCTTTAAAAATACAAACATCCCATCACAGTTATACTGCCTTGCTGTATTTACCATACATTGTATTTACCTGTGAATAAGTCAGGCTTCTAGGTGAGAGTCAGCCTTATCACCTCATTTTTTCAAATTAAATACAGTCATGGGACCTGGGGCTAGGAATCTTTATGGCTGTGAATATAAGAGGGTCAAGCTAACAAAATAAGTTATTATAAAAATACAGATATTTATTATGGTGTACACATTGGTAAAAGATAAAATAAGTTAAAAGAAATGATCAAAATATCAGACTCTTAAAACTTTTTAAACAGAGCTGAAAGTTTTACATATACAATTGATGGGTATATATTGGTGGGTGGAAAGTATATAATTATTAGAATTTATAAATAGCATAATTATGCAAAAAAAAAAAATTAGCCTTAGAGTATAAAGTAGGAATCTTTAGCCTTTGCCACACTACAGATTCAGACTTTCTGCTGTATCTCACCATGCATTGTGTTCTCAGCAGATGTTACATCATCTACACATGGCCAGCATCCATGAATCCAGACACCATGAGAATCATGGACCCAGTACAGACACTTACAGTGTGATTAGTCCATATTAGGGATGGGCACAAACCCTCAAACGAACTGTGGTTTGAGCACAAACCATGCTGGTTCATGGTTTATGAACCAGGAGTTCAGGAGAACATGTCTCCCATGAACTGACCACAAACCTCCATGTTTTTCATGGAAGTTCATGAGGTTCATGGGTGACACATTCATGGGCTGCAAAAGCATTTAAATGCATCCAGAGCTTACTTCCAGGTCTGGTGGGCCACCCAGAAGTGAGCCCCAAAGGCATTTAAATGCCATTAGAGCCTACCACTGGCCCATGGTCCCATCCAAGTGAGGCCAGCCTTTTGGGTTGGGCCAGCCTGACTGAGCTCTGAGAGTGAGCTCCGAAGGCCTTTATAGGCCTTTGGAGTTCACTCTGAGAGTTCAGTCAAGTCAGGCGGCCTGACTCAACTGAGCTCCCATAATGGGCTCTGAAGGCTTTTATAGGTCTTATATGACCTTATATGGGCAGGCCCACTTCCAGGCACTGACAGCATTTAAATGCCTTCATGGCTTACTTCCAGGTGTGGCCATTCTACCACCGAACTCATAAACTGAACAAACCATGAACCAGTTTGAGAAATAGAAAAGTTTGTGTAAATTCATGGTTTATTTAATCAGATGAACCATGAACCCCAACGAACCACCATTTTCCTGGTTTGTGCCCATCCCTAGTCCATATGGCGGATGATTGGGTCTATAACATCTTTACCACATAGATAAGGATAACATTGATATACAATGGTGGTTCCCACTTGTATGTATTCCTGATCTTGGGTGTCAGGAAACATATATTATTTACATAGTAGAGGACAAGCCTAGAAGGCCAGATAGTGAAGCTGAAGTTCAAATACTTTGGCCAGCAAATGCAAAGGGAGCACTCACTGGAAAAGACCCTGATGCTGGGAAAGATTGAAGGCAAAAGAAAAAGGGGACGGCAAAGAATGAGATGGTTAGACAGTGTTATTGAAGCAACGAACACGAAATTAAGCAAACTCCAGAGGATGACAGAAGACAGGAGGGCCTGGTGTGATGTGGGGGTCACAAAGAGTTGGACTCGAGTGTGCAACCAAACAACAACAACAAAAGAGGATAAGCAGCTGTCTCCATTCATGCACCATGAACCCTTCCTGCTTCTCTGTTCTTTGTATCATCTGGTATGAATGCATCTGTCTGTATGATAGTTCTAGAGCTGCCAACTCCAGCTTGGGAAATTCCTGGAGATTTTGTGGGTGGAGCCTGAGGAGGGCAGGGTTTGGTGATGGGAGGGACATCAATTGGCTATAATGCCATAGAGTCCACTTTCCAAAGCAGCCATTTTCTCCAGGTGAACTGATCTCTGTCATCTGGAGATCAGTTTTACTCCCAAGAGATTTCTAGCCATCTCTTGGAGGTTGGAAACCGTAAAGATATACAATCCACGTAACTGGTGAAGTGAGCTCTGACTCATGACTCTTTAAGGTGCCACTAGATGCCTATTTGGTAGTTTTATTTGTGCTCAGTTTGATCAGGAGCTAGCTTTACTGAGAGCCACTATAAGAAGAGAATGAAAGTAGTGGGCCAGCACTGCATCCTCTCCAGACTGTCTTCTGCTGGGTCCCATTGCTATAATTGCCACACCACATCCTTCTTTAATGGCTAGAATGAGGTTTCAGGGGCATACATTACCTCCAGTGGACAGATCTGACTAAAAGGAATTCAGGTTCCTGTCCAGGGAAAAGCCATCTGACTGAATGGAGCACGTCAGGGCATGAGCAGCATTGCTGGGTCAGACCAATGGATCAGACCATCATCCTATTTCCCACACAAGCTATAAAGATGCTCCCAGAAGGTCTACCATTGGGGCATGGAAGCAAAAGCCCTCACCTTGTTGGTCCCCCCAGCAATGATCTTGCTGCCGCTGCCTCTGCACATGGAAGTTCCATTCAATCAATATGGATAATAGCCACTGATTCTCTGCAAATTTGTCTAATCCCCCTTTTAAGGCCAGCTAAATTAGTGGCTATCAGTGCATCCTGTGACAGTGAATTCCACAAGTTCATTATTTCTGAGTTAAGAAGTCTTTTCTTCTATGAAGCTTTGTGTGAACCAGTCCTTAAGCTACTTTATGATGAGAAATAAAGACTAAGAAATTGTGAATACCCAGGAGAAAGTCCCAATTCGGATGCCAAGTTTTCATTTTCAAGAAAACATCTATTATTTTTCTTTTGCCTGTTTTTGTCATTTAAACTGCAGGTGTTTTGTGCGGTTTACTTTTCCTTTTCTGAATATTGCCCAAAAAATCAGACAGGGGTTAGGTAGATGCTCTCAGTTCCACCCAGTAGTTTAATGAAGGTTCATTTAAATGCATGAGTAAGACAGGGAGTGAGATTTACCAATAACCAGATCCTGTGCTTCAGAATATCTGAATTTTAAAACCATTTTCACAGAAGTTTCTCTTAGGGATCCACAGAGTTGGGCCTCATGATGTATTACCACATATCAGCAGGTGAGATTGCTGCACAAAATCTTCACAGCATGGCTACATATTTCTATTCTTTTGTAGCTTTTGAATGATATAAATGTTGCAAAGTTGTTCTAGTGATGGTTCAGAACAGCAGGCAGACTCTGTCTAGTGGCTGCTCCACATGTTACTTTAACCATGCCCTGGGTTTATCCGTATGTCAGTTATCCACACAAGGGAAGTGTTGTAGCTGATACACAGAAGATATAACAGGGCAAAATGGTGGGATATCCATGATCAGACCTCCTATGTTCTTTCAGAAAGCTAGGAGAA
Source organism: Gekko gecko (assembly GCA_029375565.1). Classification (NCBI taxonomy): domain Eukaryota; kingdom Metazoa; phylum Chordata; class Lepidosauria; order Squamata; family Gekkonidae; genus Gekko; species Gekko gecko. The sequence goes on along the minus strand of JAPDNY010000003.1, from coordinate 136,405,933 downwards.
ACCATATAGGAGCCCAAATGAGATTGGAGACCCAGCACTGGGTGAGAAAGGGGTTTAGGATTCCCCTCTCTCCTCTTGTCATGCTTCCACAATGAACTGCCTTTCTCCCTGTGGGGAAGGAGTTAGCAGATCCTCAGTCCAAATGTGCTCCTTGAAGCCTTATAAGGAATGGATATGTGGGGGGAAATGATCATGGATCTCCTGCCATCATGTGTAGTTTGGCCCTCAGACTGTAGGAATCTTTTTCAGATCCCCACTCAATCGTCGGCTTTTCTGGGATTTTGGCCCAGCTTGGCTTCTTAACTGCATTCGTTTTTGTTCTCTCTTACGTACAGCATTGTTTGTTGGTTGTTGCTGTCCTGTTTTTCATCAAGTTTTTCTGGTGTTTTTCAGATCAACTGTGCATTGATTTGAAAAAAAAAACACAGTCCAAACTAAAAGCAAAACAAAAATAAAAACTGGGAGAGCAACAGCAAACAAAACTATGTATAAGAGAGTGGGGGGGGGGTGCAGTTTAAAAGTCAAGCCAGAGAAAAATCTGGTGTGGAAAAACTGCATAAAGTTATCTGGATAAGATGCAGTCAGCTTGCATTGCTCAACATAACCTACCTCACAATATTACGATGAGGTCAATATGAGAGAATTCGATAGAAGACATATGCATGAAGTGTCTTGGAAGAAAGGCAAGGCATAAATGTGAGTGTTGATTTGTTTAGATATGGGAACGTCCATTCATGCATAGAGCAGTGGAGGGAGACTGGTTAAAGAAACAGAAACTGGGATAGAGCAGACTCAGTTATTCATAGAAGAGGACATAAGTCTAGAGTTATTTTATTATATCAATTAAGAGAAATATGTTAAACAAAAAACCCTTGTTAATTTGATTAATAGTTTGCCCAATTTCAATACCTGGCTCAAGTAACAATACATTAATTTTATATAGCCCTAATTAAACATCTTTTTTTTGTTTCCTTCTTTATCTCTCCCCACCCTGGTCACCAGAGCTGGATGTGAATAAAGACAGCTTCCACAGTTCCTAGGGAGGCATGCAGGTTTGGGCCCTAGAGGCTGACAAGCTCAAGCCATCACTTTGGAGAACTTCCCCAACTTCAGTTAATAGGTGGTCCTACTATTTAAAGCTTTTATTGGTTTAAATGTCATTACACCCATCAAGCTATTGGAGAAGCAGCCAGTCCTTCATCTGCCTTCCTTGGATTCAGGCTGGTAGTGACCTGAGACTATACTCTGATCAGATCCCACAGTATGAATTGCACTTCCACCCTTTTGTATTCGTTACCGTTTACTATTGGCAGCCCAGAGCAGTCAATTTCCCTGTGCATTCAAAGCCAGCATTCTTGTGCAGTAGGGATGGTGATTGTCAGTGGTAAAAAAATGCTAGGGGAAGTGTTAAATGCCCTTCTTCCATACATGTTACCTCCTTTCTACTGCAGCTCCTGAAGCTGCCATCAGTACAAAAAGAAAAGTTTGGGAGAATGAGCAGAAGAACATAAGAAGAGCCCTGATTGATCTGGCTAGTACTCTAGCAATCCATTTTGCACAGAAGCCAACCAGTCGCCATAGTAGACACAGAGCCTTCCCTGACGTTGCCTCCTAGCACTGTTATTCAGAGATTTGCTGCCTCTGAATATGGAGGTTCCCTTTACTCACCATGCTTATTAGCCATTAATGGACTTTGAATCTGTCTAACCCCCTTTTAAAGCTGCTTATTCTTATGGCCATTACTATAACCACTGGCAGTGAATTCCACAATTACTTAAGTCTCAAAGTATTTTCTTTTGTCCATCCTGGATCTGTTGCCCATCAACTTCATTGGCTGGTGCCCTATATTCAATGAGTTGAGGGCTAATTTAGTCACCCCTTTACTTAACGATATGGAACTGCCAAATGTGCGAGCCCAGGTGTCATGGCTACTATTGGATACCAATCATGTCACTCTCTCAGTGGCAAAATTCATAGGCGCAATAATCAAATATTAGAGAAATAATACTGAGTAAGGTCTTTTAAAATATTTTCTTTGGTTCTAATTTCTGCTTAAGGTGATAGCCGTATGAGCAATACTAGATAGATAGAGAACTTCATTGGCTGGCCTCAAGTTCTAATATTATGGGAAAAGACCAAAAGCTCTGAGTATCCACTTCCTCCACCCCATACATAACTTCATAAACCTCTATCATGTCCCCCTTTTGCTGTCGTTGTTCTAGAGTGAAAATTCCCAGACTATTCAGACTTTTCTCTTTTTGAAAGGCAGCCCAACTCTTTAATTATCTTGGTTGCCATCTTCTGTACTTTTTCCAGCTCTGCACTATCCTTTTAAAGATACAGTGACCAGAACTGTATGCAGTATTTGAAATGAGGCTGTGCCATAGATCTATACAGGGTGTTAGGCCTTGACCCCCTCCTCCCTTGGAAGGATGAACCTGGTGGTACCTATAAACAGGTGACACAAGCGACCTTCCCTCTTTGAGCATCTTACAGGGTCACTCATTCAAGGCTCTTCCCTGGTCTGCAAATAAGAGATCAAAATAGATCCTACAGTCACATGAAATGTGTGCCATCAAATAATGACCAGAGGCCTGTCTGAAAAACTGATCCCAAAGGTGCAAAGGTCTGGTTTTAAGCAGTTCTCTTCCCTCTTTAAATCCATCAGTGTCAAAGATTGATTTCTCAGAAAAGGCAATAAATTTAACCAACTCCCACCTTTGCCTTCCTTTACCTGGTTATCCTATGTGAGTTTACAGTCAAAACCATTTTAATCCCATAACACCCCTTTGTAATAATTTCTTGTCCTAGCAATTAGAGTTCACTAAACACAATAGACATTTCACGTGAATGTTACATTGCACTTGCAGTTCCTGGGAATGTTAAGAACATAAGAGAGGCCAATGTTTGATCAGGCCAATGGCCCATCCAGTCCAACCAGTTTGGTCACACAGTGGCCAAAATATACCAGGTGCCATCAGGAGGTCCAGCAGTGGGGCCAGGACACTAGAAGCCCTCCCGCTGCTGCTTCCCCCCCCCCCAAGCACCAAGAATAGAGTGCATCATCTGCCTCAGACTGAGAATTCCCATCTATACCCTGTGGCTAATAGCCACTGATGGACTTCTGCTCCATATGTTTATCTAATTCCCTCTTGAAACTGTCCATGCTCATAGCTGCCACCACCTCCTGTGGCAGTGAATTCCATATGTTAATCACTCTTTGGGTGAAGAAGTATTTCCTTTTATCTGTTCTAACCCGACTGCTCAGCAATTTCATGGAGTGCCCATGAGTTCTTGTATTGTGAGAAAGGGAGGAAAGTACTTCTTTCTCAACCTGCTCAATCCCATTCATAATCTTATAAACCTCAATCATGTCACCCCTCAGCTGTCATTTCTCCAAGCTAAAGAGCCCCAATGCTATAATATCCTTTTTGAGATGTGGTGACCAGAACTGTACACAGTATTCCAAATGAGGTCGCACCAATGATTTATACAGGGGCATTATGATACTGGCTTATTTGTTTTCAATTCCCTTCCTAATAATCCCCAGCATAGTGTTGGCCTTCTTTATTGCAGCTACACACTGTCTAGACATTTTCATTGTGTTATCCACTATGACTACAAGATCTCTCTCTTGGTCTGTCTCTGCCAGTTCAGGCCCCATCAACGTGTATTTATATTTAGGATTTCCTGAAATATAATCTGAGACCGGTATTGTGAGTTCTTTTTCAGGATCCAGGGTAAACATCAAATAACACTGCCTTCTTAAAACAAATAAGAAAATTTATTTTTAAAAAAGAAACAGTTATATGTATATGTGTGTGTTTGTATGTGTGTGTGTATCAATACAGGTTCAAGTTTCCCAGACACACAGAAAATAGAAACATCTAAATAGCCTGAACTATACATCTTCCTTGTTACAGAAGGAGGCTTATCTTACAGGCATAAAAATAAGTCTTACAATGGCAAGACTGATAATACCTTCTTCCATTCAGTCACATTTGATAGAAAACTGGAGCAAATGGCCTACAGAGAAGCATGCTTTAGCAAAGCAAGGAGCACAGAGTAACACCCTTCCTTCACGTCAAGCATGCTTCTTTAACCGGGTCTTCTCAAGCCAATTCTACAGTTTCCTTGAGATAAACAACATTTAGGCCCTTTCTGTACCTGTCTTTTTTCTCAGTTTATGAATGCATCTCAGTCTTCTGTTCTGCATTCCCTCCCGCTTTCACTGCTGCTTTGTCTCAGGGCTTCTTCTTGGTTCTGCATTTATTTTTGGGGAGATCAGCACTCAGACTGCTTCCAGCAAACTATTGCCCCACACTTTCCAAAAGTGCTTTTGCCGCAAACCTTTGTTCTGCTTCATTTTGAAATCAATACTATTTAAAGTAGAATTGTTTCTGCAAACATTAAGCACTGCCCACTGTCGGCTCCTGTTTCAGCCTCTTTCTCTTTTATTTATGTTAGGTGGCCAATTTACATGATAACAGGTTTCTTCATGGTCAATTAGTGAACATTTACATTTGTTTAAAGTCTGCAGGGGTTGGGGGATGGGAGAGCTACTGGAAAAACCAGTTTTTCAAGAACTGCTTCTCAGCCAAACAGACTTCAATCACAAACATTTCCCTCAAAACAAAAATGGATGCCTGGATTGATGGTTTGCATTTTAATTTGATACTAATCATGGATAATTGTATATTATCCCTGGGTTATTCCTGTTAGATAATGTTAGTGAACATTGCCCTGTTAAAATTGAACTGCCTCATCCACTCAGTGTCATTCTGATTTTCCTGGAAGAATTCCTCCCACCAGCCAGGGCTCTGTGAAAAGGAAGAGAGAACATGAGGCATTGAGGGGAAGGGAGAAATATCATGCTGGCACCTTGGCTACTCCTTCTCCAAAGGATAAGAGCAGTCAGGGCTCAAAACACACTTTCTTCCATGAGTATACAGAAAGCATAATTCACAGAGATTTGAGTTTCCAGCATGAAGTGCCAAAGGATAATTGCATATGCAGAATGAAAGGAAATAATCTGAATCAAAGGCATACCACTTCAAGTCCTGGAATAATAGGGAGTAAAGACTGAATGCCAGAAGGCCCAATGACTCAATGATCTTCACCTGGCCACTCGAAAAAGGTTCACTTAGCACAAATAAATTCACCCCTGCAAAACACTTTCCCCACCTCCTTTCACACATGCAAGGTCAGATTGCTCCAAATGTTCATTAAGGATTTTCTCTTGACATGGTACATGGTACATGGATTTTCTCTTGACAAGGATTTTCTCTTGACATCTGGACGGTACATTCTTCAATTTAATGAACTGGAGACACCTTGGCTGCCTCTGGATTCGGTCTTTGACACCTTTAACCAGCTCTCCTGAACCAACGTCGACAGGATTTTGGGTGCTGTTAGGCTGACCACTTGCCTCCTAGATCCATGCCCCTCATAGCTGGTGAAGGCCAGTTGTGGGAGGCTATGAGGTTCCCTGGAAAAAGTTATCAATCCGTCTCTGGGCTCGGGGTCTTTCCAGTGGGACTGAAGGAGACAGTGGTTGTTCTGCTCTGCTCTTAAAAAGACCTTCTTTAGATCCTATAGATCTGGCCAATTACTGCCCAGTCTCAAATATTTTATTTCTTTTTTATGGTCTTTACTGATTTTGCAACTGGAGTCATAAACAGAAATCTTTCATTTCTGGGTAAGGTAATTGAGAGAGGTGAGGCAGAACAGCTCCGGTAATTCCTGGATGATACATCGGCATTGGATCCATTCCAATCCTGCTTCTGCCCTGACCACAGGATGGAGACAGTGTTGGTCACCCTCACAGACAATCTCTGAAGGCAGCTGGACCAAGGCGGGTCATTGCTGCTGATACTTCTGGATCTTACAGCGGCATTCAACACAGTCAAGTATGATCTGCTGACTCACTTCCTCACCAACACTGGAGTCTGCAGGGTAGCCTTGCAATGGCTTACCTCATTCCTCTATGATTGGGGACAGAGGGTGGTGCTGGGAGGGGAGGTGTCCCTGAGGCACCTGTTGGTGTGAAGGGTTCCTCAGGGGCACTCCTCTCCCCAATGTTGTTTAACATCTACATGTGCCCCCTCACCCAGCTGGTGCGTGGGTTTGTACTGGGGTGATATCAGTATGCTGATGACACCCAGTTATTTCTGTTGATAGGTGGTTGGTCAGATGCCATTCCCATGAATTCGTCAAGAGGCTGGAGGCTGTGATTGGATGGCTAAGGCAGAGTCGCTTGAAACTGAATCCGGGTATGATGGAGGTTCTGTGGCTGGGTGGGGGTGGACCATGGCTGGGCTGCTAATCCCCAGCTCTTGACAGAGTGCTTCTTTCACTAGCACCAGCCATCAGGAGCCTGGGTGTGACTCTAGACACCACCTTATCAATGGGGGCCCAGGTTGTGAAGGTTGCCAGGCTGGCATGTTTTCCACTGCACCAGGTTCAGCAACTGGCTCCCAACCATCTTATCCTGACCTAGCCATGGTTATCCATGCAATGGTCACCTCCAGGATAGACTACTGTAACTTGATCTACTCGGGCCTTTCCTTGAGGTTGACCTGGAAGCTCCAACTGGTCCAGAATGCAGCCACACTGGTCTTGACCAGGAACCCCCAAACAGCACACATCCAACCGGTGCTGTGCGAGCTGCACTGGTTACCAGTGGAGCACCGATCAAGTTCAATGTGTTGTTTTTGACCTTAGCGGTCAGGGACCCATGTACCTTCAGGACTCCCTCTCTCAATATGCCCCAGCAGAGCACTACACTTCAGCAGTAAAAACCTCCTGCTGGTCCCCAGACTGAGAGAGATCTGGCTGTCCTGAACCAGGGCCAGGGTTTTTGCCAGAGAAATCCATGCCTTGCGGGATTTATTATCTTTCTGCAGGGCTTGCAAGGCAGAGATGTTCTGCCAGGCCTTTGGTTGAGGACAGTGATGGGATAATAACCACTCTGGCATTCTCATACCTTTCCCTCCTCTACCCCCTTAGGATGCTACAGGGGAAGCTGCAATCTTTTCTAGAATTCTCGCCATCTTGGAACAGACTATCTTTATATATCGATTATATTGATCATACGGTATTTTATTGTAGTTTAGCCTAATTTAATTTTCTATTGTTTTTACCTTGCTGTAAACTGCTCTGAGAACTGCCCTGCCCACAGAGAAGGGAAGTCTAAAAGTCTAAATAAATAAATAACATTTTAAGAATACTGTTAACCCTTGCTTTGCAAACTGGAACAGGCTGGGAAACAAATTAGGCCTGAGCATGACATCACTGCTGCCACAAACTGAGTCAACATGTTCTTTGGGCTGGATGTTTTTGAATTTTCCTCTCAGCCTTTTTAGGTTTCATCCGCATATATTTAAAGTTGGAATCTTTATTCTAGTGTGCATCACCTGACACTTTCCAGCATCGAACTTCATTTGCCATATTGTTACCCATTCATTACATTTCAAGACATCCTCTTGTAGTTCTTCACAACTGACCCATAGCTACAGTGGGGCTATTGGGGGCTCCGCCCCTTCCTTAAAGGTCAAACCCCACAAGATTTCCATCTGAAAACAGTTTTTTTTATTATTATTTTAACACTTTTAATGTTAATTTGGGGGGTGTTTTTGCATTTCATTTGTGTCTGGGGTGGCTGTTGAGGGGGGTGTTTGTGCTGCATTTAATTCAATTTATTGTTAGCATTATTGTCTTTATTATTACTTAAAAGTACAGTTGTTTAGAGACAGACAGAAAAATAATGGCAGCTCCACCAGCTTCACGAGAACATGTTTTGCCCCTCAAGCCAAAAAATCCTGGCTATGGGCTTGCTTCACAATCCACCTTGCTGTTCAACATCCTGAATATTTTCATATCATCTGCAAACCTGGCCACTATGCTGTTCACTCACAATTCCAAAAGAGTTATGAACAAATTAAATAGCACTGGTCGCAATAATGATACTTGTAGGGGACTCCATTGCTTATTTACCTCCATTGCAAGAACTCACTGCTTCTTGTCGTTTAACTGATTTTATTCCATAAGAGGACCCAACTGCTTTCCTCCTATATTTATCTTGCTCTTTGGCATAAAATATCTCAAAATGGCAGAATAAAATCTCAAAGAACTCAGCTGTCACAGGACATCAAGAAAGCAAGACAGTATAAAACATGGAACAGAAACTAAAAGGATCTAGCATCAACCCAAATGACAGACAAGAAACTAACCGACCAGCCACAACATCTCATCTGAGTGTCAGTTATCTAAACCAAAAGAAAAGACATGACTTACCCATCCTCCTCAAGGTCAGGCATATCCTAGCATTTAGTACCTGCCATTACACTCTAAAGCCCAGGCAGCAAAGATGGATCTTTCAATCATTTCTAAAGATAAGTAAGGAAATACAAGTCCAAACTTTAGGTCGAACATTATTCACAGCCTTGGGGTAACAATTGAAAAAAACTCTGCTTCTGGCAGCCAAAGTTCTCACTTTACACACTGTGGGAATAAAAAGCAGCCCTGATTATAAACAGCTATTGAGCAGTTTTCACAGGCAAAGGAACAAATGAGATGCCTGTTTTCCTATATTATGTCTACATATTTCCTTGAGAGGTAGGGAGAGTACTTGCTATGATTGCAAGAGTGCACTTGCTATGATTTCAAGTAAAGCATAGGATCAAAGTAAGGGATTTTATGAAAATGAATTATGGAGATGGAAAACCCAAGAAGACAATGAGGTAGGTAGAGCCAGAGCGACCTGCACTGAGTAATTTCAAAAACCCAGTCTTACATCGGAGTAGCCCTAGTGCTACTTTTCTACATAGAGAAGCCAACAACAGTGGCAGGCAATGGTCATAGCAGCTACTTCTTTGGCTGCCCCTGTATAAAGTATTGAGACTGAGGCATAGCGTAGTGATTTCAGCTCATACTTTATTTATGCATAGGAGAACTTGAGATAACTTGCAGGCCCCATGGCCTGCTTATATTCCCATTCTTAACCACACACACACACACACACAGACTGGCTGATTGGGTGAGTTCTTGGAGCCTCTGCTTCTATTGTCTTTGGAGGCAAAGCTTAGCCTGTCCGCACAGCCACGTGCGAGCCTGACCCTGTGTTCCCATTTCCTTTCCTGCAGTAGCTTCCCCTCCTCCCAAGACCTCTGCAAACAGGATTATGATCACCTATATACTATTTCCCAAGTTTGCTCCCATCTGCAGATATCTGAATTCAGAAAGAGAGAGAAAAAGAGTGATGGAGTCGGGGGCAGAAAGAGAGAATGATGAGGTGGGGGGCAGAGAGAGAGAGAGAGCATAAGAACATAAGAGAAGCCAATGTTGAATCAGGCCAATGGCCCATCTAGTCCAACACTCTGTTACACAGCGGCCAAAATATACCAGGTGCCATCAGGAGGTCCAGCAGTGGGGCCAGGGCACCAGAAGCCCTCCCACTGCTGCCCCCTCCAGCACCAAGAATAGAGTGCATCACCTGCCCCAGACTGAGAGTTCCCATCTATACCCTGTGGCTAATAGCCACTGATGGACTTCTGCTCCATATGTTTATCTAGTTCCCTCTTGAAACTGTCCATGCTTGCAGCTGCCACGACCTCCTGTGGCAGGGAATTCCATACGTTAATCACTCTTTGGGTGAAGAAGTATTTCCTTTTATCTGTTCTAACCCGACTGCTCAGCAATTTCATAGAGTGCCCACGAGTTCTTCTATTGTGAGAAAGGGAGAAAAGTACTTCTTTCTCAACCTGCTCAATCCCATTCATAATCTTATAAACCTCGATCATGTCACCTCTTATCAATCCCATTCATAATCTTATAAACCTCGATCATGTCACAGAGAGAGAGATGAGGTAGGGGCAGAAAGAGAGTGATGGGTTGGGGACAAAAAAAGAGAGTGATGGGGTAGGGGCAGAGACAGTGACAGGCATGGGGGAGAGTAAGAGAAGGGGTGGCAGGATGAAGAAAGAGTGAGAGGCAGAGAAATAGGGGATAGGGGAGAAAACAAGGGGGAATGACTCTCCCGCAAATTTCTTCCAGTCCCCCACTTGTATATTTTAATAGCCAACTTGGCCAAATCTTTGGATACCTAAATCCAGTGACTGGAGCCTGTGAATGGGCAAGACAGAAAAGGGCCCCAGCTTTGCAGAAAAAATGTGAAATCTTAAAAAAAAAAATACATTGGTGCATTTAAAAATCCGAAAATTATAAAAGGAGTGCCTGCAGCTTTAAGCAATGGATTTCTTCCATGGCTGCTGCTAGGCAACCACAGTACTTCAGGATGGGTTTTTGTGAGTAAAAAGGCACGGGGATATGGCAGGGTCCTTTCCAGGCCTATTTTGGCCTTTGAAGGAGGACTCCTTGGAACCAGGCCTGGCTAGGGTTGCCAGCTCCAGGTTGGGAAATTCCCGTAGATGTTGTGGTGAAATCTGAAGAGTGCAGGGTTTGGTGAGGGGAGAGAATCTCAGCTGGATACAATGCCATGGAGTCCACCCTCCAGAGCAACCATTTTCTCTAGGGGGACAGAACCCCATTGTTTGGAGTTCAGTTGTAATTCTGGGAAATCTCCAGGTCTCGTCTGAAGCTTGGCAGCCCTAGGCCTGGAGCAACCTCTGGGTGACTTGATACCACCCAGCTTCCATGACTCAACTAGGCCTGGCCTCTTGCTACTCTTCAATGGCTGCCACTGTATGAAAGCCAGTGTCATGTACCAGTTAGAGCTCCAGAGCAGGGTCTGGAAGACCCAAGTTTGAATCCCCATCTTTCTTTTTTTTTTTTTTTGTAAAACTCTCTTAAAAAAGAGAGAATTTTATTCTTTTTATAAGAAACAGGAAGGGTAGACAGATGGAGAAAGAAAAAGATGGAGTGAAATTTTTCCTGTTAGTGAGTGTTAGTTTAGGTTAATAACCAATACCAGTTTTGGCATCTATCGTGGTTAGAAGATCTTCTTTTTAACTATTGTGAAGTCCAAAATCACTCTGTTAATGCAGTTAGTAAAGTCCATTGGGGTTAGTAATTAAACAGCTCCTTCCAGATGTTACACGAACAGTCCTCAAAATATCTTCTTTTTAAATCTCTTCCAGTTATGGATTAAGTCCATTTTAACTTTAAAGTCTTCCGTTCCATCGCCACTTTCCCCTGGGCTGCTGTCTTCTTCGCTTGTCCCAGTTTGGAATACTGCATCTTCTTCCCTGCTGGCGTGTCTCTTCAGAAGTTTCTGTATTTTAAAGATGAAATCCTTCTTCTTTCTTTTCTCTTTTTCCTTAAACTTCTGGCTTTCAGGCTTCCTGGGCTCCACAAACTCTTCGGATGAAATTAGATCTCCAGTTTGTCGCTTGCTATGCTCAACATCCCCTTCTACTGGCAGAGTATTCTCTTTTATAAAAGCGGAATAGGCTTTGGGAGCCTCATCCACCTCTTCTTTTAATTTTATCGCTTCACTGCCAGTTAGGGGTGCCAAGACATTTGTCAAGGTAAATCCGAGATCTTCTTTCTCTTCTTCTTTAACGCCCTGGAAACCTAGAATCAAATTCGATTTCTGTTCAATCTCCATCATCTTTCTAGTTGTTTCCAATATCTGTTTCTGTCGACTGATGAGAACACTATCCATTTTAGACAGAGTTTCGTTGATTTTCCGCAATTGTTCCAGCAGAGGGCACAGCATCTCCTTTTCCTGTTGATTGACAGCAAGCTCTTGGGGGGGCTGTCTGGACCGGAAGTCCCTCCTCTCTTCTCTTCCGGTATCTGCAGGACTTTTTCCAGTATCGACATTTTGTTTTTTTGTTTACTTTTAAAAAGTTCGTGCCGCATCCCCCAGGAAGCTAAGATGATCAAAATCTTCCATGCAACCCCAACGGTACTTTCACCAACATTTTTTCTTCTCTCAGCCCCCCTTCGCGCTCCCTTTGTGGATCTTGCTTCTCAAAGGGGGTGGGAACTCCTCCCTCCTCCCAACGCTTATACGCATGCAGGGGGCTCCGATTTACGCTTCAAAATAGATCTCCAACTCACGATTCGATGCTACTTCTTCTTTTTATTTTAAGCCATAGCGCTGTCTTCACTCCTGGAGTTCGGTGGCGCCGCTAAGTCCCATTACGGGCACGCCGCAGCGGGGCCGATTGGGGCGGGGAGAAAGCCTCAATTTCCCGGCTGTCTGCCGGCAAAGAGGCTACTCCCCAAGCGCCCCCGGTTCGGAGCCTTTACCTAAGGCTCACTAGGGTCTTTCGCACATGCGAAGACCCCCCCTAACTGCGCGTGGGCTAACTGCCTCCGGGAGCGTCCCGAGAAGCGGCCGCCATTCACGACGCCGAAACCAAAAACCGAATCCCCATCCCCATCTTTCTGTAGAGCTCACTGGGTGATTTTGTCACATACTTTAAGCCTAATCTACCACACAGAGTTGTTGTGCAGATAAAAAGAAGGAGAGGAGGAAAATGTGAGTTGCTTTGGTCCCCACTGTGGAGAAAGGTGGGGTATAAATGAAGGAAATAAATAATAATTATAGCTGAAGATAGGATGCAGATAAAAGGTAGGCTGATTAATGGTTGTGAAGGAAAGAATGAGGCAGGGAAAGGGATAAGATATGGGCTCTGTCAAGGGAAGGGAAAGAGGAAATAGTGTGGGAAGAAATGGCAGCTTTGGAAGGTAGACTCTATGGCATTATACCCCACTGAAGTCCTCCCTTCCTCAAACCCTGCCATCCCCAGACACCCCCCCCCATCTCCAGGAGATTCCTGTGCCAGAGTTGGCAACCCTTCATCAGTGGTAAAGGGGGGAAAGCTCAAAATTACTTTGAATTGCACATGTGCAGATGGTCACGGTAGCTGAACTGGGACATAATGACATTGTTCTATAACTGCCTTTCATCTTAAGAAGATATGACAATTCTCCAAAGGGGATATTGCATTCCTTTTGCATTCTGTGCTGGTTGTTTGGCCCTTTGGCTAAAACAATAAAAGTGATTAGTTAGATATTATTAACTCTCTTCACGAACACATCATGATGGTCCCTCTTTTAAAAATCTCTTTGATATTATCACATATGTTGAGCTTGAGGTTGATCTTTTTATTTCTTGTGATGGGTGTAAAGAGAGGCAATGCCTGAGGAAAGAAAAGATGATACTTCTGCAGAGACTATATTATGAACTGAGATGCCCCAGAAGCTCTCTCATGACTCAAGAAAAGCTTTTGATGTCTGTGGCCTGGTCCACATATGCAGTGGAATGAGGCTTGCAGCAGTAGAGTTGACTACATTACTTCAAGTTGAACATTTTTAATACTCTCCTTCTGTTTGGTTTTTTTAAGCCCTCTCCACAAGAGGAAAACTAGTACCTCAGTGCATTCTTCTCCTTTGTAGGCTTTCAAAGGATTTTTTTGAAATACAGAGTAATATTTAAAACAAAAACAAAACCTTAAATCCATTAGGCATCAACAGCGTAGCATTCAGACAAGAATAAAAGAACATGAAAGACACTGTAGACCTGGCCAACCTGAAAAATCAGCAGTGGCTGAACATAGCCTAACCCAAACAGGACACGGCATTTTGTTCCAAGACAATGAAAGACTGGACAAAACTTCGAATTACCATGTCAGATTACACAGGGAAGCCATTGAAATTCATAAACATAAACACAATTTCAACAGGAAAGAAGAGAGTTTAAAAATAAATAGGGCATGGTTTCCTGTCCTGAAAAACACAAAGTGCTCAAAAGCTGGCAATAGAACTACAGCTAAGATTAGAGTTTCAATAGCCATTCCACACACAAAAGAATCTCCTCAAACCTCCTCAGGAAACAATCCATAGACGAAAGAACCTCCTCAGGAAAGCTCCTCCATTAGCATGTTAATAGCCTGGAGAACTACACTAGATAATTGACTCAGACCTACCCCACCTTCCAGGGTAGAAATAAATTACTTGCCTATCAGTTTTCTGCTCACCTTGACACAGAGAGTACTCCATCTTTCTGTGTTATACTTCTGAGGATGCCAGTCACAGCTACTGGTGAAACGTCAGGTCCTACAGTGCCAAGACCATGGCCACACAACCTGGAAAATCTACAGCAACTAAAAACAAAATCTCTTGCCTGCAGTCTCAGATGTTGTGATCCATTCTACTTCACTCTGCTGCACATAAAAATTTAGTCTATGTGACATAAACAGAGGTCTGCTACGAAGATGTAGGCTGTGGTCAGATGTGCATTTAGATCCAATATAGCTGCTGATGCCTGATGGATCTAAGGTGCACATTCACACAGCAACATCTGTGAATGGTTCTGCAGTTGGCTCCCCATTCTGGCCCACCTCTGAAACAGTTTCAGGAAAAGCCCAGTCGTAACACTTGCTGATGGGCCATAGATGGATTTTCCTTAGTCTGGTCACTCAAGCATGTTCTCAAGCCATCAGGATGGTCTGCTCATTCCCTTCCAATTTGGTGCCATTTTTTTTGTTCACTGAATTTTTTTTGTTAATCGTTCCATGGCCATGGAGCCCCGCATGTGTGTTTCCAACCAGAATAAAGGATCTTGATCAAGTATCAACAGTTTTTTTGTCAAGGAGGTGTCAACAGTTGTTGTTTTTTTTGTGAAGGATTATTTGTGAGGTGAAATCTTTTTCTCCACTGATCACTGCTCAGGAACCCTGCCCAAATAGTTCCTATTCTAGCCACCATATAGTTGAACCCCCAGTTATGCGCATGTGCAAAAGAAAGGGGGAAAACCCTCTCACCTGACCACGTTGTCTGATTGTTCTATGATGGACTGAGCCCACAGCAAAGTAGATTATGTTGGGGTGTCTGATCAAACATCTCCATGTCAAATAACACCAGATGACATGAGGAGCATGCCCCAATGCAGTAAGTGTCCCATCTGACCACAGTCATAGTTGTTTAAAACCACAACACTTGACCCATATGAAGAAGACGAAGAAGAAGAGATTGGATTTATACCTTGCCCTCCACTCAGAATCTCAGAGCGGCTTACAAACTTCTTTCCCTTCCCCTCCCCACAACAGACACCCTGTGAGGTAGGTGGGCCTGAGAGAGTTCTTTCCAGAACTGTCCTTGAGAGAATAGTTCTGACAGAACTATGCCAATGTAGTTGTCTAGTGGCTAGTTCAGATACCACACAAACCCATTGTTTAATTACACATATTTTTATTTACATGATCGGGGAAATGCAGATTATTTATTTTACCTAAAACCAGATCCTGAAATCACAATTCAAATTATATTAACCATTTGTTGTTGTTCAGTCGCACAGTCGAGTCCAACTCTTCACAACCCTATGGACCACATGCCAGGCCCTCCTGTCTTCTGTCATCCTCTGGAGTTTGCTTAATTTCATGTTCATTGCATCGATAACACTGTCTAACCATCTCATCCTTTGCCATCCCCTTCTTCTTTTACCTTCAATGTTTCCCAGCATCAGGGTCTTCTCCAGTGAGTGCTCCCTTCTCATTTGGTGTTCAAAGTATTTGAGCTTCAGCTTCAGTATCTGGCCTTCCAGGGAACAGTCAGGGTTGATTTCTTGTAGGATTGGCTGATTTGATCTCCTTGCAGTCCAGGGGACTCTCAACCCATATTTTGACTTAATCCTACCTTGTCTGCCCAGCACCACTCTTGTCCTAGTGGAACCTAGTGGAACCTGGAATACCAGCTTGGTCTTTGTTGGGGAGACAAGAGAAACATAGAAGGCAACACAGGCCTGATCTGTATCTAGCATTTTCTCTGCTGTCTTACGAAACCCACACTGGAACCGAAATTCCCATCTACATTGCATGCCACTTTCACTTTGACTGAGTATCACATTTTATGGCTGTGTCCATACTGCATGCTGCTTTCACTTTGTTTGATCTCTGGTTTAATGGTGGCTATCTACATAGATTTATGGCTGTTTTATGACCATTTGTGGGAGACTCTGTAGTCAGTACAGTGTTGGCCCGGGATAGTTGAATGTGGTTTTGAACTGCATCTTTTTCTGTTCCAGTGTGGGTTTAGTAAAACAACTGAGCAAATGCTAAATGCAGATTGGCCCTAAATGAGCATTAACCCAGACTTTGTCTGGAAGCTGAATTCTGTTTTCACAAATTAACTATACTTGAAATAAACCATGATGGTGGCTTCCACATTATGGAACAATCTGCCTGAGGCTGTTAGGGAAGAAAAAAACCCCAATGCATCTATCATTTTGTAAAATGTGCCAAACAGAATTGTTCAGGAGGGCATTCTTGTGGAGGGAGTGTTACTGTGATGTAATGGATGAGCTTTGTGACACCTCTTTTGGGTTTTCCCTGGAAGTGATGTCATGTCATGTGATATGCTGGCTTTTTAATTGTTCTCCCACCACTGCTCAGAGCAGGGGCAGGACATGAGGGATGCCAATAGGAGGCTTCCCACCACAGAAGGAGACCTGACAAATCTAATCTAATTGCCTGTTATTGCTGGGCTAATGTTATGGTATTTTCTGTATATATGATATATTTTAAATAAATACATTGTACATAACCTTGAAGAATATTATACAGTAATATATGTTTGCATACTATTTGAAGCAGTGAGAAATTAATTTTAATATTCCCTTGGTAAACTGAATTCCATTTATTTTCAGTGACTAATTTGTGTGTGTGGTAATTGGTTAAATATAACTGTAGAGTAAACATAATATTTTGCTGATTTATGGGGTTTCAGGCTTACTTCAAAAAATAAGGATAACGTTAATCCCCATGATTCATAGACCCAGGATACGTATTCTGATCCATAAGTCTCCTTTAAAATAACTTTCATTCTATTATAGAGAGGGCTGCAATTTGAAGTAAATTAATTGGGTTTTGTTCCCTTAATAGATTTATTTTCATCAGGCTCAGGAATGGTTCAGATAAAGATGAAACCTATGGAAACCTGACATTTTGAAATACTGCAGTAAACTGGCAGCCTCCATTTTATTAATTATCTTGTTGTCACAGGCAGATGAAAAGCAAAGGTCTTAAGCCAATCAGAGCAATTTTCAAGAGGGAAAAACAGGATTATAGAGTTGTGCAGAAGATTTTGATACTGACTTGCAGCCCCATTTTCCAAACACAATACCATGTTGAAACAATTAATTTTTGGGGGAAAAAAGTAATGAAATGTAATAAAATGTAATGGGTATTAGTAAGCATTCCTATTAATATGGAAAACATTCCGTCTTGCTTAGAGTAGCCTCAGGCTCACTTTTGACTGCTATCTTATTGACAAAAGGATGTGCTTAAAGATCAAGACCTATCATTCATTACTTCTCTTTCCCTAACTGCATTCTTCTGCGTCTCCAATACTGCAGCTTTGTGTGAATCCCAACGTGCAAAGATTAAATCCATACACGGAACAAGAATAAACTCTCCAATGCTGGGCTAATAGCCAAAAAGACTTAGTATTTCACCTTGAATAGTCAACATTTCTGCTCCTCTTAGTTTTCCTTTAGACAAATTAAACACTAGTATACATGCTGAAGGGAATTCTGCAGATGTCTTGTTTCCTAATCTGTTCATATCTTTGCTAGATATCAAATTAGGATGTGCAATGATATTGCATTTCTGATTTCTGTACATTGTGTGGCTCAAGTGCTCACTATAAAGACAAATTATGTTGAAGACAGGCCAATAAAGTATCCTTCTAAAGCAGATTAATTCATAAAACAGGCATCTTGCTGGACTCTGCAGCAGCATAAAGCAATGTGGCCTTGGTTATTCAGAGTTAGCTCTCAACACCTGTGTTCTTTACTACATTTGTTCCCACTGGCGTTGTCTCTATATGTAGGTTAATCTCTACATTATGTGTTTTCAAAAGAACCAGCAGGGATGTGAGGGATTTGAAGGAATTTTATGCTTTATCTAGCACTTCTTTTACTGCAGAAGGTGCCCTTGAGACTCTATAACTTTTCTAGGGTGGCTTACTGACTACTTCCTTGACCGATTAAGCTTCATTCACTTACTCTTCTTTTTTTCCTTAATGTTTATGATGACTCATTTTTCTTTGAATTGGAAGTTAGAAAGATCTTAAATTAAGCATACATATATATTTATACTCATGAAGGAAAGTTTCTCTTTCTTTTTTACATCTGTGGATTCTACAGTCTTGTTGAACCTCAGCAGCTGGATTTGGGAATATTTAGGCATGTGAGAACAAATGTGAACATAATTTTTCTGCTAGTATATGTATTCTTAGTTTTTAAGCGGCATGTAATGTAAGTGTCTCAGAATCTGGTAATTGTTTTAACATTGTATCTGCACAGGGTGGAGGTGTGGTTGGGCAGTTAGGAGACAAGCAAGGGTCAACAAGAAAACAGGGAAACTATCTGGAAATCTTCCGATCCCCAAAATTTCTTCCTCTAAGATTCTTGATTTGTCAATATCTTGAGTAGACTGATTTACTCTTCTCCCTTTACCCCCTTAACTGACACTCAGCTTCTTTCAATATTCTACCCTTTCTGGAGCATATTAATCAAATTTTAAAAGTCTTATTTTTATGCTTATCTGAGTCCCCCCAGTATAATCCCCTGCCTTGTTTGTTGGTGGCTTCCAGGTCCATAGCCAGAAAATTTTGGTTGGTGGGGCTGGGGCACTGGGGCAGGGGAGTGGGGATCTTCATTAGAGCAATAATTAGATTAGTTTCTGATCTAATTAGTGGTGATTGTAATCTAAGTCCTGGGGGGTGTTCTGAGTGTTACAAAGGACTGCAGCTGCCGGAGCACCTGGGTCTCCTGAGCCTCTCACCACAGCGAAGAGAAGCAGCCAGTCTTCCTGAGCAAGGGAAGCAGGAAGCAGACAGAGCCTTGTTGGTGCCATGGCAGAGGAGAAGGAGGTAGAACTTTCATACTCCCCTCACCAGGTCCAAACTGGACATGAAGGAAGACAAGGATGGCACTGGAATGTGGGGTCTGCAAAGAGAAAGGCTGCTTAGCTTGCACTGGTTCTGCCCCTTGAGGTTGCTACATCTTGGGAAGTTGTGTCCACTTCAACTCAACGCCAGCCAGCCACACACCATGGGTGTCATTCACCCTGTGAATGCCCTGCCTTTTGGTTCCCCCTCTCGCTGTGCACCTTAAAGAGAGGGTGCCTTAAAGGGAGGTTGGAGCTGGTGCCAGGATGCCCTGACAAACTAATCAGGATTGGCTAAGGCAAGGATGAGGAACAAGGAAGTGAAATGGGGAACACTCGGTTACCGCAATCAATTGGGCTGCGGGCAGGCTGTGGGCAGGGTGCAGCGTGGTGTGAGTTACTCATTTAATGCCAAAGTAAATATTTAAAAGCCTAATTTCTGACCACAGGACTTGTGGGGCATGGCTGTTGAGTAAGAGGGGGTGGCCCCGAGATGCCCTTCTGTAGCTATGCCCCTGGTGTCCCCATTGTTTTCAACCCTTCAAAAAAAAAAAAAAAAACTGCAGGAGAAACAAAGGAAAAAAATTAAAAGAAAAAAAACCAGTGGCAGATCTAAACATACATTTCTGTAAACAGTTTCCAAATGTCTAAAAAAAAGAGTCCATACACAACTGCCATCTATGTGCAATGTGTTCAAATATTGATAAGAGTTCTAAGGTTCTCAATCCATTGATTCACCAGAGGTTGGCTTTTATCTTTTCAGTGCTGTAATATGAATCTTTTAGCTGTAGTAAGGGCATGGAGGGTCCATTTATTTCCATTGACCATCAGTTATCCTATGCTGGTGGCCCCACTGTGTCATTTTCTTCACAAGGGCCAGACAGTTTACTATTAGGTATAGGATAGTAAAAACCAGGCTGGCACTTAGCAGCCGGTCGGCTAATTCTCAGAAGCTAGAGGGTCTGCTGCTTTTCTTCCTGAATCTGTTTTGTCATTTTGCAGTGCTTCAGGCATCTCCAAAGCCAGGAGAAGTAGAACACTACAAAAGAAATATACAGGAGCATACTAGACAAACAGAAATCACAAAGGATAGTTTGTATTTATGATGGGACAAACTAGTTGTGGGGTTTACTTTCATATTCCACTGCTGCCACAAAATATGATGGACTCCTTCCCTCCATTTTTCTGTCCCCTCACTGATTGAGCAGTTCTGGTAATATGTTTTCTTCTCCCCTGAAGAAAATTTGGCTGTCCCACCCTGTCAGTACGATATATTTTGACTGTTTGTTCACTCCAGGAACCTGAGAAAAGGGATAGAATTGCCCTTTAAATTAAACCCTTGAAAATGGCACCTGAGATGCTTTTAAAATTCAAAATCATTTAACATCAAATGGAAAGGTCAGGTGAAATCAGGGGTTGAAATTACTGAGGTGAAACTAGTACAAGCACAGACTTTTGATCTTATATATCAGATTAATGAGAGGTTCTTTATTTATTCAGAGTTACTTAGATCTTTATATTGAAAGGTTTTTGTTCCAGTGTTTCCCCAAACACTCTAGTTCACTTTATTTGAGTAATCACTGACTCTTTTAGTGCCCGGAATGCTGGTACCCTCTTCCCAGTACCCAAAACACTTCTCTTTGGAACACAAGTACTTTTCTTGAGTTTTTGACTAACTTTTAAGGTCTCTACAGGCAGTTTCTAATCACACCAGACCAGGGAATTCTTTACTCCTCAGAGATAACAAACACGTTAGGGGATCTTCGGCTGAGTTCAGACTGGCAATTTGCCCCGCTATAGCCACGTTTCAACCACGTTTCCCAAGTGGATTAAAGGGGGCGTGCACACAGGCACATCTGCCTGGCGTTCCCCACCTGTAGGCAATCTGTGCTGTTCCGCTTTGCTCCCGGGATTAAAAGATACCTGTTGAAAGTGGTAGCAAATCCCGGAGAGTGCCTTTATCCCACTGCATTTCGCTTCTGGGAAGTGTAAACACTCAGCCAAAATGGTGGGAGCAACCCGTGTTGCGCATAAGGCAGCAGCAATATGATTGGCTGTGCTCCGCTCTACCACCCAATGTGGTGCCGGTGTAATGGGATCCAAATTGGCTATGTGTTCATGTGTGTATGAGTGCATGAGCACTCATGTGCTCATACATACATGCACACATAGCCAATTTGCCAAGAAAAAGCCATTTACAGCCGCGCCTCCAGGCCAGCAGTCTGAATGCTCCCGCACACCTCTTCCTGGTATGCTCTCACATCAGTTGGCGCAGTGTGACCGGGAAAACCCGGAACAGTTTGTTCTGGGGCTTTTTTGCCACGACTGGCTCCCACTTCAAATTGCCAGTCTGAACTCAGCCTTCTACTATCTCTAGAAGATCTATCCTGTTTCCTTTGGCATGAATGAGTGTCTTTTCTACTACCCAAACCTCCTTGCCAAACTTTCCCCAGTTCTCTGTCTGTGTTCAAGCTGCTCTCAGCTAATGCTGAATTCACACTGTGTTTAGTCAAGGCTGAAATCTGACTCTGTCAGCAGTAAACCCTTTTTCTGTCAGGGCTATTCTTAGACAGTCTTGGTACACATCTCTTCTCAGTTAGGGCAGAAATTTGAATGAATCTCCTCAGCATCCAGCTCTCTCAAGACTTTTTCTGCTCAGCTGATACTAACCAATCAGATTGCTTAAAGCAGCTTGTCACTCAAGGCTCTCTGGCTCTGTGAAGAATTAACATTTCACAGTCCTTTAGTTGTTGGTACAGCACTTCCAAGCCTCTTAAAAGTGCAGTCCATCACACCTCTCCTTCCCACCCACCAGCAAGCTTTCCCTCCTTCCCTCCTGCAGTCAGTCTCTTTCTGGGAAAACTGTGTTGCACAGTGCTGGGTGCTGGTTTGGAGTGAGTCCAGTTGTACAGTGCTGGCACTAGTCTGGGACTTGCAGGGGGCCCTTAACTTTCCCCTTTATCTCTTTTCCCACACTATTTCCTCTTTCCTTTCTCCCAACAGCAACCCCCACAATGGCCACTGCAGAAGGCATTTGTTTCTGAAAGGTACAGGTACTACTTCTATTATTCTGGGGAGTATTAAGTCCCCATTTTTTTCAATTTCAGACTGCAAACCTGGTGGTTTTCTCACATTTGTAGAAAACTTTTTCTTATCTGTTCATGGCTCCAATTTCAGAGTTAAAGTATCCACAGATGGGGGCCATGCTGGGAATTTCTACAGAGAAAAATGTCACTTGTTTGAATTTTTGCTGGTTTGATCCATTCAGAATGATTATTTGATTGCTTTAATTACAGGCTCTTGATATTTCCACACATGTAGTTCCCCCCGCCTTTCCTTCTTTTTTTGCAATTGCGCTTTACTGCTGCCATTATGGGAATAATGTTGTAATAGATGGTTTTGTGCAAAACAATTAACATATCATGAGGGTGCCAATAGTTTTGATGGAAAGCTTAAAATATCAGTAGAATGTTGATCATATCTAGAAAATATATGTTGGTTTTTCATATACGCATAAAAACCAAAGCTTCTTGAATTGAAATGAATATGAAAAAAGGTGTTGAAAGTGTCATACATTTCAGAATAGCAGCTAGAAATTTCAGATCAATATTTGACATGGAGGTAACTGCATTATTGAACTGAATCTTGGGTATGAATTAGTTTATGCATTTCAGTAAGTCTGTAGAGCAAGAAGTGTCCAGTATCTAGGAGGCAGATGTGTGCCAAATTGGAAATATTTACCCATTATTCACATGTCTGCCATGAAGAGCTCTATGTGCTAATTAACAAAGAGATTGCCAACCAATTTTAGAGCTTAAAATAGAGGAAAAAAGATGGATTGTTTCAGAAACATAAGCAGCCATTTCAACATTTAAATGTTCATTCAAGAGGTTAATTCCCCTCCCCAAAGTGAGTGCCTTTTGTGCATCCATGAAATGTGAGATTTTTAGAGGAAGAGATAACACTCAGAAGAAATTTAATAAACATAGACTCTTCAAATTTTCATCCAGCTATTTGTCTTTATAAAAGTAAAGATTATGCCGTGATCCAAGTTCCCATGTAAGCTCTGTTAAATGAATAAATAGTCACAAGTCCTATGCATCTCAGCTGACCCATTTACTTTGACTAAGGAAACAACTCTATGTGTCAGTGTGCAGCAATTCCCCTACAATTCCTATAACACCAACCTTTGGTGACAGTGGAGCTCCATGTCTGCACTAGAACCCATATAGCCACTTGCATAGTACAAGTAGTAACTCTTGAGATGTCCCCCCACCCTTGCCTGCTCTCCTCACCCAGGAGTACCCAAGAGGCAGGCCCGTAGCTACAGTGGGGCATCTTGGGGCTAGGCCCCCTGACTCTCCATCCAGCCCAGGGTGTCACAGCCTTCTGCCCTGGATTATTTTGATTAGGCAGTGCCCCCTAAGAAATTCAAATCCCCCCTGACTTAAAAAATCCTGGCTACAGGCCTGCCAAGAAGCAGTGGGAATGTGCATGTGTGTAAGAGAGGGCTTTGACTTCCCCAGCCCTTTCCTCTCTTCTTTGCCTCAGGTAGGTTGCCACCATTCAAATTCTGCCCTTTAAGCCAAGGATAGAGGCTATGTGTGTGCATGCAAACTGCTATACATCCCCTCTTCGTCTGTCTGCTAACTGACCTTATCCCAGTCAGGATTTTTTTGTCTGTGCATGGGCAAGTAGCCAGGAGCCCAGGGTGAGATCTTTGAACACAGTCTGAAATCTTTAGCAAGGAAAAAGAGATTTTCATTTACTAACATATGTCTCTATTCACCAAAGCGCTGGAACACTGGGAAGACGGGATCAGAACATTGCAGAGGTGTGATAGAACTAAGAAAAAGGAACAAAACATGAGACTAAGTAAATTGTGCAAATCACCGGCGTTAGCCTGACATTCCCTTCAGAGGAATGGACACAAACCCCACTGGAACTCAGAAAAAAGAAGCTTGTTGACTTCACTCCATTTCTCCCATTCCTCAGTTCTTTGGCTTGCATGCTTTCACAAAGTGTTACACCTGTTAACTCTTTCCCCCCCACTTGGGAGGGTTTCTTTCTGACCTATCCTGGTATTGAGTTTGATTTTTCATGTGTGCTGTAACTTTAATTGAAGATTAAATGAACGGGGCAGGAGTATGTTTTCCATGCAGTAATTGTAGTCGACAATTGGTACCAAGACAAGTATGTCAGTCATTGGTCTGTTTGCTAATCTGATTTTTCCTTCTCTTGAACCTTTATATAACTGACATTTCCAGTACTGACAGTGATTATCCAAAGACCGCCCAAGATCTGTATGTGTATGGCAACAAAAATAATGTACAATCTGTACTTTCTCTGCTGTTTGTTTTTCCTCTCTCCCCACTGCTTCTAACACTTACAAGCCATGTGGGCCTCTGTGACATATAAAGAAAATAGAGTTGTCAAAAAATGAGGGAGAAGTGGGATCAGCATAAAAACATGTGGCTATGAACAAGATAGAATTATTACACAGGGGTAAAAAATAACGTTACCGAGATTTCATTCCTATATGCATCAAGAGGAGAGATTGTTACCATGGTACCAAGAGAATATTTGGCTTGTGGACACAAACACGCATGTGAAGATTTCCTGACAAAATAATCACAGCAAAATACAAGCTGTGGTCTTCCAGATGAATTTTCCTCTTTACACCTCAAAGTGATTTTTGTTTTTGGTGTCTCCTTTTCATGATGTGTTTTGCTCTTCCCTGATAATCACCTTTGCTACTAAAATGTGGAACTGCTTTAGCTTTATATACCCTAATCAAACAATCCCTGGTAACTTAAGATTCTGTAGTGTGAGATGATATTATTGTATGAGGAAAAGATGAAGAAATATACCAAAAACGATGGAACAAAATGTATACCTGGTTAGACAACATGTTAGGAAAATAAGAGTCCAAAAAATCTGTTATAACGTATTATGTTTATAATCTGAAAATCTATAAATAAACTTTTTTAAAAAAATTCTGTGGATTCTTTCCCATTTGTTTCAATGAATAAAGTAGAACTGCACCCAAAAAGGAAGTGTTAAGACTGGTTTACCCCATACATATAAATGAGCGTGGAAAAACTCCAATAGGTTATAAGGGAAAGGATATGATCACGATGATAGTTAGTCCGGGCAAAAAGGGTAAGCAGGAATAAATTCTAGCCCCCACCTCCCAATTTATTACATCAATATAAACCTTTGCCAAGTGACCAGCAACTCATTCGTGTCATTTAACAAAAACAAACATCTGCACTTATAAATTAACACACAAAATGGAAATTATTGGAAAAAAACCAAAACTTAGAGGAGGGATGATGACGCATATCCTAAATAGCAGTCAAGCCACTGGCAGTGTTCTGGCACAAGCTTAAAACTATTTCTTTTTACAGGGACTTTGATCTATAATGCTGCTGATAATTTATTGGGAACCTGTTTTTATTTTTAATTCTTTTTGAGATATTTGTTTTTAGATTGCCTTATTATACATGTTCAGAATGTTGAAAGCCATCCTGTGGATGGAATGGCAAGAGAGAGAAAGAGAGAGAGAGAGAGAGAGAGAGAGAGAGAGAGAGAGAGAGAGAGAGAGAGAGAGAGAGAGAGAGAATATATGTGTGTGTGTATATATATATATATATATGTATATATATATATATATATATAATAGATTTCAGAAATAATAACTTTCTATGCAAGGATATTTATTTTAGTTTAGGGGTCATCCCAAAGTCAGCTTTAAGAGCTGATTTAAACAAACTTTTAGAAAATGTAGCAAAAAAAACAGATTAGAAAGAAATAATCAATGAAGATCCTCAGAGTCCATCTTATTCTGTTTTTGTTGACAATTTTACTTGGGCAGTGGAAATGTTTCCTAATTAAATTTGCTAATGACTTTGTATCAGGAGAAATTGTCAGAATAGATAAGACTCATAAACACAAAGGATGAACCATTTGATTTCTTATACTGGAGATACAGAAATGGGGTTCTTTTGCATAGCAATGATTCTAAGGCCTATTATACACAGGTGTTTTCCCTTGCTTTCACAGTGTATGCCTGATGGGTTTTCTTTGTCATTCTGCATTGATTTTCCTCCCTTCAGCACTCAGTTCACTTGCTTGTCTGTTTCCCCGGGTTTTCTGAGAGTGCTTTCATGCTGATTTCCCCCTTGTTTTGCTTCCAAGCTGAAGGTAATTCAGAAGCATACCTATTCCCTCAGATTTTCCCCTGCCCTTTTGCCTCTCCTTGAAGGTCATTCCCTGCCCATATCAAGGTCATTCTGCCCACTCTGCATCTTCCACCATCCTCCCCGCTTCATTGGTGTACAAGTTCCATTTTCCCCTCATTTTTCTATTTTTCTGTTTTGTTTTTTTACAAGCAGCATGAGTTTAGCGATATGAGACTATCACTAGTCTCGGATTGCTGAATCAAAAATTGAAACAATGGGGAAAGTTTAAAAGGAGCTACATGAGGTTTAGTTAGATATTGACTTGAAAGGGGGATTGGAGAGGAAGCAAATGGCAACATCCCCGGTGCAAAAAAAAAAAAAAAAACAGTGCTGCATGCAAACAAAATGGGGAGGGGGGGAATCATCAACATAGAATGAAATTGACAGGAGATGGGAAGAAGAGAGAGAGAGAGAGAGTGAGACTGGGATGGGAAGCCTAAAGTTTTGAAAATATTTTTCCCTTTAATGCTTTAGTGAACAAAGTTTTGGGAGGAACCATTTTGGCAGTCTCTGGAAGCCTAACATGGACCACATGGACCTTCTGCAAACTGCCAAACTTAAGAATTGCTTGGGATCGATCCATTTGGAGGAAGATTGCAATCTGCACAGGACAGGCTTTTCAAAAGTGCCAACATCACAACCAGCATATAGGATCAAATTAGAGAATCACAAAGAGAAAACTAAGCAAATTTACAAGGAAGGGTAGGAAATTAGCATTACTATGCAGCTGTGCTAGGGTGTCAGTGAAAATACCCCCCCTTTTTTCAATTTAGTGGCACAAGACTAAAAAAGCTCTCCAGAGTTTCTTCCAGAGGACTCTTCCTCCATACAAATTGCAGCCCTGTGCAAAGTGTGGTAGAGTTGCAGCTGACTTTGCACAGGTGCACACACACAGACACACACATTACCAACAATCACAGCTTGCAATGCCAGTGTCAGTGGGTTCTACCATGCATTCTGTACACTCAACAAGTTTCCCCATATTATAGATCATGTGACTCTTTTCCATTTTTCACAGTGGCCGATAACACAGCAGAGAATCCCCAAGTGCTCAACAGTATGGAAAATGGGGCTTTGCAGCTGCTTGTCAGATTCAGAAAAAGTGTGGGAAGTTTTAACCATGGGTTTTCCCCCTTTGCCTGAGTTCCATTCTGTTCCCTTTCATGCACAAAACCTGAGCCATGAGAATTTAAATGGGAAGCGCTTAGTGGATACTACTGTGCAGCTGCAATAGGGCACTTGTGTTTTTTTTTTTTTTTAACTTTGGACACCACCCATCACAAGTCACAAGTGACATTCCACCCTGATTTAGAAAAGGGTTTTTTAAATTGTACCTGCAGAATAAATACATTGGAGGGGGAGGAATGGTGCATAAAGCGAGCACAGAATCAAGTCAAGATTAAAGGCTTACTGCTTTGAAAATCTGCAGCAAGATGTGCGTGCATAATGGGCCCATGTCATAAACTGAAGGAATCAATAGTAACCACTTAAGTATCTGCTTGGACTTCTCAGCTGGAAATCACAAAGGAAGAAAGAGATCTGTCAATCTTGGATGGTAGCAAAGTGATTAACCCCCCCCCAGTGAAATGTGTCTGCACAGAAGGAAAAAAATGAGCCAAAGATAAATTCAGCATGGTATTTCCAGTAGAAACAAGAAAATAATCACACAGTTGTCTAACACAATGATACAGTTTCATTTGGAATACTTGCAGTTTTCAGATTTCTTAAACAAAGGGAATTTTTTTCAATCATCATGCAGGGTTTTTTCTTGCAGCCCTACAGAAGAGCCAAAAAATCACTGCAAGGAGAATATTTGTAGAATCTAGAGCAAATGAGCAGATGTGTGTGTGTTGTGGGAGGGGTTGTAGCATAGAGAGAGGACTTGAATGGCTAGTCTGTAGTTCTTGTCACTATCAAAAGTAATTTAAAACTACCACAGAGGCTTCTGGACCACGTGGCTCTTTTTAAAACTTGGCCACCGTTTTTATTGAATGATTAGGCATTAATTGGGTATCTTAACCCATATTAGTGATTGTAAATACAGAGCTGGGGATAAAAGTTATTTCATGTGAATGAAATAAGATCTTGTGTCTGTGGTACTAAAAGTGAAAGTGATATATTTAATAATTATTGGGATATTTGGTTAATATGGCAGAGTTTGCTCAGTCATAAAATCACAGTACTGAGTGAAGTAAATAAATCTCCCAAGGAGTATATTGCAAAAAAGGTAAACTTTTGTTTATTCAGGTACATCCAGTTCACATTCAGGTTGCAGTTGAAAGGAGTTGTTGTTCAGTCACACAGTCAAGTCCGACTCTTCATGACCCCATGACCACATCCCACCATGCCCTCCTGTCTTCCGCTGTCCTCTGGAGTTTGCTCAACTTCATGTTCGTTGCATCAACAACACTGTCTAACCATCTCATCCTTTGCCATCCCCTTCTTCTTTTCCCTTCAATCTTTCCCAGCATCAAGGTCTTCTCCAGTGAGTTCTTGTCAGAGTCCTGCAGTAATCAGTTCCTCACAATCTGCTTTCCAAAGGAGTAAAGTTTATTGGAGTCTGTAAAGGCAAATCATCTACACATACATTTAGTGTCAGGACTGAAAATAAGTGCACGTAGCCAAAAGATATACTTGATTCAAAGGGGCAGGGAATGGTCTTGGGCCAATCAGAATAAAAGCAAAAGGCTGCCTAAGCTAACCAGATATACATTCCTAGAGAATAGAGCAACAAGGCACCAAGGTCACAGTCTCAGACTACAGGGCAATAAAGAAGAGGGAGAATCGAAACATAACATTCCAAGCCAAGTGTAATTCATCCAGCAGCATAGCCGACAGTTCTCCCTTCTCACTTGGTGGCCAAAGTATTTGAGCTTCAGCTTCAGTATCTGGCCTTCAAGGGAACAGTCAGGGTTGATTTCTTTTAGGATCGACTGATTTGATCTCCTGCAATCCAAGGGACTCTCAAGAGTCTTCTCCAGCACCATAATTCAAAAGCATCTATTCTTCAGTGCTTGGCCTTCCTTATGGTACAACTCTCACAGCTATACATTACTACTGGGAATACCATTGCTTTGACCATGCGGTGTTTTGTTGGCAGTGTAATGTCTCTAATTTTTATTACGCTGTCTAGGTTTGCCATAGCTTTCCTCCCAAGGAGTAGGCATCTTTTAATTTCATGACTGCAATCACTGTGAGGAGAGGAAGCCTCATCTGAAGAGTACTTTATCACAAATGGCCAGCTAATCCGGTATCGTGTGTGGGAGTATGAGGGCATTGTATCTACAGGAGAGACTTGCAGAGACATGTGTCTCCATGGAAGGCCATGTAGAGAGAATGAGAGGACAAAGCGAGAGGAGGGGTCAGAGGCCATTTTCCAGGTTAAGACAAAGAGAGGAATCCCATTCAAGGAGATAATATTCAATCACCCTTAGAGTGATGTAGCATGTCTCCTCCATGTCCAGGCATGCTGAGTCACTCACTCCAACAACAATATCAGAGATGGAAGACAAACTGAGAAGACTGAAAAAACAGCCCTTGGATTTTACTAGTAGGAAGGTCACTAGAAACTAGAGTGAGAGTAATCAGTTTCTGTAAAACAAAGTTCAAGTCCAGTGGCACATTTAAGACCAGCAAAGTTTTATTCAAGGTAAAAGGAGATTAAGGTCCTGATGTTGATGACTAGGGCAGAACCAGGGTTTCCTTGTCCATTTTTAAAACGAAGATCAACAGCATACAGACACAACTTAATAATATGCCACCATCTGACTGTTCATGTGGCAAGAAAGCCTTATTTTTTTTCCAATATTGATTTATCAGAGTATTAAACATATGTGTAAACTACAATGGTAACTAGGGGCATAGCCAGAAAATTTTGGTTGCTGGGATGTGGGGAAATCCAGGATGCAGGGGCAGTTTTATTTTTTTCCCCCAGTTTTAAAAACCTATTTATTTTTTGGTCTGGAAACAAGAAAATGAGACTGAAGCTTCCCTGACTATGCCTGGGGTCATTTTGGAAACCCCACACACATCTTACATTTTCTGAATATTGTTTTCATTTTTGTCCATGGGGCTATGGGCCTGATGGTAACATCATTATGTTGTTCAGTCATGAAGAAACATGCACTTCAAACTCTTTCCAGTTTGGCCCCATAAGAAAGGAAACATTCTTCTACTACCTCTCATTCCTAGGAACCACTTGAATTAGGTTTTACATCAGTTTTGGAAAATATGGCAAAGCTCCTACCATAAGGTTGGCAGACACACTGATTCTTAGAGTGAAATCTTAGCAGACAGTGAAATTCAAGAAGGCATGACATTGGGCACGTAACACTCAACACTATAATGCTCATATCTAGATACAGTGGCACAAAAAATAAGCTTCACAGTAGAAAATCAACAACAACAAGGACTGTGAAATTAATATCAAAATACTTCACAATACACAACACCTTTATTGGCATATAAGACAATAAAATAAAACTTCATCAGGTAACATTACACCTACAAATCTTAAAATATGTCAGTACTAAAAATGGTTCCTTGCTGCCAGAATCTTGGACAAGAATTCAGCAATCTGTGCAGTAACTTCTGGTGACTTATCAGCTAGAAGGTACCTAATTGCATTGTCAGAGGTAATCCTAGACAGTAAGGGCTTAATCCAAAGTAACCAAAGATGTGATTGAAGGGTGCAGTGTAATAGAATACGATCTAAAGTATCAGGTTCTCCAGATGAGCAATTACAAATTCTGTTGCATTTTGGGATACCTGTATATCTACCTGAAACCCAAGATGAGGGAAAAACACTAAATCTAGGTAGCATAAAGGCTCTGCGTTGCAGCAGGATCACAAGTTAAAGAAGTATTGTGCCATACTGTTTGGTACATATCTGAGGCCGAGGAAAAGGGGGGAACAAGTACTCCCAACACTGGCCTGGATTATTTGGGCTTTGATGTCCCAAATTCTTCTACAGATTGTCCGGTATATAAAATTCTCATCTTGATTTTCCAAGGTGTCCAGATCAATGCCAACTGAACATACTTTAGAAATTATAGCCTGTGACCACTTGGATACATATGGACCCATAGTTAAGAGTGCAATAAGGCTATTCTGAGGGGCACTAAAATGGATGTGAAGCCAATATTTAATAGTGGTGATCCATGCCCTCGAGTCTTATAGATGGAGACCAAGCTCAGCACAGAGGAAATAATAGGTAACAGAGTTAGGCAATCCAAGAATATGTCATAAAAATATTGCATAGATTCAATCAATTTCTTTGTTAAAACTCTGAATCCATACAGGGATTCCATATAATAAACGAGAGACTACCATAGCTTGGATAATTCAAAGGGAGGCCAGGACAAACTGATTTCATTGTCGATAATAAAAATGGGTAACAGCCGAAGTCATGTTTTTAGACAGTTGGAGCAATTGGTTCTGATGGGAAAACCATTTTAAATTATAGTGAAACAAGACTCCCAAGTACCTAAAGGTTCTGACTTGCTCAATTTCACTCCCATTGATTTTCCACAAGGTGCGTTTCCACGCTTTGGAGAAAACTAGTATTTTTGTTTTTTCATAATTAACTGTGAGAGAGTTCTGTCTACAATAGGAGGAAAACATTGTAAGGACATGTTTGAGGCCAATTCTGGTGGTAGAAAGAACTACAGCATCGTCTGCATACAGTAAGATGGGTATAGATAGAGAGTTCACTTTGGGGGCATGTTCATCTATTGCTGCAAGTTGTGTATGGAGGTCAGATTAAAAAAAACATTAACTAAGGCTGGAGCTAATACACATCCCTGCTTAATGCCCTTTGAAACAGGTATTTTAGGGGTTAAAAAACCCTTTTTATCATACCTAATCTGGCAAATATTTGATTGATGGATTTTACATATTAGGAAGAGTAGTTGATGGTCTATAGTCATCCTACCTAATTTATCCCATAGGATTTGCCTATCAACAGAGTCAAATGCCTTTTGAAGATTGATAAAGGCAGCATAGAGTTTGCCTCTGGGGAAACAGAGATATTTCTCTACTAAATAAGATAGTACTGTGCAGTGATCAAGAGCAGAGTGGTTAGCTACAAAACCAATCTGCTCTCTTCCAGGGAGGTTGCAGGATTTCGTCCAACTCAATAGTTTCGGGAGAAGGTGTTTAGTATTGAATTTCCCCAGGGTAGACAATAGGCTAATAGGTCTATAGCACTCTGTGTTGTTGGGGTTACCTTTTTAAAAAACTGGGACAATTATGGAGTTCAGCCAAATGTCTGCTAAAACTCCAAATTTATCAATGAGTGTGAATAAGTGGGCAAGAGCTTGTGTCCACTGATCAAGATCACTCTTAAAAAGTTCAGTAGGTAGGCCGTCAGGTCCTGGGGATTTGCCAGATTTAAAAGAGTTAATATAATCAAAAAATTCATCATAGGAGACAGGTGGACTATCTGGCAGGTCAGCAGGCATTGGTCCTTTATTTCCTGGGTCTAGGCAGGATGGGTCATTAAAAAGATCTGAATAATAAGTTGTCCAATTTTGTGCAGTAATTTTAAGGGATATACATGGCCCAAATAAATTTTTTGAGACAGAGACCAATGCCCAGAAGGTTTTATGGTCACTACATTTGATCTCTCTAAGTAGTAGAGACCATTCCTCCATGGCAAAAGCATGCTTCTTTTGGGTAAGCAGCCTTTGACAATCCTTCTTCAATTCTCTATATCTATGGAAAGTTCAGGGATAAGTGCCAGAGCACAGCTGTTTGAAAGCATATCTCAGATGTCTTTTAGCTTCAAAACATTTTGCATCAAACCAAGATTGGGAAGATGGCTCTGAAGATCTAATTCGTTGTGCATATGAGGCCAAGGACATTATAACAAGTTTAAAGATTGACAGTGCCTCATCTAGGGCCTTAGTGTCAAGCAGGATCTGCATAATTTGTTTCCCAGTCTCAGAATTTAGCCAGTATAAATTTGAAGTAGAGGAAGAGGGAGGCCATCTTACATTTTTATATTGCATCTCATCAGAATTGGTATATGGTGAGTGAGGCCTGCTTTTGATTCCAGAGCCTAATTTAAGGGTCAATGAGATTGGAAGATGGTCGGTCTCAGTATGGCCATTAATGCAAAATCCAGTAATACAGTTTCTCAGCTCAAGGGAAGAAATTGCACCAGATTCAGTTTGTTACTGGATACCTGGAGGAGTTCCAAGATGGCAACGGCAAGGAAACATGCTTAAGATTATTCTCCAGTATGTCATCTGTTTTAATTGCTCTGAGCAGCTTTTAACTGTATGTCTGATCAATGTAGGAAACAAGATTCTTAATGACTCATTCCTGGAATAATATTTTTATCTCAGTCGACTGTGTATGGCTTATAGCTAACTGCTAAGTAGACGCTGGTGTATTTTGATACTAAGAACTGTGGAATTCTTTATCTGAGGAATTTGGGAGTTACGTTTGGGAAGAAGGGATTTAAGACTGTGGAGTACTAATTAACTAACCTTTGCTTGCACTGAAGTATATTTATTATGCCTTTGGTAAAGCATCGGAGAGACTTGGAGGAGACTTCTCCTTTGCCAGTTCCTAAACAATCTAAAATTGGTGACTTTTTTTACCTGGCTGGCAATGTTGGAAAAGGGGGAAAAAGCATCCAGTCTTTACCCATGTATGCTGTGGAAATGACTAACCAGTTTGCTTTACCAGACTCCAGCTGTGAGACGCTAGAACAATCCCCTGAGACCTCTGAGGCCCTGGAGGTTGATTGGAGGGAGCGTTGTCCTCCCCCTGAGGAGGCTGAACAGTTTATGGAGGAATCTCTGCTAATCCTGATTGCTAGAACTGTGGAATGCATATTCCAAGGCACCCAGAATATACTTTCACAGATCCAATGTCTGTCTACAAAGATTGCTAAATTCTCAACAAATAACAACTGTAGACACCCTACACCTTTAAAGCCCCCTGAGAATCAAGGCAATTTAAGGCAAGCCTTTATGGAGACCCATGAGCATGTGAACTCCCTTGGGAAACTTTCAATTTTTTTTTTTACCAACTCATTTATTAGCCAAGGAAAGTATGCCTTACTGTCTGTGGTCACTGGAAATAAACCCTAATGGGATGGGTGCCTCTAGAACAAGAACTCACCCTTCTACCCTCCTTAAGTTAAGACCCTCAGAGATTGATGTACTGGATATGTTCCCTCTCAGCCCTCTACATCAAGTCCAAAGAGTTATGATTATTTTTCATCCCAAAAAATCCCCTTTTTGATTTTTGAGAAGAAAAGGAACTCTATAATCTAAAGGGATTTTCCCCTCCCGAATTTTTCATAACTTTATTATTTGCCCTCTGTGCAAGAAAAGAGTTATTGAATCTGAACTTAATCTGATTTTCTCTCCCAATTTTTCCATAACTCTATTATTTGCCCTCTGCGGAAGAAAAGAGTTATTGAATCTGAACTGCACTCATCCCCACAGGAAATGTTGTTAGTGAAAGATGTGGAGACACCCACGAATTTATTACTCCAAGAAGATTCAAGATCACTTAACTTAAACTCCCAATTTTTATGTCGGATACATGCCCCTTGTGCTGACCAAGCAAACCAACAGGACCTTATAGCCCTTGCAGAACTCAGGCCAACTAATTTCTTAGAAGAAGATGCTCCCAACCCCTCTGGATCTTCTATCAATGCCAAGCAACAAATAACTACTGATAGATTGACCACCAGGCTCAGTAAACTACAAGAAATTAAAAATTTGAAACCTCAATCAATTATTGATGCTGTGATGCCTCTAGATGAGCTACCTACGATAGCCCCATTGGTTCTCAAGCCACTTATAGCAAGTACAAATACATGCCCCCTCGAAAGAGTGAGCTCTTTAGTTACTCTTCAACAGACCCTTGTACATCCTGTAAGGAATGACAGTGAACTACTTATCAACAATCCTGCAAAACCATACCTTTTAAATACCAACAACTCTACTGAACAACCTTATTCACCTCATGGTATAATCCAGGAGGCGATTAATGGATGTATATGTTCAGAAGATTACCCAGCCTTGAATTGTATAGTTGAACTAGCCCCGAACAACCAACATCTGGAATGTATAGGACGACCAACCCTAAAAATAATTTCTTGGAATATAGCAGGCTGGGGAAATAAATATGATGACCTGGACTTCAGGACCTTTATCGAGAAATTTGACATCATTTCTCTTCAAGAGACTTGGTCCTTAAGGGACTTTTCAATTAACAACTTTACTGTCTATTCATTACCTGCTTGGAAACTGAATTCGAAGGGCCAACCTAGGGCAGGCCTCTGCTGCTTGTTCAAAGACTCAACCAATTTTACTGTTTCACAATTGGATAATTGCCCACCACTGGCCCAAGCCTTTTATGTGTCTCTTAGAGAATTCCAGTTTCGATTGATTAATGTTTATGTTACACCCTCCGTTGATAATAATGCTATTTTAGGCCCTAGGAATATGCTAAAGGAGTTCCTAAGTAAGATAGTTGCAAAACACCCCGGGGTGATGTTACTGTTTTTAGGGGATTTTAACACAAGAATTGGTTCTAGTAATGAACAATTAAGTGTCTTGAATTGGGAAGACTTAGACTCTACTCCACTACCTTTTTTAGCACCTAGGATCTCTAGACTCTACTGTCAATCTGGCAGGCCACCTGCTAGTAGATCTATGCACTGAATTGAATCTAGGTTTTTTGAATGGCTCCCCTCATCTAGACCCTAATGGAGCCTTTACATTTGCCTCTTCTCAGGGGTGTAGTGTGGTAGACTATCAAAATAGTTAAAATACCATCCTTATACCATTTTCTTATATATCTAAGTAATCCAATTAAAAATTATGTAGACTGTTCTCTTATATATCTAAGTAAACCAGTTACAAATAGTATAGGCAAGTGACTATTATAACAATATAGACTTAAACAGAGGATAGTGACTCTGAATAGTTTTTTCTGCAGGTGAATGCTACTCCACCAAAACAGTGACTCTGAAGTAAACACTTTCAGAAATACAATTCCATATATACATCCACAAATTAGTCCACCAATATATTTGTAGCTTTTCCTGGTTCCTTTTCCTCTTTCCCCAACGTGTGAGACAGCCTAATATCTCCACGTTTCACTTCAAAGCTTTCTCAAGGTTTAAGGAAAGATTGTGCCAAAAGCTGGTATCCTATCAGTTGAGTATCAGGACCTAATCCTCTGTGCTGGATTTGCCCAGCTTTGAAGTGAAATGTGGAAGCCAATTGCCCTGAAAGGGTAGATGTGTCAAGGTGCAAGATAGCCAACAGTCTGGGAAAACTTGCAGTGGCTGTGGAGGGTCACAGATTTCAGCCTCTGGACATTTCTCAGCAGTGGGGGTCCTGTTTCAGGCTGCCAGTATTCACTTGACTTCATGAGGGAATGGACATATGGCTACCTGGTCTTGGCTACATCTGTAGGAGCATTGGCGGGCCAGGCAGGAGGATGCTTGGCTTTTGTGGTGGTATCAACATGGGGCCAGATCCATTTTAGGAAAACCGGCCTGTGTGCTCATTTTCCTGGCATATGGGGATCCCCTTAATGGATCTTGAGGTAAGGGATTTCATGGAGCATACCCAGCATGGGGGCTGCCATTGGGTTACCCTCATGCTCAGGTGGCAGGGGATACCACACAGTGGTAATCATCCTTGTGGAATCCAGCAACCTGCCATCCCATGGTTCTCCAAACACCAGCAGGCAGACTGGGTGGGAGAGGGTAAATTGACTGGCAGGCAAGTCAGTTGATGCCAGGATCTGGTGGACCCATGCTGTGCCAAGGCTTTTTATAGCTGTAATCAATAAAGTTGTGGCCATTTTATTCCACATTTTATTCCAAAATGCTGTGTGTGGTTGATTAATTAGCAGGTAGCGGGAAAGCAGTCCTCACGTTCGCTGCCCTCTCTCCTTCTCTGGGCACTGGGACTGAAAATACAAGATAGGGGAACAATAGCCAGAGATAGAATGACAGGATAAAGCAGGGCCAGGAGTTACCTGTCCATGCAGGTTTCAGAAAAACATCTGATACCTGTATCATTTGTTCCAAACAAGTAATCAACCAAATAATCCAAAAGGATAAATCCCTGATTGACAGGGACTTAAGCTACTGAACAAACAAAGGTGGTTTCGAGCAGGTAAACAGATGGGCCACAGGTACATTGCAACAACATAGCGCAAGCAAAACATGATTTGGGGACAGATTCCAGATTCAGTTAAATGGCCAGAGATGAGTTTGTTTGTTTTTTAAAAAAAGGTTATTTTCTCTCCATGTTGGGAGAAAGGAGAGAGGGGACTTGACCAGTATGCTTCCTGATTGGTCAAAGGTGACAGAAGTTTAGGGAATATTTCCAAATATAAAAAGAAATGAAAAGATATGTGATTGGAAGCAGTCTTGGTGACCTCACTGAGCTGGGGCTTAGGTGGAAGAATCGACAGTTTGGCTTAGATAACACTGGACAAAGAAGAGGGAATGTTGATGTAAGTTTTAGCCCTTCTAAGACTTGTGTGGTAATACAAATAGATCCATTGTATTAAGCATAAGGTTGGATCCAGCTAGCTTTTTAATTCAATCCTTCCCAATTCCCCACCTTCCCACAGCCCCTATTGTCCATGAAAACCCCATGATTCCCAGCATAGCATTTTTGATAGCCTTTCATTCATTTTTCAACTACAAGCTGACTGGATCCAGTCCATACTCTGGATAATTATTGAGAGGAGAGAGAGAGAGAGAGAGAGAGAGAGAGAGAGAGAGATGGTGCTGGGTACTACATGAAATGTTGTTTATTTTTCTTCTTTAAATGGTGGTGGTGGAGATAGCTTAAAAGAGCCACTGAAAGATGGACACTATAAAGCAAGGGTGTTATGTTTTATCTTTTGCTATTCTCTTCAAGCTCTGTTTTGTATAAATCCATAGACATACAATCCCTTTTTTAGTCATAGAACTTCTGTGTGTAGAAAGAGAAAATTTCATTCCCCGGTAATCTCTGGCACATTCAACTAGAACTACGCTCTGTGAAAATGTAATGAGCCAAGCAGACCTTGCAGCCATTGTAGATTTTTAATTTGATCAGTACCAGCACACATTCAGAAACACAGAGAGATACACATTGGTGGACCATTCAAGCTTCATGGGATTTGTGAAACATACCTCAGCTCAGAAAGATACTGTTGCTTCCACACTGAAGGGTCTTGACACATTCCCCTTACACATCTTCTTTCACCCACTCTTGTCCCCATTACTGAAGACTGCTGCAAGCCAAGCAAAATGAAAATGAGTAGGATGTATCCAGGCTGTATATTTTATGCTGGTGAGATTAAAAATAGAGCAGAGTTCCTTTCTCATTACAATTATTGTAATGAAAATGATAAATTGGTTGAAATAAACCCAATGCAGGCAACAAGCGATAAGATAGCTATCGCCTTGAATGCTATATCTAATTGTAACCCAATTCGGTGAATTCCATGGTATCATTATCTTCACTGAACTGTAATGAAGTTCTTGGTTTTAAAGGCTACAGCCAATGTGTTACCTGATGATTCCCCTAGAATTATGTGGTGCTTTTCACGTGATCTCATTTTTAATTCAAAGCCAAGTGGCTTGCTTGTGATTTTGCTTTCAGAAATGGTGAAAAGAAAATGCCAAAATGTGGCGCTCCTCCTGAGCAGAACCAAATCATAAGAGTTTCTAGGTGTCCTGATTCCTTCCTACCATGAGGTGTGGTGGCCAGGAGGAAACACATGTCGAGCAGCAAGGAAGCCTTTCCCATTGACATGATCTCCTCTAGTTACTTAACGTTGTTCTAGTCAGGCAGCACGAAAATGGTGGCTGGTGCTCTTCCTCCCTCCGTCCATCAGACGGCAGGGCCAGCTGGGGAAAGGCAGGCCAGGATAGCCCGCCCTGGCCTTCATAGCCATTGCTGATCACATTGTGCACCTGAGAGGCAGTGCTGGGGCTGAAGGTACAGTCCAGGGCTGGGGGTGATCCAGCCCCTGCGAGGAACTGCCATGAGCCTTTTTTTTTTTTTGCCTATATCTGTGTAACGGCTGGACCAGCTCTGGCTGTTGAGGTAACTATTGTGGTAGACAAGGCAGGAACACTAGTGTGGAGGTTTTTACCTAGCCATCTTGTATATCTGCCATTGATAGACATCTTTATTTCACTGTTTATACCACACTTTTCTCCCTAGAGTTTCCCAGTGTGGTGTAGTGGTTACAGTGTCAGACTAGGATTTGTGAGACCTATGTTCAGATCCCCATTCTGCCATGAAGTGTGCTGGGTGACCTTGGGCCGATCACACTCTCAGCCTAACGTATCTCAGCTGTTGCGAGGGTAAAGTGATGAAGATGGAGAATGATGTAAGCTCCTGTCCTGTTCTGGCAAGTTAGCAGCAAAGTTCAAGAATCATAGGCAAACAGGGAAGATCCAAGTATCAAGGCAGTGTAGAGGGGTAATGTGTATTTGATTAAGAAAACCTTTTTAATATAAATATGCTTGCCAAACATGCTTTAGGCTCAGAAGAAGCCACTTACTAACTGCATGACATATTATTGAGAAGTATTACCTAAAATGAACTGTCTGCTGTAGAAAAACAGGATGTAGTTAGTGCAAGGGGGGAGCAAAAGGGGAACACATGAACACATAATGCTTAGCAGTGGAGCAAGGAAAAGGAAGTTACTTGCATGTGTGGTCAATGCAGTTAATCTTGCCAGACTGTGCGTTTGTATGGTATGTTTAGGATTAATAATAAAATACATTTTATAAATTGGGGCTGGGGCTTTAGAAAAAAGGGAATGGGAGATGTAAACAGGGGCGGATTGGTAGGTGTGACAGTTAGATTGTGACTCTGAGTAATCTAAGCCAATGGGTGAAAAGAGAGGGTGTTACAAACTGGTCGAGGGCAGGGTTTGAAAACTGTAACTGTGTAACTATAAAATGAATCGTAACCAGCTTTCTGAGAAGCTCCTGCCTGTCAGAGTTTCCTCTCTACTAGTAAAAAAAATTTCTTTTAACTTTCATCTTGACTTTGCCTCATTCATTTAGACAATTTTGTCTCTAACAGCAGGAACTGAAGCTGGAGACTTGAGACTCTCAAGAGGCAGGTAGGCCCTAGAAAGCTGAAGCTTAGCAGTCAGTTACTTTCTGGGGTAAAGCACAAGCTGGTTAAAGGGAGACGCTGAAGCAGCAAAGGCTGGGACTCAGCTGAAGGATTATGTAGGTAACTGAGAGTCCCACCCTATGTCTCTGATCCTGAAAAGAGCTATGCAGTTGACTTTCCCTCCTCAGAGAAGCTGGAGTGTGGGAGGTCTTGAGCTGGCTGGTCCAAGCTTTGGCTCTAGTCCTCTGCCTTTTCCATTCTCAAGGTCTAGAGGTACAAAAGTAGAGTTGCCATCATCCAGGTCCCAATGGGGGTTCCCTCAGTTTTGGGAGCTCCAGTCTGTAACTTGCCAGCAGGCCAGTTGGGGGAAGACCCACCCCAAGCCTCGACCCCAAGCCCAACCACTGGTGGCAAACCTTCTCCCTCCCTTTCTGCAAGATTTAAAGGGCCCTTCGGCTGATCGGCAGGGACCACGTGGCTTGCCAGTCTGCTGGAGGGCCCTTTAAATCTAGCAGGAGGGAGGGAGAGGGGCATGTGCCAACCCCCCCACACTTCTTCCCCAAAGCATTTAAAGGGTCCCTTTAAATGCTTTGGGGAAGAAGCGGGAGGCTGTGCATGCATGCACTCCAAGCTGTGAATTTGCAGCTTGGAGTGCATGCGCATGTGGCCCCTCTACTTCTTCTCAAAAGTATTTGAAGGGATCCTTTAAATTCTTTGGGGAAGAAGCAGGTGGTGTGCTCCTGCAATCCAAGCTGTGAATTCACTGCTTGGAGTGCATGTGCACAGGGACCCCACCCCCCCATTTCTTCCCAAAAGCATTTAAAGGGATCCTTTAAATGCTTTGGGGAAGAAGTGGGGCAGTGCACACCTACAATCCAAGTGGCAAATTTGTGGCTTGGAATGCAGGTGCTGGTCCCCAACATGATGATGTCACTTCTGTGTGCTTTCCCCACCCCCCTGGAATGCCCCCCAAAGTCCTCCTGGGGACTCAGAAGGACCTGGCATCCATATGCAGGAGGTCTACAGGCAGACCTGTAGCCTGAATGTTTTGTTAGGGGGGCAACAAGGGGGCAGCTGGACATGACCTCGCATGGGCAAAGGGTGAAAAAAAAAACCCCTCCTCCAGCCCCCTCCTCAGCCAGCCCCTTCTGGTAAGTAAAAAAAGTTTTAAAATCTTTTTAAAAGGCTGTAGCTAGCTCTTTGATGAAGGGGCAGGGCACATTCAGGAGGGGGTGTCACCCACGCCTGCCCCCCATGGCTATGGGCCTGTCCAGAAGTCCACTCAGAGTTTATTCATCTTCTGGTCTGAGGGAACAGGAGCCTGCTGTTGGAAAGGAGGCATAGAGTGCACACAGCTTTGGACACAGTGGAAACTATGGGAAGCTCCTCTTGTGAGGAGACTTGAGAGTAGTCTTCACCCCTCTTGCAGCCAGGGCAAGGGCAGCCCTGATAC
Organism: Gekko gecko; assembly: GCA_029375565.1. Lineage (NCBI taxonomy): Eukaryota > Metazoa > Chordata > Lepidosauria > Squamata > Gekkonidae > Gekko > Gekko gecko. The sequence continues at coordinate 136,364,256 of JAPDNY010000003.1, read as the reverse complement.
CTATTTTGGGTCCCCATTGAAAGGTGGGGGATATATATATATATATAATGGCTTAGTAAAAGGTAAAGGTTTCCCTTGCTCGAAAGCCAGCTGAATGCAACTCTAGGGATGCGGTGCTCATCTTCGTTTCCAAGCCAAAGAGCCAGTGCTGTCCAAAGATGTTTCCGTGGTCATGTGGCCGGCATGACTAGACACCGAGGTGCACGAAATGCTGTTATCTTCTCACCGAAGCGGTACCTATTTATCTACTTGCAATTTCTTGCTTTCTAACTGCTAGGTTGGCAGGACCAGGGATGGGAGCTCACTCCGTCTTGCAGCACTTGGGTCTCGAACTGCTGAACTACCGACCTTCCAGTCTGCAGTTCAGCATCTTAACCACTTGAGCCACCGTAGCCCCATATAATGGCTTACAATACCATATAAAGAAACTAGCAGACAGGCAAGATGTAATCGCAGAGTTCATTGGCTACTTTGTTTGAAGACAGTGAGCAACAAGCTGACAACCAAAAGGCCAAGAGCTACCATGAATCTCTCTACATCCCTTTTTAATCCACCTAAGGTAATGACCATCACTGCATCTTCTGATAGTGAATTCAATAAGCCACAGTCAAATCTTCCCAGCAGGCAGGTAGTAATTTGTCTGACTCTGGATTATTCTCCTACCCCTGCTGGCTTTCACGTTCATAAATATTTTATCACGATGGGTTTAAAAATTTAAAGTGAAGACATTTATTGAAAAGCTTACGTTTCTCTTAAACTGGTTATGGAGGGGGAAGGAAACTCCCGTGATCCAGCTTCCTTGCCCAGATGCTGAAACCTCCCTTTTCCTTAATGCTTTATGAATAGTGCAGTAATGTTTCATTGCTTTGGCTCCCTTGTCCCATATGAGATCCATGATTGTATCTTCAAGCAGGAGTCCGATGGCACCTGAAAGGCCAACGAAATTTATTGCAACGTAACTTTTTCTTTATTTATATTTTAAATTCCTGGTTTGCCCAAGCCCTGAATGCACAGAGCCTCGGGCAATTTAAAACAAATTAAAAGCATCATCGTAACGTTATTAAAAGCAACATAAAGACCTTAAAATCATCAGTCAGTCAATCCCAATTTAGTAGTATCCAGATGGCACCCATAATTAATTTAAAACCCACTCGGGACTGTTCTTCTGCCTCGTAAGCAGGTTAAGGAGGAGGACGAAGTGGGTAAGATGCAGCCCCATAACCAGGATTTTGTGGCTTGTGGGGCTAATTTTTTTTTTCTGGTAGAGCTGCCAGTATTTGTGCACTAGCATGGGGGGGCAGTTACCTGCACAGCCAAGCAGATGGCAATTGACATCAGGAGCAGATTGGTGAGGAAGTGCATCATGGAGGTGCCCAGCCCCACGCAGCCACTGGCAGGCTTCCTCCTGCCTGCCTGTCAGCCAGCTGCCCCCCCCTCTGTACCGTTGGCTCAGCAGTTTCACCACATCCCCACACCAAACAAGGCAGAGAGGTGCCATGCTCTCACCAGACTCCAGTGCGCCCCAGGCGGAGAGGGACTGCCAGGCAGCCAAGCAGGGCAAAGGAGGTGAAAGAGAGGCAGGGGCTCTGTCCTGTGGCTCCCCAATGCGATCACCTCACCCAGCCAGCCAGGGAAGGACAGCACAATCCCACCTTGGAAGGGAATGGGGAGAGGTCCCCGGGCTGCTTGTCTCATTGGTCCTCATTGTGAGAAGCCATGGAGGGCAGAGGGCTTGCTGCAGCATGGCACAGGAATGTGCACTTTTAAACAAATGTTTTTGAATGTTTTTTAAAAGCTTCTAGGTCAATTCCTGTGGGGCTTCTAGGTCAATTCCTGTGGGGCCTTTAAGAAAAGGTGCTGAGCCCTGAATAGCCCCACCATAGTTACAGGCCTGGTAAGATGAAAGAAAAGAGGAGGGTACCAACTATGGTAGAAAACGCTGTCCTCAACCAAAAGCCTGGTGGAACATCCCTGCCTTACAGGCCCTGTGGAATTGCATTGGATCCTGCAGGGTCCTGGTGGTAGCTGGCAGAGAGTTCCACCATGTTGGAGCTAGTGCTGAAAAGGCCCTGGCCCTGGTCAAGGTCAGCTGGGTATCTCTGGGACCAGGGATCACCAATAGATTGCCCTCAGCAAAGCATAGCGCTCTCTGGGGACATACTAGAGGAGATGGTCTGAAGATACGCAGTTCCCAGACTGCTCAAGGCCTTAAAGGTCAGCACCAAAACCTTGAACCTGACTCTGTACTCCACTGGGAGCCAGTGTAGCTAGTGCAGCACAGGCTGTATATATGCCGTCTGTGGCATTCCCATCAGGGCCTGCACTGCTGTATTCTGAATCAACTGGAGTTTCTGGGTCAGTCTCAAGGGCAGGCCAGCATTGAGTGAGTTACAGTAGTCTTGTCTGGAGGTGACTGTTGCATTGATTATTGTGGCTATGTTGGGATGTGACAGGAAAGGAGCTAGTTGCCGTGCTTGGTGTAGATGGAAAAATGCCAGCCTGGCGATATTCATGACCTGGGCCTCCATAGTTAGGGAGACATCCAGGACCATGCCCAAACTCTTGACCAATTGCACTGGTGTTAGTAGCACCCCATCTAGAGCGGGAAGTCTATGCCCCAGCTTTGAAGTCCTGAAGCATACTGATGACACCCCAGCCTGAACCTCTGTACCAACTGGGTGAGGGGGTGCATGTAGGTGTTGAATAATATCAGGAGAGGAGTGCCCCATGAGGAACCCCACACACTGAGGGGTACCTAGTGGACACTCTCCCTCCCAGTACCACCCAGTGAGCCAGAGTTTATTTAATCAAATCCAATGTATCAGACGAAATGAGGTCAGACTCGTGAAAGCTTGCACATTCAAGGAAGGATAGAGGGGATGCATTGGGAGGAATAAACACACAGAACCATTTTTTTGGAAAAAATGTGGCCAGAGCTTATTTTATTGAATACAGCCAATGGAGCAATGGTGCAACATATCCAAGCATCATATGGCTCAACATATCCAAGATCCAAGCATCGAGCAACCTGCCTGCCTCCCGATGAACTCCTTCCCCAGCCCACCTTCTGGGGGTTAAACCATGGAGTAACAAGATACTGGGACATGTGTAGGTGCCAGCCTCTACCTGGTCCCCTCACCACCTGGTGGTTTAAACCAGCTGGCACCCATTCATGGTGCTCCAACAAGCAAGACCAAAATAATGTAGTTCTAGGGAGTCTTTGATGCAGAGTCTAGAGGTCAGCAATGATGGATTGGGATCAAACAATGCCTTTTTGAGCTAGAAGATCATTCTCCCCCAACTGAAAGATGATGGCCTGAGGTGGGCCATGATGAAAAACTTCAGTGGGTATGGTGGAAAGGAGAGCCAGCCACTTCATTCCTCTATGTACTAACCACTTGATTTGAAGATGTTCACTAAGACCCAAGTTGGAATCACATCCAGATGAAACTGCATACTTGCTTGCCCAGGACACGATACTGTGTCCAACTATCAAAACCATCCTTCTTGCATCTAAGGAGACTAGAAAAACAAGTTGGTTAGTATGACAAACCTGAGCATACATACAACTTGTATGCAGAGGAGCACCAGCAACCTATGGCCACTATCTGATCCAAAGTGAAATCATGCTTGGATGTGGGCATAGTTGCCCTAATCCAAAATGAGTGCAAAATCACCAGAGGGGAGGCCTTGTTTTGCAATGCACGCATGCAAAACACTAATGAACTAGAAATGTGACAGGCAGCAGCTGCTGGCATGCACCAGAAAAGTCCCAGAAACATTAGGTCAAATAGAAAGGCATTCAGAGGTATAGTGAACAGGGCAGGGCTAACCTCTGGGAGTGGAATGAAGTAAGATGTGGGTTCCACGGGAATGCTGGTCCATCTTGAACCTACGCAGTTGAATATGCAATTCTGAATGACTAATTGAAATATCCTGGAGTGCAAGGGCATGACCACTGGTATTACTGCATGATGCGGACAGCAACTCACTACTGTGAAATGCACCAAAAAATGCCAAAGAAAAAGCTGCCCTAAATGCGGCAGCTTCAAAGAAGAAGAAAAAAATCTGGGGGTGCTGTCACATGAATTTTCCCAACCTGGGCATAGTAATGTTATGGGGCCAGCCATCTCCAACCCTTTATGTCATGTCAAACAAGGAAAGAGTGGCAAGGATCACTAAAACCCAGAGCCTTACAGCAGAATGATATGCCTGACAAATGGCTACTCATTTGGAATGATTATGATTGGATGTTATAGTATCATGAACACAGGACTACTGCAGATCTCCCAAGATTTTTCTTATTTTAATATGGCTGTGGGGGGTTCAGATTTAGTTGGAACAATGGCACCATTCCCTGTTCAAACGTACTCTGAAGTTGGTGTTAGACTTGGGAGAGCACATAGGATTTAACAGCTATTTGTTTATTTAGGAGATTGGTATGCCACCACTCCATATCTGCCTGAAGTGGCTCACTACTAAAACAATAAAACAAAACCAAGCAAGACCAAACAAAGCCAAGCTAATTAAAAGAGCTGGGGCATAAAAACATATAAAATAGGGCTTCAGGTTATATTGAATGCTGTTAATAAAAAAAGACTACAGGGTAAGAGCGGACCATAAAATGTCTTAAAAGATCTGCTTAGTTATAAGCCTGAGTGAAGAGAAATGTATTCTCCTGGCACCTAACAGAAATAATGTAAGTGCCAGGTAAGCCTAAAGGGGGAATGCATTTGAAAGTTGAGAAGTCACTGCCAAGAAAGCCCTGTCTTTGGTCATCATTTGCCTTATGCCTGTAGGGAAAGGCATAGAGAATGGCTGAGAGGAGGATCTTTACTGACAGGACATAATAATTGCATTTCCCCCCTGTTAATCTAACTATGGGGGAAGAGGATTGCTGGGGCTCCAATCATACATAAAGTCCCCTGTGGTTGCATTAAAGTAAAAACAAAGGCACCAGAAGATCCAGTCACAAATCTCAGTATAACATATAATTTTTAAGGTACTTCTTTTTTTTGTTAGGGTACAATTGTATTAATCATTTAAGTTTTAAGTTTCAAACTTCATAACTGATATATTTTGACTACAACACTGGTTTCATCATTACTACGTATTCAGTATAACACATTTTTGCCCCTTCTATGTATTCATTAGAACCTTTAATAGATAAGTAGTATATCATGGTGTAAAAGAAAGTCTATTATATATCTCATATAGAGAACCCATTTGTATTTGAGATATCACGTTTGGAACAGATTTTAATTCTACTTCTATTTCATTAGCATACATTTGTATATGATACTTTCTCACTTTGTTTGTCTCCTGCTAGCATAATACATGTGATACACCCTCCAGATATTTGCCTCATTTAGGAAGGAAGGAAGGAAGGAAGGAAGGAAGGAAGGAAGGAAGGAAGGAAGGAAGGAAGGAAGGAAGGAAGGAAGGAAGGAAGGAAGGAAGGAAGGAAGGAAGGAAGGAAGGAAGGAAGGAAGTTTCAAAATCATTCCTTGTTTTCTTCAGCAGAACTATTTCTTCTGTCATGAAGGATTTCCACACATAAAATCATGTGGCTCTGTACAACAGCCCAATATCATGTAGAAAACCAATTGATGCAAAGTAATGATACATGACATCACAATGTCTCTGTGCTTTAGGACTGCCGCCAATAAGGCACTAGGAGTAGAAAGAATGTTGTTACATCATGGAGCCTGATATCAAAATATTATCAAGCATCCCTTATTAATACATATGAAAAACATGAAAAAGTTCATGTCTAATGCAAATGAAGAGTCAATATTTTAAAATTAAAACATTGTGTATTCAATAAGATAAAACGACTCCTTTTAATTCAAGTACCTAAGCAGAAGAGATGGTATTATGCTTACTTTTCACCTTGGGTGAAATCAGAAGATGTCTAAAACTTCTTCCTTTAAAGACAATGTATGATCACTAAAGTACCAGAACCAGAAGACTGGTGCTTGCCCATGAGCAAGTGAAGGCTTTTGCCCCCCCCTCCACTTTCTCGGATGGAATCACAAGGATGGGGAAGCCTATTAGGGCTCAGCACAGGAGCACTGTCCTATCAATGATTGCTGGCTGGCCAGTTCTGGTGGCGGCAGCCATTCCCTGACCATTCCAGCCAAGGATGAGCTCGCAGTAGGACAAGAGCTATGTGGCTGGGCTGGTCCATCCCTCATGGCAAGAAAATGGATCAGGTTGGAGGGACCCAGTGGGAAGATGGGGTGGGGGGGCCGTGATTGGGTAAACATCCTTTAAAGACAATGTATGATCATTTGAGTACCAGGACCAGAAAAAAGATCAATGTTCCACATTTTTATTATTCCCGTGCCTAAAATTTCCAGGTTTGTAATTTTTGTCTTGCATTTGAGATGTCAATAATCTTTTACATAACCCACCTTGAGTGTAATTCATAGGCTTGGTTCAGACATCATGCAAAATCATGTTTTCTTTAAACAAATTTATAGCATAATTGTCCAAACAAAAGCCACTTCAACAACCACAGTTAGACAAGATACATCAAACTAGGATCTGAAACCACAGTTTGAAATTGGTTAGTTTAAGCCAGTGTTTTTCAACCTTTTTTGTGCAAAGGCACACTTTTTTCATGAAAAAAATCATTAGAAAATGTTAAAAAAAATTAACTCTGTGCCTATATTGACTATATATAAAGTAATTCTCTTGAATAGGAATCAAATAAACACAAAGAAATTATTTTATAATTACTTTATTATGAAATAATAATACTTTATTTTATAATTGTTCATATGTTACGGATGAAATTGGAATTTTTCCCACGGCACACCAGACAATATCTCACGGCACACTAGTGTGCCACGGCACAGTGGTTAAAAACGCTGGTTTAAGCTATTTTTTCCAATGAAACCAGCATGCTCACTTAATCTTGGCTTATTTCCTGATAAAGCAGGCTGTGATAGCAATTAGGTCTCTTCTGGGGATAGAGCAAAGATGATGAAATAAATGATCATCTACAAGCTGAATCCATGTTTCAGAAATTAGCCATAGGCTGTGATCACTCGCACCTTTAGATCAACATCATCACATACTCCATAGGGGGCCCCCAGTGCAGAGATGCAAATCCTTGTTTATGTGCAAGGGAAACAAACAGGGGGAAAAAGACTCACTTGCAGTTGCTTCTGATTACACAATGACGGGCTAAACCCACAGCTTCAAAGGGCTGTGTGATCTCGCAATTGTGTGTCAAATTCCTCCAGAGGAACTAGCCTTTCTTCCCCTCTGCTTCAACTGGAGCATGTGACAGCAGCTGTAGTTGCGTGTTATGTCTGAGCTGAGGCCTTGCCTATTGCCTCCAGTTCAGATCAGGCTCCCAGTCTTTGGTGGGGCACTATTGGTGCCAGTGCCACAGGTAAGGAGTCTCAGGGTGATGCTTGATCCCTTGCTCACCATGGAGGCCCAGTTCACTTCGGCTGCCAGACTGGCCTTTTACCATCTTCAGCTAGTCAGGTAGTTGGTTCCCTATCTCACTTCTCAAGATTTAGCTGCAGTGATCCATGCAATAGTCACTTCCAGGCTGGATTACTGTAACTCACTCTATGCAGGGCTACCCTTGGGCCTAATCTCAAAATTGCAGCTAGTGCAGAATGCAGCAGCACACTTGCTGACAGTTATGCCTTTGCAGGTGTGTATTCAGCCTTTGTTGCACCAACTGCACTGGCTGCTGATTGAATACCAGATCCATTTCATGGTTATGGTTTTCACCTTTAAAGCCCTATGTGGCCTGGGACCATCATACCTATGGGACTACCTCTCCCTATATGAGCCCCGGAGAGCTTTACGCTCTTCTGATCAACACCTCCTGGTGATCCTTGGCCAGAGGGTCATCTGCTTAGCCTCAACCAACCTGGTGGAACATGCTCCCACCTGAGATAAGGGCCCTGCGGGACTTATTACGGTTCCACGGGGCCTGTAAAATGGAGCCGTTCCATCAGGCTTTTGGTTGAGGTGGTGGACGTGCAACCATTCTGGCCTCCCCTGTTTATGGCCCCTCTCCCAGTGCCTGCTGTCAGATACTATTATTGGGAACTGGAGCACCTATATTCACCTGATATGAGGCATAGGGTTTGATGATATTGTCTACCGTTCCATCGCCTGTTTTATTGCTTTTATTGTTTTATGGACTGTATGCTGTAAACCACCCTGAGCCCACTTGTGGGATAGGGCAGTGTATAGATTGAATAAATAAAATAGATAAACAAAAATTTGCCCGTTTGAGCTATTTTTTAGTTTTGAGTTTTCTAATAACGTATTTTTATAACAACAACTATAGTGAATGAACAAGATTGGGGATGTTAAAAGATGAAAAAGGAAGGGAATAAGAAGTGAAATTAAAGGGAAATTAGAAACACAAGGAAAGGAGGTAATACATTCTTCTGATGTAAACAGGTATGTCTACTAACAACCATAGCTTTGAGCAGTTTGACTAACCTACGATATGGTGCCAATTCAAATGTATTGTTCAGGCATTGGGTAGTAACACCGTTCCACTAAAAGGAAGCATATGATTACATACTGCAAAACTGAAATAAGAAAATAGCTGAGCAATGAAGGAGTCCAGGGGATAGGCCTGGAATGTGAAGATGAAAGATTCAAATAGACTGAACAAGCAAACACAAATAAAATTATGCATCTTCAGTCATGGCTGGGTTGATGCAGCTTCTTGCAGAACTGCCATCCCCCTCACAAGATTACGTGACTGCACAGCAAGCTGCACAGTATTTTCTCCCCTCCTAATTCTCCTGAGATGCGTAAATCCTTCATCTATGGCCTGATAGCCTCAAGATCTTAATAGATGTGGGAAAGAGAGGTGCACTATAAATGGAAGTTACTTCTAATTATGACTCACAAAGGGACCTCTAGAAAGACTGGCTTCTGAAAAGAGCCTACCCAGCATCTGCTATGGCATGTTTTTTAAACACTCTGTTCCTTTTTATCCTCATTTAATTCACTGCTCTGTCATGAAAGACATACAGAGAGTCACAATTACTGAGGAACTTGTGTACATTTTCCCTGCTGACACAAAAGCAGCAGTTTGCTAATAAACACTAATCCTTGAACTGTGTTGAGATTGACATGATGCAAGGACACAAACTAGAAAGTGAAAAAAGAGCTTGTTTTAAAAGGCATCTCTAATAGAAACATGGGGAGTGAATGATGGCTAGGGAGGAGGAAGTGCCTAAAAGGCCTGAGAAAATGGGCTTAAAAGGTCTCTACCCATCTGTACTATTCTCAGTACAACAAACTATCCATTTTGCCTGTCTGTCTAATATACATCAAATGATGTGCATGGCTACATATGCAAGTCAGTGCCAATTATCTCCATTCTGATTCATGTACTGAGATCAACATGTGCATGAAAACACGTGGATTTCCAATGTGTAATACAGCGATACATTTTGGGGGGCAAATACATAGGATTGGATTGGATTACTGTTTTTCTAGTGTAGAGATGGAGAGTTTGGGTTGGATCCAGACTAAATTCACCATCAGTAGAATGGAACTTTCCTGCCTTTCCCCTCTCACTGCAGCCTTCTGATCTCCACAAAAGGTTGCTCCTGAAGGACAGGGGACCCTGAGTAACAACATGAGAGGATCTGTGGAAATTGCCCATTTAGTCACAGTCCAGTCTTCTATTTGGTCCAATTTCTAGGACTGCCAACTCTGTGTTGAGAAATTACTGGAGATTTGGGGGTGGAGCCTGTGAAGGGCAGAGTTTTTGGAGGGGCTCAGCAGGGATGTGATGTCATAGAATCCACACTCCAAAGCAGCCATTTTCTCCAGGGCAACTGATCTCTGTAGTCTGGAGATTAGTTGTAATTATGGGAGAACTCCAGTCCCCAACTGGAAGCTGGCAACCCTACCAATTTCCTATCCTAACTGCTGAGGTGAATTTTAGTTATGAGGGTCCCCACTAGAGGATTTTCAGCAGTTATATGTGGCTGCTGGTAAAAGATGATGGTGGGGAATGATACATCTCTGTGAGCGGAAAGCTCCTAGGAGCCAACTAACAGTCTTATATATATAATTCTCTTGATGTGTTCCAGCTATCTCATTGGCTGTGCTGTGTGCTCCATCAGCCATTGGCCCATCAATTGCCACTCAAGAGTAATCACATGCCATTGGCTAGGGGCTGGGTCCACTCCTCTTCCCCACCCACATCAGCCACATCAGCCACTGTTCCCTGTAAGAATAACTGCCTAACGACTATCTCTCCTGAAAAAGAAAAATTAAAGGAATTAACATCGAGGGGAAGGAATTTAAAGTTAGCCTCTTTGCTGACAATCTCACTATTTATATTTCAGAACCCCAAACAACACTGCCTGAAATACACGGCATCCTAAACACATTTTGTGAAGTGGCTTGTTTAAGAATTAATCAAGCCAAGTCTACAATCTATTCAATCCGCATGACTAATGCAATGATGACGTACATACAAGCAAAATATCCCTTCCAATGGGTCAAGAAGCATCAGTCTTATCTTGGCATCAAACTACCATTACATCTGTCTGACCTTATTAAATTTAATCACTCTCAAATTGACAAGGAAATCTGTGAATGCATGAAGAAATGGGACTACAAACCATTATCCTGGCTAGACCGCATCCAAACATTTAGAACTTTCATTTTCCCAAAATTTATTTACTGCTTCAGGGCTTTACCGATAACTATACCAGAATTCTTGCTGGCGAAATGGCAAAGCAATGCCACCAAGTTTTTATGGCATTACAAAACGCCGAGGATCAAACATAACACGGCAAGAAGACTGCTCCATAAAGGAGGTTTGGCAGTTCCAGATCTACAGTTATACTATACTGCAACACATTTGTCAAACCTTCTTAGACAATACCACAACCAGGACAATTTAGACTGGCACTACATGGAAGAATCTACATTAAAACCACACAGTTTTAAGGAAGCCTTGTGGATAGACCAACCATACAAATGGCTGAAAACAGTGCACAACCCATATCTGAGGACGACACTTAAAATATAGTTTAAATATAGACCACTACTGATGTCAACTAGATCTATCATAAGTACATTCACAGTGTTCCCTCCTGCTGAAGACCCGAAATCTTTCCAGAGGCAGCGAGCAAATGACTTAATTAGAATAGTAGATCTCCTAGTCCAAGGTAAACTATTATCAAAGCTAGAACTGGATAACAAAGCAAACTCTAAATTAGCATGGTTTGAATACCTCCAGGTACAACACCTATTGGATAACCAGCGGATCAAACCAATTTAAAGAATCCTTTCACGTGTTTTGAACAACTGATGAAAAGACAAGAATGGAAAAAAGGCTTAATTTCAAAAATTTAGACAACTAATAGAACTAAAAATCAAAGGAACACTTCCCTCTCAAGCTGCCTGGCAGAAAGATATCCATCAACCTATATCAGCGGATCAATGGTTGGAAATTTGGAAAACGCAAGATTTCAAATTCACAAAGCTTTCAGGAAACAGGACTCAAAGTGTTACATAGGTGTTATCTCACCCCTGTAAAGCTGTCACACATCTACCCCCCAAAAAATCATCACTGTGCTGGATATTGACTTGGTTTATCGTACATATCCAGAATTTATATACCAGGAGAAGTATATGTGAAGGGGGAGAGAATCTGGGTTAGAGGGTACTCTCCCAGAGCCTCTTTCTAGAGGTCTTTGTATCTATTTCCACAACAGACCTTATTCCTAGTATAGAATATAAACCACTCTATAGGCTGTGGTTCATTGGAAGAGCCTTTGCTTTGCATGCAAAATGTCCCAGATTCAATCCCCAGCACCTCCAGGTTTGTTTTTTTTAAAGGATCAGGTAGTAGGAGATGTGAAAGACATCTACCTAACACCCCAGAGAGCCACTGCCAATCTGAGTAGATAATACTGACCTTGATGGACTAATGGGATTCAGTATAAGGCAGCTTGATGTGTGTGTTCAATCACCTTCTGAATGCATTCATGAGATTGAAAAAGGACATATATGTCATCATTCCCATATTTCAAAGTATAGATATCTTTAAATGTGAATATAGATCTCTCTGTATGAAATCTGAAAAGCAGACTTTATTTCTATCAGATACAGTTTATATAAGCATTAACTAAATCAGCAATATGAAAACATTTCAAGACCTTTCACAGTACACCTCCTCAAGTAAACAGCTGTTTATGATTTTTCGGGCCAAAGTAGATATTGTAGCAACCAGTGGATGCCAACACCATTTTAGAGAATAATTTGGTCAGTTAAAAATGCTAGGAGGGCTGGGCTTGCAGTGTGCCAGGACCAGGCAATCTTGTCTCCCTTGTGCCTTTTCAAATGCTGAAACAGCCCTAGGGGATTGTTTTGACACTTGAAAAGGCAAGCAGGGAGGAGAAGATCTCCTGGTCCTACCACATCATGGACCCAATCAGGATCAGCTCCCTACAGCATATTTTAAAAGACTGAATTCTTCTCGTGGAAGACCCATGGATGGTGTAATATCTAATTTGGCTCTTCATAAGCTCTGTCATTGTGTTAAATGCCATCAAGAGAAAATGGATGCTAGTTTCCATACTGTACTCCTAGGATTGCCAGCTCTGGGTTTAGAAATACCTAGAGATGTTGTGGGAGTAGCCTTGGGAAGGTGGGCTTTGGGGAGGGATGGGACCTCAACATGGTACAATACTACAGACTCTTCAAAGCAGCCATTTTCTCCAGGAGAACTGATCTTTGTCATCTGGTGATCAATTGTAATACTGGCCTCACCTGGAGGTTGGCAATCCTGCTTCTATTGTAGGTTATTTCCTTGGCCATTTTCACATAGGTTATTTACCCTGGGTTCAATGCTGTTGAAAAGTGGGTTTTTCCCTGCTTTCTCACAGCATCATGGTCCATTAAGTCTGGTAGGTCTCCTGCTATGGTGGGAGAACTCCTGCCTGCAGCCCTGGTTGCTCACTAGCACTTGTCAGTGGCAGAGGGAAGGGGGGAGGAAATAACATGGCTTTGGAGTGAAATCATTGTGTCAGGGTGATGTTCTAGAACTCTAGGTAAAACCATAAAGTTTGAGGGAGGGATCCTAGAGTATCATCCTAACACAATGACTTCATTGCGTGGTTCATGCCAGAAGTGAAGTTGCAGCACCAGAATGACACCTATTTGCATGTTCCTGCCCACAAGCCGCCTGCTGGTTGTCAACTAGGGCTGCCATGCCCCACCTCATCCCCAAATACCACTTCCTGTCACTGCTTCCTGTGGTGGTTGGTGAAAAATAAAAAAATAAAATAAAAACAAGGCCTGGCAACAGGCAGGAGGTTTGTGGAAGGGCAGTGTCCCAGGAGAAAATTTTAAAAAGAAAAATAAGGCCTCATCTAGTTACAAGAAGTTCTTACCACAGAGATGCTGATGTTTCCTAATTCTACCAGGAAGTGAAACGGGCAACTCTAGGAATTGCTGGGAACTCTTTGGTAAGAACTTCCAGTTATACTCTATGCCAGTGTTCCCTCTAAGCTGAGTTGGTGTGAGCTAGCTCACAGTTTTTTAGCCTCCGGCTCATACATTTTTGTCTTCGCTCAGGAAGGATGGCTCCAGAGCAAACTAATTTATGCAGTAGCTCACTCACAACTTTAAATGTCAGTAGATCACACAGTAGAACTTTTGCTCTGGAGCCATCCTTCCTGAGCGAAGGAAGACTCCACAGTCTGCCAGGAGACTCCATCAGTGAACCTGAAGGACATCAGACAGAATGTTCATGGTAAGTCATGCATGCGTTGGGGGTGGGGGGGGAGAGTACACTTTCAGAGATGATGCACAGATGACTGTAGTATGCATATACAAATCTTCCTTGCTTGATTGTGGTGGGACCTTTCAGTAAAGTGGAATGAAAGTTATTTCTTTCCTAGTCACTTTGTCTTGGTCTCTGTCATTTGCAAGAATTCTGAAATGGGGGCTTCTGAAATGCACCCACCAAAACAGCCCTTGGTTTTGGGTATGGTTTACCTTACAGAGCTGTGGTTTTGTCCTCCAACTTTAAACTTCTGGTGATAGAAAGGCAGGTCCTGTTTGGTTCACAGCATGTCTGCAATACCAAACAAATCTGTACTGTTCTGATTTAACTATGCTAACAGGTAATGCAGCAACAATATTTTATGAGAAACAAGGCAGTGTGTGAAAATTCAGACATACATCAAGTTATAGGACTATGTAGGACAAACAGAAGTTTATGCATAAGTATAAGCTTTGTTGGTCTTAAAGGTGCCTCTAGAGTTATACTTTATTGTACTGCCTCAGACCAACAGGGCTATCGACCTGAATCCATCTCCATAGGAATATGTATGTATTTACTTGCCTCTTCATTGTCATGGCCTCATTTTGACAAACCTAAAGGACAGGAGAACATCCACTGTGGACCACAAGAAGAACCTTATGATGCTTTGCATGTTATTTTTACACTATACTTCTGCCTACGAAACTGTCACTGGTATATAACTGGTATGTTCAGAGATTACCCTGGTTGTCTAATTATTTGCATTTTGTGAATTGCATAGATGATCACCAGGCATGCTTGGATGAGGCTGAGGATCCAGATGAAACTGTGGTGAAGCGGTCATTGGTGAATATAAGCCTTGATTTAATCCTACATGTCAGCAAGAAATTTGCACTCTCAATTGCCTTCCCTTGCAGAATAAGGTGCTCATGGCATTTGTATCTTATTGAGGTTTGAACTGTTTTTCTTTGTATATTGTATATGCATTATTATGCTTGATGGAACCTGCCCTGAGCCTGCTATGTGAGGAGGACAGGATATAAATCCAACAAAATAAATAACTAAATAAAATTTACAATGGCCCAATCCACATCTAGCATTTGCTCCACTGTTTTACCAAACCCACACTGGAACAGAAAAAGATGTGGCTCAAAACCACATTCAAATACCCTGTGCCAACGCTGTACTGATTGCAGAGTCACCCCTGAATGGCCATAAAATGGCCATAAATCTATGCAGACAGCTACCGTAAAACCAAGAGATCAAATGCAGTGAAAGTGGCATGCCGTCTGGACACTGCCATTAAAATCCGACAATCAATCAAAGTGAAAGTGGCATGCAATGTAGAGGGGAATTTCTGTTCCAGCGTGGGTTTGGTGGGTTTCCAGCTTGATGCAGATTGGGCCATTGACAATCTCCTAAAGAGATAGCCAGTACATCCCTGGTATTTTGCTGCAGAATACTGAGGTGTTCTCTAGGGACATTTACACATAGGATTTTTAACTGTGCTGTTACTTTTTATTTCCCATCAGTGCCAAAACCTACTGAAGAGGAGGAGCCAGGACCCTCTGATTGCCACAACCCACCTCCAGATGAACAGCATGCTATTCTGCAAGATCCTGGGCCAGAGCCAGGCGGAAATGGATATATGGCCTATACAGAGTGGCCAAGAAAATGATGGAGCAGTCTGACAGGCAACATGCTGCTCAGTTGGCCCAGTTGGACAGCCAGCATGCTGACTATATGGAGGCAAAGAGGCAGGAGATGGAGTTACACAGGGAGGAGATGCTGGGAAACAGACATGACCAGGAGATGCTCCAGCAAGCACTTAGGCACCATAATGTGGTTTTGGAGAAATGTACTCAGACCCTTTCACACTGACCTCTTGGAGAGGGAGCTGCGGAACCCACAGCACCATACTGTGGTTGGACATGCTGATATCATTTGCCAGGAGTACAATCCTGCCACCTCAGCACCCTGTAACTGTGGAAGAGTAAAAGAAAAAAGGGAAAATGTAGGGTGTCCTAGGGAGAGGCTGTCACCCTAATAGAACTGTTGCATTACTAACTGGTTTAGTTCTAACTGTTTAGTGTTAAGTTAAATACAATTGTATTGTATTTATTTTGTTGTACTATATTTACATTGTTGGAACCTGCCCTGAGCCCATTAAAGGGAGGGCAGGATACAAATCCAAATTATTATTATTATTATTAATAATAATAATAATAATAATAACAATCAACTTTGTTTGGTTTCTACTAACACAGTTCCAATGGGGAAATGTTTCATTTGATGATGGGCAGGTGGTCTTAACTTTTCCATTTATGTATTGAAATAAAAATTTGCCTTGTATTTTGAACTCATTACCTTCAGATTCGTCTGTGTGCTCTCATTGCAACCCTGGTATGAGAACACACTCTGTATGGTATCATTAGCCACCTTCTGATGGGATTGTCACTCCATTCACAGTGATGGTGGGATCCCTTGAGACAAACACCCCACCATCGTCTCCTGCCACTCATGCCAATTTCCACATCACTAAAATGACCTGTGTGGTCCACTGCTCCCTGTAAGAATGGAGTGACCACCTTTTCTGTTCCTGATGAACAGGAGGTGCCACTAGTATCCAGTGCACCACTGGCTCCCATCCAGTGCACCAATGCAATTTGGAAAACTCAGTCCAGAGAATCGATCCATTATCCGTATGGGAAAAACAGCAATGATATCAGCATTAACTTTTCCATTTAATACCAAGAATTCTAGCTACCAGCTACTTCTGAGAATATCTTCAGCACAGATATAGAAACGAGGGACAGAAGAGGGAACAAAGGCCATTAGGTAAATGAAACATTACTACATTGCACTAGCAAAGATGCCACTAGAGAATAGTGAGAGTAATTATCAATATAAACAGCAAGGAGAGACTTAGGGCTAATTATTCTGTGAAACCCACATCATCACAGGGTTGTTCTTCTGGAACCATAAGAGCATCATCAGTACAAGCAATTCCTTTCCTCCACCCCTTGGGTTATTACTGAACCTACAAAGAACCTAGGCAATCATCTGTGTAAAATGAACTCCAGTAAACTCCACCTGAAATTACAGAATCCCTACTCACCAATCCGACTTCATTGCCAAGACAGACCTTCTTTTTGAACAGCTCCTCAAGAATCACCAGGCACACCACATTCACAATGACAAATCCAGTTGATAGGCCCACACCAAACTGATGTCTGAGTTTCCAAAAGACTTCCTGGTTGTCCAAGTACCAGAGGGTGAATGCCAAGTCTTTCTCCACTGGAATGGACATCTTCATGTGGGTGTCCTGCCACTACAAACAGTGCCTCAGGGTGCCAGTTAGTTCGAAGAAGGTTGCCCAAGATGTGCAGAAATTCTGGAGCCAGTCTTCATCGATCCATGTGCCCATCACATTGCTGTTCCACCAGTCCTCGCTCTGCTCTTTTACCCACCAGTGTCAAGAGACTGTATGGACAGCAATGATTGGCGCCCATGCCCTGATAGATACCCTCTGGTTGTACTTGGAGGGAGCATGGCTCAAGACAGGTACATCAGCTCTCCTCCTCCTCTTAGACAGATGAAGGAAGTGCATAAGCACCTCATCCAAAGCAGCTGTGATGCTGATCATCTGCACCACCTCCAGAAGAAGTCGCAATACAGTAGTGATGAAGACCATGACTAATAGAACAGTAGCCTCATATGCAAACCACTCACCAACTTCAACCCACAAAGAGAAGGGGTTTGCCTCCCAGCCATTTATACCTGATCCAGCTTTCTACAAGTAATTTCCCAGCCAGTTGCCTCTTGGCATCGATGGATGCACATCAGGCTCGGCTAGCAACATCTGTCTCACCAATCACTGATGCTCTGATCTCCCACTTAAACCTGCTGTCCTATGAGTAACTTATCTCCAGGTGGCAACAGCCTCCTCAATATGTGTACCTCTGCGTCACCTAGAAACCCATCACTTTCCCCTCACTCACATGTGGGCATGGAAGGGTTAGTAACAGCTGTCTCACCAGTCTCTGATGCCATGATCTACTGCGTGAAGTCTCTATCCAATGAGATATTTGTTTCGAGGTGGTAGATGTAGCAATCACATACATCTCAATGGAGTCTAGGCACTATTGTGCTGATTTGATGTCCCGTTTCAGCGTCATAGCACTCCCAAAAGAACGTTTTTTTAAAAAAACTCTCTCCAGAAGATCGTGCATGCAGGGGGGAATGGTGGGAAAAGAAAGTGGCATAGTTTGAAATGGCCACAGCGCTTCAGAGATGGCGCCTTACTAGAAGGGAAATGCAGTGTGAAACAGCTGTCCCTCTACCAGTTTACTCCATGACAGGCCAATAATGGAAACAATTTGATTTAGAAAGATAATGTGAAAAGGACCTTAAGTGAACTGTTTTGGGGTGTTCATATGCTGAAGTGGATCCATATGATCAGACTGTAAGACTGAATGAAGGCAGATGGTGTGATACCATGCACAAACATTTATTTGGGAATTACAGTGTGCAATGAGGATTTTGGATGTTGGAAATCATAGACTTTGGTAATGTGTTAATGCAGTCTGTTTTCTGTATGACTCAGTATTGTCACTCAGTATTGTGTGGTACAAAAACTGCCTCTGTCACTTCAAGTGACAGAGTCTTATTTGGGCCAGTTATTATCTGTTAGTTTAACCCACAGAGAGGGAAACTGCAATGTCTCATGTGTGTACAAAACTATATCTCTTCCATGTGATGCCACTTACTTGATGTGCAGGTTGCCAGTTGCCAAAGTGGAAAATTTAATTGAGTTCTTCAGAAGTACATTGCACTTTCAAGAACTCATAACTTCTGAATGTAGCTCAGTTTTTTCCCCATTGGTTATATACATGATCAATATAATGGAGTGCGGACTTTTTTTTTCTTTTCTCACTGCTTTGTTACAGAGTGTATTTGTGCCACTGTTGACAAAGATGAGACAGAACTGTTTTTCTCTTTCTGGCATTTTGAATACCTCTATTCAACATGAAGTGTTTTGATATAATTTGTAGAACTGTTTATCGGTTCTTTGCGGCCTTTAAAATGTTCGTCAGTGTTTTATCATAACGCCTTCTTGCATTTTATGGTGGTCAGGAAGCAAGACCTCTGTGAAATAATATTGTTATCATTACCCATTGAAGGACTGTTTGGGATGTGTCTGTATCTGAAAACCCACCGTGGCTGTAGTATGCGAACAGGGTATGTTCACTTCATGGATCAGGGTTTGGATCCCACAGCTCCATCCTGTTAACAAGAAGACTTTTCATGATGCAAAAGGCTATTTCATTTTTGGCCAAAAATGCCATTATTACTGGAACGGACCCATGGAATCCAACCCAATGTTGTATGTGTATGGCATGCATCATGTATCAGTTGCGTTAACTATTGTCATTCAGTTAGTTGTGTGTCACATCAATTTGTTGCTGTTATTTTCAGCTTTCTTCCCCCTTGCTGTGATGATAGCTTAAAACAACACTCTGTAAAGCAAGGAGTCCTTGTGCAGCCTTCCAGCTATTTATAGATAATGCATGATTGGCAATCCAATGTCAGCTGATGGTTCTCCAGGAAAAGCAGCACCCCCCAAAAAAAATTGGGAGCTGAGAGCAAATGTCCTTCTGTGGCCATAATGGCAGCTTCAGATTATCCAGGAATAAAGGGAAGCAACTGGGGGGAAAAACACATTTAGAAATTAAACCTTTGCAACTCTCTGCTCCCACTAATCAATCCCTGTCAATTAAGGAGGGTTTATGGCAAGTGAGGCAGAGCAGTGAATATGTGACGTGATTGCAAAAATGCATCCTTTGATGCATTCTTCTGTGACTCCGGCAATCAACTTGATATCCTGTATTATTTGGTATGGCCTGAGTTCAAATCTATGTTTAGCAATAAATTTTAGTGACTGTCCACTGTTTCTTAGCCCAGTTGTTTTGATGACAAAGGAGAGGTGCTGGATTGCATCCAGTGAACTGCAAACAGTTTAAAGGGCATGGAGCAGGACTTTCCCACCTCCTCTTCTGGCTGTAACCTTCAGAGGCCTCTAAATTTCACTCCTGGGAGATGAGGAATCCTCACATATGGACAAGGGCAAAGTAGTAGGTCTGCAGGGGGGAGGTAATTTAGACAAAAAGAACCTCCTTCTATGCTGACTCAGTCTTTTCCATAAAAGTAAAATTATGGTAGGATACAAGTTGCAAAGGGTGCACCTTTGGCTTCTTGGAAGAAGGGCAGGCTGCAAAGTGATTTATAAAAAAAATCCCCTAGTAATAGGGTTGTCAGTTCCTGGTTTGGAAATTCCTGGAGATCTTGGAGGTGGGGCCGGGGGAAGGTATGATTTGGGGAGGGGAGAGGACCTTAGCAGGATATAGTGCCATACAGTCCAGCCTCCAAAGCAGCCATTTTCTTCAGGGGAACTGATATCTGTAGTCTGGTGATCAGTTGTCATTCCGGGAGATATCCAACACCCACTTGGAGGCTGACAGCCCTACCTGGTACGTCTCCATGCCTACCCAGCATTTCTTTGCGAGCTGATGACCCTGGAGACTTACTGTGTACATCAGCCAATTAAGCCATTTTCAGCCATGGATTACCTGATCATATGGAAGCATTTTTGGTGAGAATCATTTATTTATTGACTTTATTTACAGTCATGCTGCTTGTTACAGTGTTTACAGTATTAGGATGAATGATGAAGAATGACATAACACTTTTCTTCATTATGATTCTTTTGCCTAGTGCTCAAGAGAAACAAAAGTCCTTTAGACTACTTTCATTCTTTCTATATGTGGTAGATGTGATGAAGAAACCAGGGTTATATTTGTATTTATGTTGTATATACAAAATTTGTTACGTCTTGCATTTCAGAATAGATGTGAAAGCATATGTTCCATCTGAAAATAGATCACTGGCGATGGATTATAGAGGCTTCTGTGTTGCAGTATACCAGCGCCTTGGAAATCAAAATGCCCAGGCCAAACTCCTGACTTCATTATTTTGAACAGTATTCAGAAATGTAAGGGGGAAAAGATGCTTTACGTTCTGTTGTGTGCACGTTTGCCCTCTACTGGAGAAAATTAGAAATGTAATCCTTTAAATTTAAAATTGTGTTTTCATATCACGACTTTGACAGATACTGATGGGGTATTTCCATGGGCTTCTAATATTAATTTGCCAGTCCTTTCTTTTAATTAAAAAGGGGCTAAGAGAGAAAAAGTCGACACTGAGGATTCTGTTTAGTGGCTGGAGGAATGTTTATTAAAACAGATTCTTCCTTTCCCTGTTTGAGGACACTGGGAAGGGAGGAAAAAACCTCACATGTGTTTGCTGCAGTTCCTTCTGGTGCCCATTCTGCAAGTGGCCAATTTAATTTCCATAACAATGGATCTTTTCCTTCCCCCCCCCGCTTTCTCACACAACACACACACACATGTTCCAAGCAGACTCTATGCCTGTGAAATTTATTTAGACGATGACAGATCAGTGGGGGATAGGAAAGGAGGAATTTTTCCTCTAACCCTAACCCTTCCCCAGTTCCAAAATTCACCATTCACAAATACCTGTTGGTCCTTTGCATGTGGAAATGGATGAACCAAGAAGGGTTGCCAGGTCTGCGCCGGGCACTAGTGGGAGCTTGTTAGAGCAGGACATGGTAAAGGGGAGTGTTGCACAATGTGGCAATGTTACTTTCTGAAATGACATCACTGTGTTGAGTGATGCTCTAGGGAATTTTTCAGTCTCTACTTTAAAAAACATAGGAGGCAAATTGCAACCCTAGATGTGGGGAGCTGGGCAAGACCCCATTTGCAAAATCAAGCCTTTGGTGCCCCAGGCAACCTGACTTTGCTAGCCTGGTTTTATGTGAATCTGCCCCTTTATGCATTAAAAGCCTTGCTTAGATTATGAATATTATTTCTACTGT
The DNA here is from genome assembly GCA_029375565.1 of Gekko gecko. NCBI lineage: Eukaryota > Metazoa > Chordata > Lepidosauria > Squamata > Gekkonidae > Gekko > Gekko gecko. The sequence goes on along the minus strand of JAPDNY010000003.1, from coordinate 136,342,507 downwards.
TTAGAGAAGTGTGAGACTCAGAGCAGCAGCCCAGAAACCTTCCCTGGTGCCTGGGACCAACTCTATACTGAGAACTCCATTGGACTAAGACTTTCCTAAGAACTTTTTCAATAAGCATATTTTAAATCTTAGTTTAATTTATATTTGTACAGATTTGATTTATGACTGCTGTAAGCCACAACCACACAAATATTCCGGGTAAGGGCTTATGGCAGGGGTGTCCTGCAGGGCTGGTATCCAGCCTGCAAGCAACTGGCTCTCTCCTGCTTCCTTCTTCAGAGATGCTGCTGTGTCACAGCTTGCTTTTGCCTGGCTCCCTTGATCGTGCGAGTGCCAGCCAAGAAGACAATCAACAGGCAACTCAGGGTAGGATGCAGAGATTAGAAAGAGGGAGGGATGGAGGGAGAGAGAGACACTCCCTCTCCACATTCACACTTTCTCTCTCTCTCTCTCACACACACACACACACAAACACAAACGCACACAGAGAGGCACGCACCAGGCCTCCCTGATGGGGAAAACAAACTTTTGCATTCAGCAGGCAGCCATCACTCTGTGAGCCCCTTTGACTCCCCCAACCAGCCACTTTGGGTCACTTCAGTCCCCAGGGGAAAAGCCTCTCAGCCAGGGCCAGCTAGTTGGTGCATTGCACAAGCTGGTTGAGGCATCTGCAGGGTTACTAGGCTTTTGAAAGGCATTCTTGATCCTCTGGTTTTAATGTGAGATGATTTCTTTTCTTCCCCCTGCCCTTGTTTTTATTTACTGGGGATCAATTGGATGCCAGCTTTCAGAGAAGGTGGTGGGCTTCTTGCTTCCCCCCCCTCATTGCCCACATCTCTCTCCACGTGGAGGGTACAGCCAGAATTGCAGGTGTTTTGAGGCAGCTGGGTAAATCAGATGCAATCCCCACACACACATGGTCACACGCATGCTCACACATCTAGACACACATGCAAACATACACTAGTACTGCAGGCTGCTCCCTGCTCAGCCACTGAGTTGCAGCCACCACCCAGAAGGGAGATGGGCTGGAGAAAGGGAATGCAAAGCAAACACAGGGAAGGGAAGGGAAGGGAAGGGAAGGGAAGGGAAGGAAGGGAAGGGAAGGGAAGGGAAGGGAAGGGAAGGGAAGGGAAGGGAAGGGAAGGGAAGGGAAGGGAAGGGGGGAGGGAGAGCAGGAGGGGTCCATCCCAGGGCCACTTTCAACTCCCTGTGCCAAAAAGCAGGACCCCCTCCCCAAAATAAGATGATGGGAGTATTTCTGTGCCACTGTCTTGGGGGACACACACAACAATAAACAAAAAATGAATGAAAATAGAATTTACTGCTTAATTTGGGATGTGCAACAAGTCTAGAGCTTCATATGCAAGGACAGATTATCATGCATGAGATTAGAGTCAGGTTCATTGTTCCCACAAGCGGGTCGGGGCCAGCCCACCAGCTAGGGACACATGCATCTGCCTGCCAACAAAGCCACCATGGGCAACAGCTGGCCCTGGGGAAAGGAGACGACAAGGAGGTGCCATGGCTCTGCCCTGCCTGCACCAGTTGCCAGCCACCCCACCACTCCCTTAACCTCCACCGGCTCTTGCAGACTCAAGGGATTCTCACGCTGTTAGACCTCGACCCCCTCCTCACTTGGAAGGATGAGCTTGGTACCTATAAAAAGGTGACACAAGCAACCTTCCCTCTCTTAGCATCCCATAGGGTCAATCATTCAAGACTCATCCCTGGTCTGCAAATAAGAGATCAAAATAGATCCTCAGTCATATGGAATGTGTGCCATCAAATATGGACCAGAAGCATGTCTGAAAACTGATCCCAAAGGTGCAAAGGTCTGGTTTTTGGCAGTTCTCTTTTCTCTTTAAATCCATCAATATTAAAGATCGATTTTCTCAGAAAAGGACAGTAAATTTAACCAATTCCATACCTTGCCTGACCTTTCCCTACCTGACCATCCTAAGTAAAAACCTAGTAAAAACCATTTTAATCCCATAATCCTTTGCATAATAGTTGTCTTGTCTTGGTAAATTCAAGGTCACAAAACACAATAGACATTTTACATAAATGTTACATTGCACTTGCAACTCCTGGGAACCTTATGATGCTTCCTGGCTCAAACAACATTGTTTCATTCACACCACCACAGCATTGTTCTAGGAGCAATCATGTCATGTTCCAAGGGATATAACCAGACATGTGTTGTTCAGTAATGTGTGTGTGTATCTGGACGTCCACTAACCTACACCCCCACCGAAAAGGTTGGGCACCCTGCTTAGAGCAAGACACTGATTCATTTTGCTCATCTTCCTTCTTGGATCTTTGCTCCTTGGATAGGTAAATATAGTCCCATAGAATAAGTTCCCTTCTTTGTCTCTGTAAGCTATTACCCTTATTTCTGAACTTATATGTGTGTCCATATAGTGTTTTTCAATTAATAAGTTTTGATTTTATTCTTTAATAAAAACCATTTCATTAATCACAGCCTGGTTCATTTTGAGAGTTCTACTGAGGGAAAAATCCCCGTAAACATAGGTGGAGACCTTGCTTGATTACCCCCTCTCGCATTGTTTGGGTTTCCTGGCTAATTTCCCAACAAACTCAGGAAACCCTTACAACCATTTTGGGTAACAACATGGCTGCTTAAACTTCAAGATAGATTCCCAACTAGCCAATTGTGGTCCAAGGGGAGGCACTGACCTCCCTGGGCACCTTCCAATGAAGAGCCGGTGCTGGGCAGCTTAGGGGTGGGATTAGAATGCCTGA